>JASAUF010000606.1:0-1200000 GCA_030180095.1 Magnolia changhungtana
AGCATTTTGTGTGGCTGCTTGCTTCTTAGCTATGAACACACAAAGTAACCACCATAATCCTCAGGTTATGGTCAATGGTTTACATTTCTAATCTTTAATATTTATTTGTGGGATGTATGTGGTGGTGAATATTGTAATCATTTAATTCAAGCATTGTGAAATTTGCTGTAATAGTTTAGAATTTACTTTCGACCTATTACTTTATCCTCGCTTAAAATTCAATTTCTTTTAAAGTTGTTCAATGAAGAAGGTTGCTCGCCATTTTTATGGTGTATGTCGTCCACTGAAACTAATACATTTGTGATTCTGATTTATTTCAATTTGTGCTAGATTAAATCAGATACCTCTTTAGTTTGAGATTTGATACACAAAGATCTTTCTATAAATAAAGGTTGTCCTACCATAAACCTCTACGAAAACTTTTGGTGAAAGGTTGTCCTTAGAACAACATTTGTATCAATCCTCAAGGTCGATATTTTTGAGGTTATTTTACTTTCCCGCATTGTGATTTATTTTGGCTATCATATTCATTTTAATTCAATTGTTATAGTTTTATTTGGCATAGTCCCTATTCACCCCCCCCCCCCCCCCTCTGGGACTTAGCAGTAGCTAGGCCTTTTCAGGAAGTGGTATCGAGCCTAATAGCTCGTTCTTATTTAAACACCTTTTATTAGGATTTATTTCTGAGCTAACGATCTAAGCTATTTAAAAAAGATGTCAAATTTACGGATAGCCTTTGGAGTCCACGAGGCCTCCACCATTTGATGGCTCCAACACTGTATGCCCATTGGAAAGCCGAGAATGAGAATCTTTCTAAATCGATGGATATGAGAGTGTATGCAATGACCAAGGATTAGTGACGTAGAATAGAAAAACTCATACCATTGGAAGTAGCAGAACTGACGATTCAAAACTATGTCTCATGCCTTGTATTATTTGGACCACTCTTCGGAAAAGTGAGTATAGTGCCAATGTCTAAAGCACTAAATGCAATATGCTAGCACTATCATCACCGATGAGTTCAAAGAATCATATCTGTGATCTCTACAAACAAGCTTTTGGGATATACATAGAAAATGACACACGAGGGTACTTCAATTGTCAAAAAGTCTAAAAGTCCAACTCCTTACAACCAAATTTGAAGAAATTCATATGGGATCGAAAAATGAGATGTTTATGGACTTTTACACACTAGACTAAATGACATTGTAAACTCAATGTGTGGGGTCTTGGCTATAAAATCCCGGTGAGAAAGTAAAGTGTGTATTACACAAAGATATTGATACTCACTTCACTCGAACGGTTCAATTCTAAAGTAACTTCGCGATCCAGAACTTGATGATATGGATAATATGAGAGGTAGAAGAACTAGTTGGTTCTTTACAAACCCATGAGCTAAACTTTTAAAGCTCCTAAAAATAAATCGATTTCTAAAATCCTCTAAATGTAATTAGGAAGAAAGTTCGATTGAAGATGATATGGCTCTTTTGGCTAAGAAATTTTACAAGATTTTTAAAAGCAAGAAAAGGGTTGATTTCCAAAAATTAAACGATAAAAAGAAGTCTAGATCAAAATCTCGAAAATCTTTGAAAGATAGTCAATGTTACAACTGTTAAGAATATGGGCATTTGGCAAATAGATGTCCCAAAAAGGACTAACCCAAGAAGAAGAGTATGTTGGCTACGTGGGATGAATCATCTGATTCTGAAGCTTCTTCTGAATCAGAAGATTCTGAAAGCCCGAAGTTAGGAACAATGAAGTTAAAAGCACTTATGACTCTAGCTAAATCTTATTTTCAGAGATAATGACTCAACAAGTGAAGAAAATCAAGAATAGTGAATATGAAAATGAAGATGATCTTCAAGATGCTTATAATGCCCTATAAAGAAAGTTGTAAAATTCTTTGTCAAACTTAAACTTCAAAAAGAAAAATTTTCTAAACTCAAAGAATGTTTTGAATCACTTGTCTTAAAAAATCACAAATTTCAGCATTGTTTCTTAAAAAAATAAAATGCGATTTGGAATTCAAAAATTCTTTAATTATTGATTTGAAATCCGAGATTGAAAATCTCAAAAAGGAAGTATCTTCTCTTCTCAAGTCAAAAAGGACACATGCTGGAAATATGCTCTGAGGTGATCCAAAGTTAGAAAAACTTTTATCCTGGGATCAAGAAAATGTGAATGTAGCGATCTATCCGAGGTTAGGGTTATGATGATAAATGTAACTCCTAAACAAAAGTATACTCCTCTCTATGTTTGTAGAAAGAAGAGTCTCAAACTCAAAAGGGAAAAATATTTTATCAAGGTTTTCAAAAATTCAAAACTTTTCAAAAAACCTAGAAGCGGAGTCATATCAACTTTAATCCTAAAACGAAATCCACTAGCTAAAAAGATATTGGGTTAGATTTACTCAAGAGAGCTCCTAAAATCTAACTCTCTAGGTTATACTTATAACTATAAACAAAAAAGACCTAACTATGTTCCTAAACCCAAAATCCGTATGAAATGGTTCCAAAGTCACCGTTTGGTTGCTCACATTGCTTTCAAAGCAACAAGTCATTCAAAAATGGTACTCAGGCGATTGGATGCTCTAGACATATGACAGTGACAAAGCTTTATTCACGGATCTAAAGATATGAGGCGAGTGGTTCAAGTCACATTTGGAAGATAGTAGCAAGCTCATGCAAGATTATAGGCCAAGATCACGGTTCCAACTTTTTAATCTTCCGTATTTAAAAACGTTTATATGTTGAAGGCCTAAAACATAACTTACTAAGCATATCTCGGATATGTGATAGTAACCATAAGGTGTTCGGTTCTCACAATCAAAGCTGTGAGATACTTGAATAATAAGGGTCTGCCATTATTAAGCTGGACGTAGAACGTCCCGAAAATTGCTATATTATTAGCAGAATCCGACTCATCTAATCAAACATGTTACATGGTTCACTACTGACAGAGGCTGATTTATGGCACAAACGTCTTGGACATGTTCATTATCGAAATTTATATAGATTGAGCAATCAAGAACTTATAAGAGGTTTACCCAAACTTGAGAAATTAGATAAAATATGTGGTGAATGCCAGATGCAGCAAACAAACAAGGAACTCACACAAAAAGGTGAATTCAAATACTACATCAAAACCACTCGAACTTCTTCACATGGATCTAATTGGACCTACTAACGGAAAGTCGTGGTGGTAAAAAGAATATTCTATAATAGTTGATGACTTTACCAGATACACTTGGTAGTCTTCTTAAGAGATAATCTGAAACCCTCAAGAAGTAAGAAAAGTTCTCAAAAAGGATTCAAACCGAAAAATCTTCTCGAATCAAGGTAAGATTCGTAGAAAGATCATGGATCGAATTTGAGAATAGCAATTTTGAGAAGTTCTGTGATCGATCATAGAATATTACATGAATTCTCGACTCCCAAAACTCCACAACAAAATGGAATTGTGGAAAGAAAGAATAGAGTACTTCAAGAAATGGCTAATGTCATGTTGAATAGCATGAAGCTCTCTAAAAATCTTTGAAGGTCAAGTCATGAATACAAATTGTTATATTATTAACCGAGTTTATACTAGTAAAGATAATAATAAACGGCTTATTGAATTATGGTTCAACAAAAAGCCTATCTTCATCCAAATACTTTCGAAGTTTTTGGCAAAGAAATGCTATATTTTACGTGATCGTGAAAATTTGGGAAAATTGATACAAAGAGTGATGAAGGGATTTTTCTAGGATATTCTTTAAATAGTCATGCTTATAGGGTTGAACAAAAGAACTGGCGTGATTTAAGAATCTATCAATGTAGTCATTGATGATCACTTAAATAAGCCGCAATCTCTAATTCAGATAATGATGAAGTTCTAATCATTGATAAACCCGATACTTCATCAAATCAAACCGAATCGGATTTGAGGACTATTAAAGATCATCCAACCACTCAAATTCTTGGAAACCCTCTAACCTGGTGTTCGCACTTTTGTGTAGACAACTTGAGGATTTATGTAATTATGTATGTTTTACATCCCAAATAGAACCATCCAATGTAAAAGAAGCTCTTCTTGATGAAAATGGATTGTTGCTATGAAGAAGAACTTAATCAATTTGTAAGAAATGATGTTTGGTATCTCTTACCAAGACCTAAAGATAAACACATCATCGGAACAAAATGGATTTTCAAAAAATAAGTCGGATGAATGTGGAAATATTATTAGAAACAAGGCTAACTAGTGGTACAAGGTTATACTCAAATAGAAGGAATTGATTTTGATGAAACTTTGATGTCAAATAATACTTACGTCTTGAATCTATCGAAGCTATTTATATCCATCGCATGTTTTAGAAAGATAAAAATATATCAAATGGATGTGAAAGTACTTTTACAAATGGCATGTATTTACATGAAGAAGTATATGTTGAACAACCAATGGGTTTTGAAGATCCCAAAATACTGATCATGTGTATCGGGTTAAAAAGGCACTTTATGGATTAAAACAAGCACCTATGGCATGGTATGGAGAAACTAACAAAATTTCTTTTAAGTCACAATTTTCAAAATGGGATCTGTTGATAAAACTCTATTTGTTAAAAAACATAATGATCATATTTTAATAGTACAAATTTATGTTGATGATATCATCTATGGATCAACTTGTACTAACTTGACTATTGAGTTTGAGACTTAATGAAATCTCAGTTTTGAAATGAGCATGGTTGGAGAATTAACTTATTTCATTGGTTTGCAAGTTAAGCAGCAACCTGGAGGAATATTCATCTCTCAATCTAAGTATGCCTTGAATCTAATTAAGAGACTTGGATTCGAGAATGGCAAGAATTTCGATACTCCTATGAGTACTATCCTGAAAACTCTCAAAAGATACTAATGGTAAAAATGTTGATTCAAACTTTATCGTAGGAGTATGATTGGTAGTTTGCTATATTTAATGCTAGTAGACCTGATATATCTCTAAGTGTTGGTATTTACAAGAAGATTTCAATCTGTCCAAAAGAATCTCACTTGATTAACGTTAAGCGGATTATTAGATATGTTGCAAGTACTATAAATCTTGGTCTCTCGTATCCTCATGAGACTAATGTTCAACTTCTTTGGGTACTCGAGATCTTTGATTTGGTTTGTAATCTAGATGATAGAAAATCAACCTTGGTGGTTGCTTTTACATTGGAAATTGTTTAGTTTCCTGGTTTAGTAAGAAACAAAATTCTATATCACTTTCTTAAAAATTTAAGTTGAGTATATCGCAGTACCGGTAATGCATGTACACAACTTGTTTGGATGCAACTAATGCTATGATTATGGAATTAAACAGATTCTATGTTATTGCATCAGGATAATTCCAAAGGTAATAAATATTTCAAAAAATCCTATTCAAAAGATTCTCGTACTAAGCACATTGACATTAGATTTCATTATATTCTAGAACCTGGTAGAAGAAAAAGTTATATCTCTCGAATATATTCCCATGAAGATCAAAGAGCTGATATTTTCACAAAACCTCTTGATAAAATCAAGTTTAATAAGATGAAATTTAATCTTGGCATGTGTATTTCAAAATGATTATTTATGCCTATATGTATCATAATGTATATATTTGGTAGATGTAAATCCATTTTCTTTAAAAATTGTAAGAAATATGTAATTTTGGACTTCTTCGACACCTGTTTTCAGAGTATACTTCGACCAAGTCGACCTTCGACTTAAGGTGTAGATACCACGACCAGTCAGATCTCTGAGGAAATCACTTAAATTTGGAGATTTTTTTTGCCTTCTTCCTCATTTCATCTTTTCTTTCTAAGAAGCCGAAAGCGTCGACTGTCGAACCCATCATTTTTGTTCTTCAAGGTTAGTGTTCCATTTATGTTTTTCTTACAAATCAGTGTCTAGATTACTTTCTTGTCTATCTTGAAGCTTTCTATTTAGGATTTCATTGAGATTTGGGGATTTGATTTTAAAAAAAAAAAATCTGTTTTGAGTAAACCCTTTTCTCAATCTCTTGCATTTCCTTATTTCCTTATTATTGTTATTGCATATGGCTTCTAGAAGTTGAAAATCTACTTCCCGTGGTCCTTCTTCTTCTTTAAGATTGACCAAACGTCATCTTCTTGAGCCTACTAATGATCCATCTGGTGTTATAGACCTTAGAGCTCGTAATGTTATTGTTGAACATCCTGTTGATGTTAATCATATTGCTCCTTTTGATATCCTTCCTTTGCGTTTGAAGCGTAGGTTGGGTTAACTTATTGCATTGGGGTGGGCACTGCATACCCGGCCCATTGCTATATCCATGTTTACATGTATTAGTGACTTCTCACCTGGATAATTTAACTTTTTAAAATATCTACTAATGAAGGCCATTTGAAATTGATCGTCATTTAATTTCAGCCCTTATGGATATTCCAAAGAATGATGAGGGTATTCCTATTCATAATTTGACTGATAAACCCTCTCAGATTCGAAAAAGAATGCTCACTAGAGACTTGTGTAACATGGATGTTCACTTTGGACTAAAAAGGGGATGCGCTTCCCGCAAGGTATTTGTTACCCAAATACGAGTACTTCCATGCATCTTTGTGTCTAATCAGATCCCGATTCAAGGTAATAAACCGACTTGACCTCATTTATGGTACGTATTATTCATGCTATTTCCGGTACTCAGATTTATTCCGCCATCCTTAATCATCATTTCATTCTTCAGCTTCGACTTCATCCCGGTCATAGTGACATCCCTTTTGGTTATTTAATGATGTAGCTACACATATGTTGGTCGATATGCCAATCAATGAGGCACCTATCCATCATTTGATTTTCAACAACTCTAATCTCAATAAGATGAAGCTGGAATTACTTCCTGAACAAGGTGGTGATGGTAGAGGTGCTGGTTATGAAGAAGCAGTGGGATGATATTAATATGGATGATATCTTTGAAGAACTGGATTCTGATTCAACAAATGATCCAGATTTACACCATCTCATTTTGATGCACGTCTAAGTGCATTGGAGGAAAAGTTGAGAATTTGAATGAAAACTCGGAAAACATGTCTGTTACTCGTGATTCTCAATTCAAGTACATGCGGAAATACCTTAGGCGATTGAACAAGGGCATGCACCAACTTGATCCCTCTATTCCTGCTCCGTCTTCTAGTTCTAATTCTGACTAGTTTATATGTTTTTTTTTTGTTTGTAATAACTTTAAATCTTCGCACTTTGTCATCCAATTTGGAATTGGATTCTATTTTTCTTTTATGCTGGATTGTGACAAAAAATGCTTATTTTGAGTTGACAGTTTCTGTTTTACTGCTATTATCTCTTCTCTAATCATATTTCCTCTTTCATATCCCTTTATATTATTCTTTTCCTTGTCATATTGTGACAAAAAGGGAGAGAATGGTTATGTTACTTAAGGGGAGTATGTTTGGTAGGGGGAGTAATGTTGAGTAATGTTGATTTAATAACTTGCTAAATGTTACATGTTGATTTAACTTATGTAAGCTTTGAGTTAATTGGTTTATGTTGCTTTAACTACTTTGATTATATCTTGTTATGTGTTTTGTCACTAATTTGACAAAGGGGGAGATTGTAAGTGCTATAGTTTATACCCCTGTATGTTGTCAAAATTAGTGGTGACAAAAACACTGTTATATAACTTGCATTAGTGAAGCTCTTTCTAAAGTTCAACATTCATAACAAGCAAAGCTCACAACAAGTCTCTTTCTAAAGTTCAACATTCATAACAAGCAAAGCTCACAACAAGTGAAGATTACTAGTACAAAGATCAACCTTGACTTCAAGTATTGCTCTCAAGACGTGACTCAAGAATGCAAGACTACAAGAAGAGTACAAGGCAGTTCTTATAGAACTCAAGACATTTTCAAGGTTGAGCTACATCAAGACTTCAAGGCTTAAACTTCAAGGTCACTTGTTCCTAATATTTTCAATGTCCTTACTTCTTTATTGAGGTTGGAATGACCATAGGTTGACCTTAGAAGTAGGTCATTTTGGATACATAAGTCATATGTATATGACACTTGTTTTTGGGTCGCATTCGGGACTTGTCCCAGGCTTTCTTCGACTAGTCCTAGCTCTCGACCGACCAATCAAGAAGTTCTTCGATCGGTCGTAAGGTTGTTACAAATTTCGGATAAAATCACAGGTTCAAAGCTTGACCGACCGAAGGAATAAGTGTCGACTTCTTCTACGACCGGTCGTAATTCTTCGACTCAAAGTCCAAATGATAATTTATGAGGTCTTCGACCAACTGGATCAAGGTGACGTACGACTCAGCCGAAAGAGGCCTTCGACCAGTCGAGAACGGTCAAAGCTATCGCGCCCGATTTTTTTCAAATTGTTATTTCTTCGACTAGTCGAAGAGCTCCTTAGACCGCCGAAGATGCGATTCCGTCACCTATAAATAGAGTACGAAACTCGAAGAATTCAAGCAATTTTATTATTCCATTTTAAGCCAATCTTCGTCGAACTTCTCGAGAAATAATTTTGTGCTCCATCTAAGCTAAGTGTGCTTATTTTATATTCTCTTTCTTTAGCTTTGTTTAATTGATTTTGTTTCTACTATTCCAATCTAATTTGATACGAGGAATTGTTATTCCTTTCTTTGGAATCAAAATCAATTAAGGCAAGCCCTAGTTGGTCTAATTTTAAAATATATTAGAACTAGAACCATTATAATTGAGTAATCTTGGACATTGAACTTGAACATTCAATCATCTACTCGATTTGGTTCTACCTGGTCGCTACAACAAAGGAGTTAATCAGGTATTTTACATTTAATTGTAAATTCCTTTCGCTTTTGGTTTCTTTCAAGATTTGCCGTAAAAAACTTGTCAGTATTGGTTATCCGAGGAGAGCCAGGAAAACTCGTAGTGGGGTTTTTTTTATTGTGTAAGCCCACGTACAAAGACACAATTGTAAAGGTTTTGGGTGAACCTGTGAAAACCTATTTTGTGAGTGAACGCTAATATCCCCTCAGTGTGAGGATATTAGAGTGGAGTAGCATTTTGTGTGGTCATGTTGTTTAACAGCTTGGTGAACACATGTGCTGAACCACTATAATCCCTTGTGTTATGGTTGAATGGTTTACATTTCTAATCTTTAATATTTATTTGTGGGATGTATGTGTGGTGGTGAATGTTGTAATCATTTAATTCAAGCATTGTGGGAATTTTGTAATAGTTTAGAATTTACTTTCACTATTACTTTATCCGCTTAAAATTCAATTTCTTTTAAAGTTGTTCCAAATAAGGTTTGCCCCCGCCATTTTTATGGTGTATGGTGTCCCTAGAACAATACATTTGTGATTACGATTTATTTCAATTTGTGCTTAATTCTCAGTATACCTCTTTGGTTTAAGATTTGATACAAAAATCTTTCTAGAAATAAGGTTGTCCTACCATAAACTCTGGTTTTTGGTGAAAGGTTGTCCTTAGAACAACATTTGTATCAATCCCTCAAGATCATATTTTTGAGGTTATTTTACTTTCCTGCATTGTGATTTATTTTGGCTATCATATTCATTTTAATTTCGCTGTTATAAGTTTTATTTGGCATAGTCCTATTCACCCCCCCTCTAAGACTTATAGCTAGGCCTTTTCAGTAATAAAGAAATTAAACTTTGATATGAACCAAGCAAGTGGATAAAGGAAATTAAAATTGAATGAATTAGAAGAGCTGAGGAGAGACTCCTATGAAAATTCTAAAATCTACAAAGAGAGGGCCGAAGCTATTTATGACAAAAATATCATGAGGAAGAATTTTGAACCTCAGCAAAAGGTCTTATTGTACAATTCTCGTCTCCAGTTCTTTCCGGGAAAGTTAAGATCAATATGGACAGGCCCCTTCATTGTGAAGAAATATACTCATGGGGCTGTTGAAATTGAGAATTCACGTAATGGCAATGTGTACAAGGTTAATGGTCAGAGATCGAAGCCTTATGTGGAAAACTTTCATGTGAGAGAGGAGTCTGTCCCTCTTCATGAACCGAATATTCAGATTGATGCTCCTAATCTGACGGAGCATTTATGTAGGATTTGTATCATATTCAATTTTTTTAGTGTCACCTAGCAAGTGAGTTCTTCATGGTATGTACTATCCACCTTTTCTTTTATTTTTATTGTTCTTTGCATTATATTATAATTACATTGAGGACAATGTAGATTTTAGGTTGGGGGTGTGGATAGTCATCGAGATTGAAGCCTTATGTGGAAAACTTTCATGTGAGAGAGGAGTCTGTCCCTCTTCATGAGCCAGAATATTCAGATTGATGCTCCTAGTCTGACGGAGCATTTATGTAGGATTTGTATCATATTCAATTTTTTTAGTGTCACCTAGCAAGTGAGTTCTTCATGGTATGTACTATCCACCTTTTCTTTTATTTTTATTGTTCTCTGCATTATATTATCATTACATTGAGGACAATGTAGATTTTAGGTTGGGGGTGTGGATGGTCATCCATGTGAGGTTTTTTTATTTTAGGTCTTGATTTATTTTATTATTATTATTATTTTATTTTTAGGTTTAAGTTTTTTCTTAGGTTTATAGGGAAATCTTTTTCAACATTTTCAAAATAATATTTTTACATACAAGAATGTGAACATGATATTTTGCGAATTCCAAAGGAAAAGTTAATACTTAGTCTAGGTTGATAGTAGTCAGAAATCTGATAACTAAAAATTATAGACTTGAGTTCAATTATCTAGTCACTAGTTTAAAGTGAGTTGTAATTTGATGTACTGAATTCACAATACACCTTAGCTAACTAAGTGGGGAATATGATATGTGAAATAAAATGACAACTTTTAATTCAAATAAGGTTGAATGAACTAGTACCATTGATATATGCTTAAAAGAGAAAACATTGAAGAAAAAAAAGTGATGAAAAAGAAAATTTTATTATAGAGCTTGAATGCAATGACCATAACAATCGTGTCGAATCCAGGAGTAAGAATACCTAAGTATCCATTCTTCGTTACCATTACAAGTACGATACCTTATGTTATGAAGCAAACCTGGTGGGAATCTTCATCTAAGGGTGGTCTATAATAATAAGGATATGATGATAAAAGAAGAACTATAATAAGATAACTAGAGATTTCATATTCTTGGGATGATTGAAAGGAGTTAAGATAGGGAACATGCATATTTCTCAAAGTTAGACTAGTGTCAAGGAGCACTTAAGGAGATTGTATCATAACTATTCTAAATTTTGATTAGGTCTTTAAACTCAAGAATTTAATGGATTAGAAAATTGAGATTTTAACTAACTTCAGACTTAGGGTAAGTATTGTTTTGTTTTGGAATTCATATGATGAATGGAGGCATAATAGTATAAACTTCTGAGTGTTGAACTATTTTTCATATTTTCAATATTTATACGTAACATTTCTTGAAACCCTCATGAGACTATAACTCGTCCACTAGAGAAAGCTAGGGGTTTAAAGGCTTGTTGCATATGCTAAATGCAATAGAGATTACATGTGAAAGTGATGTAGTTAGAATTTTATTTTCATTTTGATTTTATTTCTAAAATTAATTTTTATTCTTATTTTTATTTTTCTTTGTTTATTTTGCTCGGGACTAGCAAAATGCTGGTTGGGAGGTGTGTTGGGACTCAAATATTGCATAATTTTTCCCATTTATATCTTGATTTTATGAACATAAATCCGCTTAATATTCTATTTTACTCATGTATGTGTTACAAGGTGAATTTAAGTGCTTGGATTAAAAAAAAGTGTTAAAAGCATGAATTTGATGCTCAAAAATCACCAAGGCAAGGGATGGATCTTAAGAAACTAAGATTGAAGAATTCACATGCCAAAGATCGAAGAAAACTAAGTGAAGAATGAAGAAAATCGAAGATTTGAAGTTAAGAATCCTGAAATAGTCTTGAAAAAGTGTATTCTAAAGCTCTGAGGTCTATTTTGGAAAACTACGCAGCAGGAAATCTATTTTAAACTGTGTAGCGAGAAGTCTATTTTGAAAAACTGCATATATTTGAGGCAGTTTTTAGGGTTTTTCAACTTTATACGAAAATCGGAGTTCCCTACTTATAAATAGGGCTTCCTAGGACATTCTTAAGCATCATTAGAAGTATTCAAGAGCAAGAATTAGGATTTTTAAAGAATTTTAATTTTATTAAAGTTTTATAAGTTATTTTTTTTAGATCTTTTCTATTTGCATTTATTTGTTTATTCTTATTTTTCTTTCTTATTTTAATTATGTTTTTTTAAGTTCCTTCTAGCCCAAACTAGAAGGGAAGCACATGGGTTTAATAATTCTTTAAGTTATGATGATGGATTGTTTTAATGATGAGAAGAATGGTATATGCATGTTATCTATTATTTAGGTTTTATTTTTTATCCTCTTGTGAGATTCATATGTTTCCATCATATGAGATCCATATTAATGGATAGGCTTACCCTGAATCAATCAGATTTCCTAGATAGGAGAGGGTCTCTACCTGTTATATTTCTTTGATTTTCATTATCTCATTAATATTGAATTCTTAAAATCACTGACGCTTGAAAATATATATCAATGGTGCAAATCCATTATTTTCTAATCCTTAATATCATTTATTAAAATATTTAAACTGTTTTATTTTCCAACTAGGCTGACCATAGTGCTTAGATTCTAGTTGTGTTATCCAAGTTATCATGATTTTGGAACATTAACCTATGTGTAGAACTTTGAAGCTTGTGTATTATTTTAATTCAGTTGAATTACATCCATTCAAAAATCCCAAAATCAGATCATCAGGTTAGTTTTTATTACTTAGTTGGTTTTTGCATTTGATTTTCTCGTTCTCGTAATTCATTTTCCTTTGGGATCAACTCTGTATTCGCAGGTTATTACTTACGAACCCCTACACTTGGAGGCAAGCAATCGACATGATTCTCACAAGGGCGAGTTTGCTTTTTAGGAGCTTGTTATTTGTCCTTATTTGGTAATTTCGTATATTGTTTGATTGTTCGTAGGGATTGTCTCCTTTAGACATGAAAATGCCCAATCATCTGGATTTATATTTGAGCTAGGTATGCCGAGTGTGCCAATATAGCACTATAGTCATGATATTCTTGTGACTAACCTGAAATGCGCGGATGGATTTACGTTCCTAGTTATGGTTGAATGGTTATTGTACTTTTGACGAGTTGGGCTCAAGAGTCGAAATCTTAACTTTTGCGACACCTAAAGACGTGTCATACATAAATCAGTCCATTCACAATTGTTTTAGGTTGCTCGGAACTCCTTAATTATCTAAGATGGTCTTACGAGGTTCAGGACTCAATATGAATCTATGGAGGTGCCTGCATATGGGTGGAATTCACATACTCAGGGGCGCCGCAAGGAGCGCGCATGCGGGTGCGTGGATGCACAGGTTCTCAAGTGTAAAGGCACACAAGTGTGGGCATGAATGTGGGAATGGGCGACGGTGTAAGCGCACAGTTCGATTTTACTGGAGACGTCTCTAACCTCCTAGTAGTTCAGCTCAGGATTCCGATGTTGAAAAGGGATTTGGTTGATGGATAAGGGATTCTGATGATTGAGGGAGGGATTCCAAAGATGAAGGAGCGATTTCGATGATCCAGGAGGGATTCCGATGATCGGGGGAGGGATTCTGGTGGAATCCTCGGTCTCTCTTTATTTCTAATGATTAAAGGTTGTATCTAAGAGTCTGAGAGCATCTTCTTCTACGTAATGAAGTGAGCTATTTATAGTCAAGAGGTGGTGTTGTCAACAAATGAAGTAGTGTCGCGTGGCAAGGTTTACCTATCTGAGTTGCTGGTTGGCGCGGTGTCTTGGGTGTCAATTTTGATGATGATGCATCCATCTTTGCACCACGCCAGACATCTATGTGGCTGCATAGGGCCTGCGTCGGGCGTCAGTGCTGTCATGCAGGGCGTATGCGCAGCCGTTCGGGCATTTCATAGACCTCAGAGAGATATTATTCACCTGTTGGCCATTTACATTGATGACATCTAAACTATAACTCTATTGATGCCTCTAGTTATATTTAGTGAGTGGAATGCATAAGTGTGCACAGTATGCCAATCTCCAACCAGTCATATTTCATAGTTCTTTTAAAGAATGGGTGTCACCACCTATGTGCTAATTAAGTAGTGATGATAAGAGAGATGGCTCTGATCGTATCACTCAATAATATATGTTGAATCATGAGTATGTTCAAATTCCATAATTGCATATTTGGTAGGAAGAATGATATGTTGATCTCGCCTTGATTGTGAGCACTAAGGAGAGACATTGATCATTTGCCGTGATGAGGTTCAGTATTGGCAAGGTTATTTTTCTATCATGGATGGTTAGATCTATGGCATTTCTCATATGACACCAACCTGAAAGTGTTACTTGGTGAAAAATGTTGAAATACAGGTTTTGTCTATTCAAAAAGGTTTCGATAAACACTAATTTATGCCTGGGATAACTAATGATAGGATGTCTTAGTCAGTGAGAGAAAAAATACATACTATGATGACCCTAAACTATTTTAGAGGATATCCATGTAAAAAAAACCTTGCGTTTCTACTTGGGTGGATGAGGCACTTCTCGTAATAATATTATGTGATGTGATGGTTGCGTGGATATGTCACTCGCATGGTAACACTATTAGTCAAGCATGTGATATGCTAGGTAGCTCCACGACTATCCAAGTGTGCTCAAATAGCACAAGCTAACTTTCTTGTGGATCATGAGATTCTTGGTTGAACCTAAATTGTTTAGTGATCAAGTTTTGACCACAAGGTTAAGAAAAGGCAAGTGTATAAGATAAGGATGGGACTAAATATACACCAACTCGTATGTTTGATAGTAGGAGGTATCTATAAAGTGATTTTATGGACTTTGAAAGGATCAAAATGAATCATATAATCCTCTCGGCAAAGAAGTCTTGATTTAATATAAGTGCTTAATGGATTTAAGCATGGATTGGTTTTAGAAAAAATGGGAGATTAACAAGGCTAATCTCGGGCATAAATCATAATGATCATGGGTCCCTCATGGACAAGTTGATATATCTTTAGAGTGTATCATCGCCTTGAATTTAATTTTATATGGGTTAGTTGAGGATTGTGTCCTCTTATAGTCCTCAAGAATAAGATATTTAATACAATGGTCATTGAGCGAAGAGTGTCATAATCGACGGATCTCAACACTCCGTAAATCATAACCATCATAGGTATGTAAGACAAACCTGTGAATATTCTTTCATAAGATATATGGCCATCTTGTGTGAGAGAACTACCTTGGGTCAGGATGGACAGTTTCCACGGTTTAGGAAATGAAATCAATGTCCCTTTACCTTTATTTCACATGAAAGTATGAGTGTTCCTTGGAATCAGGATCTAAGGTTGGACCTTTGCACATTTACATTGATGGATTGGGATTACGTCAATAGTATAAGGGCCCATTATCTTGGACTATGATCAGATTGGTGATCACGACTTAATAGTTCATGAAAAATAACTGATCCTTAGATATAAGGGCATATAAGAGTCATGATCTTAACTTGTCAGCTTTGACTCCTTTGACGAGACCATGGCTATTAAAAGTGGACATGGCTGAATACTTCCATCAAGAACTCTTGATTCTTACAAGGGCCAATAATAAATCTATTGGGCTTTTCCTAAGAACTAATATATGCCTAGATTTGATTATATCATAAAATCATCAAGTAGTATTTCCACATGGCCAACACTCTTGATATTTTAATAAGTTTTTCAAAGGTTTTCAATTGTCAAAGTTTTGTTTAATCATTAAAATTATTTTAATCACACTTGACAATAATATGATGGCCTATATCGATGATCCACTATTTGATTAGCATATTGTGTGTGTGTGTGTGTGTGTGTGTGTGGTGGATGGCTAAGTTTTGGAATGATTAAATCTTGAGTATATGCATGTACAAAGTGAATTCAATGGGCTTCCTTCACAATACACCACACTAAAGTTCGTAACATGGCGAAGGATCATAGTGGATGCATCATTGGAACCCTAATTTATCATATATATATATATATATATATATATATATATATATATATATATATATATATATATATATATATATATATGATCCTATGGACGTCTCCCTTCCTCCTTTGGACTTTTTTTGTAGAGAGAGTGTGTAGAGATTTCATCTCCTCCCCCCTTCTCCTTGGCACGTTCACACATGAAGCCCATCTTATGGATGGCAATCCTAGATCTCGGCACCTATTAGAGGATCCAACATTGGATCTTCTCTTCTATAGTACTAGGATACATCATAGAGAGGCCTTGTAGGTTAGAAGATCATCATCAATTCTACAATTTCCACATTGCATTTATTTGCGTTAGGTATGACCTAAACCACTCGTAATTTCAATTTTTTTCTTTAGAAATCTAAAATATTCATGTACTGGAGGTCCCCGATGGACATAATGGGTTGAATACACAGAAAATTATAATTTCACCATGCTCTCGGTAGAAAAACCATCATGAAATTCATGATCTGTCAAGATAAAAGTCCACTCACATATATACATGTGATATTCATCGATGCTCACTAGTAGTCATCTTGGTGGGCCCCACAAAAGTCCATGTGATGGCTCAGCTTGGTCCTAGAGGAGATTTCCATTATGCCTAATGCAATTAATCAAAGGTGCGGACATACATTTGCAAGATAGCCAAAGGGTGATATTCTGGTTTTGATATTGTGGGCCCCACATGAACTGATTAATGAACCATAGGTCCGTTGATCATGCTCACAGGTCAAATGAACCAAGACTCATGATGACCCATTTATTAGGAATTTTCAGACATGCATTGTGAAATGGGCTAAAAAATTGAGTGAAACATAGGCCCAAAAAGCCATACTTCCTTCCATTTGGCGCCTAACGACCCCATCCAACCAAACCAAGGTTCGGGTCCATGCGAAGTGTTGGGTAAGCCGCTATCCCAACACCAGGTAGCGGACCCCTGGAAACATATGGTTTTGGGACATAGGTATTATTGAGGTAGATTCTGTTTTAAATGACATGGACAGTAGAGATGAATAATCATAACTATTCATGGACTTGCATTTGCCAGGGTCCCATGTTTAGTTCCATTTTATGATGCATCACAAGCCAAGGTCTCATGTTTACAACCAGAATGAAGGAGAAAACCAAATATCAACCTGATCCGAAACTCCTGTTCCTTCAGGAAGATTTAAACGGTCAGTTTCCCCATCCCCAGTTCTTGTGGTGTGGCCCACTTGAGCTTTTAATCAGCGTTATTGTTCGGCTTACTTCTCAACATGATCTGGTGCAAGTGATGAATGGCACCCAGGCTTCCTGAACGACTGATGATCAATGACCCTGATCGTCACGTGTGTCCCACACATTAATAAATTGGATTGCATCGTCAGGTGATCCTCATTGTGTAGATTCTGAGAATTTCAAGAACATGTGATCATCATGTGGGTCACACACTTAGAAACAACCTACACCGTTCCTAAATTTCTCTTAATTGTTAATGCTTTCTTCTTTTTTCTTGTGTGTGTGTGTGGCCTACCTAATGAGCATGTACGCTAGATTTCTATGTAAGGCATTCATGGTTTGATCCTCTAACCAGCGGCTGTGATCTCACACATGTGCGAGTTCAGTGCGAGTGATGTAAATTCGACCTGATCTTCCGCAGCCCAAATAGCATTCAATCCCCACTGTTTCCTGTACTGTGGCCCACTTGAGTATGGGATCCAGTCCAAGTAGAGGGTGGGGCATCTGATGGACGGGGTGGATCTCATCCACGTGAGGTCCTTCCGACCACATCAGCGAAAATAACGCTCCATATACGTACCAAAGTCAGGCAAGTCGTTTTCCATGGAAATATATAAAATCTGACGTCAGCTTGACGTGACTCTTTCTAGCCTCCCACCGGTGCCCAACTGTAAAGCTGCCTAATCGAACCGTCGCGTCTGAATCATCAAGTCCGTGAGTTGCCAATATCTCATGTGATAAAGATGAGGACGTGGATCCAGACCGTCAAACTGGTGGGTCCCGTTTCTAGATTGGACTTAATTGAAAATCACAACGAAAGGGATATCCTATCCGTTGGTTTAATCTTTTGAACCAACGGCCCATCAAAGGCCTCAATCTTTATCGCTGCCATTGTTCGTTTGGAATGCAAAAGATGGGCCAATCAATCAAGATTATCTTAGGTGAAATCAGTCCAATCCACTTATTAGGTTGGTCCAGACACCTCATGCGTATTAATTCATAGCATCTTGTCCACTGATTTTAAGAGTATGGCCCACCTTCCAAGGTGATCCTCACGGTCTGTTTATCTTCAGGATGGATCAGATGTCCTACACACGTCACATGTGGGCCGGAAGATGGGACAGTGTGTGAAAGTTCACACAATGACCATATCTGAATATTTCTCATGTTTTTTCAACAGGTGGTGTTGTCCAAACAAAGGAGTTAATCTGGTACATGTGGGTCCCATCTTTTGATCATCTAAACCGTTGATGTCATTAGCCTTGCTATGAATCGCCGTTGCAATGGTGATCTCCCAAATTTAAAGATCACACACTTTCTTATTGTAGCCATTGTTGGAAAAATAATACAGAATTGTATTTTTTGTAAAATAAATAAATCGAAAATTATTAGGACAGGCTGAAGCACGTAAGAATACACTATCCTTAAGGCGTTATTCACCCCTTCTCAATCAGATTAGGAATGCTAAAAGATTCCAAACAAACAACTTCTAAGATACTATGAGCCTATGTGTGGATTTGCATTTAGCAAATACGAAGATATACGAATGGAACTCAGTACCCAAATTTTTGGCAGATAAAGAAAAGAAAATTTTTAGTATTAGAAAGAGAAAAGAAAATTGTAGACCACTACATTGCTCTGTTCCTTGAGTTCTTCAAGCTACGGTTCGTATGAACCTTGCTGACTGCTATGAGTACGATGTATGCTCTTCTTGTTGGTTTGTATGTGAGTATGGTTTGAGTATTTTTTGATTGATTGTAGAACCATCCAGGCACTATATATATAGGCTAGGGTAGCTAACCGTTTTGGTCAATGGTGATGTAGAACGGGTCACGGACAGTTACATGGCTAAGATGGATCTCAAAAGACCCGATCGACGACAGAAGTGATCCAGACAATCGGACCTTAAATCAGGCGTATCTTGCAATCCAGAATGAGTTATCTGATGTAAAATATATGATTTTGGGGTAGAACGAGCTACTTTATCCAACCAACCCGGTTATGCCAGGTTGCGTAACCCGGAATTGCGAAATACCCCTGGATCAACGATCGTTTCCCTGTTTTAATTTCGTTTTTACTATAAATAGTAAGTTTTAGTTTGATTATAACTCTTCATCTGTTGGGCTTTAGGAGTTGCACCCAACGTGAAAAGATCTTAGAATAATTAGGAGAACGGTTTGGTGAAGCGAAATAGGACACTTACTATTTTTGGCCGAAAACCTTGCACACTAGTAGACATCACGACCATCTATAAATAGTAAGTTTACTATTTATAGTAAGTTGTGAATTTTAGGAGTTTTAGTCGTAGTTTGATTTTGATTTTTCTCTCATTGCTTGGTATCCATATTTAAAGGATTGTGAACTCTTTTTATTTTATTCATTAATTAATTTTGAATTTATTAGAAGTTATTTCTATTTTCTGCTTTCTTTCCTTGTGGATTCGAGAAGTCTCTGTGAAAAGTCCAGAGAGGTTCCGTGGATTCGAAATAGTTATCCTCTTGAGGAAGACGGTGCTCGACCTCACGTCCTTCCCTGCGTCAGATGGCCATTAATTTGTGTGACAGTTTTCTAGTTGTTGGTGAGAAACTAGCCGTTATTGGCAGTTTCAGTTGACTGTTGTGCATGTGAATAAAAGTTACTACATGCTAGTTGTTTAGACAGCATTTATAGCTATTGGGCTAGTCACATGCATCAGTTTCTACATGGTCAGAATTTATGTGCATGAGGAGTTACACCTCACTCGCGAAGGAGCGACTCATCTGTGACATAATGCGCACGTGAGAAGTGCAAAGTGCACAGCGTCTCTACAGCTACACTGCCTCACATGCCCACGCTCTTGTACCGAACCAGAATGCACGGATACACTGGAATATGCAATGCCCTGATACTCCACGAACCAAACAAATAAACATTATGGTACTCCACATTTTTCATAAAAACTCAATTTTTCCTTCCTCTTTTTCCAACATGGGACTATTCTAAAAAAAAAACACCAAAACATGAATTTTTGCAAAATTATATATATATATATATATATATATATATATATATATTAAAATATTTTTAATCAACATTTTTACACAGCCTAAAAATAAATGGCTAAGAGAAAAATACAAAAGAAACTGTCCAGTTCGATTAAAATTGCCGAATTATAAATTGTGGGATTCTCAGTCACCTTTAATGCATGAGAAGACAGTCATCTCAAGCCGTTTGGATACCATAAGTTACTTTTTCTACTTACAGCAGTTGCTGTAAATAAGTAACTTATTTCAGATAAGTTTGTTTTATGATTAATTATAAGTAACTTTTTTATTTAAAAAGTACTTTATTACCTTAATTAATTTTTTGAAAGCTTTTTTATAAAATTTTATAAGTTGCTTAGGAAAGGGAGTGATGAAAGAAAGGTGATAGGTTGTTTACCAAATATATTTATCTTTTAAGTAGTAACTAAGATAAGTTACTCGTGGAATAAGTAACTTATCTTAAGCAACTTAAACCCAAACAGGCCTTTCATGACCCACATTCACCCAATCGAACTCGTGGTAAAGTGTATATTTGGATCATAGAAACGTGACCCACATTCACACAATCGAACACGTAACAAACTGTATATTTGCAGATAAGCATGACCCTCTGATTCCTATTACACACCATTCTCTACTGCCATCTGATAGACACGTCCATGGGGCCCACCATCTACTGGAGTTGTGGAGCTGTTTATGTGGGACCCGCCAATTCATACATCACAATGGTTGTTCAGTGATTTATATCATAGAAATTGCATGTAATATTATACACTGCTTTCGCCAAGAGATTGTTAAGTATCTTCTGGCCCATATTTTGTACCCAGTGGGTCATTGTTCAGTGATCCAAAATGTCCATATGATGGGACATTTCATCTATCGATGATCCCATGTCCAAAAGTTCTCTGGATTGGAAGATCCTCAGCATTGAAGATTTGGCTTTTAGTGGATGAATGGAACCCATGTTGTTTCTTTTTTAGCAGTTTCTATCTTCTATTGAATGATATATGATTTCTCTGTGATGGAGATCTTATTTGTGTGTGTATGCACAATTCATAGTGGGGACCATAATATCAATGACATAGACAATTCATAGTGGGACCATAATATCAATGGCATAGATAGATCATTGAACATGGCCACACTGAGAGGTGAGAACCGGGCCATACTCCTCAATCCATGCTTTCAAGGCTCCAAGCTAGACCGTTAGTCCCAGATTAAGTCATGCTGGACCGTTACTCCTTTTTTCTTTTTCTTTTTTCAAAAAATAAAACAGTCTATAGTAAAAAACAAATTAAAAAATTGATACTTTGGCTAATTTTGAGATAAATATAGTTGATCGGTGACCTAAAAATGTAATAAATATCGATTTATGGTTTTAAAAAAATGTTGAATAAGCATCTAATTAATTGGATTAGAAAATAGTAATTTTTAAAAGAAATTTACTAAATTTATTTTGAGAAAATAAATTTAAATAGTGCTTCGTTATAAGCCAAATGCTCAGCTGCGCACCCATTAGCACGGAACTCGTGCCAACTATTTTGAGAACTCACCATACGTGTCTGAACGGTCCACATGAAGAAGTACCTCATGAAAACCCCTGGGCCCAATTTTTACTTTGATCCAAAACTTTGGTAGGCCATGAAATATGAAAATAGTTTCCTCCCTTGATTTGTAGTTCTCTTTTTATGGCCTACCAGAATTTTAGATTAAGGTGAAAATTTATCTTTGTGGTTTCATGGGATTCTGCATCACATGGACCGTTCGGATTAGATGCCCATGACACGTGTGCAAAGGTGCACACTTGCATAGGTGCGCTGGCAAGCATGACTCATTATAATCAACTCATGTAATAGACTATTATATTCTCTGCAGGAGTTTTGTAGTCTTGTTAACGGCAACAAGTCTCTGAATAAATGACTGACGTCCAACTTATGTCATAACTTCGTCATAAATCCAAACAATAAACATGAGTTTTACTAAATTTATAATCTCATTTGAGGTTCGAAATCATCTCAAGAGACTTCAATAATTTTAATATTTAATACTTGGCATATGGTAGTGAATATGAGATAAAAATAGAAGAAAACAGTAGAAAGAATAAAAATAGAAGGGTCGAGTCAGGCCAGATGTCCAAGGACGGACTCTCGACTCAGTCGAGTCTAACGGACACATGCAAGTCTGCCTGAGTCTACCCCACCTGCAAGATTCCCCGTATTGACTCAAGCTCCATCCAATCAAGTCTGAGTCTACTCAGACGAATTGTTCGATCTTGGACGAGTTTTCAAACCATGACACAATTGCTCATTGGGAGTGTAGAATGATACCTTATAATCATCCAAATTCTGACAAGTAGAGTCCATGGTAATCGTGAATATGCCGTTTGTTTGTCGTGTCCCACTTGAGAAGGATCATGGCCCAAAAATCTACTCTATAGAAAGATCAGATCTTCCTATTTGTACCCCACAAGTAGATGGTCAAGAACATAAATACAACACATTAAGCTGTAGTTCTAAAACTCAATGGCTTGACTTGAAACTCAGATAAGTTAACTCAACCAGGGTAGAAATCAAGCCAAGTCAATGTGAAACTCGCTGAGGAGTCAAACTAAGTTTGACTGGTGAAGTCAGCTTGCCTACTCAGCCGACTACAATGAGAACAGCAGTTACCGGCTGACCATGCACTTGCTTTTTTTAGATTACATTTTGTTGAATTTGGATCATCTGCTTGACATAAACAAATTTTCTTTTGTTTGTTGCAATTTAATTGGGCCACACTGCATTTAATGCAACAATGTTAACAAACGTGGATCAATCATGCTACTGGAAAACATGATTGTTCTGTTTGAGGCAAGCAAATGATTCAGATTCCATTTTGTTATATTTTAACTCCATAGTATTGTAATTAAGTTCCTATTAGAATCATCTCTTCGACTCAACCCAACCTGGCTAGATATCAGATCATGTCGAGTTTCGAGTTTTTAAAATTTGCGGCTAGGATCTTACAATTTGGTAGATTTTTCTGTGCATATTCAATACATGGCAGGACCCAACAGACAAATGGTCCGGACTATAATAGTTCAAAATCTCAAAAACATGACACAATTCAATATTTAATTATTATAAACTGACACCCTGATCTATAGCTCAAGTAGTAGACTGAGTGAAAGATACCCGGTTACAGCACTGAGCTCTTGATATCAATCCCTAGTGGGGGTGGCAAACAGTGAAGTGTGACGTTACTGTAGGTGTAGTAACAAGCTAACAAATTTATTTATTTATTTATTTATTTATTATTATTATTATTTTTTTAAACTTAAAATATTATGAATGTTAATAAATGTATTAAAAAACGTTAGATCTAGTGTAAGTAATAAAGGATAGTTTAAAGCAACAGGATTTCATATACTTCTGTTGGTTGAGAGTGGGGATTCAAATACTTGATTCAGCTGAGTTTTAGGTCGAGTCAGCTAGTTTTAAAACTGTGGTGGCTATGGGTTGCTAGGGTTGGCTCATGAGGGAACTCGAACCCGTACCTGACTCATTAACTAAATATGACAGGGTCCGATCTATTTACTAAATGGGTTAAACACACCAAGATTTCAAACCCAAGCCCTGCCTGATTACTAAATGGGTCTAGAATTTAAACCAGTGGCCAATTGAAAACAAATTAGAAAGTTCAAGCCCCACTTAATCTGACGCGGATTGCCTACTAGCGTTGCCAGTGGCAAGGTGGCTACTGGGATGTGCTCTGTGGGCCCCACCATGATTTATGTGTTTTATTCATGCTGTTTATCTATTTCTCGAGATCATTTTAGGGCACGAGCTAAAAAACGGAGGCACGTAAAAATCTCAAGTGGACCACATCACAGGAAAATAGTGGTGATTGAACGCCCACCATTAAAAACTTTATAGGGCCCACGGTAATGTTTATTTGACATAAAACCTATTGTTTAGGTCACAAAGATCCAAATGAAGGGAAAACACAAATATCAGCTTCATCCAAAATTTGTTTGGCCCCAAGAAGTTTTTAATGGTGAGTATTCAATCCCCACTGTTTCCTATGGTGTGGTCTACATGAAATTTGAATATGCCTAATTTTTAGATCATGGCCTAAAATGATTTGGAAATTTTGATGTACAGTGTGGATAATATACATACATCATAGTTGGGTGCACATATATAGCATCGTCTATTGGCTAATGATCAATCCTCGTCCTACTTAATCTGACCCATTTAATTAATGGGGCCCATTAATACTATTTATAAGATTTTGGGATTAAAGATTTCTATGTCTAGCGTTCAAGTTGGATCGGGTATGGGAAAGCTTGAGATCAACCCATTTAATTAACTGATCTCGTTTATTTTATTTTTTTAAAATTTTTAGCTCACCTGACTCACGAAACTGGACCAAACTCATTTAAGAAACAGGTCAGGCCAGCTAGCCTGTGGGCCCACCTGACTCATCACCAACGCTGTTCTCTCAAGTTTACATGGTCCCCAGTTTTTAGCAAACAAGAAAGATACCATGTGTATAAGTGATCTCGAACTCAAACCTAACTGAGAGAGGTGGTTTTTAACTGTAACAGAAGATTACAGTGTGGGACCACCACAACTCACTAAATTCTAGCAATCCATCCACCATAAATGTGCCACGTAGATAATAATCTTAACCGTCCAAATCAAGGGCCTTGAGTGTAGTCATTAGATCCCATTGTCCACATGGCCTTAATCACCCACTTACTGATCAAAGCATGATCTGTGGCCCACACAGATTGTGATGTGGGCCACATTTTTCTAACTAATAACCCGAAGGGGTGTGTGTGGTGTCTCCTTCACGTGATAATTTTTAAAAAGCTATTTTGTTTGATGAAAAGATTCACCCTCTCACCCAACTTGTAAAGTCAACCCAACAATGCTTTTGTTTATTGCATGAGAATACGTGATTCCTATGAATGCGGATCCACGGTTACTGGGAATAAGGATGTCTGTCCCTCCATGCACCATTATCCATGCCATGCATGTCATGCAACATCCCATTTCATGGCCATACCATGGCATGTCATGTCATTGCTCCATTGACTCTTTCCATGAAGCTTCAACTGCTCCATCGGTAGGTGAATGCATTGTTTAAGACTTTCTAATAGTGGATCACACAACATAGAGTACAATGCTGGCCCAGTTTTCTTGAATCTTATTTTTCTTCAAATAGGGCCCATCGTTCAGTGATCAGAACCGTTGATATGATACATTTGGGTCTGGATCAGCGACCCACCAAAAACTCCACATGGGTCTATCCTAGTTGTTCATTTGGTGCCCAAAAAATAGACCGTTAGAAAAGAAATTCAATGACAGTCCCTATTCTACTGAAAAATTACCAAGGACTTGATGACTCAGATATTCCAAACTTTCACTACATGGGTCATCCATGGTCAGTCCTATTACATCGATGGTCCAGATCAATGAACAATGGGCCCCACTTGCTTAAACCAGAAACAGGAGCGAACTGTACATGTTCTCCGGCCGAGCATTATGTGCACTGGAATCAACGTGGGACCTTGCTGATTTTGCCATAGTTGAAGCACAACACACGTGCTATTATCCTATTCTGATTATCGTAATTGATTATCTTAATTGCACCTGAGGATTCCTTGGTTTTAAGCCCTTGTTGTGGTTCACGTGTAACACATCTCGACCTCTGTCCATCAAGCACGTCCCCTCTTGTCCCTTGATTGTGGGCCCATCAGCCATGCACGCGAACTAGACGTTGATTCAGCTTCCTCACTCAGCTTTGACGTTTTTTTAAAAATTTTTTAAACTTTGTTTTTTGGTATAGAAAATGGCGTCTGTAATGAAATAGGCAATATGTCCATCTTCATGTGCTCTTCTTCATTTACAAATTTCTATAATTTTCCTCACCATGAAGATCACCTGGCTCAAAAATCAGGGCAATCTACTCATTAAGTGGTCCACTTGTGTACTTTAGAATAGATTGGTGGTTGTCCGTATTTTCTATGGTGTGGCCTGCATGATGAATGGGCCATTTTTTTTTACAGTGGGGCCAACTTTTTGGACAGATTGGATGTTGTAACGTTTACAAGTTAATATTTATACACTAGGTTAACATTTATACGCTAGGTGGATGATAACACTATCTTCCAACTAGTTGTGTATGAAACATCCTGATCATAGAATAGGGAGACAGTGATAGCGCATGTTGGGTCATGTTAACTTGAAAAAGCAGAAAGGTTGAAGAAAGCCTGTATATTCTCTTAAAAACATTAGGTTATATCGAGTACATGAACAGTAAAAGACTAAACTACCCTCAAATATATTAGGTATCTACTCTTCTATACGAATTAAGTCATTCCATTGAGAGTTAGCTAATCAAAATATCCTTCGTAAATATATCCATAAGCTAAGATTTTGATGAGACATACGGCATGCAATTGTTTCATCTTGATTATCTGTCTAACAAAGTAACTATCCATTTCACTTTGCTTTATCTTCTCATCAAGCACTGAATATGAACACTTTGTATCATTAGATATAAACACTTTGTCTGTAAACACCCCCACCCAACGTGGGAGAGTGGGTTCAACCGACAGACCTGACGTTGGGTTGGGCTCGGGCTGGATGTATCAAGTTTGGTCTCGAGCTTGGGCTATACAAACACCTCAGGTTGCCTGACCCAACTTGAAACCGATTGATATATAAGTTACTTATAAATTATAATTGAGTGTCGATCGTCTGTGTTGAAAGTATAAGAAATCCCACTGCCATCGGATCTCATTGGTCCATGCCATTTCCGATGACTCAAGCTAACAAGATATAATGGATTTCTATCTCTCAAATAGATTGTGTGCTACACAACATGTTGAGTGTGAAATATCACATATTTCCCCCTTGTTATTCATTGGTTTTGAGAACATAAATATGCTTAATTGATCTTTTTTCACATGTTTACTCTTGTGATGCGATTTTGAGAGCTAAAAAAAAAAAAAAAAAAATGCTTAAAAAGAAGATTTATGCTCAAAAAATTACCAAATGAAGATTTGGAGATTTAGTGTTTAATGAAAAATTTATATGTCAAAGATTCAAGAAAATCAAGTGCAATGGATAGAGAAACTACCAACAAAATCACAAGCCAAATAGAAGAAAAAACAAATTGTTCGGTCCGATCAAAATCGCACAAAACAGTCCGGTAAGAAATTAGGATTTTCAGGCTTAATTAGGTCTAACCTGAGCCAATTTCGGTCTGACCGAAGTCAATTTCGGTCCCACCAAAATTTGACAGATTCTGCATAGATTTTTTAGATGCGACTTCGGTGCGACCGAAGCATAACAAAAGTGTGGAAATTGAAGTCGATTGAAAGATGGTGCGAGCTTTTACTATTTAAAGGAATTTTCTTAAATGTTTTCGATATGAATTAGGGTAGGAAGAGTATAGCAATGAGTGGTGGTGCTTCAAGGAGTTCCTCCTTCTTCTCCAATCTTTCTTTTCTAGTTAGCTTTTATATTTTTCTTTAAGAGTATTAGTTTAACCATGTATTTAGTTGGCTAATCTTTTTGCTAAGGCTAAGGGATGAAGCTTGTAGTTAATTTCATTATTTAGTTTATTTCATTTAGCAAACAATGGTTGAAATTTTGATATTAGATTCAATAGATTTTATTTTACTTTAAAGTTTATGAGTTGTTTATTTCTTGATTTGTTGTGCAAGCTTGATGTGATGAGTGCTTGATTTAATAATTATTTAACCTTGACCTAGAGAAGGAATCAATCTGTATAATTGACTGATCCAATGATGCCCAAGGGTGCATTAGACGCTTTTGTTTCCCTGAGATTAATGTCCAAGTGCTTTATGAGAAAATTGTTCAATTGAATTCATATTATAACCATGTTTAAGATTGGTTTAACTGCTCTATCTTCCAATTCGATAGGATATGACTTTGATTTTAATTGATTTATAATTGTTGAATCAATAAAATAGATATTGTGAATATTACTATGAGTGGATTCCTAGATCCATAGTCTTTTATCTTTCTTGTTTAAAACTCTCGCTGGATTAAAAACCCAAACAAACCATTGGACCTATGTTCACAACCCCAAGTGTAGGGTCGCGATGTAGTAATAATCTCGGTAAGACCGAGGTCGAATCCATAGGGACTAAACTCGTGCGTATTCTGAAAGTAGCTAGAATTAGAACTAGAAGAATAACTAAATTAGAAATCTGAAATAATTGGAGTAATTGTGAATATTGTAGATTGAAACTTGTGAATTTAAAGTAGGAACTAGGGTGCCAAGGATCCACTTGTAATTATTAAGATATTACTGTACTTTGATTCAAGAGACGCAACCGGAATCAGAGTCCTATCTTATCCAGTTGGAAAGAGAGATGATAAAAAATATAAACTTCTCATTGATCCAGCCTCAATAGAAGAGAATTATGAAGATTTGGAAGGGATTCCGTCACCTAACCATGGAAAATAATAGAATTTACTGATCCCACAATCTCAAATAAGAACTTAAATAAGAAAAGAAGATATTCAAAGCTATCGTAGCGTCTATTGTAATTTGAGTCACAACAAACCATAGAAAACTGAAAATATTCCTTAAAATCAATTAGAAATCAATGAAGTTTAACATAAACATGAATTAAAGCAAAGTAAACATTTCAATCACGCTACGAGCTTCACCTCTTAGCCCTAGCTAAGAGGTTTAGCCAACTATAGACATAATTGAACTAAGAACTCTTAAAAACATAAAAATAACTAAGGAAGAAGAAGAAGAAAAACTCTTAGAGGCGGCTCTCCACCCTTTTTCTCCACTCCTTAAACCATAAAAGATGCCTAGGAACGTCCTAAGGACTCCTATTTATACTTTTGAAGCTTCACCTTACGCACCGACTTGGAATTTTTGCAATCTGATCGCGAAACCACCTCAATTTACACAGTTACATTATGCATCAATCGGATCAAAGTCACCTTTGGTTGGACCAAAATCAAATCCGAATTTAGAAATGATTCTATTTCAGCAATTGCCCGATTTCGGTCGGACTGAACTTAAGTTGTCGGTTGGACCAAATTAATCTTTGATCGAGCCAAATTAACTCCTTTCAGCACTGGAGCTTTTTATGCACTTTTGGTTGCACTGAACTGGGTTTTGGTTGGATAGAATTGTCCATCAGTTGAACGAATTAGCTTCTGAATTCCATCGTTTGTCGCTGGACTGTTTTGTGCAAGTTCGGTCGGACCGAACCTGTCTGTTTTCTGCTGCAGATTCTGAAGTCTTTCAAGTTCTTTCTTAATCTTTTGTACTTGGTTTCCTTAGATCTTTGGCATGTGAATTCTTCATTCTTGGTCTCTTAAGATCCATCCTTTACCTTAGTGATTCTTGAGCATCAAATCCATGCTTTTAGCATTCTTTTCAATCCAAGCTCTCATATTGACCTTGCAACACAAACATGTATAAAATAAACCTTTAAGCATTACCATGTTCATAAAACCAAGATATAAATAGAGAAAATATGCAATATTTAACACTCAACACACTCTCCAGCTAGCATTTTGCTAGTCCTGAGCAAAATATGCGTGAAGTAATCCTCAATTCTCAAGGTTCAAACCTTTTTCAGGAAAAAAAAAATCTTTTGTACAGATTAGTATGAATGAATATAATTTAAAAAAAATAAAAATTTAGGGGCCAATTTGCTAAATGTTTTTTTTTTAATAAGATTTAATCTATATTCATGATGAGAACTATATAGAAGGGAACTCCCTTACATAAAACAGGAGCCCCACAAGAAAACAAAAAGATACTTACAAAAAAGGTCCCACTTGCGATCACATCATTCTAATCGAGCCTAACCCAACTTTGTCTAGAAAAATCATACCTTGGACTTTCCGTGGAAGGTCAGACTAGTTCTCGAAAGAAGCATTAGATTCTGAAGCACTTCCTTCCCGAGCCAGAAAATCAACTGGCGAGTTTCCCTCACTTAGAATGTGCACAACATTGGTGATGCCCCTCCTTAGGAGGTTAATCCTCAAAAGCCATGCCTTCCATTTCCAGCTTGGCTGAGCTACGCCGTTGATGAGGTCAACAACCAAATGCGAGTCGGACTCGATAGTGATATGGCCGAAACCCCTCTATAGACCGAGAGCCATCATGCACCGCGTGAAGTTCGGCCACCGTGTTGGATCCAAAACCATAACTAGCTGAAAAAGTGAAGATGAAATCACCCATATCCCCTCTACAAATTCCACCTTCCCCCAGAGCTTCCCGGATTTCCTCTAGCAGAACCATCAACATTTATTTTGACCCAACCAGGCAATGGCCTCTCCCACTTGATCACCACTGGGCGGCATTTACTACTGGAGATAATTGGCGAGGCAAAATTTCTGCGGCAAGTCCTATTCCCATGGCTTCCGCTGATTGAGACATTTAGTAAGTTTGCCCACCATTTGATCTTAACTACTACACGATCAAAATTCGCGAACCTATTTTCAAAGTAAGTAGCATTCCGAGCTTTCCACAGCTCCCAAATAATAGTGCATGGGATCAGCATCACATGAACCGATCAACATTGCATAGACTCAATTGTCGTCCACCATTGCAAAAGCCTGGCTTCAATCGAGGTTGCAGGCATGACTTTAATCCCCAACCAACTGCCAATCGCCAACCAAACTGTCCGCGCCAGGTTGCTGCTCGCGAATGAGTATAATTCAAAGATGTGAGAGTGAACATTTGTAAACCTAGAGCCGAATCAAATGAGCAATCACTCAAATAAGTTCTCTATCAATTACTTAAGAGCATAAGCTCATACATCAAGTCTTTCCAATGTGCTTAGTAGTTTTCAACTTACTTTCTATAAGAACTACCATCATTTCATAATGTTAGCCATGCTCATCACTTCAGGACAAATCGAATGATCAATTGTTGATTGCGAACTTATCCCATTTTCCTTCTTTTTCTAGTTTTTTATTTTATATCGACAGTCCTTTTTAATTTTTCATTCTTTTCAGAAATTCTCATTCTTTTTCAAACTTTTTCCAGTCTTTTCATCATACATGACCTTTTTGTCGATCTTACATTTTTTAACTATTTTTTTAAAAAAATCTTTTAAGCTGGATAAAATTCTTCAGACTTAATTCTCAATATCTATCAATGATTTACATGCTAACAATCAGAAATTCTAGCACAACTCACAGAAAGTAGCTTGATTGTGTCTTGTGAATTAGATTAACATGATATTTAAACTTCCTCTTAATCAATTGATTGCAAGAACTCTAAGTGATAGGCTACTTAGTTGATCAAACTCCAACTATTCAAAATTCAATCTCTATCTTATTATTATATTAAAAACATTCTTAAGAGCACAAACTATCAATCTCCAAATAGGTTTTTACTTTGAAAAATTAAAAATTTTCAGACTTTTTGCTCAACGACTAAGAAAACACTGATTAGTTTACCTAATCCACACCCCCCAACCTAAAATCTACATTGTCCTCAATATAAAAGAAATAAGCATGCAATGCATATGAGGCAACAAAAAGAAATGGAGTAGTGATGGAAGATAGTACCTGGAGAAGAAAATTTGAGGCTTTGCCAAGGATCTCAACATGAAGATGGGTCAGAAAAAAAATAGATAAACTGAAAGTAAACTATCATAATCATAAATCCTATGAAAGCAAAAATCTAACTACACCTCCATCAGACTAGGAGGTCAATCCTAATATACAGGATCAATCGGAAGTATGGATATATCCTCTTAATCAAATTTCTCAAAAAACGGCTTTAAACAATGTCCATTCATTTTGAAAATATTGTCATTCGTTGGATTCTTTATCTCGATAGCCCCATGAGGATAGACATTAGTAACAGTGAAAGGGCTGGTCCAACGAGATCGGAGTTTACCCGGAAAAAAGATGTAACCGAGAATTGTACAAAAGGACTTTTTGACTATTTAAGAATAATTTCTAAACGATGTTCTTATCATGGAACACCTTCATCCTATCCTTGTAAATTCTCGAGTTCTCATATTCGTCATTCCAGATTTCCTCGACTTCGTTTAATTAAAGTTTTCGCAGCGGGCCAGTGTTGTCTAGGTTAAAATTCATATTTTTGATGGCCCAATAGGCTTTATGTTCCAACTCCATAGGTAAATGACAGGCTTTCCCATAGATAAGTTTAAAGGGAGACTTTTCGATGGGGTCTTAAAAGTCGTATGGTAAGCTCATAAAGCATTGGTCAAGCAGATTAACCAATCCTTACGATCAGGGTTAACCATTTTCTCCAAAATGTATTTAATCTCCCTGTTAGAAATATCATCTTGTCCACTTGTCTGCTGGTGGTATGGAGTGCTTACCTAATGAGAGATGCCATATTTCTTCATTAAGTTCTCAAATGGCCTATTATAAAAATGTGAACCTAGCTCCATCACTAATTATGGCCCGAGGCATTCCAAACTAGGAAAGGATGTTTTCTTTTAAGAACCTAATGACCGTTCGATGGTCATTGTTCCGGCACGGGATCGCTTCGAGCCACTTAATGATATAGTCTACTACTAACAAAATGTACACATTCACAAAGGATTAGGGGAATGGGCCCATGAAATTGATGACCCAGCAAAATAATGCTTCAGTAATTAGAATAGGATTCAGAGGCATCATATTTCGATGGGACAATGCTCCTAATTTCTGACAAAGCTCACAAGCTTTGCAAAACTCATGAGTGTCCTTGAACATAGTGGTCAGTAAAAGCCGCATTGTAGAATTTTAGTCGTGGTCTTTTTAGCAGAAAAATGACCACCATGAGCCTGAGAGTGACAAAAGGAGATGACACTTTTGTGCTCATTTTCTGGTACACATCACCTTAGAATTTGGTCTGCGTAGTATTTAAACAAATATGGATCGTCCTAGAAAAACTTACGTACCTCGATGAAAATTTTTCTTTTATCTTGCGCAGTCCAATGTGTTTGCGTGAAACTTGTAGCAAAATAATTTGCAATATCAGCAAACTAAGGTAATTGGGAGAGTTTAAACAGTTGTTCATCAGGGAACATGTCGTTTATAGGTGTCGTTTCAAGGAAATTAGGAAGATTAAGTCATGAAAGATAGTCAGCCACTACATTCTCTACTCTCTTTTTATCTTTTATTTTTAAATTAAATTCCTGGAGTAAAAGGATCCATCTTATCAAGCGGGGCTTAGCATCATTCTTAGAAAGAAGATATTTCAGCATCGCATGATCACTGTAGATGATGATCTTAGATCCAATCAAATAAGACCTAAATTTGTCCAAAGCGAACACTATAGCTAGGAGTTCCTTTTTCATAGTAGAGTAGTTCATTTGGGTAGAATTTAAAGTTCTACTTGCATAGTGAATAACGTAAGGCTTCTTCTCTTTTCTCTGGCCTAACACTACCTCAATAGCATAGTCAAATGTGTCACACATGATCTCAAAAGGGATGCTCCAATCGGGTGGTTGTATGATAGGTGTGGTAGTTAGCATGCCCTTGAGCCTAGTAAAAGCTTCTTGGCATTGCTTAGTCCACTTGTATGGTACATCCTTTCGAAGTAGATTACATAAAAGATGAGAGAGGTGACTAAAGTCCTTTATGAATTGTCCGTAGAATCCAGCGTGTCCTAAGAAGGATCGCACGTCGCGTATCCTTTTGGGAGGTGGTAGGTTAGAGATTAGATCGATTTTGGCCTTGTCCACCTCAATTCCCTTGGACGAAATTATATGTCCAAGAACAATTCCCTTGGGAACCATGAAATGACACTTCTCCTAATTCAGAACCAAATTCTTCTCCTCAAATCGCTTCAACATACATTTAAGATTTTTCAAGCACTCGTTGAAGGATGGACCAAAAACAGAGAAGTCATCTACAAAGACCTCTAAATATTTCTCTACCATGTCAGAAAAAATACTCAACATGCATCGCTGAAATTTGGCGGGGGCATTATACAGTCCAAATGGCATCTTTCAGTAAGAAAAGGTGTCATAGGGATATATGAACATTGTTTTCTCTTGATCTTCAAGGGCTATTTCTATTTGATTGCAGCCCAAATAACCGTCAAGGAAGTAGTCATAAGAATGGCTAGCTAACATTTTCAAGATTTGGTCCATAAAGGGTAAGGGGAAGTGGTCCTTCCTTGTGACAGTATTCGATTTTTTGTAGTCAATACACATTCTCCAACCAATAGTAACTCTATTTGGCACGAGTTCATTGTTGGCATTGGCAACTAAGGTGATTCCGAATTTCTTAGGAACCACCTGAGTTGGACTCACCCATTGATTGTTAGATGTAGGGTATATGATATCAACATCTAACAATTTAAGTACCTCTCCTTTAACCACTTCTTTCATATTTAGATTGAGTTGACGTTGTGGTTGTCGAGAGGTTTTCGCATTATCCTCGAGATGAATGCGGTGAGTACAAATCAAAGGATCGATTCCCTTGAGATCTGCGATCGACCATCCAAGGGCTCCTTTATGTTCAATGAGAGTAGCAATAAGCATACTCTCCTGCACTTACTTAAGGTGGGAAGAAATCACCACCGGGTATGTCTCATCCTGACCTAAGTAGACATATTTAAGATCAGTGGGCAAAAGTTTTAGGTCAAGCTTCAGTGCTTTGAGGCTAGACGGTATAGGCACTGTGTCGGTTTGGGGCAATTTCTTAAATTATGGCCTCCACTGGTTAACTTTAAGTACCGGTGCAATATCAAGCATAACATCCATCTCCCTAATTATGTCGTCATCCAAATTGGGGGAGTGTGCCAAACATGTCTCTAGAGGGTTAGAGAATAAGGTCATCAGAGCTCTATCTTTTATGAAAGAGTCTATCATATTAATGTCGTGGGCCTCATCATCATCCTCTCCCTGTCTACTCATGTTGAAAAAGATATTGAGCACTAACGTCATATTTCCAAAAGACAAATTCATGATCTCATTCCTATAATTGATGATAGCATTGGATGTAGCAAGGAACGGACGACCAAGTATGACAAGGATTTGAGTGCTCATATCTACAATGGGCTGAGTATCCAGGATGATAAAATCTACTAGATAGTAGAATTTGTTAACCTAGACCAACACATCCTCAATCATCCCCCTCGTTATACGAATTGAGCGATTAGCAAGTTGTAATGTGGTCCGGGAGGGTTTTAATTCACCTAGACCCAGTTGTCCATAAACCGAGTAAGGGATCATATTTACGCTTTCCCTCAAGTTAAGAAGTGCATTCTTAATTTGGTGATTCCCAATTATATAAGTGATAGTTAGGCTACCAGGATCTTTATATTTTTGTGGCAAATTTTGCTTGAGAATGACACTTGCTTTTTCTATTAGGAAAATTTTATTTTTAATACTTTGTCTCCTCTTGGTTGTGCATAAGTCTTTTAGAAATTTGGCATATGAAGGAATTTGTTTCACAACATCCAGAAGAGGGATGTTGACCTTCACTTGTTTCAACACCTCTACAATATCTTGTGAGTTGGCTAGAGGTTCTGGTACAATTAATCATTGGGGGAATGAAGCAATCGGCTTACTTTGAGGTATCATTTCTAACCCATGTGAGGCAATGCTAGGTCTATCATCTATGTCTTCATCCAAGTCCTTGGACTTTTCAGCCTTGATCGGAATAGATTTGTTAATTGTCTTTCTACTCCTAAGAGTAGTGATAGACTTAGCTTGCTCCATCTGATTTGAAGAGCTTTAGTCACTAATTTCACATTGCAGTTTTGGATTGTGGGGAGGTTGGGTTGGAAATATCCCTTTCTCCCGACTCGCTAAGTGTGCCTCAATCCTTTGAATGGATTTGTTAAGGTCTTGGAAAGCTTGTAATGTGTTTTGATTGAAAAGCTCTTGATTTTGAATGTGTTTTAAAATTGGATCCTCCTAAGTCTTCTTTTGATTTAAAAGTTGAGATAGAGCCCCTTGAGGGTTAGCTGTTTGTCCATTCCTCCAACTAAAATTGGGATAGTTCCTCTAGTTGGAATTGTATGTATTTAAGGTAGGTCCACTGAAAGGTCTTTGGTAGTTGTTCACGACATTCGATTGCTCATTCAATACCTCTTAAAAAGTAGGTATGGTTGGACAATTTTCAGTTGTATGTATGTTACGAGCACAGATACCGCAAACAACTTCCTTACCCTTATCCTTCTTAAGTTCCATGGCCTCTATTTTCCTTGTAAGGTTAACCACTTTAACATTTATGTCATCTTCCTCTTTCAAAATATATATTTTGTCCCTCTTCTTTGATTGAGTAGGCTTAGAAGTGGTGTTAGATCTTTGAGAGATGTCCTATGATTGTGTGTTTTCCGCAAGTTTGTCAAAGTAATCCCACACATCATCGACATCTTTGTTCATGAATTCCTCATTACACATTATCTCGACCAATTGGCGCATGGAAGATGACAATCCATCGTAGAAGAAATTTGTTATGTGTCACGTTTCGAAGCCATGTTGTGGGCATGAATTGACAAGATCCTTAAACCGATCCCAACATTGGAAGAATGTCTAATCTTCCTTTTGGGTGAAGTTCATGATCGACTTTCTGATGGTGTTCGTCTTATGGTATGGGAATAATTTCTTTATGAACTCCCTTATCATATCATTCCATCTACTAATGGATCGTGGACGTAATGAATGCAACCACATCTTAGCCTTTTATTTTAAGGAGAAGGGAAAGAGTTTCAGCCTGATCGTGTCCTCAGACACATTAGGAAAGTATAAGGTGGCTATTATCTCATCAAACTCTTTTAAGTGTAGATATGGACTTTCAAATTCAAGTCCATAGAACTTTAGAAGAAGTTAGATCACCCCTAGCTTGATATCCATATTTCCTGTATTTTCTGAAAAAATCATACAGGAAGGTGCGCTCACCCCCACCAGTTGTAAATAATATCGTAAAGTAAGCATAAGATGAAATTTCTTTAAAATAGAAAACAAAGATTATAACAAAGGGAGTCCATCATCAACAACGATTAGTGATGAAAAATGTCCACTTAATAACAATCCCCTTTAGTGTTTGTTCGTAGTGCATCTAAACTTTTTAGTCCCTCCATATCAACCCACCAAGCCTTATCACAATCAACTAACCCCAATTGAGTCTACAAATGCACAACAAGTTCTACACTGGCCTTAAAAGGATTTTTTTTTTTTTGAAAGGTGAAATTTTATTAATCAAAAAGAAAATAGAACAAGGATGTAAGTAATAGTGAAATACTTAGTCCAACCTCAGAAATAATGATGATAATAAGTTCAAGGATGCTCAAGTGAGCTGAACTACTTGAAATCCAATATAGAGGAAAAAATAATAATTTAATTCACAATGACTCAATGAGGAAATCCAAAACCAGAAAAGGAATAGAAGAAACTGACCTAGCTAGCATCTCAAAGTCATTTTTATTCTTCTTCTTTTTTCTTTTTTTTTCTAGCAAATCCGTCCAATCTAATTAGATCCAAGACCAACATCCAACAATCATAAAAAATCAACAAAATATATATACCATCCTGACAAACCATAATTTTCAATTCTCATTCAAGGAAACATTTCCACGGCCACGAAATACCATCCAACCTATGTATCAAGATCCAACTGTCCAAAAGGAAAGAAAGAAAAAGGAACGTAGGCGATCAGATCTGTACTGTCAGTCCTAATTCTTCAACTTCTCGATGCGCTAGGAGAGTTGCTCGAGCTTCATGACAAGGCCGGTGACAGAATAGAGGAGCAAGTAGAAGACGAGGGCAGTAACACAAACAGGAACATCTGTGTGGTTAGGGAATGGAGTGAGAGAGGGAGGAAGATGAGAGAAGCCGTTAGGGAACAGAGTGAGAGAGAGAAATGGGGGGACTTTTAGGCGCAACTCTGTTTTGAGCGCGCGCCCAATTTTGGGTGTAGGGACCCATGGACAGTCCTCTTGGGGGCTCCGTGGGGCCCACCATGATGTATTTTCTTTATCCATTCTGTCCATTAATTTTAATAAATTATTTTATTAAATAATTCCAAAAATAAAGTATATTGAAGGCCCAAGTGGACCACACCATAAGAAGCAAATGTGATTTAATCTCCATGTTTCCTACTGTGTGGTCCACTTTAGCCTTTGATCTAAATGATTTTTGGTTTCATGCCCTATAATAATATTTCAAAATAGATAGACAGCTTAGATAGAACACATATATTTGTTTAGGCCCTATAGAGCCCCTAACACCACCATTAATTATTAATAGTGTGACACCTTTTTAGCTACAGATTAAAACCGTAGTAAGTATAGGTATGGTTTAAATCTGTAGCAAAAAACTAACGTGGCATGTATCCTTTGCCCCTTTTTTGTAGTGGTACGAGGTGGGGGTGCATTATGCACTTCGTTTTCATCCTGAATTTTTCCAACCGGAGGTTGAGGTTGATTTACAGCCATTACTTCTATTGACTCAGAGGATCTCTGGTGGTGTCCAATCTTGTGATGGATAGGCAACCCTTCGACCAATCCTCTTTCACTTATGAGACGTCGAGTGTTGTCACAAACCCACTTGGGCATGAAACATTCACAACCCTCAAGTAATTAAACAATTCAACCTAAAAAAAGAAATCCAGGGAAACTAGAATAAATAAGAGGTCTAAAATAAGAGAGAGAATTAGAAAGAGGTTACCGGATTGGAGATTTCTATGTTAGAATCCTACAAAATAGAAAACCAAGTTAGATTCAAAAAATAAGTTCAGAAAAATCCTAACCTAGAAACAAAACAGAAAGTTAATCCTAATCTTAACCTAATTCTAATACTAATTAAATTCAAAAAAGTGCAGTCGTATTCCCCGGTAACGGCGCCAAAAACTTGTTCACAACCCCAAGTGTAGGGTCGCGATGTAGTAATAATCTCGGTAAGACCGAGGTCGAATCCACATGGACTAAACTCGTGCTTATTCTAAAAGTAGCTAGAATTAGAACTAGAAGAAGAAGTAAATTAGAAATCTAGAATAATTGGAGTAATTATGAATATTGTAGATTGAAACTTATGAATTTAAAGTAGGAACTAGAGTGCCAAGGATCCACTTGTAGCTATTAAGATGGTACATTTGATTTAAGAGAGACAACTGGAATTAGAGTCCTATCTTATCCAGTTATAAGGAGAGATGATCAAATCTCTGAACTTCTCATTGATCCAACCTCAATGGAAGAGAATTGTGAAGATTTGTAAGGGATTCCATCACTCATCCATGCCCAAGAGACTATGGCAAACAAAAGGATTTACCAATCTCACAGTCTCAAATAAGAAAAGAAGATAGTCAAAGTTATCCCAGTGTCTTTTGGAATTTATGTCACAACAAACCATAGAAAACTGAAAATATTCCTTAAAATCAACTAGAAATCAATGAAGTTCAACATAAACAAGAATTAAAGCAAAGTAAACATCCCAATCATGCTACAAGCTTCACCTCTTAGCCCTAGCTAAGAGGTTTAGCCAACCATAAACATGATTGAACTAAGAACTCTTAAATAAAACATAAAAACAACTAAGGAAGAAGAAGAAAGACTCTTGGAGGCGGCTCTCCACCCTTTTACTCCACTCCTTAAACCCTAGAAAATGCCTAGGAACATCCAAAGGACTCCTATTTATACTTGTGAAGTTCCACCTTATGCACCGACTTGGAATTTTTGCAATCTAATCGCGAAACTGCCTTAATTTACTCAGCTGCGTTACGCATCGATCAAACCTAAGTTACCTTCGGTACAACCAAAGTCGAATTCGAAGTCGAGTTCGAATATGAAAAGGATTCTGTTTCAGTAGTTGCTCGATTTTAGTCAGACCGTTCTGGGTTCGATTGGACCGAACTTAAGTTGTCGGTTGGACTGAATTAATCTTCGATCGAGATGAATTAATTCCTTTCAGGGCTGGAGCTTTTTATGCACTTTTTGTCGCACTGAATACTACCTTCGGTCGGACCAAACTGGGTTTCAGTTGAACTAAATTGTCCATCGGTTGAACCAAATTAGTTTCTGAATTCCATCGTTTGTCACTGGACTGTTTTGTGCAAGTTCGGTCGGACCAAACATGGGTTCGGTCGGACCGAACCTTTCTGTTTTCTACTGTAGATTTTGAAGTCTTTCAAGTTCTTTCTCCAGCTTTCGCACTTGGTTTCCTTTGATCTTTGGCATATGAATTCTTTATTCTTGGTCTCCTAAGATCCATCCTTTACCTTAGTGATTCTTAAGCATCAAATCCATGCTTTTAGCATTCTTTTCAATCCAAGCTCTCAGATTCACCTTGCAACACAAATATGTATAAAATATACCTTTAAGCATTATCATATTCATAAAACCAAGATATAAATAGGGGAGAATATGCAATATTTGACACTCAACAACTGAATTAGTTCTAGGTCATATTCCCCATTCCATGTGAATTCGACTTTAGTCTCATGGAGTTATTACTATAGCGCAGCCCTGCAACAGGTTTTTGGCGACATTGCCGGGTAGTGGTGTTGAACATGATTAGGTTTAGGTTTTCTAGGTTTAATTTTTATTTTATGTTAGATTTTTCTTATTTTTAAAATTTTTCTAACCTAGGGTTTTTAGTATTTTTTAATTTTCAAAATTTTATTTTTAGTGTTTATTTTTTTTTCTTATAATTACTAACATTATTCACTTGTTTGGTTTTGTAGGATTCTTGTTCTAATTCTTACATACAAGTAATATCCTCCCTCCCTATTTGCTTTCATAATTGTTGTAGGACTAAGAACTTAGGATTATAAGTATAGTTTTTTGTGGTTCATGCCCAAGTGGGTAAGGGATAAAAAAATTGAGACTTCTAAGGAGGTTTAGTTGGCAGGCTTGCGATCCATCAGCGAGTTAGAAAATATCTTAATACTCCTGAAACATCATCTGGAACCATGGTTGAAGAACACTATTTTAATGAGAAACATGTCATCATACACCATTGGTTAGGACGGTGCATGATGAGAATGAGGTCATTGGGTTCCACCGGCTTGGACCCTATATGATTATTTACAGTCGGTGAGAACAAGCACATCTTCCTGCTTGATTTTCCAACCAATGCAGGAAATGTGGACTTTAAACCCAATATGATCTCATTACTACCTAAATTCTATGGACTTGATTCAGAAAGTCCATACCTGCATATTAAAGAATTCGAAGAGATCGTTACAAGCATACACTAGTTTAATAACGTTCCCCCTGACACAATTAGACTTAAGTTATTTCCATTCTCTCTAAAGGAGAAGGCAAAAACATGGTTTCACATGTTAAGGCCTAGATCCATTGGTACATAGAATTAGATGAACCGGGAGTTCCTTAAAAAGTTCTACCTAGCTCATAAGACCAACACTCTAGGTGGGACAAAATGAACTTCTCCCAAAAAGGAGATGAACTTTCTTCGAGTGTTGAGAATGGTTCAAGGAATTACTTCTTGCTTGCCCATACCATGGCTAATACATTTGGTGAACACTTAACTTCTTTTATGATGGATTAAATCCAAATATGCACCAATTCGTAAAGATGATGTGCGATGGTGAATTTATGAGTAAGGAACTGGAAGATGCTTGGGATTACCTGGACATGCTAGCTAAAAATGCCCAATCATGGGACACATCCAACCAAGCTAGCAATCTCAAGGTGATGCCAAGAGAGAGGGGAGTACGTGCATTAAAAGAGGAGGAAGATGTTAGTGTAAGGTTGAAGGATCTCACAAGGAAAATTGAGGCCCTTGATCTGGGAAGGAAACAATCCGACCCAAAATAGCCGCTGAAACCGTATGTGGTATTTATGAGAGCGATGTACACCTAACCAAAGATTGTCCTAATCTCCAAATTTTAAGAGGTGTTACATGTTCAAGCAAACTCTACAAATGCTTATTAACGACCCTTCAATGCACCAAATCCCAACACATACACTCCTGATTGGTAGAACTTTAATTGGAGGAATGGGCTAAGAGCGAATATAACCAATTATCCATAAGGGCCATGTAGTGGACCTCCATCTAAGAGAACCCTTGAGGATACAGTAGATGCATTCATGTAAGGGCAACAACGGGCCATAAATGAATTCAGAACTTCGATTGTAAGACTTGAGACACAACTAAATGTTAGGGAGACTGGGACCTTTCCGAGCTAACCTCAACCAAACCCGAAAGGACAATTTGAGATAAGTGATGTCAACTCTTCAACTATACATGTGGAATATGTTAAAGCAATCACCACCCTAAGAAGTGGAAAAGAACTAGACAAGGATATTCTAAGGAAGGTTGAGAAACCTAAGGAGTACAAAAATTCAAAGGATGGTAGCGAATCTAGTAATGCTCCATATGACAAAGAGCCATCGCAAGGATACAAACTTATGGCCCCATTTCCCCAATGTTTTATCACATCAAAAAGGCCAAGTGAGAATTAAAATATTTTACAGGTTTTCCAATAAGTCAATATCAACATCCCCTTGTTGGATGCAATTAAATAGTTTTCATCTTATGCAAAATTCTTAAAATATCTATGTGCGGTAAAGCGAAAGCTGAACGTACATAAGAAAGCATTTTTAACTAAACAGGTGAGTGGCATTATAAATTAAAATACTCCCCTAAAATACAAAGATCCCGGAAGTCCTACGATCTCATATATAATAGGAAAATTTCAGGTCAATAAAGCACTTTTAGACCTTGGGGCAAGTGTCAATCTGATACCATACTCGGTCTATAAGCAATTGGGCCTTGGGGAGTTGAAATCCACCAAGACAATGTTACAATTGGCCGACCACTCGACTAGGATAATAATGGGTGTGGTAGAAGATATGTTGGTCTAAGTAGATAGATTCTTCTACCCGGTAGATTTCATCATCTTAGATACACACCAGTCATCAAAGAGAACACTCAAGTCCCTGTCATATTAGGCTGACCATTCCTAACCACTGCTAATGCTATAATCAATTTCTGGAATAAGATTATGAAGATTTCTTTTGGGAATATGACTACCAAACTGAATGTATTTAATGTGCACAAACCACAAGAGAATGAGAACGTGATACACGAGGTAAACTTGATTAATACATTTGAAGATGGTGAGCCTCTTTCAACTGAAACTCCTAAACCTCTAGAAGTCTGCTTGGCACAGTTTGAAGATTCAAATGATCTTATGATTATAGACATAGTGAATGCCTTGCAGGATTGTGTCACTGTACCTGAAACTGACTAGGAAGATAATTGTGTTGAAAACATATACTCTTTGGACATATTGGGAAGTAAAGGAGAAAATGTTTGATGAGGTTCACAGATTTCTCTAGACGATGACGGTCCAAGACATCCAAACTTACTCTAATGTAGGTTTCTAGATGATCTTATTAAAAACTTTGTTGAGAAATCTATTAAGATACTTGCAAGAGGAAGAACCGATGCCTTTGGATAAGTGTAAGTGCTTATACTTAAACACAATCAAGTTTGTTAGATTTTGTAGTCCTAAAAGGAACACAAGCTCTCATAAAGATATTCTTCAACAACTCATGAAGATATGTTATCGACTCGATCAAGCATCACAGGAAAGACTCAACATCTCAAGGCATAAAAGGACAGGATTTAAAGATCAGAACACTTCGTATGAGTCAACCATTAGGTGGTATAAACCTTAGATTGACCCCAGGTTAGGTATATTTCACATAGCATTATATTGAGCATTATTTTAAGTAAAATACACTCTAGTTGGGCTAGCCCGACATATGATTCGACCAACCTAACTACCTTTGGCTAACCCAACATAATTCGGGCAAGTTTACAACTTGTTAGAGATTTTCTGCGACAGGTTCAGCCAGCCCGAAGTATGTTCGGTCAAGTTTCCAGTAATGCAAGATTTTAGAGAGATTGGGACAACCAAATTGGAGGTCCGGCCAGCCAGATCATAGCCTAGGCCAACCAAAAATTTTAAAAGATCTTATCCTACAAAATTCGAGTGTCATTGAAACAAAATCATTGGAATTCGGTTAGCCAAACCAACACTCTGGCCAGCCGAATTTTCATATCCTTTGGCTATAAATAGTGGCATTCTCTCATTCATTCAACACACAAAAATCAGTGAGAAAATCCTTCTAATCAAAAGAGAGCCAGACTCTTCTTAAGCTATTTGTGCAGTAATTCTAATATTTGTTTAGCTTATTTTATTCTTTCTTGAGATAGTTTTAATCGTTTTTAATAGAGTAATCCATACTCTACTTGAGATTTAAGATAATAGAATTTGCAGCTACTAGGGTTTTTGTTTATATATTGAAAATCACATTAGATCCCTAAATTCTTTTTGGGTTGAATTCATACACGACTTCATCAAATATCCCAAGAAGAAGATCGCTGCAATTAAGCTACAGTCAAGTCTTCAACTCACCAATTGAAGATAAGTATTGTATTTACTTTATTTCATTTTAGGTTTCTCTGAGATAGCTCGGAAATCTCAATAGGTTTGTTTTTGGTAATCCCTTTAAAATCACGAAGTGGGTTTTCTTGTGATAGCCCATGAAAATCACAAGAACTGTATCAGGTTGTTAAAGTGACTCTGGGAAAACATTGAAATAGTGAAAGCTAAAATTGTGAGAGTAGTAATTTTAGGAGTGGGGTAGGTGTGGGTTTAAGCATCGAACCATTATAATTCCTTTATGCATTGTAGTGATTGTTTTTATTATTTATATACCTGTTTTGTGATTGATTAGCTCTTTCTACGTTTGATATTTTGATCTCAAAGACATCGTGAAATAAGGTTGTCCTTCCTAAATCTTTTAGGAGAAGGTTATCCTATGAACTATTTGAAATCAAGAATTCAATACTCTAAGTAATTGACTTAATTGTTTTATTATTCCGCATTATATCGAAATATTTGGTATTGTTCTATTCACCCCCTCTAGGACATCTATAACTCGTTCTTTCAATGAGTGATAGTTAGGATTAGGAATTTACTACTTTCTTAAGAGTAGGATTTTTAGGATTAGTTTATTTTAGTTTTGTACTAATCCCTTTAAACATTGAAGACTTTAAACCAATTCACCTTTCTTCCTCAGGTACTATATTTCTAACTCATTCCTCTTTTATTTGACATTGTCTCATTGTTGCTATCATTATATATTTCTTACATTGAGGATAATGTAGATTTTAGGTTGGGGGTGAGATTGGATAGACCTAATCAGTATTTTCTTAGTTTTGAGCAAACATTTTCAAAAAAATTTCAAAATTTTATTTTTAAAACTCTTTTTGAAGGTAGTTATGTTATAAATCTAAATATATTGTGAGTATTAGGAGAAGATATAGAGTATCTTTTGAAAATCTAGAGTTTAGTTTAATTATTAGACTTTTAAATAAGTTCTTTCAATGAATTGATTAATAGAAAAGTTAAACATCAATTGAGTCAAGTTCACAAATTCACACCTAACTCATATTCTGTGAAGATAACTTGAAATCTCAATTTCGCTTGATGATTACTTAAAAGTTATTAGGAACCAAGTCTGAAGATCCTTATCTACTTAAAGTATGAAAATAAGAAGAAAAAGACCAGCTAAAAAACAATGAAATAAAAAATAGGTACCAATTAGATATGTTTCAATGAGAAGTTTTTTTTTTTTTTATAAATTATTTTTAAGAATGAATAGTGTAAAAGCCGTCGATATAAAATTGAAAGATGAAAAAATAAGTGAGAAGGAGATAGGTTCGGAATCAGTAACTTGTGTTGATCTGTCCACTTGGAAGTGATAAGCATGGCTAACATTATGAAAGAATGTTACCATGTATGGAATATAAGTTGGGAGTCACTGAACATACTAGAAACTTGATATTTGTTGCATTTTATTAGGTAATTGAAGAAGAAAAACTTACTTTAAAAGATTACTATTGACATTGAACTTTAGATTGATCAAATTTTATCCTTTGCAACACCCCGTACTTTTTAGTACTTGGGTGTTACCTTGAAAATCTAAATTAATTACACGTGTGTGGGATCACGCGTGACTCACCTTACATGCCACCATCCAGTCATCCTTAATCTATCCATCTCGACCATCTAGGACAATCTTCAGTCATATATCGAATCATCTGACCGTTGGTTCTTAAGAACAAACAATCATCTCATCCCAAGAGTGACATCTATCTTTAGGAACCCACTGTGTTGCTAGGATCCAAATGGCAACAAAAGTCTAACCCTACCTTATTAGACAGATTGAGCCATACATTATCAATCGTAGGCCTTAGATCATCAGATCCACCATTCGTTGGATCCATAACGTCCAACTTGTAGGTCTGCTGCCTAGCCATCACAATCAAACCATCGGACCACCAATTCAACCATGGATCTTCATCTAAATTGAATCAAGAACTCTTGGAGACCCTGATGTTTAGGTATGGCACCGATCAAACCGTTGAAGTAAAAGTCAGTTATTGAATTTGAAATTAGTCAATAGATGAGACCCTTATATCATCTAAACAGGCATCCAAGCAACTAAAATAGCCATTGGATTCAATTAGATAAGCTAGAAAACATTGCACTCTTAGTGATCTACTTTGAAACAATTCAACCATTCAAATTCACGGTCATCCAATTACTTGAGATGTAGGGTTGTCTAAGTTTTAGAAATAGCGGTTAATTTTCCCCTAAATTGGATTGAAAATTTTATCATTATTGGCGATTAATACAATTAGGAACATCAGCCGACAATTCAAAATAATTCAGCCATTAGACCTTAAAATCATCCATTAATCAGCTATTAGGTCAAATTACGAACCCGTTTAGCCATGAAAATTGGCCATCTAATCATCCATTATGAGCTATGAGGTGTCTTGACCATATGAGCAACTTCTACAGACTTTTGATCGTTGAAGTTTGGATCGAAACAATTTGACCATTTGATCGATATGACTAAATTAAATAAGATAAGGAAATAATGGGTATGGCCAACGTATCTACGTAATCCACCTTAAACTAGGGCCTTAAGCTCAAGAATTTTAATCCTTAAACTACCAAAATCTTCACACATTAGAATTCCATTAAAAACACTACTTAACCATCCCAATTGAGGCATTTGACCACTAAGTTACCAATGATTCTCATTTAAACTCGACCAGGGACCCTTAGGAAACTCGTAGGACAAGTATGATAGCGATCCAACTGTCAGGTTGACGGGAATCAACAAACAGAACTAAAATCCATATGTGGGGCCCATCTGAATCTTAGATTACCCTGATTGTTGGTCCAAGGCCCTAAGTTAGGACTCTAGAGAGAATGAACAGAGTGGATTCATCACAAGCATCACAGTGGACCCCACATGGGAGTGCGCGTGCACCACAGGCGGTGCACCCGATGTGCACCGGACCGCCCAAGCGGTCAATGGGCGTTGACCCACAAAAATTTGAAAAAGAGAGGATTTCTCTCTGTTTGCTCGTGTAGAACGGACAACGTCCATATGGGTGAGTCATGGCCCACTTCAAACCACCATCTGAAAATTTTAAACCGTCCACTAGGTGAGGAGGCTCCGGACGACCAGGTCCACGTCGACCGGACCACCCCATGTAACTGTGCATGTGCACGAGCTGGGGTCAATCAGGGACGTGCGGCAACACTCCCTGAAAAGCAATCGATTACATGAGCTACCAGGAGAGCGATCCATGTCGGCACCTCTCCCTCCATCCCAACCGTCCTTCCGAGCCTTGATCCGCGCTCTCCTTTCATTGCTAAAAATGGGTTGACAACTAACTGAGAAGCGAAAAGTTGTGGGGAACATTTCCACTTCAGGAGAGTTCACTAACACGATCCAGGCCTTTTACCAGGCCATGCGGGGGAATCTTCGCCGTTCATTGTAGGGCTGCAACGACTCACTCAGAGGAGCTTCCCATCTTGCGAGAAAACCTTAGAGGCATGGGGAATCTGGCGAGATGCACGAAACGCCGATGAATGGCCAGATTAGTGGCCCCTGTAATGATCAGAGATCCCATTCGAGCTGTTCAAACGAACCAGATCATCTTAAAACTCTGCAGATAAAAATCTGCCATGATTGGCCCGCATCTTCCCCGTTAGGTCGAAAGACCCACCGTGATGGGGTGGACCCAATAACAGATAAAAATTTACTTTTCTGGTAGGTCATGGCAGTAGGAGCACATCCCTGATGATGGATGGGTCCCATGCATGTGAAAACTAGAGCTCAGCATGTGAGTTCGGCCATGTCATGCCCCAAACCCGAAAATCGGATGCACAAGAATCCCGATCGCCGAGTCTAGTGCTGACAGCCTCCGTAGTACCCCATTCTCGACTCCTAGCGTCCATACGCCAGATTGCGATCCTAAGATCCTACAAGGAGGATTTTTTTGTACATTTAACTTGTAATAAGCATAACCACAAGATTACCCAATTCACAAAGGCAACATCATCATCACATATCCACTAATATAATCATTTGCGTACAATGCTGAAAAAGAAATACATAAGTCAAAAATCAAGCTCCAGAAGACCGCTGCACGCTCCAAACTCAACACTGCTGCAACCTAACATCACCTGCACGCATCTATCATGCATAAGCTTATAGAAAGCTTAGAAGGTGGTGTAAGTGTGTGCACAAGGTAAGTGTCAAGTATTCAACTCAATATCATAATCATACAATGTCGAAATAGGCACAAGGTCATGAATCATATATTATTAGAGTAAGAGAAAATACTAACAAGTCCATGAGTCAAGCAATATCAGAATACGCAATACATTTTAACTATACAAATGAGGAACAATATCAGAATATGCGATACAGATCAACTATTCAAATAAGGAGTCATAAAGAGCCAAATATCAGATGCCGTATCTAAACCATATAAATGTAGAAACACAGGTAACCCAAAATGCCATATGCCGCGAATGTAATACAATATGTGATGCAAATGCAATGACCATGCTGGAGTGTGAAGTCAGGATAATAGTACGTAGTATCGCAGGCTATGGGGTCCATCACAAGGGACTTCTATCCAAACCAGTCCCATACCTAAATTTGGATAGTTAGACTCAATGTGGTAAACTCCTGATCTCAGGTTAGTAGCGTGCCCCAATCGAAATCCTGGCCCTTGCGAAAGTTCACATAACAAATAGTACGCACCACTGACCCGAGTGGATAGTGAATGAGTGAATGAATAAGTATGCAAATCCTACTCATTAAGTCCACAATCAGTATGGTTCATATCTGGGATCATCACCGGGGTTTAGTATACTCCAAATGGCACTGCCCCTCTCCCAGCAGCACAGTCCAAGTGAGCGTAAGAAACCTCACTATCCGCCTGGCCAATAGTCTGTCAATACCTATCCGGCACGTCGATAGCGGACCCATTCACGAGCTGGTCATACTTAGCCTAATATTGTCCCTACCCTCGTGCGGGTAAGGCCACACCCCCTCCTAACCGACCACGACACAGTGGAAGACTCTGCCTCCTGGTATTCGGCACTCAGGTGCTCATGTATCCACTCGATCTCGAAGTTGGGGCGTCTCCTGGCCCGGAGGTTTAGAAATTTTCACCCAGGGACATCTATGGCGCCCGTATGCTAGAACCAAACATTTTTGGTGTCCCATCTGGCCATCCACGATATGCCTATGGAGGCTATGGCCCCGATGTCGTTAGGGCGTACAGTAATCATAATGCAAAATGCATGAGTCATACAATCCAGTCATGCATCAATCTCGCGCATATCGTGCGCTCACGTGAGATAATCTCCATCTATCAGGGAGTCTCATAACAGTCTGCCCAATGACATATGCAATGGTCAACCACATCTCATAACAAACATGTAGATGATGCGTATGGGCATGAATCATGATACTATGCAGTCACACACTCATAATCGGTATCAATAATCCGGCTTCGACAATCAACCTCGACAATGTGGACATTTAACCAACATTATTCCCAAGGAACGACCCACAAAAAGCCTAACATATAGTGGGCTCATGGCCTCACACAAGGGCCAAATATACAACACTATGGGTCTCACTCAAGAGCTTAATACACATCAAAATGGGCCTTTCTCATAGGCCTAACATACATCACAATGGGCTTGATCTCCTGGCCCTCAAACGCATCACAATAGGCCTCATCACCTAGGCCCCAATATATATCACATTGGGCCTCAAATATGGCTGCATATACATCACATTGGGCCCTAAAAATTAGAATCGGCAATCGGCCACGACAAATCAGAATCGGTAATCAGCCTTGATCGATAATCGGCAATCGGCCATGACAAATCAGAATTGGTAATCAGCCTTGATCGATAATCGGCAATCGGCCCACGACAAATCAGAATCGGTAATCGGCCTCGATTGATAATCAACAATCGGCCACGATGAATCAAAATCGGTAATCGGCCTTGATCGATAATCAACAATCAGCCACGACAAATCAGGATCAGTAATCGGCCTCGATCGATAATTGACAATCGGCCACGATGAATTAAAATCAGTAAATCGGTCATGACAATCGCGATCGATCAATAATCAAAGTCGGCAAATCGGTCACGTCAATCAGAGTCGGTAAGCGATCAGGACAATCGGGATCGATCGATGATCAGGGTTGAAAAATTGATCATGTCAATCAGAATCAGCCTAACAAAGGGCCTAAGGGAAGGTCACAATGTGGGCATTTAACCATCCCCACACATCAATGGGGACATTTAACCATCATTGCTCCCAAGGAGTGGCCCACATAGGGTCGAACATACAGTGGACACACGGCCTCATACAAGGGTTTAATATTCATCACAATGAGCCGAATATACAGGCCTAATATACATCACCATGGGCCATGACCCATGGTCCTCAGATACATCATAATGGGCTATGACCCATGGACCTCAATATACCTCAAGTGGACTGCATTGATGGGTCTCATATACATAACAGGTGGGCCCTGCACATGAACCTCAAATATACAGTATACGGGCCCTATTCATGGGTCTCATATACATCTAATAGGCCAAGTACACATCAAGTGGGTTATATCAATCGGCCGCACTAATGGGCCTCATACACATCAAGTGGGTTGCATCAATGAGCCGCACTAATGGGCCTCATACACATCACAGTCAACCCACACAAAGGCCTCGCATACATCTCATTGGGCCTCATATACGTCAAATGGGCCGCATCATGTAGGCCGCCCCAATTGGCCAAGCATGCATCAAATGGGCTAACATCAAAGGGGTTGAATCCAATGGGCCGAATCAATGGGCCGAGTCAAATGAGCCGAGAATATCACAATGGGCCTTACCTATGGGCCTTGAATACATCACATTGGGCCTCACCCATGGGCCTTGTACATATCAAGTGGGCCGCATCAATGGACCGCATATTCATAACAGGTGGGCTCTACTCATGGGTCTCAGGTACATGACATATGGGCCCTACACATGGGCCGGGGCCACGTATCTGGGTCTCGTATGCATTAAGGGGCCACGTATCTAGGTCTCGAATACATCGAATGGGCCACGCGCTATGGGCCTAATACACATCACAATGGGCCTCGTGTACAGCAAGTCGGGCCTCGATATATAGGCTTCAAACACAAAACAGGTGGCATTGCACATGGGCCAAAAATGCAACATGATGGGCCTCATGGATGGGTCGCACTAATGGGCCTTACACATCAAGTGAGTCGCACACATACCCACAGAATGAATCGTATCGAGAGATCATCTGGACCATACTACAACTAGCAATGGAGATAATGATTTCCACCGTTAAAATCCTATAGGGTCTACCACAAAAAATAGTGAGAGCAGCCACACCCACCGTTAAATCATTTATAGGATCCACCGTGTTTGTATTTTGAGATTCAACTTATTCGTCAATTAATCACAGAGATAGATGAAGTGAAAACAAAGTATCAGCTTGATTGGAAGTACCATGGCCCTGAAATTTTTTTTGAACGGTGGGTGTCGTTGTCCCCACTATTTTGAATGGAGGGTTTACGTAGATGGGCCACCCTACTCAAAAGATCAAGCGGTATTGAGACCCCTATCAAACAGGCCTGCTGGCGGGTGGTCTTCCTAGCCGTTGGGTCTGCCCAATCAGGCGGCCCTACATGATCAGAAGATGGATGGCGAGGATGTACTACATACATCAAAGTGGACCCACGCCCATCAGCTGGATGGAGTAGATGAGATCCAAGCATCACGATGCATCCCACATAGCACCTGTCCAGATTTGGATGGTATGAATACAACACTACATCATGGTGGGCCCGGAACTTGCTCACATGATACAACAACAACAAGATGTTGGCTGTTGGCCCACCAGTGAAAACAGATGAACGGTGGGGATGCAAAACTGATGAACGGTGCGGAGATAAAATACATATATCACGCGAGGCCGCATGGGTGGCCGTGCGGTTACAACCCACACAACAAGTGGGATCCACGTCCAACTAGACGGTTGTGATCTAACACATACATCTTGGTATGGCCCACACAATCTACACGGCCTGGATTCCAGGCACGTGCACCACATGTGGGACCATCTAAACATCAGATCTGTCTCATTCTCCTGCACCGTCAGAATAGGTGGATGGCGTGGATAAGGTCACATGCATCAGGTGGGCCGCACAATCATCAAGAGAGAGAGGGAAAGAGAGAGAGAGAGAGAGAGAGAGAGAGAGAGAGAGAGAGAGAGAGTACATACATCATGGAGTGGTCCCACAGGATCGTCCAACCTGTCCAGCACCATTCAGATTGTCTGGACGGTGTGGATGAAACAAATACATCATAGTGTAGCCCCACAGTAGGTGGACGGCTGGGATAGGAGCTCATTGTGGGACCCACCATCCTAACTGCTGGATGGTGGAGTCACGCAAGGTGATCAAGGTGGGTCCACACAATCTGAACGGTCCAGATCATCAGATATATGTTAGGGTGGCCCACCAGTAGATGACGGTGTGGATAACATTAGCAAGGAGGGTCCCACGTGCTGCATTCAGCACGGACGGAGTGGATATAACTCGCATGCGTCATGGTGGTAGGGTCCACATGACTTGTTGGAGTCCAAGGCAGCAGCAACTGCCCGCTGCATGGGACCAGCTGTCCAGATGGACGGCCTGGATCTAAACACATCCAAGGTGAGTCCGCAATGTACGGCTAGTGTGGATTTTTGCATACATCTCAGTGGTCACCACCGTCTAGAACACTGGACGGTGTGGATGAAAGACACATGCATCAAGGTCAGGGGTCCAATGGACCTGCTGATGGAAGGTTTGGGTAAAAACATTCCTCATGGTGGGGTCCACCATCCCAGTCAGTGGATGGCTGGATAAAATACATGCATCAGGTGGTCCACCATCAGATGGACGGCCTAGAGAACAATACCTCAGGTGGGTCTCACTGTCCAAATTTGCTTGATGGTGAGGATTCCTCACATACTCCAAGGTGGGCTCCACCATGATGGATGATGTGGATGCATATATCAGGTGGGCCATCAAACAACAACAACACAAAACAATAAAAAAAAAAAAGAGGGAGAGAGATAGAGATCGGAGTAGTAGAGGGACCCCGCCACTATGGGTCCCTCTTTGATACAACACCTACATCAAGATGGGTCCCACCTATGTGGGCCCTTAAATCACAAATCAAGTGATAGAATCACCCATAAACAAAGAAGGTTCACCCACCTTAGATTTCTCCTTCCTTCTTCCGCCAATGCATGCTAGAGCTCCAATTGAACAATTTCAACGGTCGGGATCAAACTTAGATGGTGGAGATGGGAGATAGAAAAGTGGGCCACACAAGCTCTCCCATGGAAGCTTGCTTGGACGTGGGATGCTTGCTTGGAGAATGAGAGAGAATGAAAGAGAGAGAGAGAGAGAGAGAGAGAGAGAGAGAGAGAGAGAGAGATGGATGATGGGAGAGGAGTGATGGGAGAGAGATGGTGAGGTGATGGGAAAGTTGACTTTAGGTAAGGGTGATGTAAGAGGGGGATGGGTGCTTGTACTTGACTTGATGGGATGGAGTACTTGACTTATGACATGATTGATGGGACATTCTCTTAGGATTGCAAAGCTCGGCATTTTCCTCGAACTGAACGCGATCCACATCTCCTGGGCTGGGTATCGCATTGGCGCGCAAGACGCGGTATCGGAACCGCGGCGATGGTGCGATCGCATTGATATAAGTCTCAGGTCGAGCCGACTCAGACTGACAGGATCTATCTCAAGATCATGCGCAGACGCCGGTTACAGATCGCGAGTCACCGAAATTCGACCGGAATGACCGCGGAAGCCTGTAGAATGGTACGGGCTAGGATGCGGGTCTCACAGGCCACCCATTCACAACCATTGGATGATCCGTTTAGGCACGTTTCACGCCTATAAAAATGCTCCATTTCCTCAGGATTCATACCAAGAGCCGAGAGAGAGAGAGAGAGGAAGATGTAGAGAGTTGTTGTTAGAGTCAGGTTTTAGATCGAGCACGACTGAGTTGCGTGGGGTCACTGAGTCAAACTCGACTCAGGCTCAGGTCAGGTCGAGGAGCTGCTGGTTGTTACAGAGAGAGAGAGAGAGAGAGAGAGAGAGAGAGAGAGAGAGAGAGAGAGAGAGAAAATTGAGCTTCATGCACTCGGTGTCACACCACACCGACTCGCCCGAGTCACAGACCTGGGCCGAGTTGAGTTCAGGTGCTGTGGAGTGACTGACAGTGAGAAAGACGAGAAAAGAGAAACAGGAAGAGAAAGGGAGAGAGAACTCGGAGTGCAGCAGGGCATTGCTATATATGTTTGGGTTCGAGTCTAACTTCTAAACTTGCCTGATGAAGCCGCTGGAACCGTTGTGAGGTTGTTGAATTACTAAACCAGCTTGGCCAGCCCTGCATTTAATATGGACGTTGGGAGTGCGCTACTGAGTTCGAGCAACTCCTCTCCACTCACACTGGAAGAGCCTTCAAAATCAGACTGACTTCATTCACGATCAAGCTTCCGACAGCAAGGTGAGCAGACTGATGTAGTAACAGCAGCTGCACATAGGGCCTGGGTCACAACACTAGTCCGGTGATGATGGGTTGAATCCCGAGTCATTGAGTCAAGCTACCAAGACTGACCGAGTTGACTCGCCTTGAGTCACGTAAGCTAACTCGAATACACATTGTTTCAAGGTCTCGCTCAACTGGTAGGCCACTCACAATCATAAACGTCACAGCCTTGAGGGGGCTCTTGCGACCAGGTCCAAATCGAATGAGTTGACTCAGTGAATCAATTCACTCCTTACCTAGTCATTTTTAGATATGAGGAGACCTTGATGTTGCCTATAGACAGCACATGTGTCGATTCTTTAAGGAAGTTAGTTTGCTCTTATCAGGCTTGAACCATCGCATCTAGTTGCACCGGGTTAACTCAATTTTATAGAGTTTAACTCCATGTTTGGATTCCTTTGGCACACTCCTAATCCAGTAACCTAGTTCCTAATTAGGTTTGGTACAATTATTAGTTGTAACATCGCAGGTTTGGGTGTACACGGGTGAACTCGGGTTCATCAAGTTAATCAGGCTTAAAATCGAGAAAACTGGTCTGCTCCATTGAGTCAGTGCAAGCCCATCTGAGTTCAGTTGAGTCAGTCAGGTAATATTAGTGCATGTAGCTTGAGTCTCTTCACCGAGTGACTCAATGAGTTTCGCTAAGTTTGTTGAATTTTTAGAGAGTAGATCATTGGCATTGGGTGTCTTTTGATTTCCCTTTGAGTTAGGGTCTCGATTACTGTTTTTGAAGTTAACTCAGAGTTGGTCCTTGGTAGCTCTTACCAGATTACAATCTCAAGTGGACCGAGCCAATTGAGTATATCAGGGTAGGATGACATCGACATTAAGTTCCACCTAACCTACCAGTCGCGTAAGCTTGAAGATTTAACTCTAAAGGTGCATGCACTTCCTAGCAACACCAGTAGACGATTCAACTCGTGAGGTGATGATTTCTTCCCCTTAAGCTTTCCATTTCCAAATTAGTTTAAGTTATAGTCTTTATTAAGAATCAAAATTGTTATCTCATAGCATGCGACCTCTTACACTAGTATGAATTCTTAAGACATGATTTATATCTGATTTATAGTTGATAGTTGTGAACCATGATTGCATGTGATAGTTACTTACACGACAACTCTCATTTTAATCGATAGTTTATATCATGACTTATTGTGATCATTATGCTTAACTTATGTCTATCCTGCCATAATTATATACTTTCTCATGGATTGTTGTGAGTTTCTTATGGATCTCTATTCACTACACTTACTAGTGGGTAATCCCTCCTGTATGTGAACCCATACATAGGATGTAACAAGTATGATTTATATCTGATTTATGGTTGATACTTATGAACCATGATTGCATGCGATAGTTACTTACACGATAACTCTCATTTTAATCGATAGTCCACATCATGACCTATTGTGATCATTATACTTAACTTATGTTTGTCATGCCATAACTATATGCTTTCTCATGAATTGTTGTGAGTCGCTTATGGATCTCTATTCACTACACTTACTAGTGGGTAATCCCTCTTATGTATGTAAACCCATACTTAGGATGTAACAAGATAGAGTATGGTAAATGGACCCTCGATTTGGAAGTTATATGGGACATGAAACATTAATGTAGGATTTATCATCCATAGGTCATACGGCTTGAGTGGCTTAGAAATGACCTCTTTAACCACTCTGATTTAGCCTTACACAACCCTTTTTGCAGTTTTGATTTGATGTTCCATGTACCCTTTTGACATTGTGATTTAACATTTGTCTCATGTTTTGGTGATTGCCTTGCGTGCCTTCGATGGCCTATAACCATGCGATGGTAATCCCTACTTATTGAATTTGATTGGCCACGGGTCAACGGGCATCCATTAAACATCCTAAGATGGGATTACCTCATGAGTCGAGGATGGTGGGAATGGGACACTATGCTCGAGCTGTCGGCCTACTCTGGGTGACTAGCCCCCCGTAGTGACCATTGAGTTACTCAAACTAGCTGATTGTAATTGGAATAATAATGGGTTGGCTAATCATGCATTCATAGCATATTGGCGATGACGGGTGGCTAATTCTAGATATTGTAACATGTGCCCTTAGGTTTAGTGGGGTATCGTTTCGCTAGCTTCTAGACCATCGACTATCGACCTACGTATGAGATATGTACGATGACTTGGTATTATTCCATACGAGATATGCTACGCTGGTGACCAGTCTTATGCATGGGTGATGAGCCTAAGTCCGACTGGATGAGCATCCCTAGGTCGATGTGCATTCACGCATCTATGCATTTAAAAAGACTGCATCATGTATTGTTTTTTATTGTCTTGTTATTTTTAACTATGCTTAGATAAGGCGACGGTGTGTAATCTTGAGGGAAGTTCACACTAAGTTACCCACTCATCTATCAAATATATAACCGTACAAGTAGCACAGGTGGCTTAAAAGACACTCATGTCCAGGATAATAAAGTGTAGGGTACAAGTACCATGAATGTATGGTTGTATCTGCCAGGAGGAGCTGCACGATCTTGCAGCTCAAGTTTACATGCATTTTATTATTTCTTTTTTGTAAATCATGTAATTCTTGTATTTGTTATTACAAAGACATTGGGTTGTATAAGTCATTATGGGTAGCCGCTTGTATATTCTAAATGTAGTGTAAATTTTCATTTATACTTGAATTGTCTATCTTTTGCTAATTGCTAACTCTGATAAAAGAAAAGAAAAAAATATATACCTGAATTTGACTATCTATAAAGGTTAACACTTGGGTTTTTTGGAAAACGAATCATGTACTCGGGTTCAGAAAACTCAAGGCTTTACATCCTTATATCTTTGAATTTTACTCACATGTATAGGATTGCTGAGGATACTATTTTCTGAAAAAGATTTGAAAATTGAAGGCTTGAAATATTCATTCTTCGCATGTTTTGCTCAAAACTAGTAAAATGCTGGTTGGGGGTGTGTTGAATGTGAAATATTGAATATTTTTCCCTTGTTATTCATTGGTTTTGAGAACATAAATACGCTTAATCGATCTATTTTCACATGTTTAATCTTGCAAGGTGATTTTGAGAGTTAAGGAGAAAAGAACACTTAAAGAGAAAATTTATACTCAAAAGATTACCAAATGAAAATTTGGAAATTTAGAGGTATTTAATGAAGAATTTATATGTCAAAGATCCAACAAAACTAAGTACAAAGGATGGAGAAAAGACTGACAAAATCACAAGTCAAATAAAAGAAAAAACAGACTGTTCATTCCCACCTAAGGTCGATTCAGTCTGACTGAAATCGCACAAAATAATCCAGCAAGAAATTGAAAATTTTAAGCTTAATTCAGTCTAACCTAAGCCAACTTCAGTCTAACCTAAATTTGACAGATTCTGCACAGATTTTTTAGATGCTACTTCAGTGTGACCGAAGCGTAACAAAAGTGCAGAAATTGAAGTCGGTTGAAAGACGGTGCGAACTTTTACTATTTAAAGGAATTTTCTTAGTTATTTTAAATATGAATTAGGGTAGGAAGACTACAGCAAGTAGTGGTGGTGATTCAAGGAGTTCTTCCTTCTTCTCCAATATTTCTTTTCTAGTTAGTTTTTATGTTTTTCTTTAAGAGTTTTAGTTTAACCATATCTTTGGTTGGCTAATCTCTTAGATAAGACTAAGGAATAAAGCTTGTAGTTAATTTCATTATTTAGTTTATTTGATTCAGCAAACAATGGTGGAATTTTGATATTAGATTCAATAGATTTAATTTTACTTTAAAGTCTATGAGTTATTTATTTCTTAATTTATTGTGCATGCTTGGTGTGATGAGTGCTTGATTTAACAATTGTTTAGCCTTGACCTAGAGAAGGAATCAATTTGTATAATTGATTGATCCAATGATGCCCAAGGGTGCGTTGGACGCTTTTGATTCCCTGCAATTGATGTCCAAGTACTTTATGAGAGAATTGTTCAATTAAATTCATATTTTAACCTTGTTTATGATTAGTTTAACCGCTATATCTTCCGATTGGATAGGATAGGATAGGACTTCGATTCTAATTGAGTTATAATCGTTGAATTAATAAAATAGATATTGTGATTGACATGAGTGGATTCCTAGATCCTTAGGGCCTGTTTGGCCAGTGGTATTAAGTTGTATTAAATGGGATTGCATTGCTAATCCCACCTCAAGATTGGGAATAACATGTTTGGAAGGAGTGTGGGATGGATTAAAATTAATTTTATAGCTTTGGAAACTAAGCCTTGTGTTGGAAAGTGTGAGATGGGATTTCCAAATCCCATGGATGATGAATTTTTTCTTTACCCAAGTGTAATTTGAAAGGAAATCCTGGGATTTACTTTTAATTGTATGTATTCCAAACATGGTATTGGACAACATGGGATACACTCAATCCAGGGACAATACCTTACACATGCATTTATTGTTACTTTTACAATTCCATCCACCTTAATCCCACCTAACGCAGTTGGCCAAACGGGCCCTTAGTCTTTTATCTTTGTTGTTTAAAACCTTTTTTTTTTTTTTTTTTTATCTCGCTGGATTAAAAACCCATACAAACCATTGGACTTAGATTATTTTTAGGTCGTGTTCCCCATTCCCTGTGAATTCGACTTTGGTCTCACCAAGTTATTACTACATCACAGCCCTGCACTTTGGGTTGTGAACACAACACGACTTTTAAAGGAGTAGTTGTCCTATATTTTAGCTTGTTTTTTTTTTTTTTTTTAATTGAAGTTCTTTATGATAAATAATTACAAATATAATTAATAAAATCATAGGTACAAAAAATAAGACATGTATTGAAATATAATAAACTAATGTAATAAAGAAAATATTAACATGTATCCACCCGACCAACCTGACCGAGCCCGCTTGGGTTGGACTTGGGTTGAGAATTCCCAATCGGAGGTTGGGTTGGGTTGGGTTAGGGTTGAGGTATAGGAACCTGGGTTGGGCTAGGGTTGAGCACCAACTTGACCCAACCCATCCGAATTTCAGCCCTAATCACAATGAGAGTCGAGGCTTGGATGATCGCTAACCCCCACAACCATCAACCCCTCAAAGGCTAAGACAAAGCTTGAAACCAAGTTCAAAACCAAACTAAAATACAAGCCTAGAACTACCCAAACCTTGATAAATTCCTCCTACTCGAGCCAGATCGACTCTAGGTTTTGTTACTAAAATACCATAAGCATATAGAAGTTGAGTTACATGGCAGGCAACATTGGCAAGCAGTAAGAGAGTACAATTCCAGTATGCAAGAATGGTAGGTGAGAGGGAAGCACATTTGGAGAGTCCATCCGGAGTTAAAAGTTAACCCTTCTCCACTCTTCCCAAATGCCCCTCATCTTCCTTTGAAATTTCATATAAAAAACACCCCTAAGGGCCAATGGGAGAATGAAATGTGTCCCTAAACTTTCCTTTGTCAATCAAGGACTGCCTTATGTCACTTTACCCTTCACTTACTCATTATTTACCAAAGTTTCATGGGTTCCATCTATAAAGGCCCCCTTCATCCCCTCCTTTCCAAAAAACAACACACACCATCAAGAAGAGGGAGTAGAGCTCTCACTTCTAAATCTTCTCCATTCCTTAGCCTACCCTTTAGCCTAGCCTCCTAGCCACTATCCCTAACCATCCATCCAAACCAACCATTTGAACTATTCATCCAAACCCTCCATCCATCCAAGCCATCTAAGCCATCCAAACCATCCATCCATCCAAGCCATCTATGCCATCCAAACCATCCATCCATCCAAGCCATCTAAGCCATCCAAACCAATTGTTTAAATCATCCAATTCATTCAAATCAACCACCCACACCCTCCATCCCATCCGTCAAAACTTACCAACATCATTCTCCCATCTCGAGTTTTAAGGAGTAGAGTAGGGTTTAATAACACCAATCATCTCTTTCCATGAAGAGTATTGGGATTCTTCTTCTCTTGCTCATGCTCACATCTCTATCGGTCTTCCTACAAGACTCACTTGTTGTTACATTTACTTTTCTTCTTTTAACAATACTTCTTTTCTTATACACCCCTTTCTTTTCTAGGAAATTCTAGCTAGGCTTATGCTTTGTACCTTATCGAGTTCCCTGGATCATGGTATATCAACAATCTAGGATTGTATAATTCTTACTTTTACTTTCAAACAATCCACTCCTTGGTATCAGTTGATGTGTGAAAATAGTCTCCACAACCCCAACCTAGTTGATTTTTCTAGTTGACTCTGGATCTTATATGTAACGGACTAGGTAATGAGGCTACTATAGAACTTCAAATCCCTTTAAAAATTTAAGAATCTCACAAAGTGGATATCACACATTTGTATGGGTAGAGAAGAGATCATTTCACCATCTCAAGTTTAAAGGAGTAGAATAGGGTTAAAGAGCATCGATCATCTCTTTCCATAAAAAGTACTGGGATTCTTTTTCTCCTGCTTACATCTTTATTGGTCTTCCCGTGAAAGACTCACTTATTGTTACATTTTCTTTCCTTCTTTTAATAACACTTCTCTTCTTATACACTCCTTGCTTTTGTATACAATTCTAGGCTTATGCTCTATACCTTGTCGAGTTTCTCGGATCCTAGTATATCAACAATGTAGGATTTCCTAATTCTTACTTTTACTTTCAAACATTCCACTTTGGTATCGGTTGATTTGAGCAAATCATCTACACAACCCTAACCGAGTAGAGTTTTCTAGTCGGCTATGGATCTTATCCCTAACTGATTAGGTAGTGAGGCTATTTTGGAACTCTAAATCCCCTAAAAATTCTAAGAATCTCACAAAGTAGAGATCGCACATTTGTGCGGTAGAGAATGGTGCCTAATCCCTTCCTTCTCTGTCACTCAAGGTCCCTTGCTTAGAATCTCTAGTCATAGGCAAATCGCAGGAGCCACTTCATCAAAGGGAGTTTTGGATTCTCTAGTTTTCACAATTTTACAAGTTCCAGCCAACTATCGAAGTCTGAGTAAATTAGCTAGTAATGACTCCAAGTCAAGCATATCATATTCTTGAGTTAATATAACCCCCTTGCAAGACATAAATGTGAGAGCTTAAAAAGGCCCATGGGCGCTCTGCGTTCATAATGTCATTAAGGGCTAGTTTGATTATAAAGAATTCATGAGGAAAAAAAATTACTTTATTTAACATTTTATGTTATTTTATTTGTAAAGAATATGGGTTTTACAAAGTAATTACTAACCTTATCTATAATTGTAATTCTCTATTGTTGGATATAAGTTGACCCTTGTTTAATCAATATGAGATTTCTACTTAACACTACATTGGAAATAATGATTAAATAATCATTAAAGTTATCCATTGCCATCATAGGTTCATTGTAATGAGAATGACCCTTAAGAAAAAGAAGTTGGATTTTATGATTTACTACTAACTAACATAACCAAATAACCTCAATGACCAAATATTAGAATCAGCTCTAATATGAGAGTAAGGCACAATATCTTGCTTTATAGATCTTTAGGGAGATAAGAGAATCCACAACATTAATCAACTCTTGTTTTGATTTTTCTGAAACATATTAGAAATTAAAGTCTTCAAAACAATAAGATTCATGTGATTTTTTAAAAAAAAAATTTAGCTTGTTAGTACACACCCATGTCAGTACACACACTCCATGTTAGCCACGCCCACTAGGGATCGATACCAAGACCTCAAGTGTTGAAACGAGGTATCTCCACTCATGTGATTAACTCTATGGATCCCTATTTGATAATCTCAAGTTTCTACATAATAGAAAAGTATAAATCAAACGACTATATTTATCTAATTAAAATCTCACTTCATGAACTTGAACTTGTCTATGCTTATCTTCCAAATTAAGAATTCCTTGTCCTATTCCAGTTCAAGGATAAATTAGAGCCAAATATGTTAGCCCTTAGATAGGTAGGGATGGAGCGCATTGTCCACATATAGGTTGTAACGCTCTGAAGTTCATAGCTCCAGTATAGTACTCTTGTATCGAAATCCCAGGTGTTAAACTTATGAAAAAGTCACATGTAAGTGTACTTTCTAACATTTACATAGTCTTATTAACATTCATCTAGTAGGCATCAAAATGTAAGCAAGACAAAGCATACATTAAGATAAAATCCAAATCAACATCACAAACATGTCCAAATGTTCACTCAGATGGACTATCTACAAACCATAAAGATCAATGTTCAAACAAACTGCTGGAAAGAAAACTAGCAAACCATGATTGAACTCATAGAGCTCAACCACACTCATATGTCTCCTCTACTCCATGCTCCTCACTAGGCTTCACTAGTACATCCTCAAATGTATCATTATCCTTCTCTATACCTCCATCATCTAGTTAGTGCAATTATAAATAACAAATGTGAATGGCCATCTTAATGAGAAATCCCCTAAGATTACACATCCGACATAATAGTTAAGTATATTCTTCAAATGAAAAATAATAGACACAACATACAATTCATACATGCTAATCTTGTTTAAATGCATGGATGCAGGAACTGAACTTAGACTTGGGGATGCACATCCAGTTGGCAATTGGGGGTTGAACCCACGATGCAAGTGAACTCCACAAGGTGACTAGAAAATCAACAAGTGAACTTCAACTTCACCTGGAAATCACAATGCAAGTAAACTCTGTAAGTTGATTAGAAAACCACTAGTGAACTTTGGCATCACTTGAAAATCATAAAAGAACTCTGCACGATGTCCCAAAAATCAATAAGTGAACTCTAACTTATGGACAACCTTTTCAACTAGTGGCCTTTCAAATCATAACATGATTAATCAAGTGATCCTTTTCAATAAAGGATTAAACCTACAAGCCACTTTGGTCACCAAGTCCATTGAAAGACACAAATAAGGGTTCATCCCACAAGCCACTTGGACATAAATTGTTGAGACTTAAATATTGCATATTTTACCTCATTTATGTCTTGGTTTTATGAACATGATACTACTTAATGTTGTATTTTATGCATGTTTGTGTTGCAAGGTGAATCTGGGAGCTTGGATTGAAAAGAATGCTAAAAGCATAGATTTAATGCTCAAGAATCATCAAGGCAAAGGATGGATCTTAGGAGACCAAGAATGGAGAATTCTCATGCCGAAGATCTTAGGAAACTAAGTACAAAGAGTGAAGAAAACATTAGCAAAAGCACAAGTTAAACAATAGAAAAACAGGACAGTTCGGTACCACCTAAGCCAATTTCGATGCCATCAAGAAAGTACCTAAAACAGTCCAGCAAGAAAACATCTTAATTAAGTGCCACCTAAGCTAATTTCGGTGCCACCTAAGTACTCTGCACATACAATTTCAGATGTGACAAAATTTCAAATACAATTTCGGTGCCATCGTCGAACCAATTTCGGTGCCACCGTAATCCCACAGAGTTGTAATGGAGGGCCGACACGGATTGTGTAATTTGAGGCGATTTACAGAAATTCCAAGTCAGTGCTTAAGAGGAGGATTCACAATTATAAATAGGAGTCCCTAAGATGTTCCTAGGCATCTTCTAGGGTTCAAGGAGTGGAGAAAAGGGTGGAGCTGCCGTCCAAGAGCTTTCTTCTTTTTCCTTAGTTGGTCTTTATGTTTTGTTTAAGAGTTCTTAGTTCAATCATGTCTATGATTGGCTAAATCTCTCAGATAGGGCTAAGAGGTGAAGCTCGTAGCGTGATTGGGATGTTTGCTTTGCTTTAATTCATGTTTTCTTAAACTCTTATGGATTCTAATTCTTTATTAAGGAATATTTTTAGTTTTTAATAGTTTGTTGTGACAAATTATAATAGATCTGCAATTGTTTTAAATAACTTCTTTTCCTGAATTGAGATTGTGAAATTAGTAAGTCCCGTTATTCACCATCATCCCTTGGGCATCGTAAGGTGATGAAATCCTTCCTAATCTTCACAATTCTCATATGATTGGTTGTGGGGTTGGTATATCCAATTGTTTGCCATCGTCCCATGGGCATGGTTGGATGATGGAATCACTTCCAATGCCCACAACTCTCATCCATTGAGACTAAGTTCATAAGAAGTTCAAATATTCAATTATCTCTCTTTTCCAATTAGATAGGATAGGACCCCAATTCCAGTTAGATTTCCTAAAGCAAGCAAGGTATCATCCTGAAAAGCTACAAGTGGATCCTTGGCACCCTAATTCCTTTTAATTGATAATTTAAACCTTATTCATAATTACTCTTTTAAATTCAGATTTCTGCTTTAGTTCTTCATCTAGCTCTAGTTCTAGTTAAATTCAGAAGACACACAAGTTCAGTCCCTGTGGATTCAACCTCAGTCTCACCGAGATTATTACTACATCGTGGCCCTTCACTTGGGGTTGTGAACAAGTTTTTGGTGCCATTGTTGAGGACTAACGGTTGCGTTTTTCTGAATTTAATTAGATTTAGAATTAGGTTAAGATTAAGGTTAAATTTTTATTTTATTTTTAAGCTAGGAATCTTTCTGCTTTGTTTCCTGTTTTATAGGATCCTCGCATAGAACTCCAATCCGGTAACTTCCTTCTAACTTCTCCCCTCTACTTATTTTTCATACTGTTATAGGATTTTCTTTTATTCTATTTTAGGATTAGATTCAGAATTAGGGTTTACCATGTATATGTAAGAGTGGGAACGTCAATATGTTGAGCTACTTAAGAGATATTGTGAAGGGTCCTCAGATTATTATGTTAGGAAATAGCCCATGTCTCAAAATTTTTCTGAAACTATCATCGAGAACTAGTTAGGATATAATGTTCCACTAATTAAGAAGTCTCTAGGCGATTATAGGCAGGAAAATAATTACACTCCACCGATTAAGAAAACATTACATAATTATTGGAGTGAGAATGATTATCACCCATCAGACAGGAAGAAAATAATGCGTGATTATATTATGGGTGATAATATATACCAACAACCATCAAACTCTCCCACCTATGACCCATATGACTATAATCAGTGGAAACATCAAAATTGGATGGATGAACCAACAATATACTATAGTGACTATTCTCTTAGATCCCCTACCTTTTAAATCTAACCAGAAACGATCCAAAAGAATTCACTTCAGAGTTACATAGACTATCTTGCAAGCATTAGAAAAACATTAGAAGCACTTGAATCATGCCTCGATAAGATAAAGGAGGCTAGGTTATCCCAGCCTCAACCCACTCCAGAAACACAATGTGAGGAAAGTAATCCTAACTCGCTTGCGAAAGATACTGAAATTGAGAATAAAGAGTTGGATTTTGTTAATGAGCGTATGGTTCAATTTTCCAAAGAGGTAATCTGGATGACTGTCCAAATGAATGATCAAGAGACATGGGTATCTTTCAAATATAATGATACTGACACACTTCACTCACATGACACACTTGGCTCTAATGAGGAGGAAGAGGCTAGTTTATTCGAGCCTCAACTCAACCTAGAAACAGAAGGTGAGGAAAGCAATCCCATCCCACTTGTAAATTGCATTGAATTATAAGATGATGAGTATTGGGATGACAATCATGAATGTATAACCCAAATTCCCCTGGAATTGATCTCAAGTTTGGTCCAGGTCAATGATCAAGGGGTACAGGAAGTGGTCGGCCATAATGATGTACTCCACTCATCTGACATGTCTGATTTAAATGTGGAGGATGAAACCCTTTTAACTGACCCTTCCAACTCTTGTGAGGCATGTTTAGACCACTCCCCTGATTTAAATTATAAGATGGTTAGGGAGATGGATGAGTTGCTCGATAGGACTCTAGAATTTGAGGCCACCATCTGAGCTATCAATTATTAACAATTTAATGCCTCTTCTAAATAGTATCAATGAACAGGGTCTTCACATCAATGTTTCGCCCACTGACCCTCAATCTGTTTATGCCAAGTAAGAACAAGAGAGCATGCTTCCATCTATTTTCAAAGATGATGGAATCCTTAGGAAGATCATCACAGACTTTAATATGGAAAAAGAGCCTCTCTCAACTTACTCTCTCGACTCTTTGGAAGATTGCTTGGCACACTTTGCATATTCAAACGATCCCATGATATAAAAAAATAGTGGATGCCTTGTAAGACAATACTTCGATAGTTGTTACTCATTGAAAGAACCTTATTCTAAAGCCCCTCCTTCCTTAGATACTGAATGTTTATTATCAAAGGAAAATATGTTAAAAATTGAACCGAAGTGTGAAATTTCGGAATGTGTTGAACCTACATCACCTACTAAGAATTTTTCTAAATTTCATCTACTTGTAGTCTCTGATTCACCATGGTATATTGACATTAAAACCTTTTCTATCACAGGTGAATTGTATATAGTTTGGATACATCAGGATATTAAAAGGAAACTTTATGCTGAAGTCCATAAATTTTTCTAGACATTCATGCTCCAGGATATCCAAGCCTATTACAAAAAGGGCTTTTGGATGATCTTGTTGAGAAACCTACTAACCAGTTATCAAGATACTGGCTGGAGGAAGAACCTGGATACATGACTGAGTAGATTTCCGTTGCTTTCCTTGTTTAAGATTAAAATTTACTGCTGTAACACCCCAAAAATTGGCACCCGAGTACATAAACTCTGATCCTGAGTTCCTAGGTGTTAACCAAATGAAAACGCACGTGTGCCCTTACTCAGATTCAAATTCATTTCATACATAGATAATCAAAGTAACGCAATTCAAATTAGGGGATCCAAAGCGTGTAGAAATAATAATAGATTCAGAAATATAGGACTAAGAGAAAAAAAAAAGTTCAATTGTGATGATCACCCAAAATGGAATTATACAAGCCACAATATACATACCTAAGATTATTAAAGTGTAAGGCTTTCAGTTTACTCCCAATTCTTGAAAACATGTCAGCATTGGCACAACCCAGTATAAGCTTACCTGTCTGAGGTTTCACTAGTACCTGCATCAATGATATGCCTGGTTGGTGTTTTAAAACACCGTCCCAGGTAAGAGTGAGTAGTTAACTCAGTGGTTCCATTAGTTCTGAGTTACTCATGTTATCAACCCAATCAGTGCAGTTAATGATAAAACAAGAAATTAAACATTTCCTAAATACTCTTGTTAAATATGCATATGAAGATATGACATGATGCATGCCCTTTCCAAACAACACTCCCTCACACGTGACTCCTACCACCTGGTTCACAAATAACAACTCCCTCAAACGTGCGACTTCAACGCCTGTTCTGCCACATTTTAACTAATGCAATGTGGTGCATGATCATATTAGCCAAATAATTATTAAGTTTAATTCATCTAGTATATTGGTGAAGCTAGGATAACGACATTATATCACGAGTCCTTATCTATATCACGAGCCTCGTTGCCGCACGTAGCGAATCCTTACCAGTGTCCCCTGATCTAACTTTAGGTATCACCCATTTATCTCAAAAATCAACAATTCCAAAGGTATGACATAATACCTAAATGCATGAGGATTAACCCGGTATGAATCGTCACCCAATACTGGGTAAGATTACTCAGTTCCGAGGTGCGGGCTTGTCATATAAAACTAAAACACATAAAAGAAAAGGGCTCGTCACCCAATTCCATTCACGCCCGTGTCGTTTAAACGATACTCTAACACACAACCATCGGTCGAGTAATTTGACGGGGGCTGTTTGAACAATGGTCTATCACCTCCATCAGTGCTTACTAGTCACTATAGGGAGGCTCGTCACCCTAGCATATACCGACAGCTCGGACATGGTGTCCCATACCACCATGCCTGGCTCATGAGTCTTTGGGGGATCATATCACATAAATGGTTATGAATGGACACATCCATTAGGAATGAGTTATCCTAGATTCTATTTAGTCGTGTCATACATTATTAACATTTATGATAAGTCGGCTAGTAGATTAATTTGATTGACATGGGAGAACCACGACATAACTGGCATTGGGTGAAAGCAACCCGTGTAGTCTAGCTACTGTTGGTCATTCATGTTCACCTAGGTCTACCAAACAAGCCTAGGGTGGTTGGCCTAACTATGACCACCCCTTGGTTTGGGCGATTTACCGACTGACCCAATATCTTAGCAATCTTAAGTATTTCTATAGACTAAACTCTATATCACATAATTATAGCATAAATTTCACTACACAACCACTTAGGCATTTCATCAAACACATGTGCATCCATAGAGTATTACACTCACTAAAGCATTAAATCAAATGTGTGGGCATGCATAAAGTAATACAATCACTTAGGTAATAAATCAAACATGTGAACATCGACAAAGTAATGCATTATACCACTTAGACATTTTATCGAACATGTAAGCATACAGGGGATACTACGTTCACTAAGGCATTCAATCAAACATGTGAGCATGCATAAAGTAATATAATTACTTAAATATTAAATTAAGCACATGAGCATCGAAAAAGCAATACATTCCACCATTCAAGCATTTCATCAAACATGTGAGCATCAATGGAACAACACATCTACTTTGGCATTTTATCAAACATGTGGGAATCAACAAAATAACACATTTAGTTGGGCATTCAATCAAGCATATGAGCATCCATGAAACAACGGATTCAATCACCTAGGCATTTTATTAATCACATAAACATCCATATGCAACCAATAACATATATTATAGAAAAAAAAAAAATCAAAATGTCAATATATTAACATGCACGAATTCATCTACAAGCATTTAATCGTTAACCGAGACCCTTGAGGGTTGTTAAATGGAAACCTAGAAAAAATGGTCTGCACCTTAAGAAGGAATATCCGATTTTGAGCTCCTAGGGTTAAGGATTAGAGGAAAGTCACAAATTCCTATATAAACACTAAGAACTACATGAGATTTATGCAATTCATTTAAAAAAAACCTACTTTAGGAAGTAGGATTTATTTCTTACCTCCCAATCGCAAGTAGGGTGGATTTGGTGGAAGAAAATGATCGAGGGTAGGGCCTTGATTGGAGGAGGCCGATGAAAGGAAGCACCAAAACCTCTCACTCCTACTCCTACTCTTCTTCTTCTTTTTCTTCTTTCTCTTTTTCTTTCTCTCTTTCTCTTCTTTAGAAAATGTAAATTCGTATGGAGAGATGGGGTGCCCAAATGAAGCCCTTATATAGTGCCAGATTTGGTGTAAATGGCCCTAAGGTTTGGGTTTTTACTATACTGGCCTTATGGGAGGATTTTTTTACCCTATAGGGCTCACCATGGGGTGTACATGTTGATATACACCGTAGGATAGTTATCCCTCATGATGATCTACATATGGATATGATCGGCCCAACATTTGGATACGACAATCAACGGATATGATTAGAAGTTGTTTAACAGTCACCAATGGTCGATTGGGGTCGTGGCTATACAGATATGAGTAGGAAAATATCATTAACTCATGTCCCGAGTTTGGTTGGGATCTAAAGATTGGAAAGTCACAACTTCATAAAAGAGTAGAAGGTCTATTTCACTTAAGTTTCAAATTTCGGCTTAAGGGATTCGCTTGTTGCAAGCACTTAGCTTCTGGCCCAAGTTGAGCCATTTTAGGCACTTTATTGGTTCACCACCCATGATGGGCGTCAAGCTCAGTGAGACGGACATTATTCTATAGTTTTGAAATTAGTGGCTCACTAACAAGCGGTCTAGAACTTGTTCGAAAAATCAGGGCATTTCTGGAGTGAATTAGGTATTGAGATATCTCGTGGGTAATGATTAGGGTTTGGATTAACTATGTTCATAGTGTGGCTTATTTATAATTAGTGAAAGTGGAGATTTGGTCATGATTGCTCTAAACCGTCAGTTTTAAGCTAAAAGAGTAACGGGGTTGATTTGGTCTATTAGTCAAGATCCGGGCCTTATCTAACTCGGCTTCGGGTAGATCTGAGACTGAAGGAGGGTTTATAGGGAGTGATAAAAGGGGGTTTAAAGAGGTGTAAGGTCATGTAGAGGAGACCCCCATATGTGGGAGGGACTCACATGGTCGGGCTGGTGGCGGCACGCCGCCTTCGTGGCAGTGCCGTCGTGCTCCTCTGGAGCCTTTGGCGGTGGCCACCCCCTTGGGATTTGTGTTTTCACTCAGTGGGACCCCCTGGGTCCCCCTAAATGTGTCTGTTTCATCTCTAAGTTGAGTATGGTGCATGTACTGTGGTCCAAGGGCTGTTTTTAATCAGTGGTAGTTCGGTTAGATTTGTGCCCTATGTGAACATATTATGGGGATAAACTTGATGTTTAAATGATCGGTTGGATTCATTGGTTTTCTACGGTTGATCAATCTTATTTATACGGTTCTTTATCGGTGCCAGTAGCGTGTAAACTCACCTCGAGCGTCAATGGTCCATAAGTGATGACGTGACTAGTTATTAAAAAAATTAAAGGATTTTTGACAAATCCAAAACATTGAAAATCCAAGACGTTACAATCTACACCCCTTAAAAACAATTTCGTCCTTGAACTTGCCTAAGGGTAATAAGTAAAGATATTATCATTTCATTTGCTTAAGTTTTGTTGGGTTCGAGTTTATATACATTTTAAGGTATATAATAAATACACTAGCCTAGCTCATTGTGGTCTACCCCCCTTAAAAGTTTCACCTTTGAGATTTGAAAACAAATATCAAAATCATCATTATTGTGATAGGTGTTTGATGATAAAGTTTACCTAAGGGTGGTATATTCTACTCTTTATGATTGGGCTAATACAGAAAGATAGTTGTGGTAGGCTTTGATCTCATACGTCTATCCTCTGCCTGACCAAGGTAAAAAGATTATTGTATCCCTTCCTAGTCCTAGTGGATCCTAGCCTTCTACTCGGTCAAAGCAATGAGTCTGTTAGTAGTCACCTAGGATCGAGAATTGGGTTAAGCTACGAATACTTTACAAATATATGGTTCCATAATTCCGTAGTTCGATTATTCTTAACATTTGGAAGATATCAAAATCTATTAAAAAGTTCAAGTTTCACATTTATAATATTTTAGTGGGTGGTGAGTCTCCCACGGTACCTATGATCAAACGACTATCCTAGAAAGGTTTCCAGGAACTTAAGGTTCCTCTCGACATTACCATTTTGATCCTATGGTTAGTGAGTTATGGGCAAATCACGCTTTGGTTTCATAAATTTTAACAAGGAAGGAAGAATCGAAAGTTTTAAGGTATTCTAGAGGTTTAGAGTGATGGTGATGTGCAAAAAATGAAAAAGGAAGAACATTATCTCCTCAAAGTGGTATGAACTTTGAATCCATATGAGAATAAGAACCTAAAATATTTTAGTAAAGTTCACTTCGAATACGAACTCACAGAGTCTCAAGCAATGAAACAAAACCCTACTTAAGAAGTCTAATTCATCTAAGTTGTAAATTATTTGAAATAGTAAAATATACTAAAATTAAGAATTTAATTTAATCACTCAAGATGATTCTTAGGATATTTGAAAGTAATTCCTAATTAGACTTTGAATCCTAAAACTCTATGATAAAAGAGATACATCTAGTCCATCGACAACTTTTAGTTGTAGAAACTTTCAGTTTCAATACATCTTTTGTTCATAATGTATTTATCACTTTTAATTACTGGATAATTTTTATAATTTTTATGGCAATTCATCATTAAGTTGACCCTTTTTATACAAATTTTTAATCTATTTCTAGTTCCATAAAACTTATAAAAAATTTTAGAAGCATAAGTTATTTGAAACTAACGATTTTCTGTAAGATACTAAAACGTCTCTAATTCTTGTAACGTTTATTATACTCTTAGTGACTAAATTATTTTTAAAATTTTTATGATGATTTATCATTAAGTTTAAAGCTATCTTACAAAATTTCATCTTATTTGGAGTTGGAAATAAATTATTAAAATTCTAGAAGTAATCATTGCCTGAAGATTTTTGTACAATTGTCAAATCACCATAAATTTAACTATATTAATATTTTTATTTTTTTATTTATTTTTTTATAAAACTAGACTTATTAAGCTTCAATCTGGCTTTTGAATCACCTCAATTGGAGTTATATTGAGAGAGATATGACTTTTTGAAGTTGGTCTAAAAAGGTAAAAAAATCACAGAAAATTTCAGCGGGGGTCCGCCAAAATTTGGTGCACCGGCAGTGCTGCAGCGCTCCTCTGGAGCCAATGGCAGCACGCCGCCAATCTGACAGTGATGCCTCCATCCTCTATGGTTCCGGTGGTGGCTCTGCCACTTGATATTTAAAAATTGGTGTATCTCTTAATCTAGAATCAGTTATTCGACGTGCAATATATGATTTTGAGGTAGGAAAAGCTAAGTTATCCAAATAACTTGGTTATTTTGTTAGATTACATAAGTTTAAGGGTCAAAAAGCCATTTTATTTATATTTTTACTATTTATAGTAAATTTTAGTTTAATTATAGTTCTTTATCCTTTAAGCTTTAGGATTTGTGTCTAATATGAAAGTACTTTGAAAGATTTGAAGAATAAAGTGGTGGAAGGAGAAATTTCTCTGAAAGAGATGGGTTGAAAGGGGGATTTGAGACTTAGGGATTGAGTTTTGAGAGCTTGGGAAGAGAATGGGGTGATGACTTGAGAGTGAAAAGGGTACCATTGAATAGAAATGTGGTATAAATGAAGTAGAAATGGCCCTAGGTGAAGTCCTTAGGGGTTTTATGTGATTTATGAGAGCAAAGAGGAGTCCTTTTTACTGTTGAACCCTAGGCTAAGACTTCGGTGTTCAAATTAGCAGGATGGCTTGGTCCTAGGGTCCTTTAATGTCGCTAAGTTCGATCGCTCCCTCCTAAGTCGATAAGGCGTTATGATAGACCCATTGACCAAGGCCCAACTTAACCCGAACCATGCTTTGATACCAACTGTAATGCCTCAGATTTTCAGGGGCTGAGCAGGAACTTGGCTCCCAAATTTTCGGATGCCACGTGTGCCATAATAGGCTTCAGACTTTAATTACATTTGGATGATTTCATAAGCAATGGAGAGTTTAACAGGGCATGAAGCATAAATAAGTCATAAAGCATAATCAAGTGCCACTAAATGTAAAAATATCCAAACCACAAATCTAAAATATCCAAACAGGGAACTAGTCCCACCCATACATATGTCCCCAAAGTGACTAGGGCCCTGGCCCAATCCCTGCAGTCGCTAAGCTCAATCTAAAAAGATCTACCATAAGTCTGGTAGTGCGCTTGCTCCTCCTCGTCGTCCATGTCGACATCCTCCAGCGCGTCCAACTCCATCAACTATGTATTTATAATGTATTCTGGTTAGTGTTTTAAAACACCATCCCAGGTGAGATTAAGTAGCTAGCTCAGTGGTTCCATTAGTTCTAAGTTACATGTTATCAACCCAATCAGTGTAGGTAATGATAAAACAACAAATCAAACATTTCCTAAATACTCTTGTTAAATATGCACATGAAGATATGACATGATACATGCCCTTTCCAAACAACACTCCCTCACATGTGACTCTTACCACCTGGCTCACAAATGACAACACTCCCTTAAACGTACGACTTCAACGCCTATTCTGCCACATTCTAACTAATGCAATGCGGTGCATGATCATGTTAGCCGAGTAATTATTAAGTTCAATTAATCCAACATATTGGCGAAGCTAGGATGCCGACGTTATATCACGAGTCCTTATCTCGATCACGTGGCTCGTTGCCACACGTAGCGAATCCTTACCAGTGTCCCTTGATCCAACTTTAGGTATCACCCATTTATCTCACAAATTAACAAATTTAAAGGTACGACATAGTACCTAAATGTAAGAGGATCTACCCGGTATGAATCGTTACACAATACTAGGTAAGATCACTCAGTTCCGAGGTGCAGGCTTGTCACATAAAACTAAAACACATAAAGGAAAAGGGCTCGTCACCCAATTCTATTCACGCACGTTTCGTTTAAACAATACTCTAGCATGTAACCATCGGCCTGGTAATTTGACGGGGGCCATTTGAACAATAGTCTATCACTTCCATCAATGCTCACTAGTCATTATAGGGAGGCTCGTTACCCCAGCATAGGCCGACAGCTTGGATATGGTGTCTCATACTACCATGCCCGACTCATGAGTCTTAGGGGGATCGTATCGCACAAATGGTTATGAATGGATACATCCATTAGGAACGAGGTATCCTAAATTTCATTTAGTCGTGTCATACATTGTGAACATAAATGATCAGTTGGCTAGTGGACTAATTTGATTGACATTGGAGAACCACGACACAATCGACATTGGGTGAAAACAACCCGTGTAGTCTAGCTACTGTTGGTCGTCCATGTTCACCCGAGTCAATCAAACATGCCTAGGGTGGCCAGCCTAACTAGGACCACCCATTAGTTTGGGTGATTTACTGACTGACCCAACATCTTAACAATCTAAAGTATTTATATGGACTAAATTCTATATCACACAATTATAGCATAAATTTCATTACACAACCACTTAGGCATTTCATCGAACACGTGCGCATCCATAGGGTATTACACTCACTAAAGCATTAAATCAAATGTGTGGGCATGCATAAAGTAATACAATCATTTAGGCAATAAGTCAAGCATATGAACATTGACAAACAACACATTCTACCACTTAGATATTTCATCAAACATGTAAACATACAGAGGATACTACGTTCACTAAGGCATTCAATCAAACATGTGAGCATGCATAAAGAAATGCAATCACTTAAGTATTAAATCAAGCACATGAGCATCAAAAAAGCAATACATTCCACCATTTAAGCATTTCATCGAACATATGGGCATCAATGGAACAACACATCTACTTAAGCATTTTATCAAACATGTGGGCATCAACAAAATAACATTTAATTGGGCATTCAATCAAACATACGAGTATCTATGAAACAACACATTCGATCACTTAGACATTTTATCAAACACGTAAACATCATATGCAACCAATAACATATATTATAGAAAAAAATTAAAATGTCAACATATTAGCATTCACAAATTCATCTACATGCATTTAATTGCTAACTGAGACCCTCGAGGGTCGACAAATGGAAACCTAGAAATAATGGTTCGCGCTTTAAAAAGGAATATCCGATTTTGAGCTCTTAGGGTTAAGGATTTGGGGAAAGTCACAAATTCTTATATAAATACCAAGAACTACATGAGATTTATGCAATTCATTTTTAGAAAAACCTAGGTTTGGAAGTAGAATTTATTTCTTACCTCCCAATCGCAAGTAGGGTGGATTCGATGGAGGAAAATGATCCAGGGTAGGGCCTTGGTTGGAGGAGACCGATGAAAGGAAGCACCAAAACCTCCCACTCCTACTCTCACTCTTCTTTTTCTTCTTCTTTCTCTTTTTCTTTCTCTCTTTCTCTCCTTTAGAAAATGTAAATTTGTATGGAGAGATGGGGTGCCCAAATGAAGCCCTTATATAGTGCCAGATTTGGTGTAAATGGCCCCAAGGTTTGAGTTTTTACTATATTAGCCCTATAAGAGGATTTTTCTAACCTCTAAGGCCTACTATGGGGTGTACACGTTGATATACATTGTAGGATAGTTAGCCCTAATGATGATCTACGTATGAATATGATCAGTCCACCATTTGGATGTATCAATCAATGGATATGATTAGAAGCCTGTTTAACGGTCATCGATGGTCGATCGAGGCAGCGGCTATACGGATATGAGTAGAGAAATATCATTAACTCATGCCCTAAGTTTGGCTTGGATCTAACGGTCGAAAAGTCCCAACTTCACGAAAGAGCAGAAAGTCTATTTCACTTAAGGTTCAGATTTCGGCCTAAGAGATTCGTGCGTTGCAAGCACTTAGCTTTCGACCCAAGTTGAGCTGTTCTAGGCACTTTCTTAGTTCACCACCCGTGATGGGCATTAAGCCCAGTGAGATGGACATTATTTTATAGTTTCAAAACTAGTGGCCCACTAACGAGCGGTCTAGAGCTTGTTTGAAAAATTAGGGCATTTCTGGAGTGAATTAGGTATTGAGATTTCTCATGGGCAATGATTAGGGTTTAGATTAACTATATTCATAGTGTTGCTTATTTATAATTAGTGAAAGCGAAGATGTGGTCATGATTGCTCTAAACCGTCGGTTTTAGGCTAAAAGAGTAACGGGGTTGATTTAGTCTATTAGTCAAGATCTAGGCCTTATCTGACTCAGCTTCATGTAGATCTGAGAGTGAAGGACGGTTTACGGGGAGTGAAAATGAGTTGAAAAGGGGTAAAAGGGGGTTTAAAGGGGTGTAAGGTTGTATAGAGGGGACACCCATACATGGGAGGGACCCACATAGTAGGGGCGGCGGCGGCGCGCCACTGTCGTGGCGGTGCCGCCGCACTCCTCTGGAGCCTTCGGTGGTGGCCACCCCCCTGGAGTTTGTGCTTTCACTCCGTGGGACCCCCTGGGTCCCCTTAAATGTATATGTTTCATCTCTAAGTTGAATATGGTGCATGTACTACGGTACAAGCATTGTTTTTAATCAGTGGTAGGTCGATTAGATTTGGGTCCTTTGTGAACATATCATGGGGATAAACTTGATGTTTAAATGATCGGTTAGATTCATTGGTTTTTTACTATTGATTAATCTTATTTATATGGTTCTTTATCTGTGTCAGCCGCATGTAAGCTCACCTCGAGCGTCAATGGTCCGTAAGTGATGACGTGACTAGTTATTAAAAAAATTTAAAGGATTATTGACAAATCTATAACAGTGAAAATCTAGGACGTTACAACTGCTTTCGTAGGATTTAAAATTTAGGACTAGGATAGTTTGGTTTCAGTTTGTTTTGTCGTTGTGCTAACCCATCTTCGCATTAAGAACTTTAGAAAAACTGCACTTCGCCTTCTTCAAGTACTACCTTTCCATCACTTCTTTTTTACTTTCATTGTCTCATGTGCATTGCATGCTTATATCTTTTACATTGAGGACAACGCAGATTTTAAGTTGGGAGTGTGGATTAGGTAAACTAATTAGTGTTTTCTTAGCCTTTGAGCAAAATTTGTGAATTTTTTTTGAAATTTCTGTGAATTAAGTGATTTTAAAGATAATTCATAGCGTAGAATTGTAAGATACTTAATGTTGATGAGTTATGAGTCTTAGATTTAGTTACTTACCCGATTTCAAAGTTAAGTTTGAATTATTAGTCCATGATTAGAAGTTTTGAACATTGATTAAGTCATGATTTCACATATCACTTCTAGCTTACACATTAAGGTTTTAGTTTGATATTGAATTGTTAACTTGATGATTATTAAGCATGAAAAGAACCAACCTGGGGAATTTGTCCATCATATTCATAAGAAGAATTGAAAAGAAAGGAAAAGAAATTACCTAGCTAAAAAACAGTTGTCGTTAAAAAAGGCTACCTATTGCAGATCATTGAAAAGATTGAACATAGTGTGAAAGCCAATGATGAAAAAATCAAAAGCTGGAAGCATAAAACACTAAACTGTAAGACAAGTCTTGGTTTAGGTTTTGGTTATCCTGAATGATCTTTTGATTGTCAATGTTATCATGAAAATTGAGAATTGAACCTTTGATTGTAATAAGTCTAGGCTTTACTATGCACCCATGAAACTCAATGTTTAGGATTGTTCTGACTAGAGGATTAATGCTTTGAACTTGACTATGAGATTTATGACTATGAGATTTACTATGTGCTAGAGTTTAGGAGGAAATACTGCTCAATATTAATGTATTTTAGATTTCTATGAAATAGATTGTCTTTAGAACCGCTTGAGCTTATGGAAACTATACAATAGTTTTGGAAATATCTTTCATATGTTTTGCTCGGGACTAGCAAAATGCTAGTTGGGGTGTGTTGAGACTCAAATATTGTATATTTTTCCCCATTTATATCTTGGTTTTATTAACATGATACTGCTTAGTGTTGTATTTTATGTATGTTTGTGTTGTAAGGTGAATCCCTAGGATGTTCCTAGGCATCTTTTAGGGTTCAAGGAGTGGAGCAAAAGTGTAGAGCCGCCGTCCAAGAGCTTTCTTCTTCTTCCTTAGTTGGTCTTTATGTTTTGTTTAAGAGTTCTTAGTTCAATCATGTTTATAGTTAGCTAAACCTCTTAGCTAGGACTAAGAGGTGAAGCTTGTAGCATGTTTGGGATGTTTGCTTATTTTAATTCATGTTTTGTTGAACTCTTATAGATTCTAGTTCTTTATTAAGGAATATTTATAGTTTTTAATAGTTTGTTGTGACAAATTACAATAGATCTGTAATTACTCTGAATATCTTCTTTTCCTAAATTGAGATTGTGAAATTAGTAAGTCTCGTTGTTCACCATCGTCCCTTGGATATGGTAGGGTGATGGAATCCTTCCTAATCTTCACAATTCTCCTATGATTGATTATGGGGTTGGTATATCCTGTTGTTTGCTATCATCTCATGGGCATGGTAAGATGATGGAATTACTTCCAATGCCCACAACTCTCATCCATTGAGACTAGGTTCATGAGAAGTTCATATATTCAATTATCTCTCTTTTCCAATTGGATAGGATATGACTCCAATTCCAATTCGATTTCCTGAAACAAGAAAGGTAGCATCCTGAGAAGCTACAACTGGATCCTTGGCACCTTAGTTCCTTTCAATTGATAATTTAATCCTTATTTATAATTACTCATTTAAATTCAGATTTCTGCTTTAGTTCTTCATCTAGCTCTAGTTCTAGTTAAATTCAGAAGACACAAGTTCAGTCCCTATGGATTCGACCTCGGTCTCACCGAGATTATTACTACATCGTGACCCTACACTTGGGTTTGTGAACATAAATATATCATAAAGATGGTAAAATATCAAACACTTGGTACTGTTTCCACACAACATAGGGCCACTAGTTCAAGATATAGTTTCAAAATGTACATTCAAACTCACATTTTTCCAACAATAATCCTCATATATGGGATGTATCTCCCATCTATTCTTCAATATGGCAATCCAAACCACACAAATCAATTTCTCAATGTGGCAATCCACACCACACCAATCAATTCCTCAATGTGGCAACCCAAACCACATAAATCAATTTATATCCTCCAACATACACACAACACGTCTCTCCTTTCCACATGCATCAATTCATCCATCATTATCAACCTAAATACACATGTAATTCATAACGCCACATTTGAATTAGAGCAAACACCAATCTCCACACTTAAATAGACATAAGCATGTTAAAATTCATAACATATAGAATATTCAAATCAAGGGATCTAATCATGTGATCTTTAAGCATATGAAAGTGTATACATATGAATATTATTCCAATCAAATATCTATCATAATATCTTAACAATCAAGAATGTGTACATACATCAATTACTGAATTTGAGAGATCCAATGTCACGTCCCAAACTCGAAACCGGGCTCACGAAATTTCCGATCATCGAATCCGGCGCTGACAGCCTCTGTAGTACCTCATTCTTAGCTCCCGGCACCCATACACTAGGTTCCGATCCTGGGATCCCACAAGGAGGATTTTCAACATGAATTTGATTTGCAGTAAGCATAACCTACGAACAATAACCACAAGAACACCATAACAAAAATCCACTCTGATAAAAAACTTTAAGGTACAAAGGAAAATATAAGATAATAATAACGGAAACTCATGAAGCTCGACTGCATGCTCTTGCTGCAACTAAGTTATGACTGTGTCCTAGCGTCACCTGCACGCATCAATCGTGCATAAGCTTATAGAAAGCTTAAAGGGTGGTGTAAGTATGTGCGTAATATAAGCGTGATTAGAATGCAATATCAGAGTAATGCAGAATCATGTTAAAGAGTCCATGAATGCAATCAGTCGTACCAAAGCTATACGATGCAAGGCATAAATGCTAGCGGCCATATCAAGACCATGCGACGTAAGGCATGAATACTATCGGCTACATCAAGGCCATATGATATAAGGAGTGAATGATGTGGGCCATATCAAGGCCATGCGATGCGAGATGTAACTCAAGCATACTAGTCCTCATCCGAATCCACATATCAATGCAACTCATCACTAGAGCATCAAATATTAGTACAGTTCTCATGGTGGACAATCACCGGGGTCTAGTATACTCTATGCCAGCTTACCGCCCCTATCAGACCGCAAACTGGGTAAGTGGAAGAGACCTCACTATCCGCCTGCCAATATTGGGCTCGACTCATCGATAGCAGATCCATTCCTCAAGCTAGTCAAACTCAACCTAAATATTGCCCCCTCACTCAAGCGGGTAAGGTCACACCCCTTTTCAACCGATCACGACATAATGGGAGACACGGCTTACTGATATACGACCCTCGTGCGCTCATGTATCTACTCAGTCTCGATGTTGAAGTCATCCTCTGGTACCATCGAGTTTAGGGATTTTCACCCAGGGACACCTATGACGCCCTAATGCTAGTAACAATATTTTCGGTGTTCGATCCTACCATCCACGATATGTCTATGGAGGCCACAACCCTGATGTTGCTAGGGCATATAGTAATCATGTCATACAAATGCGAGGTGCATGGATCACACTATCAGTCATGTCGCAATCCTGCGCGTACCGCTTGCTCATGTAGGGCAACTCTACTTATCAAGGTGCCCCATAAACAATCTGCCCAAAGGCATATGCTATGATCAGTCACTCCTCATATCAAGCATATATATGATGCATATGAGCATGAATCATGGAGCTATACTAAGCATATGATATAGTGATAAACTTTATTCATAACGAAGATGGGCTTAAACGGCTTACACATAACAAGTATGAGCCTAACAATGGGCCCTAGAGAGAGTTACAAAGCAGACATTTAACCATCATCGCTCTTACAATGTGGACACCAAACCATCATTGCTCCCAAGGCATGGACCATTATAAACATCATTACATACATCATATTAGGCCTCACACAAAGGCCTCATGTATATTTCTTTGGGCCTCACTTATGGGCCTCAAATATATCACAATGCGCCTCAAATATATATCAAAATGGGCCTCATCATATGGGCTTCATATACAACACATCAGGCCTCATCATGTGGGTCTCATATACATCAAGCGGGCCGCATCAACGAGCCGCACTGATGGGCCCCATAAACGTCAAGTGGGCCGCACTAATGGGCCTCATAAGCATCAAGTGGGTCACACCAATGGGCCTCATAAACATCAAGTGGGCTGTATCGTCGGGCCGCATCAATAGGCTTCGCCAAATGGGCCATATATACATCATTCTGGGCCTCGCACATGGGTCACATACACATCACATTGGACCTTAACCCATGGGCCTCAAATATATCAAGTGGCCTCAAATACATCATAAAGGGCCTCTCATATGGACCCAACATACATCACATCAAGGTGGGGCCCACACATCAATTAGAGGTCATTTTAGAGCATTTTTAAAAATAAATCTCATCGAAAGATCATCTGAACCATACTACAAATAATAGTGGAGACAATGATTTTCACCGTTTAAATTCCCGGGGCCCACCATTTTACTTTTCGTCCAAATTGATTATAAGGTCGCAAGGACCTGAAATAAGAGGAAAAATAAATTTCATATTGATCCAAACTTTTGTAACCCCAAAAAGGGTTTCAATGGTGGACGTTCACTCTATACTGTTTTCTGTGGTGTGGTCCACCTGATCATCAGATCTGTTTCATTCATTTATTTATTTTTTATCCCAAGCCTTAAGATGAGCTTGCCAAATGGATGGACGGTTTGGATGGAACACATCCATTAGAGGGACCCACAGAACTTGCTGCCATCAATCTAATAGTTATTCAGCTGGTGGATGGACGGTCTAGATGTTGCACATACATCAGAAGGTCCCACATGTGGGACGATGTGAATAAAATATTTGCATCAAGGTGGGTCCCACGTAGGGCCCACCATAATATATAATATATTATATTATATTATATAATAATAATAATTTATATATATATATATTAAGAGGACAACAACGTCCAGGCCCTGGATGACCTGGATATTACATCATAGTGGGGTCCACGACCATGTCCAGATGGGTGGACAGCGTGGATGAGGCTCATACATCAGGTGGCCCTACATGGCACTGTATGAACAGCATGGGTAAAACACATATATCATGTGTGGGCCCCACAGACTGTGCTGACGTCAGTACATCAGCTATATGGGTGATGTGAGATACATCAGCCAATCAGCTTCCTCATCAGGTGTGTCCCACGTAGGGCCCACCATATTATATATATTTTGCAGCTCCAGTGTCCAGGGACTGGACGTTGGATGGACGACCTAATTATAACACACACATCACGGTGGCCCCACGCCCAGTGGGCCACACGTTTAGATTAAGCTTATTCTTATGTTTCCCTTCATCTAGGGCCTATAAAAAGGCATTAGAAAGGTGGCCTTATGATTGGACGGTCAGGATCATCTTGCATCATGGTGGGCCACAAGGCATCACAAAGAGAGAGAGAGAGAGAGAGAGAGAGAGAAATGTGAAGGGGAGGGACCCCACCACTATTTGGGCCTTCCCTTATACAATGCATATATCAAGTGGGTCCCACAACAAGTGGGCCCCTAAAATAAAAATCAACGGTGGAACACCCATCTATTGGCCTCCTTCTTTAGCTCCCGTGACTCCTAGGCTCCTTAGCTTCGATCTTGATGGAGGATGATGAAGATTAGATGGCTAAGATGGGAGATTAGGGTAGGGGAAGTGGGCCACACTTGGGTTTGGCTTGGGAGGTTTGGACGTTGGATGCTTTCCTTGGGAGCTTGAGAGTGAAGAGAGAAATGAGAGAGAGAGAGAGAGAGAAGTGATTGGATGAAAAGAGATGGAGTGATGGGTGATGGGTGATGGGTGGAGTGATGGAGTTGTAAGAAAGGGATGGGTGGAGAGAGAGAGAGAGAGAGAGAGAGAGTTGACTTAGGAAAGGAGGGGATGGATTTCTTATACTTGTGATAGGGTGTGTACTTGACTTGATTAATTGATTGATGGGATAGGTTGTTGAGATTCTCTCGAAATTTGCACAGGTGGCGTTTTCCTCGAAATGAACGCGGGCCCACATCTTCTGGCCTGGGTATCGCATTGGCACGCGAGATGAGGCGTTGGAACCGTGGCGAGAGCGCGGTCGCTAAGATATAAGTTTCGAGTCGAACCGATATAGATCTTTGGGATGCAACTTAGGGTTGTGCACAAATGTCGATTACAGGTTGCGGGTCGCTAGAATTTGATCGGGAGGACCGCAGAAGCCTACGGAATGGCACAGACTATGATACGGGCCTTACATCCAATCATATGAATTTAAGATACTAAGATGTGTACATGTGGAGATTATTCAAATCAAACGATCATCACTTGTAAATCAAACATACTAATGAACTCACACATGTAGGTTATAAGCATTATGAGATCTAATTATAAGATTTAGCTAAAGTGAAAATGCAAGAGAAAAACTATTAATAAACTAATACTTCGGTGAAAGCTTAAAGGGTAAATTCTCACCTTCCAAATTAAGTTCCTTGATTCGAAGGCACACTAAGTGTCGAATATGGGAAAAATCCAATTCTCTATATGCAATTGGTTACAAGTTCGCTAGTGATGATGGTGTCCTGAAGGTTTCAAAGGGGGCTCTTACAGTAATGAAGGCACAATGAAGCAGTAATATTTAGCAATTGATCAAAAAATACTATATCTGGTGGAGCTGCATCATTTGTGGCAAATTTCACGTCGGCACATTTTTGGCATGTGCATTTAGGCGACAAGAGTGAGCGTGTTATAAAGGTACTTCTCGACTATAAGTTAATTCCTAGTTTTAAAAGCTTTGATTTGGATATATGTGAGCATTACATATATACGAAATAGCTGAGGCTATATTTTTTTTAAAAAAATATACGTTAGTAAAAGGTAACTTGATTATGTGCATTTTGATGTGTGGGGGTCAGAAAGGATAGGGTTTATAATTTGAAACATAAATCCAATGTGTTAGCCACTTTCAAGATATGAAAAGTGATTGTTGAAAAATAGACAGGAAGAAAGTGAAAGGTCTGAGGAGAGATAACAGAGGAACATTTACTTCAACAGAATTTGATCAGTATTCCAAGAATGAAGGAATAGTCAGGTACAACATAGTGAGGCATACACCATTGTGGAAGGGTGTGGCAAAACATATGAACCGGCCTCTTTTAGAAAGGGCTCGGAGTATGTTGAGTAATTTTGTGTTGCTGAAAGAGCTTTGTATTGAAGCTGTTTCTACAACTTATTTTCTGGTGAATAGGTCTTCCTCTACAACTATTGATTGTAAAATTCTTGAGGAAGTATAGAGTGGTCAAATAGTTTATTATTCAAGTTTAATGATTTTTTGTTGGATGCATCTTCTCATCTACCATTTGTTAAGAGAGATAAGTTAGACCAAAGAGTAAAAAAGCGTACCTTTATTAGCTATAATGATGGAGTCAAAGGTTACATGTTGTTAGACCGTGCTTCATAGAAATATCATTATTAGATGGGGCATCAAAGTTGATAAGGGTTCCTTATTTTGGAAAGATGAGAAAAAGGAAATGAAAATGTCGGATATTAATATAAAATTAGTCAAGGGTGAGACATTTGAGGAACCTGAGCCACAGGTTGAGGTACAGGAAGAGGTGGAGCCATCACATGTCAATAATAATTCACCGAGGGATCATATATTATCATTGAGATACAATGATAACTCTAATGTTACATTTGTTCACATTACAAATGAGGGGATCCATTTACTTTCTACGAAGTTTAAAAAGATAAAGACGTGGAAAAGCGGATAGCAGTATGCATGAAGAGATGAATTCCCTGTATAAAAATCAAACGTGGGATCTAGTTAAGTTTTCCATTGGGAGGAAGGCGATTGAGTGTAAATAGATATTTTAGAAGAAATTGGTAAGGTATAAGGAGAGATTGATAGTGGAGGGATATGCTCAAAAGGAAAGTATCGATATCAGTGAGATTACTGCACCAATGGTAAAGCAAGTATTTATCAGATTTGTATTGGCTCTTGTTGCTCAATATAATCTAGAATTAGAACAGTGGGATGTTAAAAATATATTTTTACATGGGGAATTATAAAAGTAAATTTACATGAAGCAATTAGAAGGCTTCAAGGTGCAGGGAAAGAAGGATCTTGTTTGCATGTTGAAGAGGTCAGTATACGGTCTGAAATAATAGCCTAGGTAGGAGTATTAGAAGTTTGATTATTTCATGTTGATCCAGAGTTTTACTAGAAGTGAATTTGATCATTATGTTTATTTTAAAGCACAATAGCAGGGAATTTATCATTCTAGTGTTATATGTTAATGATATGCTTATTGCCAACCATAACATGTCTGAAATCAACATATTGAATGCTTAGTCATCCAAGATGTTTGAAATAAAAGATTCAGAGGCTACAAAGAAGATTCTTGGCATTGATATACACAAGGACGAATCAGAATATGTTTACCTCAAGAGGAGTATCTTGAAAAGGTTCTACTCACATTCGGACTAAAAAAGGCAAAACCAGTTAGCATTCCCCACGTTGCTCACTTTTGACTTTCTTCAAAACTATATCTTACATTAGATGAAGAAAAGTGGTATATGTCTCGTGTACCCTATTCGAGCATAGTTGGAAGTCTTATATATGTCATGCTCTATAAGAGGCTAGATATTTCACATGCAGTTGGTGTTGTGAGAAAATACATGTCAAATCCTGGCAAGTAACATTGGGAAGCAAGGAAATGGTTACTTCAGTATATACACGGTACAACGAGTTACATCTTGTGTTTCGAAGATTTAGAGGAGAGGCTCGTAAGTTATGTTTATTCGAATTATGCAGGGAATGTAGACAATTGAAGGTTTACTTTTGGTTACTCATTTATGCTAATGGGTGGAGCTATTAATTGGATGTTTAAGCTTTAGTCTGTGGTTGGAATTTTCACTACTAAAGCTGAATACATGCTAGTGACGAAGTCATTCAAGGAAGTTGTTTGGTCGAAAGGGATAATGAATGAGTTGGAGGTTAAACAATCAGTCATGTCGGTGCATTGTGACAACGAGAGTGCGATTAATTTGGTGAACTAAGTATATCACTCCCGGACTAAGCACATTGTTGTTCATCATCACTTTATCTGGAAGATGCTAGAAGAATGAGATGTTACTCTTGAAAAGATTCACATTACTGAGAATCCAGCAAACATTCTTACGAAGGTTATTCCTGCAAAGAAGTTCAAGTTTTGCTTGGCTTCTCTGGGCTTGGTAAGAAAGGAATAGAGATGGAGTATGCACAAAGCAATGATGGTGATGCTAAGAGAGAAGATTGATAAGGCAAGAAAGTGATTTTGCTATCAAGGTGAAGATTGTTAAAATTATGATACTAAAATTACTATGGATTTATTCACTTTTATGAGCCCATATGACCCATGTTTCACTTGCTAACAAGGCCCTAGTGTCAGTGGACCCTTGGATTGGTATTTTTGACATTTCCCTCTTAAAAGGATGGCTTTTAAGGTTAGTTATGTTAGGGTTAAAAGATAGTTACGATTTGGGTTTTTTTTTTTGTGTTTTAAGAGCCTCCAAGGGGAAAGAGCTGTGGTTTTTTGTTGCAAGTTTTCTTCATCTATGTAATCTTCTTTGAATAGTAGATTGATCCTCGCTTTGTGCCATGGTTTTTTCCCACAAAGGTTTTCCACATAAAATTTATGTATTCTCTATGTGATTGCTTGGATTTTTCGTTCTCTTGTTTATTTCAATGTAGATTAAGATGGTTCTGCAGGGCCGATTCCCCAACAATGATCGTTTAAGCCAACTTCTTGATTCTCCAAAAATGTCCCACCGACCAAAAGTTACGCTTGGATTATATGTCTAATTAGTTGTTGCTTTAGTTATCTATCATGGAGAAGTTAAGAAAAATTCATAGAAAAAACATGAAATGTAGCTGAATTTCAGTGGAAAAAAGAAATTACACCAAATGATAAAAAAAAAACCACAATGATTTTTACACTAGATGCTTCATCCATGTTAGCTTAAGATATTGATCAACCTAGACATGTGCCACGTGTATCCTTTAGTTCCAAAACTCACTAACTCGATTTGAAACTCAACCCATCAATGGAAAACTTAGTATTGCACTTCATTTGGACATAGAATCCTTGTGGAATGGAGCATTGTAGATTCCAATAGTAACTTTATCAATTTGTAACGCCCTGAAAATCGGGGGTCGAGCATAAACTCAACTCTCGAGTTCCAACGCATCACTTATGCAACAAAATGAATGATGATTGAATGTTGTCTGTATTAAAGTAGTGAACATGAGTGAGATTAAGCCAAAACAGCATATCATACTCCAGAGACAGTTAAATTTGCGAGCGGAAGACTGTGATAGATATGTAAAATATATAAACTATGGTGAGTCTCCAGAGTGTGATAACATTACTAGGTTAAATAATTACAAGTACAATTTTAAATTATACCAAGTTGTGTAGTGTGATCTAGTCAACATCCCTGTAGCCCCGACAATCAAGGCACGGCTCTCACGAAGCCGCCAGAAAACAGCATATACGAGAAAGCATTCTCGTCGTCATAGAAATCCGGCTCCACCTCAGAAGTAGCGTCGCCATCTGCAATCAGATAAAGTCTGGTGGGTGTTCGGAACACCGTCCCGTATCGTGGGACTGAGTGATCAACTCAGTGGAACAATAAAGCATAGGTTAACATGTTATCAATTCAGTCAAGCAGTAATGATAAAGCAGTACAATCAAAAATTTTAAATACTCTTATTAATGCAAGTATGAATGCAGTCATGATGTATGCCCTTGCTAAACCACCCTCATGCGACATCATCTTACGTTCGCGAATGCGTCCATCCCTCAGTGCTCCACATCTACCAGGCACATGCGGTGCGATGATGAGCATGATTACCGAGTAGTTATTAGTCCATTTCAAACAGCAGTATTGGGAAACTAAGGTACCTCCCTTGTATCATTCCCAAACATGATCCATTCTAGGGTCGTCAAACCTAGATAATCTCATACAATATTATGGTTTGAGAGGCATCGCGAAGGCATCGCAAAGGGCTCGTCACCCGTCAGCACGGATACAGGTCTCACCGTATGCGGCTCAATTGCTGGCCGTCAGCTCGAGTACAGGTCTCACCGTACTCGGCTCAATCGCGGGCCGTCAGCTCGAATACAGGTCTCATCGTACTCGGCTCAACTCATACTCTAGTTGCTGCGAAGGGCTCATCACCAATCACAGACCTTAGAGTATACTCGAAGACACTACGGAGGACTCGTCGCTCGTCAGTACGAATACAGGTCTCACCGTATTCGGCTCTCGCCGTAGGTGTCGACAGCTCAAATTGCCTATTTCTAAGGTTACCCTTTTGGTTTTAGTCTAAGAGGGTCCTCGTTATTATCTATGTCTAAGGAAATGGTAAATCACATCTTACTAGAGCATCCTAAAATGGTTTCTCATAGTAGAACTTGCCAGGGCTTCTATAATGTTTGTATTTAACGAGCACAGTTTCGATCTTGGGCCAGTAGGGTAGGGTCCACTACGCTTTCGCTGCACCACCCAGATCAAAGGGGTGTATTGATTTGACCTAGCTACATTTATCGGTCTCTGGCATTTTCTAATATAACCGGTGGTCTAGTCTTAATTTAGGAGTAGTGGAAATCCATAGGTGTAGTCCAAAGTCTATGCTCTTACGCTCTCACATCATTTCTAATACAGAAAGGGTCTTATCACCTAGGGTCAAAGTTATCTAATTGGAACTGAGTTGCCTGTACTTGACGCTCGAGCATTTCACATATGCTCATTCCAATGAAGAGGGTCCTAAGGTTCACATCATAAATTTGTTGAGTTTCCTACATGGTCAGGCCTGTCGAAATCTAGGAGCACCGCTCTAGGTCCAAAACTCTAGGGCCTATTATCTTAAATGGGACTGCATTGCTAATCCCACTTCAGGATTTGGAGTGGCATGTTTGGTAGGAGGGTGGTAGGGGATTAATTTTATAGGCTTTGGAAAATGAGTCTTGTGTTGGAAGTGTGAGATGGGATTTCCAAATCCCATGATCATGAATCTCTAAGTGTACTTGAAAAGGAAAATTCTGGGATTTACTCTTAATTGCATACACTCCAAACATGGTATTGGAAAACATGGGATACACCCAATCTAGTGAGCATACCTTACACATACATTTATTGTTACTTTTACAATTCTAGTCACCTTAATCTTACCTAATGCAATTGGCCGAACGGGCCCTAAATGTCCTAACATTCGGAGGTTATGAAAGTTATGGGACAAAAATATATATATATATATATATATATATGGATTTTGTATTCATATGGGTGTGAAATGGTGAGGCCAAGAGGAGTAATGATGGAGGGGTGGAAGGAATTCACAATTGTCGCATACAACTCTAACTTGCCAAACATTCGACGCATTCCATCAACATGAAAACATAAAGATCCTAACATAGGGGCTGGAACTTTTGATTCTCCACGAGTTTGAACCTCAACAGGGATTGTAAAGGCCCCAAAAGATAGGGTTTGAAGAAAGGAAAGGAAGAAATAGGATGGGTTGAGAGCTTACATGGTTTTGAGCTTCAAATGAGGGGGTGTGAGAGCGCAAATGAGGAAAAACGGAAAGGGTAGAAGGTAGGTGTTGCTATGAACGATGGAGGGATGTGGGTTTTAACAGAAAACAGTGGAATGGGTGATTGAAAGGGAGGTTATGAAGGTTTTAAGGGAGTTCTAATTTGGGAAGGTTTTAAGGGAGTACTAGTTTGTGAAGGAAGTACTAGTTTGGGAAGGTTTTAAGGGACGGCCCATATACCAGGGGGTTCCCTTAGGCCCCAAACATGATTAGCCCGACCGGCTGGGCCCAAAACCTGGGGAGGCCTCGCCAACTTTTGGAGTGGTTGGAGATGACTCACCATTTGGGCAAGGTCCTCGTGACCCCTAGGCCCCAAAAAAAATATGGGTCCTACCCTGGGTCCCCATGCAAGTGCTCCGTTTGGCCCCCTACTTCATTTAAGGCATTTTTGGGGCCAATTTACAAACTGGAATGAGTTTATATGATATGTAGCATATGATTTTGGGGTAGGAGGTACTAATCTATCCAACTAACCCAATTATTTCACGAGATTCCATAATTTGAATGGTCAAAAGTCTAATTTCTACATATATTCACTATTTATAGTAATTTTTTTTAAAAGTATTATTCGTCATCATTTATATGTTAGAATTTATATCTGATATGAAAGGATTTAGAAAAAATTAAAGAATGAAGTGGTGCAAGGAGAGAATTTGAAGGAATTGGATAAAAGGGGTTTTAGGCTTTGAGATGAAGTGTAAGGTGTTGTGGTTGACCCACAACCTAAGGACATTTGTTTCTAGGGAACGACTCAAACCCGTCGACTGACGGTCTAGAAGTAATTCGGGATCATTTCGTGTGATCATAGGTGTGTACCAGCCCAATCTCAGCGGATGATTTAGGTCGGTTTCGCCGTTCGGCCAATTTGGAAAATCCTAAGTTGGTTTCTATGTTTCATCGCCCCCTCCTAAGTTAGAGTGTGTCAGAGTGTGTCGCGTGACCATAACCCAGGTCCGGTTTAATCCAAATCATGCTCTGATACCATCTTGTAACGCCCTAAAAATCGAGGGTCGAGCATAAACTCAACTCCCGAATTCCAACGCATCACTTATGTAACAAAATGAATGATGATTGAATGTTGTCTGTATTAGAGTAGTGAACATGAGTGAGATTAAGCCAAAACAGCATATCATACTCTAGAGACAGTGAAATTTGTGAGCGGAAGACTGTGATAGATATGTAAAATATATAAACTGTGGTGAGTCTCCAGAGTGTGATAACATTACTAGGTTAAATAATTACAAGTACAATTTTAAATTATACCAAGTTGTGTAGTGTGATCTAGTCAACATCCCTGTAGCCCCGACAATCAAGGCACGGCTCTCACGAAGCTGCCAGAAAACAGCATATACGAGAAAGCATTCTCGTCGTCATAGAAGTCCGGCTCCGCCTCAGAAGTAGCGTCGCCATCTGCAATCAGACAAAGTCTGGTGGGTGTTCGGAACACCGTCCCGTATCGTGGGAGTGAGTGATCAACTCAGTGGAACAATAAAGCATAGGTTAACATGTTATCAATTCAGTCAAGCAGTAATGATAAAGCAGTACAATCAACAATTCTAAATACTCTTATTAATGCAAGTATGAATGCAGTCATGATGTATACCCTTGCTAAACCACCCTCATGCGACATCATCTTACGTTCGTGAATGCGTCCATCCCTCAGTGCTTCACATCTACCAGGCACATGCGGTGCGATGATGAGCATGATTACCGAGTAGTTATTAGTCCATTTCAAACAGCAGTATTGGAAAACTAAGGTACCTCCCTTGTATCATTCCCAAACATGATCCATTCTAGGGTCGTCAAACCTAGATAATCTCATACGATATTATGGTTCGAGAGGCATCGCGAAGGCATCGCAAAGGGCTCGTCACCCGTCAGCACGGATACAGGTCTCACCGTATGCGGCTCAATTGCTGGCCGTCAGCTCGAGTACAGGTCTCACCGTACTCGGCTCAATCGCGGGCCGTCAGCTCGAATACAGGTCTCACCGTACTCGGCTCAACTCATACTCTAGTTGCTGCGAAGGGCTCATCGCCAATCACAGACCTTAGAGTATACTCGAAGACACTACGGAGGACTCGTCGCCCGTCAGCACGAATACAGGTCTCACCGTATTCGGCTCTCGCCGTAGGTGTCGACAGCTCGAATATAGTGTCCCATACCACCATAATCGGCTCAGAGTCTCGGTTGCTCACTTGGTCACTACGGGGAGGCATGTGGCCCCGAGGCCAGGCAGAGGCCAGCTCGACCACGGTGTCCCATACCACCATGCCCGGCTCATGAGTCTTAGCGGATCGAGGTACCATGGTTAAAAGGGATTTCACTGGTAAGTTTGGTACCCTAGGTTCAAGCAGTAGCATCCAAACATGGTGAACATACATTAGACAGATCGGGTTACTTGACGAGCCTGACTAGCTCGAGCGCACAATCAATTGAACGACATGAAGTGCATAAGCACTTCGCGTGGCTTAACCATTGTCGCCAACTGAAGTACGACTCGGGTTCGTCAAACACATCCTACGTGGCGAAATGAATCTCAACCACGATCTCAAGTCTGGTACCGATTGTCTGGACTAAAATCATAGTCCCAAAAGCAGTCAATCCATATTCCAAAGCATATGGAGTAAAGCATAATAAACAAAGTAAGTCAGCATGTTATAAAGCATGTTATAAAGCACCATATAAACAGGAAATACAAAAACGAGTATTTTATCCATATATAATATATTCATACAGCAAATAATCATAACAAACATATTTCCAAAGATTATACGTATACGGTACTTTCTACAAATACCTAGAATATGTAAAATTCCATATTCTTCATCTTTAATCGAAACGGAAAACAGAGAGCACTTTGTACATGTGCAATTGCATGCAGATTATGAATCTATCATTATATGACATTGAAAGCGTTGAAAACCATAACCTATACACCTAAAGTCCGCACCTTTTGTCGTAGAATCGTAACGGAGTCGATAGATTCGCTAAGCTTTCGTATACGGCAGTTTGGTAACCTATAACATGCTTTCGGTTAGTTATTTCATAACCTAATTTTTCTGAGTCGTTATATTCACCTAAACTTCAAGATTTGTTTCTAATATGAAAGCACTTAAACAAGTTTGAAGGATAAGATAGTGAGAGATGAAATTTGTGAAGGAAAAATGAGGTTTTCAGGAAAATGGTTTGAAGAAGAAATTTGAGACCTTTAAATTGAGTGTTTGAGAAGTTAATCAGGTGTTAGGATTGACCCATTGCTGAAGGACGTCTAATTCCAAGTGGCAAAAATCCGAGATGTTACAATCTACCCACCTTAAAACAAAATTTCGTCATTTAATAGTCCTCAAACTTTCTGATTACATTACTTATAAAGAAAAAGAAAAACCCTAATTAGGAGTTCTAATACGACTAAAATAGAATTTACCAGAAATAGTAAATTTTGCAAAAAATGAAAAAGTCCTAAATTAATTATGCTAGATGATTCTTAGCATGATTATAAGCAATTCCTAAGAAGACTACTACACCAAAACTCTAAAACAAGTGAGATACTTCAAAATTAAAAATTACTTAAAATAATAAGTTTTTTTCTTAAAATTGCAATTTTGAACTAGAAAGAAGTGTTTTCTCGCAAAATAGACCACTATGTTGCCCCAAGTGGCACGTAATGGTAAAGATTGATAGGTTATGCATTCCTTGACAATACCTAGATCAAAAGTTATGCATGTTTTACGGTCCAGACCTTGAACGGGAATTTCTCCCTACTTAGAGTGAATTTCTTCAATCCGAACACACCAGGGGCATAGTTAAGGTCCGTTTGGGAGCATGGATTTGGAACCCCCTGGATTTGAAACCCACTAGATTTGAAATTCTCCAATCATGTTTGGCACCCGGAATTTAGAATCCCCTCTAATCCAATAGTAGTTATGCTTATAAGGGTTTGAATTTAATTACTAAATGAACTTTAATTTCTCTAATTAGTGTGTGTATGTAATGTTTGACACAATGGTTGTAACAAGCCTGTTGAAATATATACTTTGCCTGAAAATGATGAAATTCCAAGTCTTGGATGGGCCACAAGCACAAGATCACATCCAAGTGACTAACCAACGATTTTTAACCATTAATTTACATGAATAATGTCTAAATGGTGTAAATCATTGTATTAAAGTAATTATAGTGATGCAATTGATAATCTAATTGTTTTAGGATATCATCAGCGGGCCATGTGCCCAATAGATTAATAGTCTAGTGACACACATGTTACATAAGCAACTCTTGCAAGGATTTTAGATGTAATCCAAGCTTTCGCCATTTATTTTAAACCCCCTCGTTGAGGGGATTTGAAACCCTAGTTACTTTATGGTTCGAAGCACGCTTAGATTTGTCCCCCCCCCCCCCCCACCGTAAAAAAAAAAAAAAAAAAATCCATCATGCCAAACGACCCCTTACGTCATGCCCTATATAGGACTATGCCCAAATCTGACAAATTACTTCTGCTTCCATTCAGGCTTCTTTTGGTCCAGCTATACCAGGAATGCATTCCTAGCCCACTCTACATCAAGTCCATGGCCAACACCCCCCTAAAATGTGATAATGTTGTCACTCAAACAACCTTAATATTTCTAATAATTGCAACCCATAGTTCAAAAATTTTAAAAATTGACTTGGCTCGATGTTCATCTAAGTCAGCTTGACTCCAAGACTTGACTAACTCAACTAAATATTGAATAATTTATAAATTAAAAATTATAAGAAAAAAATAAATATTTAATATTATTAACCTAATATAAATTACCAAACCCATCAACAATCCATAATTTCGGTTACTGGTTATGTGAGTTTGGCACCACATTAAAGGTGGGTTTGAATCTCGCCTCCCCATTAACATTTTTTAATGTCCACACCATCACAAAACGAAGTGACTCAATGTTAGAAAATATTCTGAAATAGAGAATTTGGATTTCAAAAAATAAAATTAGAATATTAATTCAATCAGGATAAAGCACGTATTAGATATGTTGTCCTTAAAGCGTAATTTCCCCCTCTCCTCTTAGATTAGAGATTGTTGGTGGGTTACTAGCAAATGCTTTCAGGATATGACAAGCCTTCAGTTGGTCCTGCGTGTAGCAATTATGAAGGGACCACTGTTGAAACTCGGCTAATACAGTTAGTCTCTGGCAAACTCATTGAGTTTTAGTACTCAATTTGTTACTAACTTATCAAAAGAGAAGAGAGAGCATATGTTCTTGTAGAGAATGATTGATTTGTTGATTTTTTTATGCTCTAGACCTTGAGAGGTCTTGTTTAGATAGATGGGGTGAGTGGACCATTGTATTTTAGGTCATCAATGGTCAGAACATTACAAGAAACATTTCTGACCATGGGCTCATTAATCCAAATGTTTTAGACTGTTGGATCAATGATCTGACCGTTTGGATCCGTTGCATCATTAAAATGATTGTTTGGATCACTAAATGGATAGCCATTTTTAGATTGTTGGCATTAATCAGCATCAGTTTCTAGTTGTTCCCTGCAACTGATGGATCTGACTGTTTGGTAGGAACTATATAAGATGGTCTTCTCACACTTAGCGCCATCACCCCGCGATTGCACCATCTCGCGACAGTTCGTGTTAGGTCACGAGGGAGTGACTACTTATGATACGATGCGCACGTGCGAAGTACAAAGTGAGCCACTAGCATCTCTTCAGCTGCACTGTCTCACTGCCCATGCCTTCGCCTTCACCCATGCTAATGCTAGTGCGAGCACATGAACGCGTGCGTGCTAGTGCTCCGCAATGGAACATGAAACCCAAGTTCTCTCTCTCTCTCTCTCTCTCTCTCTCTCTCTCCATTTCTCCAAGTAAGTAAACACACTACAAGATAGCTTATAAACCAGAAAAACTTTCCATCTCTAAGCAATGTGGGACAAAGCTTTTTCATAATTTGTAAAACATTTTTGGAGGAAAAAATGTAGAAAAAATGTAAAATGAATTTTAATTTTCAAAATTTACAATTGTTTTAATTTTAACCAAAATCTCAACAATCCCCCACTTGGTTAAATTAAATAATAGAAAATTCTTTCAGAGAATAGATACAATTCTTCTGTTAGTGTAAGTATTTCAAAGTTCTATCGAAATCCCTAGTAGCCGCAACCTTGAACCACTTATTCCTTAGTGACAGAACCGAAGATACCACACACATAATCACATATGCATTGTATGAGTTTCCTTATATTTATTGCTTAACACATTTAATGGCTATGTGCTTATCATATTTCATGAATGATCCTAAGACAAACTCTAATTCTCATGAGAGGCAGCACCTCATCCACATTCACATAAGTGAAATCCTTCCATTGTCCCTGTTATAATTAAAACACTCGTCCTTTAAACTATATTTCATTAAGATTTCTATGATGCATCCCTCTATCTATAATGGCCAACAGTATTTCTCTTGGATGAGGTTATTGGTTGTACTTAGTGCTGAAACTTTTCACTTATCAGTGACTTATTCTTACCCATTTAACTCGAACTTGTAGATTTTCTAATGTTAGGTTGGGTTTCCATCACTGGTGGAACTTTTAGTGAAGAGTTTCAACCCAATTCCTCTAGATGACATCCTTACTACCTCTTTTAATAGTGGTTTAGTGAAAGGATCAACCAAGTTATTACCTGACTTCACATATGAAATCATAACGATTCCATTTTCAATCAACTTCCTTACGTAGTCATGTCTCAAACTTATATGCATAGAGTTTCCATTGTAAGTGTCATGATAGGCTCTCGTTAGAGTGGCTTTACTGTCACAATAAAGTGAAACAGACGGTATAAGCTTCTCACAAAATGAGATTTCTAATAGAAGATTAATTGCCCACTTAGCCTTTTTTCATGTTGCAGCCAAGTCTATGAACTCAAACTCCATCATTAAGTGTGTTATGCATGTTTGTTCCTTGGATGCCCAAGAGATAAGTGCACCTCCTAAGGTGAGTACCCACCATGTTGTAGACATATTGTACCCTACATTCGATATCCAACTCACATCAATATATCATTTCAACAAAGCTAGAAATTCTGATTAGGATAGCCCAAGTTCTTTGGTTGCTTTAAGGTAACTAAGAACCCTACCAATAGCCTTCCAGTGCCCCACACTAGGATTACTATTAAACTTGTTTAATTTACTCACATCATATACTATATCTCATCTTATGCATTGCATAGTATACATAAGACTGCCTATAATATGAGCGGAGGTTATCTCATATGAGCGCACGGTATACATAAGACTCCCAGATAGGTGAAGGTTATCTCATATGAGCGCACGACATGCATAGGATTGATGCATGACTAGATTATATGACTCATGCATCTTGCATTGTATGATTACTGTACGCCCTAGCGACATCAGGGCTGTAGCCTTCACAGGCATATCGTGGATGACCAGATAGGACACTGGAAATCTGTTATTAGCATCGGGCTGCCATAGATAGCCCTAGGTAAAAATTAATCCTCTTAGTACCAGAGGACACCCCAACGTCGAGACCGAGTGGATACATGAGCGCCCTAGTGCCGAATAACATGAGGCCGCATCTCTCACTGTGTCGTGGTCGGTTGGGAGGGGGTGTGGCCTTATCCACCTGAGGGAGTAGGCATAGCTAGGCTTAGTCTGATCAGCTCCTAAATGGGTCCACTATCAATGAGCTATGTAAGTATTGATATACTGCTGGTAGGCAGGTAGTGAGATCTTTTCCACTCGCTGGGCTACGGATATACTGCTGATAGGGGCGGTAGCCAATTTGGAGTGTACTAGACCCCGGTGATGATCCTAGAGATGTACAGTACTGATATGTGGACTTATTGAGCAGGAGTTGCATACTCATTCATTCATTCATTCATTCACTATCCACTCGGGCTGGTGGTGCGCAACTATTTGTTATGTGTACCTTCACAATGGCTAGGATTTTGTTTAGGGCGTGCGACTAACCTGAGATCAGGAGTTTACCACATTGAGTCTAGCTATCCAAATTTAGGTATGGGACTGGTTTAGATAGAAGTCCCTTGTGGTGGACCCTGTAGCCTACGATACTATGTACTATCATCCTAACTTCACACTCCAGCTTAGTCATTTCATTCGTATCGCATATTACATTACATCCACAGGCATATGTCATTTTGGGTTGCTATGTTTTTGCACTTATATGGCCTACACCGACTTAGCAGGATTTATATATTGCATTGTATCCTCAACATCTGATATTTGACTCTCTATAACTCATTTGCATAGCTGATCTATATTGCATACCTAATATTGTATGATTTATAGACTTGCAGTATTTTCGCTTACTCTAATATCATATGATTCATGATCTTGCCAGTAATTCCGATATTGTATGATTAAGGCATTGTATTGAATACTTGGCACTTATCTTGTGCACACACTTACACCACCCTCTAAGCTTTCTATAAGCTTATGCACAATAGATGCATGCAGGTGGCATTAAGTTGCAGCAACGTCGAGCTTGGAGAGTGCAGCGGACTCTGGAGCTTTAATTTTTGATATATGTATTTCCCTTTCAGCATTGTATTTAAATATTCATATTAGTGGATATGTGATGATGATGATGTTGCCTTTGTGATTCAGGTAAACTTGTGGTTATGCTTCTTATGAGATAAATGTACATTGAAAAATCCTCCTTGTAAAATTCCAAGATCGGAATGTGGCGTATGCACACTAGGAGCTGAGAATGGGGTATTATGGAGGCTGTCGGCACCAGATTCGACAATCGAGAATTTTGTGAGAGCAATTTCCGAGTTTGGGGCGTGACAATTTAGGTGATTATTTCAATCCATACAATGATTGAATGAGTTTACACACTTTTTTTCATTTCCTAACAAAATTAATGTTAAGTGTGAAATAGTGCATGTTTCCCTTTGTTATACCTTGGTTTTATGAACATGATATTGCTTAATCGATCCATTTATACATGTTTTTTTCTTGCAAGGTGATTTTGAGAGCTTAAGGTGAAAAAGATGTTATAAATATGGATTTGACGCTCAAGAGATTACTAAAGCATGAAATGGATCTCCGGAGGTTAAAATTGAAGAATTCAAATGTCCAAGATCCAAGAAAACCAGGTGAAGAAGGAAGAAATTCAAGATTGCAAAGTACAGAAATCAGAAGCTACTAAACTTAATAGTTCGATGCAATTGAAGACAACTTTGATGTCTTCGAAGTAAGTGTTCAATGCCATCAAAGGAGGCTCGATCCCATCAGAAAAATCAAGTTTTGTTGATGGACATATGGGTGCAATTCTCGATGTCATCAAGGATATCTTTTGTAATACCCCATGTTTTCAAAACCCGAAAGATAACTAAATTCCACATATATTTATTTATTTTTCCTTATTTTCTTTTTTAGAGTGAGCATTTAGATGGAATAGGAGAAAATCAAACAAAAAGAAAATTGCATATACATTCAAATTATACGACCAGTTGCCCAAATGACTTATACAAACTAATCTCTATGCTTAACAAATATAAAAATTACACAATTTAATACATGAGAAATAATAAAATGCATATAAACTTGAGCTGCAAGATTGCACAACTTCTCTTAGCAGATACAACCATGTATCCCTGATAATTGCACCCTGCCCTTTATTGATTTGGACATGAATATCTTTTAAGCCACATGTACTACCTATATGGTTATATATTTGATGAATGAGTAGCCACCTCAATGTGAATTCCCCTCAAGATTACACACTGCCACATTAGGTAAGCATAGTTATAAACAAAAATGCATTCGAAACAATACACGATGCAGTCTTATTAAATGCGTAGATGCGTGAGTGCACATTTACTGGGGATGCTTATCCAGTTGGCTTTTGGGCAAAACCCATGCATGTGGCCAGTCACCAGCGAAAGGACATCGTACATGCGTAGTGTCAAGCTCACCGAAAGTGGGCTGATAGTCGGTGGTCTGGAAGATAGCGAAACGATACCACAACTAAATCATATAGGCACATGCTATAGCATCTAGAATTAGCCACTCGTTATCGCCCATATGCTATGAATGCATGATTCGCCCATCCGTTATTATTTCATTTACAACCAGCCAGTTTAATAAAGCTCAAAGGTCACTACGAGGGGCTTATCACCCATCATAGGCCGACAGCTCGACCATAGGTCCCATACCACCATCACTAGCTCATGAGACTCTAACATTGGGATGTTTAATGGAAGCCCATCGACTAGTGGCCAAACATAATTCAGTATATGAGACTTACCATCACATGGTTGCACAAAAATAATACATCGAACCCTCATATAGCAAATACCAAAACTAAGTCAAATAAGGCAAATATAAAAAATAAGCTACATAGGGCATATATTAAAACTATGCGATAAAAGACTATCCTCAAAAATTACTTAGACACAACAACCCATGGATGGTAGGCCCACATCAATATTCTATTTAACAAATCATTCAAGTAACCACTAAGTCGAAGGTCCATTATAATCACAATCAATCAAATTACATCCCAAGTCTAGATGTAAATCTATAAGTGGAGTTTCCCCACGATGTACCAATGCAAGTTACACAACCAATCCACAAACATGATGTCATGCCCCAAATCCGGAAATCGGATTCACAAGAATCCCGATCGCTGAATCCGGTGCCGACAGCCTCCATAGTACCCTATTCTCGGCTCCTAGCGTCATACGCCAGATTTTCGATCTTGGGATCCTACAAGGAGGATTTTTTTTTATGTACATTTAACTCGTAATAAGCATAACCATAAGATTACCCAATTCACAAAGGCAATATCATCATCACATATTGTCATACCATAATTATACAATATCAGAAATACTGGTAAGATCATGATTCATACAATATCATAGTAAGCAGAAATACTGACAAGTCCATGAGTCATATAATATCAGAGTACGCAATATAGATCAGCTATTTAAATGAGGGGTCATAAAGAGCCAAATATCAGAATCGAGGATGCAATGTAATATGAAATTCCTGATGAGTTCACGAATACCGTCAGCCATATCTAAATACAAAAAACACAATAACCCAAAATGTCATATGCCGTGGATGTAATGCAATATGTAGTGCGAATAGAATGACCATGCTGGAGTGTGAAGTCGGGATGATAGTACATAGTATCACAGGCTATGGGGTCCATCACAAGGGACTTCTATCCAAACCAGTCCCATACCTAAATTTGGATAGTCAGACTCAATGTGGTAAACTCCTGATCTCAGGTTAGTCGCGTGCCCAACTAAAATCCTAGTCATGCGAAGGTACACGTAACAAATAGTTGCGCACCACCAGCCCGAGTGGATAGTGAATGAATGAATGAGTATCCAACTCCTACTTAATAAGTCCACATATCAGTACGGTTTATCTTTGGGATCGTCACCGGGGTTTAGTACACTCCAAATGGCACTACCGCTCTCCCAGCCGTACAGTCCAAGTGAGCGTAAGAAACCTCACTACCCGCCTGGCCAATAGTCTGTCAATACCTATCCGGCACGTCGATAGTGGACCCATTCATGAGCTGGTCAAACTCAGCCTAGCAATGCCCCCTACCCTCGGGCGGGTAAGGCCACATCCCCTCCCAACTGACCACGACACAGTGGGAGACGTGGCCTCCTGGTATTCGGCACTCGGGCGCTCATGTATCCACTCGGTCTCGACGTTGGGGCGTCTCCTGGCCATGGAGGTTTAGGAATTTTCACCCAAGGACATCTATGGCGCCCGTATGCTAGAACCAAATATTTCCAGTGTCCCCTCTGGCCATCCACGATATGCCTGTGGAGGCTACGACCCTGATGTCGCTAGGGCGTATAGTAATCATAATGCAAGATACATGAGTCATACAATCTAGTCATGCAGTAATCCGGCGTATACCATGTACTCATGTGAGACAATCTCCGCCTATCAGGAAGTCTCATAATCATCACGCCCAATGACATATGCAATAGTCAACCACCTCTCATAATAAACATGCAAATGATGCATATGAGCATGTATCATGATGTTATACTGTCACATACTCATAATTGACATCGATAATCGGCCTCAATAATCAGAATCGATGAGAATGGGCCTAACAAGGCCTAAGGGAAGGTCACAATGTGGACATTCAACCATCATTGCCCGTCAATGTGGACATTTAACCAACATTACTCCTAAGAAGTGGCCCACATAAACATCAATACATACATCAAGGCAAAATCACACATCACATCAGTTCTCATATACATCGCTTTGGGTCTCATACAAGGGACACACATTCATCGCATTGGGCCTCACTCATGGGCCGCATATACATCACATTGGGTCGTATCATATGGGACTTACACATCGCAATGGGCCTCGGCACATGGGCCATGAATACACCACATTAGGCTTCATGACCCATGGGCTTCAAATTCACAATAGGTGGGCCCTACATATGGGCCTCAAATACATCACAATTAGCCACAACCCATGGGCCTAAAATACATCTTAATGAGTCATGCATGCCCATAGGTCTCAAATACATCACATTGGGTCTCGCTCATGGGCCTCGAATACATTGCAATTGGCCTTAAATCTATTTCATGGGTAGGCCACATACCTGGGCCTAATACACATCACTATGGGCCACATCACATGGGCCAAAAATACATCACAATGAGCCTCATCATATGGGCCGGAAATATATCTCAATGGGTCTTGCCCATAGGCCATGAATACATGGCTACACCAATTATGATAAGTCTTATGCTACAACCACTTCACACGTCACATAGTTAATGGCTCATATTCGGTGTCTCATGGTTAAGAGCCACAACAATCATAAATTTACTTAGACAAGTAGTCACACGATTGCCCCAATTTCAATACAGTTAGGTGGGCTATAAAAAAAATCAAGCACTCACATGTGGTGGTCCACACAACTTCCACCAATCCACACTACTAGTCGGGCCACCCAAGATCCAAATTCGTATAGTGTAGTGATCCACATGATTTCTACCAACTGACGGTCTAAATGAGGAATAACCATTACAATGGGTACCATGAAAATGACTTAGATTGCAATAAATATATAGGCAGCCCCACACTCTAAAATGATCTAATCAAAATAGATGAATGGCTGATAAAACATGTATGTAAGGTGTCCCATGATCGATTTAAAAAGGATAGATGGATAGATTTCTCACAAGTATTACTGCAGCTCTATAGAAAATAATTAATGGTGGACAAGTGATCAATATTGTTCCCATGGAATGAGATTGGATCTGATTAGTTTATGGGACCGTACCATAAAGTGATAAGGATAAGCCGATGAATGACATGGATCTACATCATACTACAAGGTGGAGTCTATGGTCAAGGAAGCGTTCCAACCTACAAGGGGCACATTAGAGCCTAAAAATTTCCAATGGTTGTTACTATTGTTTCTACTTACAGTGTGGCCCACTAAAAATTGAGTTATACTTTATCTTGTGTCCACGGGCAGGAGGTGGACCCACTTCCCAAGTGACTTGGAAATTATAAGCAATATGGGTATACAACACATGCACCTAGGTGGGCTCCACATGTATCACGTTATGTCCAGGGGAGTTTTTATTGGTGAGCATGTAATTCCCTTTCTTTATTATTATTATTATATTTTGTATAATTGTGGGTCCCATTAACACCCATGAAAAATTTGTACAATAAACAACATCATAGTTGATACCGCCCACTAAATGAATGATATGGATATAAGGTACATACGTCGGGTGGGGCTCATAACACATGAACGGTCTAAATGATGGACGACTTGGATAGAAAATACATGTAACGAGTTGGCTCCACGGTCTGATGGCTGACCCAACTTTGGTGGCATTCACACATCAATGTAGAATTCAAAGGATTTAATAGTAGGGATTTTTATTCCCATTGTTTCTTATAATGTGGTCCACCTAAGGTGTGGATCTGTCTCATTCTTTTACTCATGTCTTAAAACGGTCTGAAGGGGTGGATGAATGGCCCAGATATACTTTTCATCACCAAGGTGGGCCCTAAAAAAATTCTAAGTATTTTGAGTACAATTTCCACTGTCCAAGTGGCATAGCCTACATGAACTTCTAATCGGCCTGATTTTTGGGACCATGCAATAAATGGGGCTAATAAAATGAACGAATGGTGTAGATCTAACACATACATCATGGTGGGGCCATGATCGGCCCACAAAATTTTACCCCAAATGTTGACGTCCAGGGAGGACGCTACCGCCTTCACACCCATTGTTTTATTTTAATATTAATATTAATATTATTAGTATTTGTATATTTCTTATCAAGGTGGGTCACTTGAGGAATCCAGTCCATTCATTGTGTGTGTCCCACTTGATGTAGGGGTTAGTCCAAGTTTCAAATGCATCCAAATTTCAGGTGGGGGCCAGCAAGTGCTTTTATATGTTTTAGCCATGTCTACACATTATTTTAGATGGTGTGGGCCACCTAAGTTCTTTGTACGGTTGATTTTTGGCGTGACCCATTTTAAGAGGGGATCCATCAAGTGCACAATGTTGATGCTGGACACACATCAAGGTGGGTCCTATGGTGAGGCCCCCTTTTCTCCAAAGATCGGCAGAGATGTCGCTTCTTGGCACGCACGTCATCGGCCGACAAAGAACAACAATTGGCGTCAATCTTTTTTTTGTATTATTATTATTTTTAAATATGGGCCCATAATAGGACGATCCAAATTGTCTATTGTGTATGTCCCACTAGGTTAGGGGTCGGTCCAATTTTCAGATGCATCAAAATTTGGTGGCCCCAACAAGTACTTTTATATGTTTTAGTATGTCTTCACATGAGTTTTGGTGGTGTGGCCTACCAGAGACTTGGATTATCTTCATTTTTCGGTTCCATGGCTAAAATGAGCTAGGAAATTAAATGGACGGTGTGGATTGAATACATACATCATGGATAAGGCTTTGTTGGGGACCCTGACCCCTTCCCTCATTCTTTTAAACCCCAAAGAAGGACGCCGTTTGAGGACGCTGGCATCATAGCGTGCACTCCTCCTCCCCTTTTTTTTTGTGTTTTTATTTATTTATTTATTTATTTGTGTATTTTTATGGTGTGGTGTGCACATGTGTGCATGGGTGTGAGTGTGTGTGTTTGGCCAACCTAATGGGGCCATTCTTGGACAGTTTGGATGGCCTACAAACATTTTGGTGGGGCCCACTATCAATGGATCCTACATAAAGTCTATGACAATTTAATTTTTGTATATTTTCTCTCATACATCTACACCATTAATCACATCATTATCATAATACCATCACCACCATTAACCATCCTCTTTTTTTTTTTTTTTTTTTTTTTTCATGTATTCTCCTGTACATCCACACCATTAATCACATCATTATCATCAACATCATCTCCACTACACATAATCACAACAAAAATAAAATAAGCATAAGTAGGGTGGGTGTACTCACCTTGATAAAAATAGATGGATGGAAGGGATGGAATTGATGGTTGAGATGGATGGAAGGGATAAGATTGGAGTTGATGGCCCACCAAGATCACTCCTCTCTCTCTCTCTCATGTGTAGAAAATGTTGAAATGCTAAGGGATGGAGGGGTATTTATAAAGAAATGGATAAAATTTTGGTTAAGTTAGGCTAATGTGATTAATATTAGCTTAGCCTAGGATTATGACAATTAATTCATGCTTTGTAATTAATGGTGGATTAAGGAGCATGGGATGGCATGGTGTGGTGATGTCATGCATAGTGTATGGAATGGAGAGGTGTTGACTTTGGGGAGCACATGAGAGATGGGAGGTATGGGTGTGTGACATCACACACATAGGTAGAGATTCTCTCACCCATGTGTGGCATGTACATGTGTGCATCACATGTATTGTGCACATGTGTGGAATGAAATACATGGCGCCATGCGCACATGATACACCTATTATTCTTCACGACGTATCTCACTAATGGAGTATCATACCGACGCACGAGTGGTACCTCCACAATCGCGGCGACGGGGCGGTCGATATGAGATAGGTTTCGAGGTCTTGAGGTTCCAGTTAGTCAGGTATGTACTATGAATGGTCAATCCAGGTTAAGTTAAGGGCATCGATTATCATGCACATATGTATGGAAAATGGTACGGAATTGATGGGGTCTTTACACATGAGAAAATATACAAGTGCAACATATAGATGTTCATGCAGGATAAATCTAGAATTCAATTCCAACAACTGGTACAAATAATTATGAGATAGAGATATCAATTATCAACCAAAATTAAATTAAAGTATAAACTATCACTTAAGCTAATGGGAAAATGGAAAGCTCAAGGGGAAGAAATCATCACCTTATGAACTTAGAATCACTTCTCAAGTCCCTAGAATGAAACTTTGTACTTTAGACACGAATCCTAACCCAAATCATCACCAATGGATAGTTAGGATAAACCTTAGAGTTTCAATTGCGAACCTTAATGTAACTAAATCCACTACCCCGATCCTAGGGTTAATGTTGAAAATTTTAAGTTTCATGACATACTTCTAGCAATGCAAATGAATATGGATTTCTACAAAAGAGGCATATAAATTACTAACCTTTCGGCTTGAAGTTGTACAATTCGATCTAAATCAACCAAGATTGGGATGCAACTTGATGAAGCGTGAATTCAAACAGAAAAGTTGGGAGAACATGATCCCTGCACCCAATCTAAAAACATAAATCCATAGACTTAGATTCTAATTAAAGTCTCAAGTAAGGTTTGAGAGGGAATCCTACCTTACAAGCTCGGTTCATACTTGACTCGGTTTTAAATTGAGTCAACTCGGTGACTCCTCTTCCTCTGCCTTCTTTACTCTCTTTCTTTCTAACCTGTCCAGCAAGGCTGCTAGACCAAGATCAACCTACGACTTGGTCAGCAACTCGGCCAAGTCGAGTTGGTGTGGCATAAATGCACCGACTTGTCTCAACTCACTTTCTTCCTTTCCCTACTTCTCCTTTCATTTTCTTCTCTCTTAGAGATGGGGCATCTAACAACCTTTCTTGGACCGTGGCTGAGCCTCGACTCGGCTAAAGGGTCAATGAGTCGAGCTAACGAGTTGACCCGACTCGCACATTGCAACGTGGTACAACTACAGGACTTGGATGCAGCCTTCATTTCTCTCTGTCGGACCAGAAGAGTTTGGACCCAGCCAGACCCAATGTAGCAATGGTGCGGTGCGACACATACTCTCCCTCACTTTCTTCCTTCCTTTCTTTTTCTCTTTCAAGCACAAAGCTTAAATCACGGCCCAATCTCAGAGTAGTGTAGCATTATCGCACTCTCTCTCACTCTCTTTCTTTTTCCTTTTTCCTTGTCCTGCTCAGTTCAGCATGGTTCACTGAACCCAAGCTCAACCCAACTCAAACTCAGCGAGTCGAGTCCAGTCGACTCGACAACGGCCCATGAGTTGGTCTAGCTTGGTTGGGCCGAGTCAATGTCGCACACGCACTCGCTTCCAACTCTCTTTCTCTATTCTTCCTCCCTTCTTCCTATTTTTCCTTTCTTCTTTTTCTTCTGGAACTACATAGAGCTTGGACTCAGTCAAGCAGCACCATTGCATGGTCGAAAGATCGTCAGGGAAGAAGGTGTTGCTCCAATGGCGAATCAAAATCTGGCGGGTCTTCCTTCATCTTATTTGTTGTGGATTGATCCAATAGATCCGAGGAAGCTTAGAGAACAAAAGGACTGAAGCTTGAGTGTCGTTTGATCAGTGGGTTCGAGCTTTGAATAAAATGGATTGTTTTTGAAAAATCTAAAAGAAGCCGATGCGGCTACGGATTTCCCTCATGTTGCTAGTGTTTTAGGGTTTCTTAAGATGTTATATCCCGATTTGGATGCCCTGGATTGATTTAAAGTGGTTTTTCAGAAGTGGATGGGTGGCTGGGATTGTGCCAACACATCAACGTATCTTCCCGACACTGCTTTCTCTCTCCATCTCTTTCCTTTATAAAACCTTAGCCCTAAAGGGCTAGGATTGCATTAGATGGATGGCTAGGATAAAGGGAGGAGGGCTCACGCGGAGTCCTAGCTTGGCAAGGTGAAACTTATTTCCATTTTTGAAAATTTCCATGTGCAACTCCAGTTTGGGCCTAGTTTGAGTGCATGCACGTGTGTATGAATGTGTATGGACGACATGGATTTGGTCGATCCCACCTCCCGGATCAGATGAAGGGTTTGGATCAAATCAAGGTGGCCCACATTAATCATAATGGGTTAGTTTTGAAGGAGGTGGAAACACAATTCTGTTGCGCGTCAACCCCTTACGATCGACGTTGTCTACACATATGGACCACCAGCATGATAAACTCACTAGGGTTGGGTTGAAACTATGGGCCACTCCTGATGGACGGTTCAGATCGTCTGATTAATGGCCAATGGTGGGCCCATTTTCAAACAGACGATCTTCGTTCATCACTAGTGAGAAAAGAAAGCAAAAGAGGAAGTTTCCTCTTTTGCTCTGGTCAGCAGGTCAAACCTGCCTTGACCGGGTCCTGTAGTCACAGGTACATGTGCACTATCGTACACATGCACAGTGTGTGGGACCCACCGTGATGTATTTGACAAATCCACTCCAACCGTTCTCCTTAGAGGCCCTAATCAGGTCCTTTGACCAAAAACTAGGTAGATCTAGAGCTTAGGCGGGCCCTAAGACTCGTTTTATGTGATAAGATTATACTCCTAACAATTTAATGGCTGGATTTTTCTCTGATCTTAATCCATCCCTATCTGAAAGGTGCTAGGGTCCTAATGGGCTATTTGTAAGTCTTTCATAATGGGTTACTAACCAAATACTAATATTAATGTTAAATTTTATTATTATTACTTTATTGTAAACTATATATCATTATCATTACTTATTTTACTTTATTTTTATTATTATTATTTTCCTCTTCATACATGCATGCATTTTTATTCATGTCATGGGTCCCACATGTGGGTAACTAAGATTACTCATCTTATGATTTTATACTATTTAACCATTAACTATTATTATTGTTGTTGTTGTTATTTATTTTTCTCATTGTACCTTAATATTGGAATTACCTTGCATTCAACTGGCCACTCCAAGTGAATGTCTAATTCTCAATTCTCGACATCCTACTAATTCACTTAATTCAACAGTTTGATTGCTTGATCTAAGAATGGAGGTTACTTTCGAAGGTCTTAAAGGTCATAAGGTTTGTCTAGATGAAGATCCATGGTTGAATTGGTGGTCTGATGGTTTGATTGTGATGACGAGGTGGCAGACCTTTAAGTTAGACGTTGTGGATCCAACAAATGGTGGATCTGATGATCTAAGGCCTATGGTTTAGAACATATGGCTCAATCTGTCTAATAAGGTAGGGTTAGACTTCTGTCGCCATTTGGATCCAAGTAACACAGTGGGTTCCTAAAGATCAATGTCACTTTTGAATGAGATGATTGTTCGTTCTTGAGAATCAACAGTTAGATTACTCGATATATGAATGAAGATTATACTAGATGGTCTAGATGGATAGATTGAGGACCACTGGATGATGGTCGTAAAGTGAGTCACGCGTGATCCCATGCATGTGTAATTAATTTAGATCTTCAAGGTAACACCCGAGTACTGAAAAGTACGGGGTATTACATCTTTGATTCGATCAAAGACCAATTCGATGCCATCAAAGGTAGTTCGATGACATTGGAAATATCATGAATTTTGGGATTAACTCGCTGGATAGTTTTGGACCATTTTCGATCCCATCGAAAGTATGTTCAATGACATCGAAGAACGGGCAATCTTATCGATGGAATTATGCAAATGGTCGTTGACAATTTCCAAATTTGAATCGAACTTGTTGATGAAAATTCGATGTCATCGAAGTCTCATCGAAGCTCCCATCTAAGTTGCGTAAATTGCATAAATTTAAGGCGGTTTCAAAGTCGGTCTGAACAAAACCCATATAAAGGGATCCTCTGAGTTCTTTTAGGCACGAATTAGGTAGGAAAAGTAGAGCAAGGAGTGGTGGTGCTTCAAGGAGTTCTTCATTCCTCTCTAATCTTTCTTTTCTAGTTAGTTTTCATGTTTTTGTAAGAATTTTAGTTCAATCATGTCTTTGGTTGGCTAATCTCTTAAATAAAGCTAAAAGGTGAAGCTAATAGTTTGTTTTAATGTTTTTTCTTACTTTAATTCAAGTTTATGATCTTCATGTTGGATATTTCATAGTTTATGGCTTTAATAAAGAAGTATTTTTTATTTACTTTGATCTATTATTGACTCTAGGTACGATGGATGCTTAAGAATTTCTTGAATGCTTTCTTCTCTGATTTATTATTGTTTGATCTATAGAATTCCTTGATCTACCATTGACTAAGGGCATAGTAGATGCTTTGAACTCTCTACAATTAGTACAATAAGACTATTATAGGTGGAACTATTGCCATGAATGTTCAAAATCTATTTTGAATCTATTTATGATGTTTTAACTGCTCTATTATCCAGCTAGATAGATTGTGACTTCGAATCCATTTGAAGTACTGATTGAATCAAGTAAGATATCATTAAGATGACTGCAAGTGGATCCTTGGCGCTCTAGTTTCCCATTACATTGATAGCTTCACTTCATCACAACATTCTTCTTAAATTCTAGATTTATATTAGAGCTGGTTCTAATTTTAAAGTAGTACAGAAAACTACAACACATTCAGTCCGTGTACTACTTCACAACCTTGCACTTGGGATATAAGTGAACAATTAACCCTTCTGGTTGCTCCATGTATACCTCCTCATTGAGGTTACCATTTAGGAAATCTGCATTTACATCCATTTGTTAGATATGTAGATGATGTATGGATGTTAATGCAAATAAAATCCTAATTGATATTATTATGGCCACAGGTGAATATGTATCAAAGTAATCAATTCCATGGAATCTTTTTTTTACTAGTGGATCCTTAAAGGTCTTAATAGTACCATCAGTGTGGTATTTCCTCCTGAATACTCCTTACACCTTATAGGTTTGGAACCTAGAGGTAGATCAACCAGTTCCCACATTTGGTCTGACATAATTTAGTCCACTTCATCATTAATGACTTCCTTCTAAAAAGAAAACTCTCTAGGAGACATTGCCACTAAAGGTTTTAGGGTCATCTTCTACAGTCAATATTATATGTATCTTCCTAATAACATTTTATTTATCACCTTCATCAAGATGAAAAGAGATGTGTTGAAAGTCTATTTGATCCAAATCAAGACACTTCTCTACCCTACCTCTCTGACTTCTATGAGGTTCATTAGGAGCTTCAATCTCTCATTGAGTTTCTTTTATAGGGTCATTATTAGGAGTTTACATCCCATTATACTTTTTCTCCATAAAGAGTGTGTTCTCAAAGAACTCTACATCTTTTTATTATATGATCACATTAGATTCTAAGTTGAATAGCTATAGGTTTATTGTTTTGTGCATAACCCACAAAGGTGTACTTAACAGCCCTAGGACCCAACTTGTTTCTTCTAAGATCAGGTGTTCTACAATAAGCAAGACACCTCCACATTCTAAGATGTCCTAAGTTTGGTTTTCTTCATTTTCATATCTCATATGGAGAGGTCTTTGTTTTCTTAGATGGAATCCTATTTAAGACATGGCACGCTGCTAGTAGTACTTCTCCTCACAAACTAAATGGTAACTTTGCGTGTAATAGGATTAAGTTTAACATTTCTACTAAAGTCGTATTTTTTCATTCAGTCACACCAATTTTGATGTGGTATATAGGGTGTTGTGCACTAGTGAACTATGACATGTTCTTCACAATAGTTAGAAATTTCATTGGAGAAGTATTATCTTACTCGATTACTATGAAGAATCTTTATTTTCCTATCCAATTAATTTCCTTTACAGGTTTATAGATCTTAAATGCATTAAATGCCTCATCTTTTGATCTCAATAGGTACACATACACATATCTAGAGCATTTGTTTATAAATGTTTTGAAGTATCTTTTGCCTCCTCCGGTAATAATGTCATTTACCTCACATATGTTAGCATGCACTATGTCTAACATTTGAGTTAATCTCTTAACACCTAGGAACACACAACCCAAGTTATCTCTCTCCATTTCTTCAAGTAAATAAACACACCACAAGATAGTTTATAAATCAGAAAAACTTCTCATCTTTAAGCGATGTGGGACGGATCTCTTTCATAATTTTCAAAACATTTTGGGAGGGAAAATGAAAATTGAATTTTAATTTTTAAATTTTCAATTATTTTGATTTTAACCAAAATTTCAACTCTCAATTTGAGTAATGGAAAGTCATGTCGATTGGACTAAGTACTGAGTTTCTTGGTGAGGGCCTCCTTTGTCAAGTCGACTCAACTAGTTTCAGGTCAACTTGGAAGTTTACGACTATTGTTGAAGGTATGACTTTGGCATGTTTAAAAAATATTATAGATTTATAATTTTTGTAAAATGATTAAACTAAAAATATTAGAGCAGGTTGAAGCACATATGATTATGTTGTCCTTAAAGTATTATTTGCCCCTTCTCAATCAGATTGAGAATGCTGATAGGTTCCAGGAAAACGACTTCTAGGATATGACGAGCCTGGGTGTGGATCTACGTTCAACAAATACGAAGAGCTATGAATGGAACTCTATACGCAAATTCTTGGCAAATAAATAAATAAAAAGATCCCAGAATCAGAAAGAGAATGAGAAAATTATATACCACTACAATGGTCCATTTCTTGAGGTCTTCTAGCTAAGGTTCGTATGAGCCTTGCTGACTGCTAAGAGTACACTTGTTGCTCTTCTCTCTAGTTCATATGTGAGTATGGTTCAAGTATTTGTGATGGTCCGTTGAACCATCCAGGCACTATTTATATAGGGCAGGGTGGCTGACCGTTTTGGTCCAGGGCCATTAACCAATGTGACCATTTTCTAGCTGTTAGTGAGAAACTAGCCGTTATTGGCAGTTTTTGACCATTGTGCATGTGGCATAATTAATGTTGCATGCTAGCCATTTAGACTCACTGGCTAGCCATTTAGACTCACTGGCTAGCCGTTTTATAGTTGTTAGGTTACCCACATGCAGTAGTTTCTGGATGGTCCAAATTTATGTTGCATGAGGAGTAACACCTCACTCCAACAGCTAATTTCCAGCCTCTATAAAAGCCACGTAGGTCTCATTCAGACCACTAGCTCTCATCCCAACCACCTGACCCATATTCTTTGTCGCACTGTGACTCACACTCATCTCGCACCGGTTTGTGTAAGGTCGCGAACGAGCGACCCATTTGCCACACGATGAGCACGTGCGAAGTGCGAAGCGCACCACTATCACCTCTACAGTTGATCTCAACCCCAAGTGTAGGGTCGCAATATAGTAATAATCTCGATGAGACCGAGGTCGAATCCATAGGGACTACACGTGTACGTATTCTGAAAGTAACTAGAAGTATAACTAGAATAAGATCTAAATCTAAATCTGTAATATAAGAGAGTAATTGTGAATATTGTTCATTAAAACTATCAATTGAAAGGTGGGAACTAGTGTTCCAAGGATCCACTTGTAGCTATCAGGATGCTACCTTACTTTGATTCAAGAGACACAATTGGAATTGGAGTCCTATCCTATCCAATTGGAAGATGAAGTAATTAAACCAAATATAAACTCTTCATTGACCTAACGACACATGGAGTAATATTATGATGATTGGAAGGGATTCCATCACCCTATCATGCTCAGGAGATGATGGTGAACAACAGGATTTACCAATCTCACAATCTCAAAATAGGAAAAGAAGATATCCAAAGCTATCACAGCATCTGTTGTAATTTGAGTCACAATAAATCATAGAAAACTAAAGATATTCATTTAATATCAAACAAAAAATCAATAAAGTTTAACAAGAACAAGAATCAAAGTAAGAAAATCATCCCAACACGCTACATGCTTCACCTCTCAGCCCTACCTAAGAGGTTTAGCCAACCATAGACATGATTGGATCTAAAACCATAAAAGAAAGCATTAAAAATAGAAAATGAAGGAAGAAAAACTCTTGGGAGGCTGCTCCACCCTTTGTCTCTACTTCTCCAAACTTAATTCATGTTTAGAACTCCTAAGAAAACCCATATTTATAGCCTTGTTCGTCAAATTTTGGAAAACTACCTTAAATTTATGCATCTATGTATCTCTGCGTAATGCCTTCAATATAATCAAACAACCTTTGATGTCATCGAAGGTAACTTGAATCTGGAAGTCAGGCCATTTCGCACTGCGTAACTTCTTATGTCATCAAACACACCTTCAATGTCATCGAACTGCCTTCAATGAATCGAGAATGTGTCCAAAGTATTCCAAAGAGTTATTCCAAAAATCCACAAAAATCTCGATGTCATCGAGCAGGTCTTCAAGTAATCGAATAGGGCTTCAATGTTATCGATAACTGCATCCAATTTGTCTAGCAACTAGACTTGATTTTCTGTAATTCCTCGATGTCATCAATTCGTACTCGATGTCTTCGAACACTGGCTTGGATGTCATTGAATGACTATTGATGACATAGACAGTGTGAATTTCTGCACTTTGCACTTTTGACTTCCTTCTCCACTTGGAATCCTTGGATCTTGGGATCTTGAAATCTTCAATCTTGGTCTCCTAAGATCCATCCCTTACCTTGGTGATTCTTGAACATCAAATCCATGCTTTTAACATTCTTTTCAATCCAAGCTCTCATATTCATCTTCCAATACAAACATGTATAAAATATACCCATTAAGCGTTATCATGTTCATAAAACCAAGATATAAATAGGGGAATATACAATATTTGATAATCAACAATAGTCACACTGCCTCACATACCCACTCCCTCGCACTGAGCCTGAGCCCGAGGCCTAGACCGAGGCCATGACCATAACCCTAACCGTGACATGATTGTGCCCATGCCTGTGCCTGAGCCTAAGAATGAGTGCAAGCGGTGTACGCGCATGGGTGTTCAAGTGCAAAGCACTGGAAAACGTAAACCTTGATACTTCATGGATCAACTAAAGAAATATAATGGTACTTCACACCTCACATATAAACTCAATTTTTCCTTATCTCCTTTTTAATGTGGGACTATTCCCAAAAACACCAAAACACGAATTATTTTTCAAAAAACACTTATACTTTTATATACTTTTATTTATTTAAAATATTTTTAATCAATATTTTTTTTACAATAATCCCCCACTTGATTGAAAATATTTTTTCAAAAAAATATTTGCCAAAATAGAAACAGCTTATATGCATAAAGAAATATATCTTCCAATTTGAATCTTTCTTTAGTGTTAGTATCTCAAAGCTTTATCAAAATTACTGGTAGTCATAGCATTGAACCAATTATTCCTAAATAACAGAGTTGAGGAAATTACACACATATTCACTTTTGTGTTTATTAGAGTTCCCATAATCTTGCTCAGCATAATTAATTGTCATGTGCTCATCCTATTTCATGAACGATCTCGAGAGAAACTCCAACTCTCATGAGAGACGGCACCATCTCTACGTTCACATAGGTGAAATCCTTCCAGTGTCTTTGTTACTATTAAGATACTTGTCCTTTAGACTAGATTTCATTAAGAGTTTTAAGACTCAACCCTCTTTTTGTAACACTCGGCACTTATCTATTATGGATGAGGTTGTATATAATTTTAGCGCTGAAACTTTCTACATATTAGTAACTTGTTTTTACCCATTGAACTTGAAATTAGAGATTTTCTTATTTTAGATTGGGTTACCATCACTGGTGAAACTTTGGTTGAAGAGTTTTAACCCCATCCCTCTAGATGTTGCCTTTACTACCTCTCTCATGAGAGGTTTACTGAAAGGGTCAGGTAAGTTATTGCTTGATTTTACATAGGAAATTACAATTATTCCATCTCAAATCAATTGTCTCACATAATCATATCATAGACTCATATGTCTAAACTTTCCATTATAAGTTTCACTATAGGCTATAGCTAATGTGGCTTCATTATCACAATATAGTGACATAGCCGGTATAGGCTTTACACAAAAAGAGATTTCTAATAAAAAAATCCCTTAGCCACTCAGCCTCTTTGCCTATTGCAGCCAAGGCTATAAACTAAAACTCCACAATCGAGTGAGTTATGTAGGTTTATTTCTTAGATCCCCAAGATATGGTTGCACCTCATAGGGTGAATACCTGCCCTATAGTGGATTTATTATCCCTTTCACTCAATATCCAACTCACATCGTTATATCCTTCCAATACGGCAGGAAACTCTAAGTAAAATAACCATAAGCCTTTGGTTGCTTTTAAGTAACCATGGACTCTACTGATAGCATTCCAGTGTTCCACACTAGGGTTACTAGTAAACCTATTGAGTTTACTCATAGCATATGCGATATTTGGTGTCGTACATTGCATAACATGCATAAGACTACCTATAGCACTCGCATACTCAAGTTGTGCTAATGCTCTTTCGTTATTCTCATTTAACTTGATACTTGGATCAAATAGGTTTTTTGCTTCTTTTATATTGAGATGGTTAAACTTGTTTAGTATCTTCTCAATGTAATGAGATTGACACAAAGTATAACTCCCATTATGTTTTTTAACTTTGATACCTAGGATGGTATCCACATGTCCAAGATCCTTCATTTTAAATATGGAAGACAAAAACTTCTTTGTTTCAGTTACACCTTCTGTTTTATTACTAATTATTAACATGTCATTAACATATAGAGAAATAATAATTATACAACTACCATCAACTTTAGAATATATGCATTTATCACGTACATTATGCATGAAACTATGAAATAGTATTTTTGAATCAAACTTCTCAAACCACTGTTTAGGTGCTTATTTTAATTAAAACAAAGATTTAATTAATTAAAAAACTTTATTTTCATTTCCTGATAGAACGAATCATTCAGATTGTTCCATGCATACCTCCTCATTGAGGTCACCATTCAAAAAACCAGTCTTTACATCCATTTGGTGGATGTGAAAATGATATATAGAAGCTAGCACAAATAAAATCCTAATGGATGTTATCCTAGCCACCAGAGAATATGTGTCAAAATAATCTATCTATTCTTTTTGTCTGAATCTCTTAGCTACTAATCTAGCCTTCCTAAATACCCACTTACAGCCTATGGATCTAGAGCCTGGATGTAAGTTAACTAGTTCCCATGTTTGATTTGATATTATAGATTCCGTTTCATCGTTAATGGTTTCTTTCCAGAATGTCGAGTCTCTAAAAGACATAGCCTCATTATATGTTTTAGGGTCATCTTTTATTGTCATTATTATAGGTATTTTTCTGATAACATTTTCTCTATTTTCTTTTACAAGATGGAAAAAGATACGCTGAGAGTCTATCTAATCAGTGTCAAGACTCTTCTATGTTCTTACCCTCTGACTCCTACGAGGTTCGCATGGAGCTTCTACTTCTTGTAAAGTTATACACACCGGTTCTCTATTATAAACTTGGACTTCATTATCCCTTGACTCCAAGGATAGTGAGTTTTCAAAGAACTCAACATCTCTTGATTCTATTATAATGTTAGACTCTAGATCTAGGAGTCTATAAGCTTTAGTATTTTGTGCATACTATACGAGGTGCACTTTATAGATTTGGGTCCTAACTTGGTTCTTTTGGGATCAGGAGTCCTGCAATATACAAGACACCCCCAACACTTTAAGATATCATAAGTTAGGTTTTTTACCTTTCCATATCTTATATGGTGATATTTTATATTTCTTAGAGGGAATTCTATTTAGTATGTGACATGCTGAAAGCAATGCCTCATCCCATAGACTGAGTGACAACTTTGCTTGTATTAGCATTGAGTTTACCATCTCTACTAACGTCATATTCTTCCTTTCTACTATACCATTTTATTGCGGTGTATATGATGCAGTGCATTGGTGTATTAATCCATGTTCTTCACAGAAGTTAGAGAATTCATTTGAAAGTATTCTCCCCCTTTATCACTGCGAAGAATCTTTATTTTCTTATCTACTTAGTTTTCTACTTCTTTTTCTACTTCTACTTTATATACTTTAAACATGTTTAATGCTTCATTTTTGCTATTTAATAGATACACATAAACGTATCTAGAGAAATCGTCAATAAAGGTTATAAAATACCTTCTACCTCCATGAGTAAGAATGTTGTTTAACTCACAGATATCACTATGCACAATATCCAATACTTGAGATGATCTTTTAACATTAAGAAATGGTATCTTTGTTATTTTGGATCATATGCACACTTCACATTTATCATTCTCATCATTTGTGTATGAGATTAAACCATTCTTAGTCATGAATTTTAAAGTACTATATCCTATATGTGTTAGTCTACCATGCCATAGTCCAACAAATTCAACTATGTACGCAGAAGTGCTACTTTCATTCAATGAAAACTTTATCATATTGTTGTAAGCATATCCCTTTCCGATAAAATTCTAATTCTTTAACAGAATTAGTTTTCCTGACTCATACACAACCCTTATTCCGGGTTTACCCAGAAGATTCTCAGAAACTAGGTTTCGCCTCATGTCTGAGATGTGTAGTACATTTGTCAGAATCACTTTTTTTTCTAAAAATAAACACCAATTCAATAGTTCCTTTGCCGACGACCTTCGATCAGACTTCATTACCCATTTGGACTTCTTGACCATTAGTCAATTCCTCATAGGTTTTGTAGGTTGATCTATCGTAGCAGACTTGTACTATAGCAGCAGTATTGTACCACCAACTGGGAACTTTTTCTTAGATTATGTTAACTACAGTTATCATTGCTACTATATTGTCTTCTACTGCACTAGCTTCCTTTTTTTTATTTACAATATCGATAAACTCGAGCATAATGCCCGATTTTTCCACAGACATGACAAGGGCCTTTGAACTTTCTGTTCTTCTTCTGAGTTTTCTTAAATTTCCTTTTATTGAGTTTCAAGAAATCATCCTTCTCGAGATTCCTGTTATTAGTATTCTCTACTGCATGTACTTTGGATGAGGAATTCCCATTTTCAATCTTTTTACTGCGGTTGTGGGATTCTCCCTCAATTCGAAGATGTTTCTGAATTTTTTCCAGTGTGCGGTCTTCAGTCTTATGCAGCAACTTCTTTCAATATTTTTTCCACATTGGGGGCAACTTTGCGATAATAGCCCCGACTTCAAATGACTCAGGAAGATCAATTTTAATGGCCTTAATTTTATTCACTATTAGCTGCAATTATTGGATTTGAGGCAGTAGACGTTTATTATCTACCATGTTATAGTCTAAGTACCTAGCTATCAGGAACTCGTTGGTACCTTCTTCTTCAGCTTTATATTTAAACTCTAGGGTGGTCCAAATTTCTTTTGCGGACAACGTTTGTGTGTACAGATTGTATAGTCGGTTGGAGAGCGTAATCAGTATGTGTTCATAGCACAAAAGCTCATCTTCAGATCATTTGTTGCGGGCAACAATCTATTCAGGTGTGTCATCATCAATAGCTACAAGTAGCGATTACAGATTTAGATCTAAAATGTAATAGATCTTTAAGGTCGTCAGAAGAAACTTGATCTTGTCTTACCACCATATAAAGTTGGTTCCGTCGAACCGATTGAGACAAATCAAATCCTAATTCATTAATTCAATGGATGATACACTTTCGGTTTCCATGAGAATAACGCTTTAAGATTGTTGTAAAAATATTACAGATTTATAATTTTTGTAAAATGATTAAACTGAAAATATTAGGACAGGTTGAAGCATGTATGATTACGCTGTCCTTAAAGCATTAATTACCCCTTCTAAATCAGATTGAGAATGTTAATAGGTTCCAGGCAAACAGCTTCTAAGATATGACGAGCCTGGGTGTGGATTTGCGTTCAACAAATATGAAGAGCCACGAATGGAACTCTGTACACAAATTTCTGGCAGATAAATTATATATATATATATATATATATAAAGATCACATAATCAGAAAGAGAGTGAGAAAATTGTATACCACTGCATTGGTCCATTTCTTGAGGTCTTCTGGCTAAGGTTCGTATGAATCTTGCTGACTATTAAGAGTACACTTGTTGCTCTTCTCTCTGGTTCATATGTGAGTATGGTATTCACAACCCCAAGTGTAAGGTTGCAATGCAGTAATAATCTCGGTTAGACTGAGGTCAAATCCAGAGGGACTAATCTCGCGAGTATTCTGAAAGTAACTAGAAGAAGAACTAGAAAAAGATGAAAACCTAAATCTGGACGTATCGAGAGTAATTGTGAGAGATTTAATGAAAAACTTCAGAAATTCAAAGGTGGGAAACTAGGGTTTCCAAGGATCCACTTGCAGAGATCAGGGAGATCTATGCTTGATTCAAGTCACATGATTGGAATCAGAGTCTCATCCTATCCAATTAGAAGATATCTTAGCAAAATCAAATCTGAACTTCTTCTGACCTAGTTCTCAATGGAGGAGAGGTGTGAGAACTGGAAGTGATTCCATCACAAAACCATGCCCAGGAGACAAGGCAAACAACAATAATTTACCAATCCCATAACCAATCTGGGAGAATCGTGAAAGCTAGGAAGGATTCCATCACCCAACCATGCCCAAGGGACGATGGTGAACAACAGGATTTCCTAAGTTCACAATCTCAATACAAGAAAAGAACATACTCAAAGATATCACAGATCCATTATAATTTGAGTCACAAAAAATCATTAAAAACTGAAAGTATTCCTTATAATCAAAATACAATAAAAGAGAGTTCAATATAAACATGAATCAAAGCAATAGAAACATCCCATCACGCTACAAGCTTCACCTCTTAGCCCTAGCTAAGAGGTTTAGCCAACCATAGACATAATTGAATTAGAATCTCTTAAGAAAAGCATAAAAAGCAACTAAGGAAAGGGAAGAAAAATTCTTGTCGATGACTTCTCCATGCTTTTGCTCTACTCCTCAAATCCCAGATGATCCTAGGAGTGCCCTAGGGATCCCTATTTATAGTTTTAGGCCTTAACCTTTCGCACCGAGTGTAAATTTTTAGAAACCGTTTCAAATTTACGCAGTCCACGCAAAAATTGCATAACGCTCGACCGGTAGTGGAACATCCTTGACCGGTCATGGGACGCCCTCGACTGGTCGAGCAGGACGAAAAATTGGCTATTTTAGTCGCTGGATTTTGAGTCGAGCACCTTCGACCAATTGAGCTAGGACTGGTCGAGCAGAGTCTAGGACTGGTTGAGCGTACGTAGGACTAGTCGATCCGGTGCCAGGACTGGTTGAGGGTTACGCAAATTGACTTTAAAACTCTGATTTTCTTTATTCTTAACTTAATTTTCTTAAATCTTTGGTGTGTGCATTCTTCATTTTTGGTTTCATCAGATCTATTCTTGGCTTGGGTGATTCTTGAGCGTTAAATCCATGCTTTTAATATCTTTTTCAATCCAAACTCTTAAATTCACCTTGCAACACAAACATGATTAAGATAGAACATTAAGCATTATCATGTTCATAAAACCAAGTAATAAATAGGGTTCAATATGAAATATTTGACCCTTAACACAGTCCCCAACCAGAGTTTTACTAGTCCCGAGCAAAGTATGCGAAAAATGAATTTTAATGTGCAATATTCAAACCTTTTTTAGAAAACAATCTTTTGTGTAATCAAGTATGAATGAGTAGACTCAAGATGAGAGATTGGGATTTTGAAAACCTAATCACATAAGCAATCAATCAAGTAAGTCCTTTATCCATTAGGTCGGAGCATAATTCACATATCAAGTTTTTCAAAGTGCTCAGTGAAAATATTATCTTTTCATAACGTTAGCCATGCTAATCACTTTAAAAGTGGTTGAAAACTCAAGTACTGATTTCAAACTTATCCCATTTTCCTTCTTTTTCCAATTTTTGTTTTATATCGACAGTCATTTATATTTATTCCTCTTCTTTAAACATTACATCCTTTTCGAAGACAATTTTATTCCCCTCAAAGATGTTGTCATTCTTTATTCTTTATAACCTCTTTGTCAATCTCCTATTTTTTAACTGGTTCTTTCTTCTTTTAAGGTGGATAAAATTCTCCAAACTCAACTCTCAATATCTTTCAATGATCACCATACTAACAATAAAAAATTATAGTACTATTCACTGAAAACAATATAAATAACATAATATTCGAACATCCTCTTAATCAATTGAGTGTAAGAACCATAAGTGATAGGTTACTTAGTTGCTCCAACTCCAACAATTCAAAATTCAATTTTTATCCTATCCTCATACTCAAAATAGTCTTAAATACATAACTTACCGCTCGCCAAACAAATAAACATTGAAAAATTTTCAAAATTTTTTCAAAATTTGCTCGAAACTGAGAAACACTAATTAGTTTACCTAATCTCCCATCCCCAACCTAAAATCTACATTATCCTCAATGTAAAAGAAATAAGCATGATTTACAAAGAGACAATGTAATTAAAAGAGAGGTGATGAAACGATAGTACCTAATGAAGAGATTTTGAGGCTTTTTCCAAAGGATCTCAGTGAGACAGTGGTTAGCATAAGAGTTAATTAACTGAAAAGTAAACTATCCTAAACAACAGAAGTAAACTATCTTAGAACGGCAGAAAGCAAACTATCCTAGAACGGTAGAAAGAAAACTATCCTAAATAACAGAAAGCAGTAAACCTAACTATACCTCCGTCGGACTAGGAGGTCAATCCTAATAAACAGGATCATTCAGAGGTATGGACATGTCCTCTGAATCAAATTTCTTGATAAATGACTTTAATTGATGTCCATTCACTTTTAATTTATTGTCATTGTTTAGATTTCGAATCTCAACAGCCTCATGAGGATAAACATTGGTAATAGTGAAAGGGTCGGTCCAACGAGATTGGGGTTTACCTGGAAAGAGATGTAACCGAGAATTATACAAGAGGACTTTCTGACCTGGTGTGAATGATTTTTGAAGAATGTGTTGGTCATGAAATACCTTCATCCTGTCCTTGTAAATTCTCGACTTCTAATACGCATCATTCCGGATCTCCTTGAGTTCATTTAATTGAAGTTTGAATAGTGAGCCAATGTTGTCTAAATTAAAGTCCAAATTTTTAATCGCCCAGTAGGCTCTATCTTCTAACTCCACGGGCAAGTGGCAAGCCTTCCCATAGACAACTCTAAAGGAAGCCATTCCAATAGGGGTCTTAAATGCAGTACGGTAAGCTCATAAGGCATCAGTTAATCGGATTGACCAATCCTTTCGATCAGGGTTAATCGTTTTCTCCAGTATGTGTTTCATTTTTCCATTGGAAATCTCAGCTTGCCCACTTATTTGTGGGTGGTATGGAGTGCTCACCTTATGAGAGATGCCATATTTCTTCATTAGGTTCACGAATAGCCTATTACAATAATGTGAGCCCCATCACTAATGATAGCTCGAGGCGTTCTGAATCGAAAAAGAATGTTCTCTTTTAGAAACTTAATGACCGTTTGATGATCATTATTCCAGTAAGGAATTGCTTCAACTCATTTAACGACATAGTCTACTACTAGTAGAATGTATAAATTCCCAAAGGATTGGGGGAATGCCATGAAATCGATACCCCAACCATCAAATGCTTCTATGATAAGAATGGAGTTCAAAGGCATCATATTTTGACGAGACAATGCTCCCAACTTCTGACAATGCTCACAAGCTTTGTAAAACTCATGAGTATCCCTGAACATAGTGGGCTAATAAAATCCACAGTACAAAATCTTGGTCGTGGTCATTTTAGCAGAAAAGTGACCACCACAAGCCAGAGAGTAATGGAAGGAGATGACACTTTGATGTTTATTGTCTGACACACATCTCTTTAAGATTTGGTCTAGGCAATATTTAAATAAATACGGATCATCCTAGAAAAACTTACAAACCTCGGCAAAGAATTTTTTCTTATCTTGCATAGTCCAATGTGTCGGTGTGAAACTGTGGTAAGATAATTAGTGATATCAACAAACCAGGGTGAATGGGAGACTTTGAATAATTGTTCGTTAGGGAACATGTCATTTATATGTGTCATCTCAAGGGAATCGGAGAGATCAAGGTGAAAAAAATGACCAGCCACTACATTTTCTACTCCCTTTTTATCTTTTATTTCCAAATCAAATTCTTGGAGGAGGATCCATCTTATAAGGCTAGGCTTAGCATCATTCTTAGAAAGAAGATACTAGAGTGTCGTATGGTATGTGTAAATGATGATCTTGGATCTGATCAAGTAGGACCTAAATTTGTCCAAAGCAAACACTACAGCTAAGAGTTCCTTTTCCGTAGTAGAGTAGTTCACTTGGGCAGGATTTAGAGTTCTACTTGTGTAATAAATAACATGGGCCTTCTTATCTTTTCTCTGGCCTAGGACCACCCTAAGAGCATAGTCAAACGCGTCACACATAAGTTCAAAAGGAAGGCTCCAATTGGGTGGCTGTATAATATGTGCAGTGGTTAACATGCCCTTGAGCTTAGTAAAACTTCCTGGCATAGTTCAGTCCACTCGAATGGTGCATCCTTTTAAAGTAGATTACATAAAGGATGAGAGAGGTGACTAAAGTTCTTTATGAATCTCCTGTAAAAATCGGCGTGTCCTAGGAAAGATCGCATGTCTTGTATGTTCTTGGGTAAAGGTAGGTTAGAGATAAGATCAATTTTAGCCTTATCTACCTAATTTCCTTGGATGAGATGATATGTCCAAGGACAATTTCCTTACGAACCATGAAGTAATACTTCTCCCAATTCAGTACCAAGTTCTTTTCCTCACATCGCTTCAACACAATTTTCAAATTTTCCAAGCATTTGCTAAAGGATGGACCAGAGACTGAGAAGTCATCCATTAAGACCTCTAAATATTGCCCCACCATGTCAGAAAAAATACTCATCATATATCGCTGAAAGGTGGCAAGGGCATTACACAGTCCAAATGGCATCCTTCGGTAGGAAAAGGTGTCAAAAGGACATGCGAATGTGGTCTTTTCTTGATCAAGGGTTATCTCGATCTGATTGTAGTCTGAATATCCGTCAAAGAAACAGTAATAGGAATGACCAGCTAGCCTTTCCAAAATTTGATCGATGAAAGGCAAAGGAAAGTGGTCCTTCCTTGTGATGGTATTCAATTTCTTGTAATCGATGCACATTCTCCAATCAGTAGTAACTCTAGTTGGCATGAGTTCATTGTTGGCATTGGCTACGATGGTGATTCCAGACTTTTTGGGAACCACCTGAGTTGGAATCACCCATTGACTATCGGATATCGGGTATATGATACCCACATCCAATAGTTTAAGAACCTCGGCCTTAACCACTTCCTTCATGTTTGGATTTAGTCTACGTTGTGATTGCCGAGAGGTCTTTGTATTATCCTCAAGATAAATGCAGTGAGTACAAATCGAAGGGTCAATTCCCTTGAGGTCCGTAATCAACCAAGGGCTCCTTTATGCTCAATGAGAGAAGAGATGAGCATACTCTCCTGTTCTTGCTCAAGGTAAGCAGAAATCAGCACTGGGCATGTCTCATCTTGACCTAAATAAATATATTTCAAATCAAAGGGTAAAGGTTTTAGGTCAAGCTTCGGTGCCTTGAGGTTAGACAGTAGAGACACTACATCAGTTAGGGGCAATTCCTCAAATTGTAGCCTCCACCGGTTAACTTCAAGTACCGGTACAGTATCAAGCATGGCACCTGTCTCCTTAATCATATCATCATCTAAATCATGGGAGTGGGTCAAGCATGTCTTTAGAGGGTCGGAGGATAAGGTCAGAAGTACTCTATCTTCCACGAAAGAATTAATGAAGTTAACATTGTGGGCATCATCATCATCTTCTACCTATTTGCTTGTGTTGAAAAAGATATTCAACTCCAATGTCATATTTCCAAAAGACATACGCATGACTCCATTCCTGTAATTAATGATTGCGTTTGAAGTGGTAAGGGATGGGCAACCAAGAATGACAGAAATTTGAGTGCTCATGTCCATGATGAGTTGAGTATCTAGGACGATAAAATCTACTGGGTAGTAGAATCTGTCAACCTGGACCAACACATCATCAATTATCCCTCTCGGTACATGAACTGAGCGATTGGCAAGTTATAATGTAGTTCTGGTAGGTTTTAATTCACCCAAACCTAGTTGTTCATATACAGAGTAAGGAATCAAATTTACACTCGCTCCTAAGTCAAGAAGTGCATGCTCAATCCAATAGTTCCCAATTACACAAGCGATAGTTGGGCTACCGGGATCTTTGTATTTCTGTGGCACATCTTACTTTAGGATGGCACTCACCTTTTCAGTTAAAAAGATTTTCCTTTGAATGTTTTGTCATCTTTTGGTTATACACAAGTCTTTCAGGAATTTAGCATATGAAGATATTTGTTTAACTGGATCCAGTAGAGAGATGTTGACCTTTACTTGTTTCATCACCTCTAGAATGTGCTGAGAGTTAGAGAGAGGTTTTGGTGCAACCAACCATTGGGGGAATGGGGCAATCGGCTTGCATTGAAGTTCTGGTTCCAATTCTTGAGGAGCAGTGTTAGGTCTATCATCATTATCCTTTTCCATGTCCTTAGGCTTTTCAGCCCTTATCGGAATAGATTTGTCAATTATCTTCTCACTCCTAAGAGTGGTGATAGATTTAGCTTGCTCCATCTGATTTGAAGAGCTAGGATCACTTATCTTATATTGTTGTTTTGGATTGGGGAGAGGTTGAGCAGGAAGCATCCCCTTTCCTCCAATTGCTAAGTGTGACTCTATCATTTGAACAGATAAGGCAAGAGTTCCAATTGCTGATCTGATATCCTGGATTGCTTGTGTCAAATTCTGATTAAGTTGCTATTGGTCTTGAATATGTTTTAGAACCGGATCCTTTGAGGTTTCCCTTAATTTGAAATTTGATTAAGGAATCCCTGAGGAGTAGTCGTTTGTCCATTCCTCCAACTGAAATTTGGATGATTTCTCCAACTAGGATTGTACATATTAGAGGTAGGTCCATTAAAAGGTCTTTGGTAATTGTTCACGGCATTAGATTGCTCATTTAACACCTCTTGAAAGGCAGGTATTGTTAGACAAATTTCAGTTGTGTGAATGTTGCAAGCATAAATACCGTAAACAGTTTCCTTAACCTTATCCTTCTTTAGTTCCATGGCCTCGAATTTCCTTATGAGATTATCTACTTTAGTATTAATATCATCATCCTCTTTCAGAAGGTATAATCTACCCCTCTCCTTTGATTGAGTGGGCCTAAAAGTGGGGCTTAATTTTGGGTAAGTATCCCATGATTATGCATTTTCAGTAAGTCTGTCCAAGTAGTCTCACACATCATCGATATTTTTATTCATGAATTCCCCATTGCACATTGTCTCAACCAATTGGTGCATGGAAGATGTCACTCCATCATAGAAAAAGTGTGTAATGCGTCACGTTTCAAAACCGTGTTGTGGGCATGAACTAACAAGATCCTTGAACCGCTCCCAACATTGGAAGAATGTTTCATCCTCCTTTTAGGCGAGGTTCATGATTGACTTTCTAAGGGAGTTCGTTTTATGATGTGAAAAAAATTTCTTCATAAACCCCCTTATCATATTATTTCATGTGCCAAAAGATCTAGGACATAGTGAATGCAACCACGTCTTAGCTTTCTCTTTCAAAGAAAAGGGGAAGAGTTTCAGTCTGATCGTGTCCTCAGACACATTTGGAAAATATAAAGTGGCTACGATCTCATCAAACTCTTTCAAGTGTAGATATGGACTTTCAAATTCAAATCCATGGTATTTTGGAAGGAGTTGGATCACCGCTGGCTTAATATCCATGTGTCCCATATTTTCTGAAAAAACCATGCATGAGGACGTGCTCACCCCCGCTGATTGTAAATAATCTCACAAAGTACGAGGCAGGGGTGCTTGACGCACCTCATTCTCATTGTAGACTTCCTCAACCCCAGGTTGAGGTTGTCTTCCCAATTGATTAACCGGCTGATTTGCATCCATCACTTCAATTAACTCTAAGGATCTCAAGTGGTGTATAATCCTGTGATGGATAGATAACCCCTCAACCAATCCTCCTTCACTCAAAAGACGTTGAGTATTGTCACGGACCCACTTGGGCATGAAACGCTCTCAGCCCTTAATTCAGATTCTAACCTAAACTAAAAAGAGAGGAAGGAATTCTAGAAATAGAAAGAGAGTGAGAATTAGAAGGAACTTACCAAATTAGATGTTCCTAATTAAAATCCTGTAAAATAAAACAAAACAAGTTAGTTTCTAAAGACAGAAATTCTGAAATTAGAAAGTTTCTAAAAATTTCAAAAAAAAAATAGAAAGTTTCTAAACAATTAGATTTTAAAATCAAATTAGGCAACTTCCTAAACCTAGAATTAGAAAGTAAGTTTATAAAATAAAATAAAATCCTATAATTAGAAAGGTTCTAAAAGCAGAAAACAAACCCTAATCCTAAAAAATAGAAAATCCTTAATCTTAACCTAATTCTAAAACTAGTTAATCTTTAAAAAAAAAAAAATACAACCATTAGTCCCCGGTAATGGCGCCAAAAACTAGTTCACAACCCCAAGTGTAGGGTCGCGATGTAGTAAGAATCTCAGTAAGAACGAGGTCGAATCCACAGGGACTAATCTCGCGAGTATTTTGAAAGCAACTAGAAGAAGAACTAGAAAAAGATGAAAACCTAAATCTGGACGTATAGAGAGTAATTGTGAGAGATTTAATGAAAAACTTAAGAAATTCAAAGGTGGGAAACTAAGGTTTCCAAGGATCCACTTGCAGGGATCAAGGAGATTTATGCTTGATTCAAGTCACATGATTAGAATCAGAGTCCCATCCTATCCAATTAGAAGATACCTTAGTAAAATCAAATCTGAACTTCTTCTGACCTAGTTCTCAATGGAGGAGAGGTGTGAGAATTAGAAGTGATTCCATCACAAAACCATGCCCAGGAGACAAGGCAAACAACAATAATTTACCAATCTCATAACCAATCAGGGAGAATCGTGAAAGCTAGGAAGGATTCCATCACCCAACCATGCCCCAAGGATGATGGTGAACAACAGGATTTCCTAAGTTCACAATCTCAATACATAAAAAGAACATGCTCAAAGCTATCGCAGATCCATTATAATTTGAGTCACAACAAACCATTAAAAACTGAAAGTATTCCTTATAATCAAAATAGAATAAAAGAGAGTTCAATATAAACATGAATTAAAGTAATAGAAACATCTTATCACGCTACAAGCTTCACCTCTTATCCTTAGCTAAGAGGTTTAGCCAACCATAGACATAATTGAACTATAATCACTTAAGAAAAGCATAAAAAATAACTAAGGAAATGAAAGAAAAACTCTTGGCGATGACTTCTCCATGCTTTTGCTGAACTCCTTAAACCCTAGATGATCCTAGGAGTGCCCTAAGGACCCCTATTTATAGTTGTAGGCCTTAACCTTTTACACCGAGTTAAAATTTTCAAAAACTATCTCAAATTTACGTAGTCTCTGCAACAATTGTGTAAGGCTCGACTGGTCATAGGACGTCCTCGATCGGTCGTAGGACGCCCTCGACTGGTCGAGCAAGATGAAAAATTGGAGATTTTAGTCGCTGGAGTTCGAGTCGAGCACCTTCGACCGGTCGAGCCAAGACTGGTCGAGCAGAGTCTAAGACTGGTCGAGCGTACGCAGGACTAGTCAACCCGGAGCCAAGACTAGTCGAAGGTTACATAAACTCACTTCAAAACTCCGATTTTCTTCATTCTTGACTTGATTTTCTTGAATCCGTGGTGTGTGCATTCTTCATTCTTGGTTTCATCTGATCTGTTCTTAGCTTGGGTGATTCTTGAGCATTAAATCCATGCTTTTAACATCCTTTTCAATCCAAGCACTTAAATTCACCTCGCAACACAAACATGATTAAGATAGAATATTAAGCATTATCATATTTATAAGACTAAGTAATAAATAGGGTCCACTATGCAATATTTGACCCTCAACATATGGTTCGAGTGTTTGTGATGGTTTGTTAAACCATCCAGGCATTGTTTATATAGGGTAGGGTGGCTGACCATTTTGGTCCAAGGCCATTAACCAATGTGACTATTTTCTAGTTGTTGATGAGAAACTAGCCGTTATTGGCAATTTTTAACCGTTGTTCATGTGGGATAATTGTTGCTGCATGCTAGCCATTTAAACTCACTGGCTAGCCATTTAGACTCATCTACGACACGATGCGAAGTGCAAAGTGCACCACTAGCGCCTCTACACCCATACTGCCTCACATGCCCACGCCCTCGTACTAAGCCCGTGCCCAAGCCCAAGAGCGCCAGGCCCCGGTACTCCATGGATCAACCAAACAAATATAATGGTACTCCACACCTCATATAAAAAAATCATTTTTTCTCTCCTTTCTGATGTTGTACTATTCCCAAAAACACCAAAATGCAAATTTGAAAAGACCGAGCTATACGTCTTAGAGGAGGGGTGAATAAGACTATGCCAAATTAAAAAATAAATGTAAAATTTAAATAATGATAGCACAATCACATAGTAGATAAGCACAAGTAAATAGCAACCTCAAATGTACTAGTCTTGAGAGGTTAATACAAACTTAGTTCTAAGGACAACCTAACACCAAAAACCAAAGGCTTATGGTAGGACAACCTTACTAGAACATTTGTAAGTATAAAAAACCCAAACCAATAAAGAGGAAAAGGGAAATAGCAAATAAAAATAATCCAAGTTATTACAACATTCCCACAAGTGCATAAAATAAATTACACCATTCACCACAAATGCTGAAAATAAATTACAACATTCACACACATATGCACATTCAATCATCCACCACAACACCATAAATTATAGTGGTTCGCTTGTGTGTATACCAACTGTTAAAAAATAGCCACACAACTACTCCACTCCTAATATCCACTCCCTTGAGATATTAACATTCACTATGAAAATGGTTTTCCAAGGTTCACCTTAAAAACCTTCACAATTGTGCCTTTGATTGGGCTTACACAATTCTAAAAACCCCACACTCTGAGATTTTCTGGATCACCTCAGACAAAACCAAAAAGATTTTTTTCTGGCACAATCTTAAAAACCAAAAAAGAATGTACAAAATGTAAATGTACATATCTGAAAATTCTCCTTTGAAGAAACTCGGTACAATTGATCCATTATAGACAACGATGTTCATTGTCTAGTCTCATAGATAAAAAGGTTCTAGTTCTAAATAATTTTTAAATTAAATTAAACTGGGCTAGCTTGATTTGATTTTTATCTCAAGGAAGGGGAAAATACAAATCCCTTCTTAAAGTAAGATTGGAATAGAGATCTCAAAATCAAATAATAAAAGCTAATTAAAGAGAATATTAAATGAGCACAAAGTAGCTTAAAAATATCACAAACTTATCTCTCAGAGTGGTGTCTTGATTTCGCTTTAATGAATGAATAAACTCTTAAATTTGTGCTCTATTTATAGGTGAAAATATTGTTCTCTCGACTGGTCTAAGGGTCGGTTCAACTGGTCGAAGGACAAACAAAATTTTAAATTTTTTGGCGCGATAAGATAAGGCCGTTACTCGACTAGTCGAGTGGGACCAGAAAAACTTCCTGGACTTTGAGTCGAGCCTGCGCGATCGGTCAAGCACCGTTCACTTGACTAGTCAAGTAGTCTCCAGGACTGGTCGAGGGTCCAACGAAAAATTCCAAAAATTAGCAACAAACCTTGGACTAGTCGAGAAAACCCTTAGACTGATCGAGCCAGTGCTACGACTAGTCAAACAAGGTCTAAGACTAGTCAAGAACATAACCTATAAACAAAAGAAATAACCTATAAAAAATATGCAATGACTATGATACAATTTAGGGTCAATCTAGGGTCATCCAAACCTGTTTGTGAGTAGGAACACTTGAAACATCATTCGCTTCAAATACTTGAATACTTATGATACTTGAAGCTTGAGTTACGCTTGAGTTCTTGAATATTTAACGTTCAGTAGTTAAACTTCAATCTTGAACTTGAGTTCATGAATATGATCTTAAAATCATGAACTTCAACACGCTTCACTTCAACTTGAAGATGTGGGCAAGATCGATGAAGATCCAAAGAACTTAAAAATGTATGAACCTGAACACTTCAACTCAAAGCATGATACAAATACTAAATGGTTTGGCATAACAAAATTTGACAATACAACGGGTGCTAGATTTACATAATAGCATTTACAATCTCCCCCTTTGTCAAATTTGTGACAAAACCAGATAAAGAGAATCATGCATAATAAAGAATCATGCACCAGTTATACGCATAGAAAAGAATCATGCACCATACATGCACAATAAAGAATCATGCACCAAAAGAGTAACAAATTATCAATAAACACATCTTCCCACATCTCCTTCTCATTCCATTACTACCCCTCAATCCAAGAGAGGTGATTTGCAGAATCTGTAAAAATAATAATAATAATAAAATCATACATACTACACTTCATATTCCACAATCACACATCTCTACAATTTCTCTCCCTTTTTGTCACAAAAAGACAAAGGAAAGAAAGATAAAGATAAGAGAAGTAAATGAAATAAGATAGAAAATATCACCATGATAATCAAAATATCAACAGAAAGCACAATATCAAGTCAACATACTAAAAAGTAAAAGTATGTCCAAGAAATATCCCAACACACATGATCCTAACACAAATCCAAGAGTAGAAAGTATTAATACATGTCCATAAAGAAATAAACAGCTAATCAGATCCAGATGATGGATCAGGAATAGAAGGATCTATCTGATGCAGTTCCTTATTAATGCGCCTAAGATATTTGTGCATGTATTTAAATTAATTTTCTTGGGACACATGCATACCCTCTACTTTCTCCTTAAGGGATCACAAACGCTCATCAAAGTCAGACAGCTGAAAGTCAAGATCAGCTGCAGAGTTTGACTCAATTTCATCAAATATGTCATCCATATTGACATCATCTGGAGGCAAAGCATCCTCCTCTTCAGTTGCTTCAGCTGCTCCTCTAGCACCCACATCAACTTGGCCTGGAGCCAATCTCAAATTCATCTTATTTATGTTCGAGTTGTTGAAGGGAAGATGGTTAATGGGAGCTTCTCCAATAGGCATAGCCACAAGACTATGGGTGGCTAAGACAGTCATAAGATAGGCAAATGGTATATCACTATGACCTGGATGGAGACGGAACTGAATCATGATGTAACAGATAAGAAATGGAAGACATACAGAGACACCAGTAACAATAGAGTGAAGGATGCGAACCATGAAAGTAGTGAGCTCAGTCTTGTTACTAGACCTAAGAAAGACATTAGAGATAAAAATTCGATGGAGAACCCTTTATCTAGGTAACATAAATTTGGAACTGAGCGCATTCCCGAAACTCCATTCCGCATTCATGTTGCATAACACTCTAGTGAGCATCCTTTTCTCAGACTCAGAAGGTTTTGCTATAAGATTATAAATAGAAATTCTATCATCATTAACTGGAAGATCCATCAAACCAGATATTAAATGATGGTCTACTTCAATAGGACCTTCTCTAGTTGTAATTGTAAAAGTTAGATTCTCAAAAGAGAAATCAGTTATGCAAGCATACATGGCCTACGCAATGGAATTGTAACGCCCTAAAAATCGGTGGTCGAGATTAAGCCAAAACATCATATCATACTCCCAAGGCATCTAAATTGTGCAAACGGAAGACTGTAATAAGTATATAAACGATATAAAAGTGATAGTAAGCCCTCAGAGTATGAATGTCACTAGGTTAACAATTACAAGTTTAATTTCAAAATATATAAAATGAGAAAGTATAATGTCTTCTATCCCAAATACCATAGCCCCGTCAATGCAATTTTAGGTCTACATAGACCCGCCAAAGAGTTACATGTAGGAGAACTCCTCAACATCATAGTAGTAGTCCGGCTCTGCTTCATAAGCATCGCCATCACCTGTAGCTAAGACAGTTTGGTTGGTGTTACAAGCACCGTCCCGTAACGTGGGAGTGAGTAGCTAACTCAGTGGAATCATAGAGCAAAGATTAACATGTTATCAAATCAATCAAGTGATAATGATAAAACAAATAAATCAAACATTCCTAAGTACTGTAATTAATGTAAGGATGAGATGCAATAATAATGCATGCCCTCGCCAACATACTCCCTCGTGCGACACCATCTTACGTCCGCGGCATGCTTTTGTCCTTCAGTGCTCCACATCTTCCAGGCACATGCAGTGCGATATGAACATGATTAACGAGTTATTATTAGTCCTTTTCATACAACAGGATTGGGAAACTAAGGTACCTCCCTCATATCATTCTTAAACAAGGATCCTGTCTAGGGTCGTCACTCCTAGTAAATCTCATACGATGTTGTGGTTCTAGGTCACTACAAGGGCTGTCAGGACTGTTACACGCACTTGTTGCACCACTCTCCCAATACCTTATCAATACAGGCCTAGTTTGTACTCTATTTACTACAGGAAGGCTCATCGCCTCTCCGCAGATTCAGAGTATGCTTGAGGTCACTACAAAGGGCTCGTCACCAATTAGTGTAGGCCGACAGCTCGAATACAGTGTCCCATACTACCGTATTCGGCTAATGAGTCTGAGTTGTCACTGGTCACTACGGGGAGGCACGTGGCCCCAGCGTAGGCTGACAGCTCGACCACGGTATCCCATACCATCATGCCCGGCTCATGAGTCTTAGCAGAATGAGGTACCAAAGTTAACGGGGTTACACTAGTAAGTTTGGTACCCTAGGTTCAAGCAGTGGCATCGAAACATGGTGAACATATATTAGACAAATCGGGTTACTTGACGAACCCGACTAGTACAAGCGCACATTGCATCGATCGACATGAAGTGCATAAGCACTCCGTGTGGCCTAACCACTGCCGACGACCAACATACGACTCGGGTTCGTCAAACACGTCCTATGTGGTGAATGAATCTCAACCACGAACTCAAGTCTGTTACCGATCGTTTGGACTATAATCATAGCCCGAATCACATTCAATCCTTAACCAAAAGCATGTAAAGTAAAGCAGAATAAACAAAGTAATTCAAGCATGTTAACAAGCATGTCATAAAGCACAATATAAACAGGAAATAAAAACACACATATGTTACAAGTAAGTGGTTAAATTAAACAACCAACATGGAGGAAATCATATACATCTCTAAGTTAGTTGAGAATCCTATCTCAACACCCAAGTAAAGCATTATTTACTACGTATATACTCATACAAGCATTTATACAAACACTTAGACTACACATATTAGCCTACACATTATATGTTGGCTAAAACCTGTATTAGAATGAATCCTTTTGCCAAACAGATACTGCATCCATAACTTGTATGCATATACGACAAATACTCATGGCATACGTATACGGTATTTTCTACAAATACCTAAAATACATAAAATTCCATATACTTCGTATGTATTCGAAATGGAAAAAGGACAGCATGTTCTACATGTGAAATAGCATCCTCATCAATAATCTACCATTAGCGGACATTGAAAGCTTTGAAAAATGATAACCTAAGCGGCTAAAATCCGCACCTTACGCCGTAGAAGCGTAACGAACTCAACAAAGACTCTAAGTCTTCTTATACAGGAATATCAACCTGTAATACAAGCTAGGTTAGCTATCTAACTACTAGCATCAATGGAAACCCTAAAACAAGTTAGGGTTAGGTCTTTCGTACCTAAGAACGAAGTTAAAATCGTTAGAATGATGATTTGATAGCAAGAAAGAAGCACATGGATTAGCAGAATAACTGCTAAGAAGAACCTCTTACTCTTCACTCACTTTCTCTCTCTTTCTTCTTCTCTTTCTCTTCTCTTTTGCTAGGGTTTCTCTCAAATTCGTAGGTGAGGGAGAGAGAGGGTTTAAAGGCCTTATATAGGCTCTGTTTTGAGCTCAATAGCCCCAGAACCTAAAGTATCCTGATTTTATAGTCAAAGTGTACCTGTTTCAGCTCAACGGAGGACTTTCGGAGCCCCCCTTAAGCCAAAGGTCGGACTTAAGCTCACTGACATTGGATGTAGGTCAAGCTAAGTTTTCAGTCCGATCGGATACCCAGATCGACCGTGGCGGACCGGTTTCAGTTTAACGGTCACGGGTACTCGATCAGGGCCATAAGTACATGAACATGTGTGGGAAATGTTCTCTGATCCGAGGGTGTATTTGGGTCAGATTCTGACGGTCTGATTGCTTATATTTGGCCCGCAAACATCAAGTCTCAGATTACTTAAATTTAATTTAATTTCTAACGAAACCCAGGCTTTCTCACACTCCTCACTCTGGGCTTAAGCGAATAGCCGTAGGACACTATCTGGATTTGATTTCTGAGATGGTTGTCAAGCCCAGCAAGGTGGTCCTAATTTTATAACCTCGTATCATTCAGACTTTCGATGTGCGGTCCAGATCTAATACAGAGACTCAATGTGCTCACGAGAGCAGCTGGGTAATGAGATTGCTCCTAGATTATAGGGTAATGTAGCGTCGATGATTCTACAAGTTTTAGGTCTTGTAGATCGTATTTAAAGTGATTCAAGCGAATTCTACTGATTATTTAGTTCAGTACTTAACCAAATTCCGCCCTAATTATGACAGAATACGGTCCTAGGGAAGTTCTACGCCTCTTTCTAGCATTTCTAGTTGGTCTATTATTTTAATTATTTTTATAATAGTTTATCATCAAGTCTAATTCATCTCCACCAAATTTCATTAGGTTTTGTATTGTAAAAAAATTTTAAAAATTTCAGAAGCAGCAGTTGTCTAAACTAATAACTTTCAGATAGTTGTCACCGCGACATATATTTAACTATATTAATTATTTTATTATATTTTTATTTTTATATAAAACTAGGCTTATCAAGCTTCAATCTGGCTTTTGAATCATCTAAATCGGAGTTATAATGAAGGAGATAAATTTTCAAAGTAGGATAAAAATCACAGAATTTTCTAACGAAAACGGGCCACCAGCTCGCATTTTGGTAAGGTCTCTCCAACCCAGCGAGCCCCTCGCCACTCGCTATCCTGTTTTAGGTGATTTTTCCATCTGATATTCGAAATAGGTGTATTTTACAAACTGGGATGAGTTATTCGACTTGCAATATATGTTTTTAGGGTAAGAGAAGCTGATCTATCCATGTAGCCTACTTATTTCGTGAGATTCCAAAACGGTTAATGGTTAAAAACTCATTTTATTTATTTATTTACTATTCATAGTAATTTTCAGTTTAAGTACTGTTCTTCATCACCTAAACATTAGGATTAGTGTCTAATATGAAAGTTCTTGGAAAATTTTGAAGAATAAGGTGGTGAAAGGTGAGATTTTGAAGGAAATGTGAGATTTTGAAGAAAATGGTTTGAAAATGGATTTGAGACTTTTAAATTGAGTGTTTGAGAAGTTAATCAGGTGTTAGGATCGACCCATTGCCTAAGGACGTTTATCTCCAGGTTGGCTAGCATCTTGTAACGCCCTGAAAATTGGGGGTCAAGTATAAACTCAACTCCCGAGTTCCAACACATCACTTATACAACACATATGTTGATGATTGAATGTTGTCTGTATTAATACATGAAACATGAATGAGATTAAGCCAAAACAGCATATCATACTCCTAACGCATCTAAATTGTACAAGCGAAAGACTGTAATAAGTATATAAACGATATAAAAGTGATAGTAAGCCCTAAGAGTATGAATGTCACTAGGTTAAAAATTACAAGTTTGATTTCAAAATATACAAAATGAGAAAGTATAATGTCTTCTATCCCAAATACCATAGCCCCGTCAATGCAATTCCAGGTCTACATAGACCCGCCAGAGAGTTACATGTAGGAGAACTCCTCAACATCATAGTAGTAGTCCAGCTCTGCTTCATAAGCATCGCCATCACCTGCAGCTAAGACAGTCTAGTTGGTATTACAAGCACCGTCCCGTAACGTGGGAGTGAGTAGCTAACTCAGTGGAATCATAGAGCAAAGATTAACATGTTATCAAATCAATCAAGTGATAATGATAAAGCAAGCAAATCAAACATTCCTAAGTACTGTAATTAATGCAAGGATGAGATGCAATAATGATGCATACCCTCGCCAACATACTCATTCGTACGACACCATCTTACATCAGTGGCATGCTTTCATCCCTCAGTACTCCACATCTTCCAGGTACATGCAGTGTGATGTGAACATGATTACCGAGTTATTATTAGTCCTTTTCATACAGCAGGATTGGAAAACTAAGGTACCTCCCTTATATCATTCCCAAATAAGGATCCTGTCTAGGGTCGTCACTCCTAGTAAATCTCATACGATGTTACGGTTCTAGGTCGTTGCAAGGGCTGTCAGGGCTGTTACACGCACTCGTTGCACCGCTTCCCCATCACCTTATCAATACAGGCCTAATTTATACTCTATTTACTATGGGAAGGCTCGTCGCCTCTCCACAGATTCAGAGTATGCTCGAGGTCACTACAAAGGGCTCGTCACCAATTAGTGTAGGCCGATAGCTCAAATACAGTGTCCCATACCACCGTATTCATCTCACGAGTCTGAGTAGCTCACTGGTCACTACGAGGAGGTACGTGGCCCCAGCGTGGGCTGACAGCTCGACAACGGTGTTCCGTACCACCATGCCTGTCTCATGAGTCTTAGTGGATCGAGGTACCAAGGTTAATGGGGTTACACTGGTAAGTTTAGTACCCTAGGTTCAAGCAGTGGCGTCCAAATATGGTGAACATACATTAGACAAATCAGGTTACTTGACGAGCCCGACTAGCACGAGCGCACATTGCATCGATCGACATGAAGTGGATAAGCACTCCATGTGGCCTAACCACTGCTGATGACCAACATACGACTCGGGTTCGTCAAACACGTCCTACGTGACGAATGAATCTCAACCATGAACTCAAGTCTATTACCGATTGTGTGGACTATAATCATAGCCCCAATCACATTCAATCCTTAACCAGAAGCATGTAGAGTAAAGTAGAATAAACAAAGTAATTCAAGCATGTCATAAAGCATAATATATATAGGAAATACAAACACATATATGTCATAAGTAAGTAGTTAAATTAAACAACCAACATGGAGGAAATCATATACATCTCTAAGTTAGTTGAGAATCCTATCTCAACACCCAAGTAAAGCATTATTTACTACGTATATACTCATACAAGCATTTATATAAACACTTAGACTACACATATTAGCGTACACATCATATGTTGGCTAAAACCTGTATTAGGACGAATCCTTTCGCCAAACAGATACTGCATCCATAACTCGCATGCATATATGACAAATACTCATGGCAATCACATTTATAAAATTTATACGTATATGGTATTTTCTACAAATACCTAAAATACATAAAATTCCATATACTTCGTATGTATTCGAAATGGAAAACGGACAGCATGTTCTACATGTGAAATAGCCTCCTCATCGATAATCTACCATTAGCGGACATTGAAAGCTTTCAAAAATGACAACCTAAGCGTCTAAAATCCACACCTTATGCCGTAGAAGCGTAACGAACTCAACAAAGACTCTAAGTCTTCTTATACGTGGAATATCAACCTGTGATACAAGCTAGGTTAGCTATCTAACTACTAGCATCAATGGAAACCCTAAAACAAGTTAGGGTTAGGTCTTTCTTACCTAAGAACGAAGTTAGAATCATTGGAATGATGATTTGATAGCAGGAAAGAAGCACGTGAATTAGCAGAACAACTGCTAAGAAGAACCTCTCACTCTTCACTCACTTTCTCTCTCTTTCTTCTTCTCTTTCTCTTCTCTTTTGCTAGGGTTTCTCTCAAATTCGTAGATGAGGGAGAGAGAGGGTTTAAAGGCCTTATATAGGCTTTGTTTTGAGCTCAATAGCCCCAGAACCTAAAGTATACTTATTTTATAGTCAAACTGTACCTGTTTCGGCTCAACGAAGGACTTCCGGAGCCCCCCTTGAGCCAAAGGTTGGACTTAAGCTCACTGACATTGGATGTAGGTCAAGCTAAGTTTTTAGTCCGATTAGATACCCAGATCGACCGTGGAAGACCGGTTTCAGTTTAACGGTCACAGGTACTCGATCAGGGCCACAAGTACATGAACATGTGCAGAAAATGTTCCCTGATCCGAGGGTGTATTTGGGTCAGATTCCGACGGTCTGATTGCTTATATTTGGCCTGTAAACATCAAGTTTCAGATTACTTAAATTTAATTTAATTTCTAAAGAAACACAGGCTTTCTCACACTCCTCGCTCCGGGCTCAAGCGAATAGCCGTGGGACACTATCTGGATTTAATTTCTGACATGGTTGTTAAGCTTAGCAAGGCAGTCCTAATTCTATAACCTCATATCATTCGGACTTTCAATGTACTGTCCAGATCTGATACAGAGATTTAATTTGCTCCCGAGAACAGCTGGGTAATGAGATTGCTCTTAGATTATAGGGTAATATAACATCAATGATTCTACAAGTTTTGGGTCTTGCAGATCATTTTTAAAGTGATTCAAGTGAATTCTACTGATTGTTTAGTTCAGTACTTAACCAAATTCCGCCCTAATTATGACAGAATACGGTCCTAGGGAAGTTCTACGCCTCTTTCTGGCATTTCTAGTTAGTCTATTATTTTAATTATTTTTTTAGTAGTTCATCATCAAGTCTACTTCATCTCCTCTAAATTTTATTAGGTTTCATATTGTAGAAAAATTCTAAAAATTTCAGAAGCAGCAGTTGTCCAAACTAATGACTTTCAGACAGTTGTCACCGCAACCTATATTTAACTATATTAATTATTTTATTATATTTTTAACTTATATTTTTAACTTATATTTATATGAAACTAGGCTTATCAAGATTCAATCTGGCTTTTAAATCACCTAAATCAGAGTTATAACGAGGGAGATATGAATTTTCGAAGTAGGAGAAAAATTACAGAATTTTCTGCCGAAAATGGGCCACCGGCCCACTACGGCCCTGCCAGACCCGCAATTTGGTGAGGCCTCGCCAACCTAGCGAGTCCCTCACCACTCGCTATCATATTTGGGGTGATTTCACCATCCTATATTCAAAATAGGTGTATTTTATAAACCGGGATGAGTTATTCGACGTGCAATATATGTTTTTGGGTAGGAGAAACTGACCTATCCATGTAGCCTACTTATTTTGTGAAATTCCAAAATGCTTAATGGTTAAAAACTCATTATATTTATTTATTTACTATTCATAGTAATTTTTAGTTTAAGTATTGTTCTTCATCACCTAAATATTAGGATTAGTTTCTAATATGAATGTTCTTAGAAAAGTTTGAAGAATAAGGTGGTGAAAGGTGAGATTTTGAAGGAAATGTGAGATTTTGAAGAAAATGGTTTGAAAAGGGATTTGAGACTTTTGAATTGAGTGTTTGAGAAGTTAATCAGGTCTTAGGATCGACCCATTGTCTAAGGACGTCTATCTCCAGGTTGGCAAAAATCCGGGGTGTTACAGGAATGGTATGCCGGACCGCCCCAATTTAAAATGTTATCCCATCCGACATTTTAAAGGAGATGAACAACGCTAAATGGTTCCAAGTGATTAGAGTTGATCGTTCATTCAATAATCACATTGCGAAGACGTATATCCCTCACATACTCGGGGTCTTCTTCGGGTGACTGAAGATGGTGCACTGTGATTGGAGCGGAACGAGAAGAAGGACCATGAGTGGGTTTCTTCTTATGTCGACCTTCCATAGCAACAAGAAAGACAAGGAACATAAGCAATGCAAGAAAGGAAGAAAGGGTTTCAAAGAAATCAAATTTTTAGCAAGAAAACCCAACGAACCACCATAAACCTTGAAATAAACTACAAAAACAAGGAAATGGAAGTGCAAAAAATTTAAATCTATAAGGAAATCGAAAATGATGCACTAACCATGAAGGAATCGAAGGTGAGTTTGACCGGTTGTGCTAGGAATAGTTGGGAAAGATAAAACAAATAAAGAAAAAGTAATAAAAACCCCCAAACCGGAGCAGCTCGACTAGTCGAGTACATACTCGACCGGTCGTGCCGCGACTGGTCAACTGTGTACTCGAATGGTCGTGCACCACAAAAATTCAACAATTTTACATATTTTTAAAATTTACAAAAATAAATAAAGTAAAAACATGCAATATATTATAAATAAACACAAACATTTCAGTTCATATTGCACATTCCCATATCCAATTTTAACTTAGCAAACCTGTTTCTGTCAAGCGGCTTTGTAAATATGTCAGCAAGTTGATTTTCAATCTGAATATAATCCACTGAAATAATCTTATCTTCTACTAATTCATGAATATAATGATATCTAATGTCAATATGCTTAGTTCGTGAATGCTGAATTAGATTTTTAGAAATATTAATTACACTAGAATTGTCACAATACAAAACCATAGTATTTCGCACAAATTCGTAATCACTTAAAATCCTCTTCATCCACCAAGTTGGGTGCATGCATTACTGGCTGCAATATACTCAGCCTCATCTGTGGAAAGTGATATAAAACTCTATTTCTTATTATGTCATGAAACCAGACAGTTCTCGATATAAAAACATCCACCACTGGTTGACTTGCGGTCATCAATATTACCAGCTCAATCAGCATCCGAATAACTGGCTAATTAAACATTAGTATCATGAGGATACCAAAGGCCAAGTTTGGCCGAACTTGCGACATATCTTAAAATGCGCTTTACAGCAATCAGGTGGGTTTCTTTAGGGTCTGATTGATATCTAGCACAAATTCCTACGCTGAATGCAACATCAGGTCGGGTTGTAATTAAATATAATAAACTACCTATCATGTTGCGATACAACTTAGGATCTACACTTTTACCTGTTGAATCCTTAAAGAGTTTAAGTGTCATACTCATAGGAGTATCAAAATTTTTTCCGCTCTCAAATCCAAACTTTTAAACTAAATTTAGAGCGTATTTAGTTTGAGAGAAAAAGAACCCATTAGGAAGTTGTTTTACTTGCAAACCTAAGAAATAGTTCAGTTCTCCAACCATGCTCATTTTAAATTTCGACTTCATTAAATCTGCAAACTCAATAGTCATGTTAGAACAGGTAGATCCATAGATAATGTCATCAATATATATTTGTACTTTTAGTATGTGATCATTGTGTTTCTTTACAAAAAAGTGTCTTATCAACACTCCCCATTATAAAGTTATGACTTAGTAAAAACTTAGTCAATTTCTCATACCATGCCTTGGGAGCTTGTTTTGATCCATAGAGTGCCTTTTTTCAGGTGATAAACATGATCAGAATGTTTAGGGTCTTCAAAACCAGTAGGTTGTTCTACATATACTTCTTCATGTAGATCACCATTCAAGAAAGCACTCTTAACGTCCATTTGGTAAATTTTGAACTTTTTGTAACAAGCAATGGATATAAACAGTCTGATAGATTCAAGATGAGCTACTAGGGCAAAGGTTTCATCACAATTTATGCCTTCTATTTAAGTGTACCCTTCTACAACCAGTCTAGCCTTGTTTTTTATAATGTTACTAAGTTTATCAGACTTATTTTTAAAGATCCATTTAATTCAAATAATGTGTTTATCATTAGGCCTAGGAACTAAGTATCATACATCATTCCTTACGAATTGATTAAGTTCATCTTGCATACCTACTATCCAGTTTTCATCAGCAAGAGCTTCTTTTATGTTGGCCGGCTTAAATTGAGATGTGAAGCACACATAATTATAAATATTTTCTAATTGTCTACGAGTACTCACACCAGTGAGAGGATTCCCAAGAATTTAATAAGTTGGATGGTCTTTAACTGGCCGCAATTCAGGGTCATTTTGACTAGATGAAGAGTCCGGTTTATCAAATAAAGGGACTTCATCATCTTCTGAACTTGAGACAGGTGTATTCAAGTGATTATCTATAACCACATTAATGGATTCTTTAATAACATCGATCCTCTTGTTGAGAACACGATACGCTCGACTATTTAACACATATCCTAGAAAAATACTGTCATTAATGGATTCTTTAATAACATCGATCCTCTTGTCGAATTTTCCCAGATTTTCTCGGTCACGCAAATGTAGCACTTGCTGTTAAAAACTCAAAAGTATTTAATAGTAGGCTTCTTATTGAACCATAGTTCATATGCGGTCTTATTATTATATTTTCTAGTATAAACACGGTTAGCGATATAACATATCGTGTTCACAGCTTCAGCCCAAAGATTTTTAAGAAGTTTCATACTATTTAACATCACATTGGCCATTTCTTAAAGTTCTCAATTTTTCTTTTCAACTACCCCATTCTATTGAGGTGTCTTGGGTGCAAAATACTCATGTGATATTCCATGATCGCTACAAAACTTCTCAAAACTGCTATTATCGAATTCGAAACCATGATCACTATGGATTTTGGTGACATGTGATTCCATCTCAGTTTGGATACGCTTGAGTACTCTTTTCACTTCATCAACCAGTTAATATCACAGAACCGTTCTCATTAGAAAATTCACACCCTTGGTTGGTGAATTTGATGTTATGTTTGTTATCATAAATTTGAAAAATGCTTAAGAGATTATGCTTAAGACCCTCTATAAACAACACATTCTCAAATGGAGGAAAATTAAAGAGTTGAACCGTACCTTAGCCAAATAATCTTGCAATTGCTACCATCACCAAATGTGACTGAGCCATCAGTCATATCTTTAAAATTGGTGAACAAATCTTTATCACCTATTATGTGTCTAGAGCAACCACTGTCTAGGTACCACTTTGATTGACTCGAAGCCTTGAAAGTGGTGTAGGAAACCAAATAAGTAACCTTAGGAACCCATGTCATTACCGTTTTGGAGTATAATTGGTCTTTCTATGCTTGTAGTTGTTATATATTCTACCATTCAAGTTGAATTTTAGAAGCTCCTTAAGTAAATCCACAATTTTCTCAGCTAAGGGGTTATGATTCTAATTTTTATAATTGATATGGTTGTTTTTAAGTTTCATAGCCTAAAAAGTTTTAGGATTTTTAAAACAATTTTGATTCAGACTTTTCCCTTTTGAGTTAGAGGACTCTCCTTTAACAAATTCAGGAGGAGTAATCTTATATTTAGGAGGGATATTTTTATCATTGCCCAGACCAGATCGATCGCCACATTTCCTTGATCCGGATATTAGTCTTTCTAGTTTAAGATCACCCTGGGCATACCTTCAAGTATCCTTCAAACTCAAGAGAGAAGAGACTTCTAGTTTTAGTTTTTTATTTTTAGATTTTAGGTTTTCAATTTGGGAAGTTTTGAAATCTAAATCACACTTAGTTTTTTCAAAACAATTTGAAAAAATGTGATTTTTCTAAGACTATATTATCAAAATTTTCTTTTAATTTTAAAAACTTTTCTTTTTGAAGTTTTAATTTTACAGCTATCTTACAACTTTCCCTATATAGGGTATCATAGGCATCTTGTAAATCTTCATCATTTTCAGGATCACTTCTCAGATTTTCTTCACTAGTTGAATCACAACTATCTGAGAAAGTAAATTTGGCTAGAGTCATTAAGGCTTTGACTTTACTAGTAGACTCAGGTTCAGAATCATATGACTCAGAAGAGGCTTCAGAGCAAGATGATTCATCCCATGTGGCTAACATGCCTTTCTTTTTAGATTTGTCCCTCTTTAGACATTTGTTTACCAGATGCCCGTATTCATGGCAATTGAAACATTAGTTGTCTTTACTAGATTTCCAATTTTTAGATCTAGTTCTTTTCTTTTCTAAAAGTTTTTAAAAATCTACCCTCTTTTTACTTTGGAAAATCTTATAAAACTTCTTGGCAAATAATGTCATATCATCTTCAGAGTTTTCAAAATCAGAATTACTAACATTTTCATGAGAAATATTTTTAAAAGACTTAAGGGTGATCGACTTACCTTTAGGAGCTTTAAAGTTTAACTCATAGGTTTGTAAAGAACCGACCAGTTCTTCAACCCTCATATTATCTGTATCACGAAGTTCCTAAATGGCAGTGACCTTTGAATTGAACCTTTCAGGCAATGAGCGTAGTATCTTTGCACAGACTTTGCTTTCTGTGATACTATCACCAAGACCCCACATAGAGTTGACTATGTCATTTAACTTAGTATAGAAGTCCATGAAAGTTTAACTTTCTTCCATATGTATTTCCTCAAACCGAGTGGTGAGGATTTGAAGTTTAGATTTCTTGACAATAGCCGTACTCTCGTGTGTCATTTTTAGAATGTCCCTAGCTTGTTTTGCAAAATCACAGGATATAATTCTTTTAAATTCATCCGGTGATAGTGCGCAAGTAATTGCATTTAATGCCTTTGCATTGGCACTACTCTCATTTTTCTAAAGTGTGGTCAAAGAAAAATAAGGTGCAACCTTCATAGATTTGGTTCCATCAGTGCCTAGAAAACATCCACCACAATACCAGAAATTACAACATTCACACACATAGGCACATTCAATCATCCACCACAATACCAAAAATTATAGTGGTTCGCTTGTGTGTACACCAACTGCTAGAAAACAGCCACACAACTACTCCACTCCTAATATCCACTCCCTCGGGATATTAACGTTCATTATGAAAAAGGTTTTCTAAGGTTCACCTTAAAACCTTCACAATTGTGTCTTTGATTGGGCTTACACAATTCCAAAAACCCCACACTTTGAGATTTTCTGGATCACCTCTTACAAAACCAAAAAGAGTTTTTTCTGGCACAACCTCAAACACCAAAAAAGAATGTACAAAATGTAAATGTACATATCTGGAAATTCACCTTTGAAGAAGCTCGGTAGAACCGATCCGTTGTAGACAACGATGTTTAATGTCCAGTCTCTTAGATGAAAAGGTACTTATTCTAAGTAATTTTTAAATTAATCAACCTGGGCTAGCTTGATTTGATTTTGATCTCAAGAAAGGGAAAAATACAAATCCCTTCTTAAAGTAAGATTGGAATAGAGATCTCAAAATTAAATAACAAAAGATAATTAAAGAGAATATTAAATGAGCATAAAGTAGCTTAAAATATCACAAACTTATCTCTCAGAGTGGTGTCATGATTTTACTCTAATGAATGAATAAACTCTGAAATTTGTGCTCTATTTATAATAGGTGAAAATACTGTTCTCTCAACTGGTCTGAGGGTCAGTTCGATTGGTCGAAGGACCAACAAATTTTCAAATTTTCTAGCGCGATAAGATAAGGTCGTTACTTAACTGATCGAGTGGCTTGCTCAACTGGTCAAGTGGCCTGCTCAACTGGTCGAGCAATGCACTCGACTGGTCAAGTGGGATCAGAAAAGCTTGCTGGACTTTGAGTCGAGCCTGCATGACCAGTCAAGCATTGTTCACTCGAGTAGTCAAGCAGTCTCTAGGACTGGTCGAGGGTCTAACAAAAAAATTCCAAAAATTAGCAACAAACCTTGGACTAGTCGAGAAAACTCTTAGACTGGTCGAGCCAGTACTAGGACTAGTCGAACAAGGTCTAAGAATAGTTGAGAAAATGACCTATAAACAAAAGAAATGACCCACAAAAAATACATCACTACAAGAAATATGGTTTTTACCTACGAAACTTTTACCTACGAAAATATTTTTCGTAGGTAAAGATGACTTTTACCGACGAAAATTACTTTCGTAGGTAAAAGCATACTTTTACCAATGAAATTTAATTTCGTAGGTAAAAGCCATCTTTACCTACGAAAATTTTCGTAGGTAAAGGGTGTTTTGACTTAATTTTATTTTTACCTACGAAATTGTATTTTGTAGGTGAAACCCATATTTACCTACGAAAATATTCGTAGCTATAGGGTCTTTTGTATTTTTCAACAAAACAAAAATCAAAAACTTTACTTTTACCTACGAAATTAAATTTTGTAGGTAAAACCCATATTTACCTACGAAAATGTTCATAGCTGAATGGTTTGTCAAAGTTTTCAAAAAAATAGAAAATCCAAAACATTTCTTTTACCTACGAAATTTAATTTCGTAGGGAAAACCCATATTTACTAAATTTTATAGGGAAAACCCATATTTACCTACGAAAATATTTGTAACTATCTTTTGAACATTTTAAAAAATAAAAAATCGAAAATGTTACTTTTACCTAAAACCCATCTTTGCCCACGAAACTATTCGTAGCTGAAGGGGCTGCGAAAATTTTCAAAAAATTAGAAAATCCAAAACCTTCCTTTTACCTACGAAATAAAATTTCGTTGGTAAAACCTATCTTTCCCTACGAAAATATTTGTAGCTAAAGGGTCTGCTAAATTTTAAAATTTTTCAGGAAAACAAAAAATCCAAAACCTTGCTTTTACCTACGAAATCTAGGTAGAAAATCTAAAACCTTCCTTTTACCTACGAAATAAAATTTCATAGGTAAAACCTATCTTTCCCTATGAAAATATTCATAGCTAAAGGGTCTGCTAAATTTTTAAAATTTTTTCAAGAAAAATAGCAAAATCCAAAACCTTGCTTTTACCTACGAATTGGAGGTTCGTAGGTAAAACCCATCTTTACCTACGAAATTATTCGTAGCTGAAGGGTCTTTTGAATTTCAAAATTTGAAAACCTTTGTTTTCCTTTTACCTACGAATTCTAATTTCGTAGGTAAAACCCATCTTTCTCTACGAAAATATTCATAACTAAAGGGTCTGTTAAATTTTCACCAAAAATCAAAAACCTTACTTTTTCCTACGAATTCTAATTTCGTAGGGAAAACCCATCTTTGCCTATGAAACTATTCGTAGCTGGAGGGTCCGTGAAATTTAGAAAATCCAAAACCTTACTTTTACCTACGAATTTGAAGTTCGTAGGTAAAACCCAACTTTACCTACGAATTTATTCGTAGCTAAAGGGTCTTTTGAATTTCTTTTACCTACGAATTCTAATTTCATAGGTAAAACCCATATTTACCTACGAAATTACTCGTAGTTGAAGGGTCTTTTGAATTTCAAAAATCGAAAACCTTACTTTTACCTACAAATTCTAATTTCGTAGGTAAAACCCGTCTTTACCTACGAAAATTTCATAGCTAAAGGGTCCAAAAGCTTACTTTTTCCTACGAATTATAATTTTGTAGGTAAAACCCATATTTACCTATGAAAATATTCGTAGCTGAAGGGTCTTTTGAATTTTTGCAAATTTTCGCGGGGTGTTGAAAATGTTGGCGGTAAGACTTTTACAGACGAAAATGTTCGTCGGTAGTCTATAACCTAAATGTGTATATATAAAAGGTAATATTTAAATAATTTGTAATATCACATGAAAAAGAATATTGAAAAGTTACGAAATTTTAAATATGTTTAAGAAAAATTTTGAGAACAAAATAATGCTTTTGAAGAGAAAAATTGGCATTTTGAAATTTTTGAGAAAAAATTAAAATATGAGAAAATTTTTGAGATTTTACAAATAAAAATTCAAAATTTGTATTTTAAATATTTTTGAAATATTTTATAATAAAAATAATATTTATTTAAAAGAGTAAAAAAAAATATACCTTTTGAAAAAAATGTTAAATTTATTTGTGAAAAATAAAATTACTAAATTATTAGGCACACCCACTAATTGAACCTTTAATTGTTTTTGGACAATGTAATCAGTTTGAATTAAAGAGTAAATAACTTCAGATGTTTAAATCAAATCTCACTGAAATTGTAGATCAATCTTGTATGCCCAATATCTTTCTCATATGTAGCCTGATTGAGGCAAGTAACTAATCAAATTGAGAGTATTGATCAGTAAAATAGAGTGAATGCATCAGACATGTAAAATGGGCCAAATATTCTGGTTAAAATTGTGACCCAACTTACTGACCTCGTGAGAACCTAAGAATTGATGTTAGTAAGTTTTGTGGGCCCCATCATGATGTTTGTCGAACATCAACACCATGGAATTGATGTGTCCCCTTTAGGTTATGAGATATCTCAAAAATCATCGGTAAACGAAACTTAAGTGGGCCATACCATTTAAAACTATGTGAAGATATCCTAAAAAATATAAAAGCACTTGGTGGAGCCCACATGAGTTTTGGATGCAGTTGAAACTTGGTCTGACCCCTCATCCAAGTGGGACACACAGAATGAGTGGGTTGGATATGTGAATCACATTTAGGCAAGCCCAATATATGATTATGAATGTTTTAATGAAACCCCTCTCTACTCCATTTAGGTGAGTTACTAATTACCCTTAGCATACTGAGTAAACTCTGTAGGGTCCACCATTATTTATTTATTTTATCTACTCCGTTCATAGATGTTAACAGAAAATTTGAGGTCTAAAGAACCAAAAGGAAGCATATCTAAAGCTCAAGTGGACCACAGTACCACAGGAAATAGTGTGATTGAACCTCTACCATTGAAAAATTCTTGGAGGCCATAGAAGTACTTTTAGATCAAGTTGATGTTTGTATTTTCTCTTTATTCATATTTTTTTGATATTATGAACAGGTTGGATGGCAAATAAACATTACTATGGGCCCAAGGTAGGTATAACGATGGAAATCATTATTCCACATTGTTTTGTGTGGCATGGTCCACTTGAGTTTTGGATTTACTGAAAATTTGGGATCAACCCACACCGTTCATCCATTTTTCAAGATCATTTTAGAGAATTATCCAAAAAATGAATCATATCCAAAGATTAAATGGACCACACCATAAATAAGGAGAACAGATTGGCCTCTCCCCCTAACACCGGCCAATGCCTGGCGGTTGGTGCTCTGTGGGTCCCACCATGTTGTATGTGTTTCATCCATGTTGTCCATCTATTTTTAAAGATCATCTTACGGCATAAGATAAAAAATAAGGTAAATCCCAATCTGAAATGGACCACATTATAGGAAACAATGTTGAATGAGCGTCAACCATTAAAAACATTTTGGGGGCCATAAAAGTTTTGGATTGAGATGATTTTTGTTTTCCCCCTTCATCTAGGCCTATATGACCTAATAAACAGATTGGATGTCAAATAAACAGTACAGTTGGCCTTAGGAGGATTTTAATGATGGATATCCCCAATCACTATTGTTTTCATGTGGTGTGGTCCACCGGAGATTTATATACCTCTCATTTATGGAATAAATCCCTAAAATGATCTTTAAAAATGGATGAATATAATGGATAAAATACATACATCATGGTGGGGCCCACAGAGCACCGACCATCAGCCACTGGTTGGTGTCAGGGGAGTAGCGAGACTAGCTATAGAAGTGACGTCAGCAAGTTTCGTGGGCCCCACCATGATATATGTTTTATATCCACATCTTCCATCCATTTAGAGAGATCATTTTAGGGCAATATCTAAAGAATGAGTTAAATCCAAAGCCCCAGTGGACCCCAACAGAGAAAAACTGTGGGACAGTGACCCCCACCATTAAAAACTTCTAAATGCCACAAAAGTTTTAGATGAAGCTAATATTTGTGTTTCCTTTATTTCATGTCTTTTTTATATATTATTTATTTATAACATTTGAACAGGTTGGATTTTAAATAAACGTTATGATGGGCCTTAGGATAGTTTCAATGGTGGGAATCACTCTCCCGCTGTTTTCTGTGGTGGGGTCCACTACAGATTTTTATCTGCCTAATTCTTTTTCTCATGACTTAAAATGATATCTTAAAATGGATGGACGATGTGGATATAACACAAATTATATGGAGCTCATTTTTTTGGTGGACGTAGCCAAAGGTCTGGCTTTTAATGGTGGACGTTCAATCTCGATTGTTTTCCCGTGGTGTGATCCACTTGAGAATTATATTGATCTCATTTTTTGGGATTAATCCTAAAATGATATGGAGAAATGGATGGACGGCGTGGATTAAAACATATAAATCATGGTGGGCCCATAGAGCACTATCAGATGGAAAGCGCAAGTGACGTTACATATTTACTGAGACAATATGTGAGTTTTGTGTTTGATGTAAAACAGTGGTGACTCATTCATATTAATAGTGGTAATGCTATAGAATTATCCAGACCATCTAAATAATGGGTCTAGTTCTTAATGGTTAATATTTATACTTTTTCCTATATAAAACCATCTTAATCATTCAGTAAATGGTCCCGTAAATGTATGGGTATTAATGTAATTGATGTGTTAAATTATGGAAAACTCACAGTTTGCGAATTTGAAACTAATATCTCATTTCGGAAGGGGGATTTCCAAATCCCTCTTTCGAACGACGCCCGAGCTTTGCTTGGTTTCTCATTTTCTTCTTCCTCCGGTGGGTGAGCTCCGAATCTTTGAAGGATTTCAGGCATATCTCTCCTGCCATGGGTGAGCTTCTCTCAAAATCCCTGTTTTTATTCCAAAATCCATTCCATTTGTCATTGATTTCTCTTTTCTTCTCATTGGGCCATGGTTCCGGCTGGCATTGATTGTAATAATGTCGAGATTCGGCAATGTGGAATGGATGTAACTTGGGGAGGATGAAATGAATTTGTCTTTCGTAGGAATAGATGTGATGTAGCTGTGATTAAGACCAACAAGCATTTGGAAGAACTAGCTTTCTTTCCTAGAGAGTGGATCTCATGGATTCGCATTCATTCACTAAATTTGATTAGAATATTTTTCTATTATCTTTTGGATGTGCATGTCATTCACTGTTTCTACTTTTTGCAGCTTGGTTTTTGTAACTCCCTGAAAATCGGGGGCTAAGCATAAACTCAACTCCCGAGTTCCAACGCATCACTTATGCAACAAAATGAATGATGATTGAATGTTCTCTATATTAGAGTAGTGAACATGAGTGAAATTAAGCCAAAACAGCATATCATACTCCAGAGACAGTTAAATTGCAAGTGGAAGACTATGATAGATAGATAAAATATATAAACTATGGTGAGTCTCCAGAGTGTGATGATGTTACCAGGTTAATTAATTACAAGTACAATTCTAAAATATGCCTAATGTGAGGAAGTGTAATGTCTTCTATCCCACGTACCATAGCCCCGTCAATTCAATATCAGGTCTTCATAGACCTGCCAGAGAGATACAGATAGGAGAACTCCTCCTCATCATCATAGAAGTAGTCCGACCCTGCTTCATAAGCATCGTCATTACCTGAAACTCAACAAATCTGGTTGGTGTATACAACACCGTCCCGTATCATGGGAGTGAGTGATCAACTCAGTGAAACAGTAAAGCATAGGTTAACATGTTATCAACTCAGTCAAGCAGTAATGATAAAGCAGTAAAATCAAACACTCCTAACTACTCTTATTAATGTAAGTATGAATGCAGTCATGATGTATGCCCTCACCACACACACCCTCGTGTGACACCATCTTACGTTCGCGGCATGCTTTCATCCCTCAGTACTCCACATCTTCCAGGCACATGCAATGCATGATGAGTATGATTACCGAGTTGTTATTATTCCATTTTAAACAGCAGGATTGGAAAACTAAGGTACCTCTCTTATATCATTCCCAAACATGATCCATTCTAGGGTCGTCAGTCCTAGACAATCTCATATGATGGTGTGTTTCTAGGTCACTGCAAGGGCTGCCAGGGTTGTTATACGAAATCGTTGCACCACTCCCCCATCACCTTATCAATACAGGCCTAGTTTATACTCTGTTACTACGGGAAGGCTCATCGCCTCACCACAGCTTTAGAGTATGCTCGAGGTCACTCCACTAACGTCCTACCAACTGGCAGTCTATTTTCGAAGCTTGACCAGTTCACTTATTAAGAATAGGACTTGGATGTAACCCGACTGGGGACCACAGCCAGGCTACGTCAGTGTAGGCCGACAGCTCGAATATAGTGTCCCATACCACCATAATCAGCTCACGAGTAGGTTGCTCACTGGTCACTGCAGGGAGGCATGTGGCCCCAGCGAGGCCGACAGCTTGACCACGGTGTCCCATACCACCATGCCTGGCTCATGAGTCTTAGCGGATTGAGGTACCATGGTTAACGGGATTCCATTGGTAAGTTTGGTACCCTAGGTTCAAGCAGTGGTGAACATACATTAGACAGATCGGGTTACTTAACGAGCTCGACTAACACGAGCGCCCGTTGAGTTGTATGACATGAAGTGCATAAACACTTCATGTGGCCTAACCACTGCCGACAAGCAATGCACGACTCAAGTTCGTCAAACACGTCCTACGTGGCGAATGAATCTCAGCCATGAATTCGATCCCATTACCAACTGCCTGGATTATACAGTAGCCCCAATCACATTCAAATGCAAATAGGTAAAGCAGTAATGGATCAAGATTCAAATCATACAATCAAAGTCTGGTATTATCCGTTTAGGGCTGCCAGGGCTGTTGCACGGAATCATTACACCACTCCCCCATCACCCATAACGGATCATACAACGTAAACATGAATTTAAACATACGCATTACATAGATAAAATCATGCAATCAGTTGAGCATGTTATGAAGCATATTATAAAGCATGTTATAAAGCACAATATAAACAAGAATACAAACACATATATTTCATAAGTAAGCGATTAAAGAAATCAACCACATGCAGGAAATCATACACGTCTCTAAAGTAGTTGGGAATCCCATCTCAACACCAACCTAAGACACCATCATCCAAACACTTACTCTCACAAGCATTTTCATAAACACTTAGAATACACTATTTTAACATACATAGTGTATATTAGTAAAAAAAAACATGTATTAGGGCGAGTCCTTTCGCCAAGCAAGTATTTTATGCATATATAGTATATTCACACAGCAAATAATCATGGAAAACACATCCCCAAAATTTATACGTATACGGTACTTTCTAAAATACACAATTTTAACATACATAGTGTATATTAGCAAATCATATATTAGGGCAAGTCCTTTCGCTAAATAAGTATTTTATCCATACATAACAGATTCGTACAACAAATAATCATGGCAAACACATTTCTAAAATTTATACATATACGGTATTTTCTACGAATACCTAGAATATGTAAAATTTCATATTCTTCATCTTTAATTGAAACAGAAAACAGACAGCACTTTGTACATGTGCAATTGCATGCAGATCATAAATCTATCATTATCTGACATTAAAAGCATTGAAAACCATAACCTATACACCTAAAGTCCGCACCTTTTGTCGTAGAATCGTAACGGAGTCGATAGATTTGCTAAGGCTTTGTTTATGGCAGTTTGGCAACCTATAGAACGAAATAGGTTAACTATTTTATAACCTATAACTATCAAAACCCCAAATCAGTTTAGGGTTAGGGTTTCTTACCTAGAAACGGAGCTGGGATCGCCGGGAAAGTGATTGGAATGAAGTGGTTGGGCTTGTGTAGTAGTAGGGAAGAACATTAGGGAGATCCTCCCACTTCTCTCACACTCTCTCTCTCTCTTTTCTCTCTTCTCAAATCCAAATTCGTATGGCTAAAATGGGAGAGGGTTTAAGGTCCTTATATAGCCTAAAACTTCACCGAAATAAACTTGGGAATAAGGTATACTTGGGTTTTTTCCAAAGGGCTTCTGTTTCAGCTCAACGGAGGACTTCTAGCGGCCCCCCTTGAGCCAAAGGTCGGACTTAAGCTCACAGACATTGGATCTAGGTTTAGTTAAGTTTTCGTTCCAGTCGAGTTTCCAGATCGCACGTGGTGGACTAGTTTCAGTTCAACGGTCAGTGGATCTCGATCAGAGATTCCGAGTACGTGGATATGTTTATGAAATTTTTCCTGATCCGAGGGTGTAATTTGGCCTGATTCTGACGGTCTGGTTGCCTAATACTGACCCACAAGCGACAAGTCTCAGATTACTATTCAAGATATTTATTTTGGAAAGAAAACAAGTGTTTTCACACTCACGCTCCGGACTCAAGCGAACAGCCGGGGACACTATCTGAATTTGATTTTCGAGATGGTTGTCAAGTCCAGCGAGGCGGTCCTAAGTCCTTAACTTCGTATGATTCGGACTTCCGACGTGCGGTCTAGATCTGATACGGAGTTTCGACATGCTCCCGAGAGCAGTCGGGTAATGAGTTTGATCCTAGATTTTAGGGTAACCTAGCGTCACTGATTCTACAAGTTTTGGGTCTTGCAGATCGTATTTAAAGCGATTCTAGCGGATTTCGTAGCTAATCTAGTTTTACACTTAGTTACTTTGTCTCATTTCTAAAGGATTTAGTCTTATAAGATTTCTGTCTGAGGTGGTACATAGTCCTTTGTAGTTTGTATATAAAGTGATCCACGTTATACTACTTAGCTAGTTTAAGATAGTATCTAGGGTGAAAGTACTTAAAAAAATTGGAAGAACAAGGTGGTGAAGGGTGGGATTTGTGAAGGAAATGGGTTCAAAAGAGGTTTTAGACTTTGGGATTGCATTCTGACAAGTTAATAAGGTGTTCGGATCAACCCATTGCCTAAGGACATCTAATTCCAGGTTGGAAAAAATTTGGGATGTTACAGTTTTGCAGTAACAATGGCAGCACTGCTCGGTATTCCTTTTCCTTTTAGAAGGTGCATCATAAGGATCTTGTCAATGTTAACTAGTACTGATAATATTGTAGTTCTACATTTGGCATTGTTGTAAGCCTGTTGGAGTATACAGGGTCCAGTTGTATTTCAAACAGTTCCTCTCCTTCATTTAGATAATGTTTCATACATTCTCCTCACACCACAGACGCTGAGGGTATGAGGAATCAATACACTGGCACCTTCACATCACATGTTTAATTTGTGATCGATATTTATTAAATCTCTGGCTCTTCCATGTTTTCAACTTGGAATACATTTATATTTGTGAAAAAAATAGAAGAAAAAGAAAAAAAAAGCCTGCCAAAACTATAGTTCATCTTATATGCAGTTGAAAATTGGTGGTAGTCACATTTGGTAATTTATATTTCTTGGAGCATTTATCTGCTATTTGTCCCAGCAACTTGGCTAAACTCTTCTATTTTAGCCAAAACCTTTTCTAAGTAAAATTACAATCTACCTTAACTCTGTGAAGATAATTGTTATATTATTCTTGTTTTAAATCTTTAGACTCGGGACCTCCTTTATGAGTTTTATTTAGTGGCTATGACCTTTTGAAATGCCAAGTGTTGGGTTTGCAGTTTTGGGCTGATAGTGTTTGTAGTTTCATGGGATTTCCAAGGACCTGTGCTTTGACAAAAGGCACAGTCGTTGGGGGTCACGGATTAAGTGAGGCAGGGTAACAATTTAACAGTTTAGTGAGTGAGGCCCTGAATGTGTGGCCCACCTCGATGTATGTGTTATAGATGCACACCGTACATTCATTTTTTCATTTGGTTTTTCAGCTCATTTGAGGGCATTATATCAAAATTGAGGTAGATACAAAATCTCAGGTGAATCACGGTAGGGATTTTTGGGGGCCACAGAAGTTTTGGATCAAAATGTTATTCCGTGTTTTCCCTTCATTCAGGTTTTTGTGACCTTATCAACAGATTGGATGATAAATAAACATTACAGAGGGCCTTAAGAAAATTTTAATGATAAACTTATTGTCCAACTATATGGTCCAATTTTTAATGGTTCATCTCCATAGTTTTTCTTTTCCTTCACACAAGACAAGGATGCTAATGTTCATTTCATTTTCCATGTTAATAAAGATAATGACAATTATATTTTGAAATCTATGTATCTTCTACTAACAGAACAATTTACAGGTATATTGCTGTTGGAGATGAATCATTAATCCAAAGCTATGGAGAACGCCCTTTATCGTTGGCGCAGCAACAAATATCCAGTTGGCACAGCAACAACTACAAGCACATTTTAGATTATCATAACATGCAATGGTCCTAGAACAGACTGCCCAGGTATCTCTAGCTAGCAAATGTGCTTCCTCGAGCCTACTATTTTGGCCAAGCAAATCAATCAAACACCCATAATGCTCGATCTTTGGATCTATCCTAAAATCTCTCTTCATACTAAATTTTGATGCATATTTTGATCCATTCTCTCTTGAAGCTGCTGTTAGCTGTTAGCTGTGGTAGCTTTTTCCTCACTTGCTAAATTTTGCTATTAGCTGTGGTAGCTATTTCCTTGACCCATAGCAGGAAATAAAGTAGGAAATAAACTTGATGGATGGCTAATTTGCCACTTGTTAGGCAGAGAGTCGACACGATCGCACTATATGGGTATCAGTTCTGTTTGTATCCCCTTGATGGGCAACCAATTTCAGAATTATCTGGAAAGAAAATCTAGTTTGGTGTCAAAGTAGCATGGAAAAACTTCCTCTGGTTTGGTCAGGTATGGATCTTATATTCTGCTTTCTATCAAAAGAGGACAAAAACATCTGTTGTGGACCCAGTTTGCATCCAGTGCCATATATTAGATGGTATCAGTCCTATGATAAGATTGGCAAATGTGTCAATCCATCCAAACCAGCCAATTGGTAGACCAGTTTATGGATGGGCCACTGGTTGAAACTATTTCCAACCATTTGATCTAAGATTTCTTTTTACCATCCAAAAATACCAAGAGGTGCTCCACTAATGGTATGGTTTGAATCCTCACCCAAGTGCATGAATTAAGGTCTTCTAGGGTTGTGACCATTTAGTAAATGGTACCAAAATGCATGCTAGATCCTAAATCATACATTATCTACCTCGGGTAGGATTGTGACCATTTAGTAAATGGTACCAAAATGCATGCTAGATCCTAAATCATACATTATCTACCTCGGGTAGGATATGAGATCTTTTAGAACTATTATTAGCAATGTACCTCCTCCATATTTTGCATGTAATTTTCCTTAGAAGGAAGTGTACTTATTTTCTTATCATAGTGCATCTGAGATCCTTGAAAGTATCCTAGATTAGAAATATGTAATTCTAATTTAGTTGTTTCAATTTGATAAAATTTTAGCCTCTAAGCATTTTATGTTTATGCGCATGTGCTTGTACATGTCTTTTCAGGTTGATCAACCTTTATGTTTGGAATGTATGCGTGTTGTCTGATAAGCTCGATAAAGAGGTCAAAGACGTGAACAGGGACATTAAAGCACATGAATCCTGTCTTCAACGACTTGAGCTGGAGTCCCGTGATGCTCTTAGCGAAGCTGATTTCCTTCAAGAAAAAAATGTGCCTGTTTGATTAATGCTGCTTTCATTTTACTTGAATTTGGTAAATGCTTGGTCATGGCTAGTTCATCATTAGAAACAAATGCTTTCCTTCAGTTATTAGTAGACAAGCTCATCTGTTTATTCGAAAATGCAACAGACTCCGTAATGAACAGCTTAAGGCTACATACACCTCGATATTTTTATGAAGCTATGGGATTCGAAGGGAATATTTTATCCTTAAGTCAGAGTGAGAAGATCTACAGTTTGCTGATTATTGATGATTTCATTCCTCTCTAGTTGTTAGAAGCTCTGGAGTACCCCATCTGAACAACACTTGTAGAGATGTCATGGAAATCACATGCTTTTAGAAATTTACTTTTTGTGTGTAGTTGTGGTCCATTGCTCCAACTATAACTAAATACTCAAACTTGAGTGAGAAAAATTGTATAAGATAGACATATTCTTCTCAACATCTTTGCTAAGTAACATGAACTTAAGCATCTCTGCACCCCCATTCCAAGATCTTTTGTTTATTTATTTTTTATGCTACTGAAGGTTGAAGAAGAAGAAAGAAGGCTTGAAGCAGCTATTGGAGAAGTTGAGAAACAGTGCACATTAGTAGATACTGAGTAAATGGAATTAGAATTAAAATCAAAGCGCTTCAAAGAACTGAAGGAACGGTGGGTGCTCAACATTTTTATGGTTATGCATAAGTCATGCCTTTGCATTAACTGTTTCATGGACTTAATGACAATGAGCACTTCCAAAGGATTATGATTACGGAACTTTTTTATGTAAACTGGATTAGAATGATCATCTTTTCACAACATTCTTCCTGTTTACAAATTTGCATTTCGGAGGATACTTCATTATAGCTTGTTTTAAAAGTCATTTTCATAGATTTCTTTTTCATTTTCTTTTAAAATTTATGAACATGTATTTTGTTTTTATCAATCCATCATATGGAAGTCTTAGATGCTAAATGGTTACCTCTATGAGTTCAAATGTTGTAGGTACTGGCATGAATTCAACAATTTTCAGTTTCAGTTAACTTCTGCCACTAGAAATCACATGATCTGTGACAAATGATAAGTACTCGTGCTCAGTGTTCTCTGGTTTTCAGTTTCAGATAACTTCTGCTGCTAGAAATTACATGATCTATGATAGATGATATGCATTCATGTTTTCCTTTTTTTTCTTTTCATATTATAGATATTTTAGTAATTACGTCAACCTCTCCATGAAGATTGGGGTGGATGGATCAAGATTCAAAGGCGATACGTAGGGCGCAATACTGAATTCAGTGAGCTAAAACACTAATAATGCTATGATTTGTTTTGATTTTTTCTCTGCTTATGTGTAAAATGTTCTGATTTAAATATTAAGAACTACGTAGTGGCTTGATCCCAATCTTCTAAACATTGGGTATGTAGGCAGCCCTTTAGACTAGACTGTATCGGTGCAGCCACAAATTTTATTTTTTTTCCCTTCTTGTAGTATGGATGCATTTTCATCAGGACTACTTGGCAATAAGAGTGAGGTGGATGTAAATTCTCGAAACCTTAAATTAATCTTGAATCATTTATATATTTATCACTTCATTTATATGTTGTCGTCAGGGTCCACTTGTAACTCCTCAAAACCCGCTCTACCGTAAGACATTACGATGCATGACGGTTCCCAGTAGGTTAAGTTACAAATTATTATTAAGAGTTGGTTTGATGTCTTTTATTTTTTGTAAATGTTGTTAATAGTTGGATGGATGATGAATGTATTTGCGAATGTAAATGAAAATAAAGAACTTCTAATATATATATATATATATATATATATATATATTATCAATGGAGGATACCTTGTTTAGGGGGACATGAAATTTTTGTAGCTTATGGTATGGTGCCCCAATATTGGTTGTATGTTACTAGTATGTAGTAGATAATACTAGGTCCAATATTTTTTGTATGCGGCTAAATTTTTTAGTAGGCCCCACAAAAAGGTTTACAGTGGAAAACCCATCGTTTTCTGTGTTATGATCCACCTGAAATTTAAAGCCTGAATCTGAAATCTAAAGCTTGAATCTGAAATCTGAAGTAAAAAAACTTATTTGATTATGGCTGAAGTCTAAAGACCAAATATGAAATCTGAAGCCTAAATCTGAATTCTAAAGACTAAATCTGAAATCTAAAGCCTGAATCAGAAATCTAAAGCCTGAATCTGAAATCTGAAGTAAAAAAACTTGTTCGATAATTGTGGCTGAAGTCTAAAGACAGAATCTGAAATCTGAAGCCTGAATCTACATTCTAAAGACCGAATCTGAAATCTGAAGCCTGAATCTGAATTCTAAAGCCTGAATCTGAAATCTAAAGTAAAAAAAACTTGTTTGATAATTATGGCTGAACTCTAAAGACTAAATCTAAAATCAAGCTCGAATCGAATGTTAAAAATCAATCAAGTCAAGCCATATCTGAAATCTAAAACTGAATCTGAAATCTGAGTAAAAAAAAAAAAAAAAAAAAAAAAAAAAAAAAAAAACTTGTTTGATAATTATGGCCTAAAGTCTAAGACCGAATCCCAATCCAAGCCGACTGAATCAATTCTAAAGTCCGAATCGAAATCTAAAATCTGAAATCTGAAATCTGAAGTAAAAAAACTTGTTTGATAATTATGACATTCAATTCCCTATAACTATAACCTAAACCCAAACCTAAACCCGATCCCAAACCCGAACCCGATTTCCTAAACCTAAACCTTAACCTATTCTCAATTCCCTATAGCTATAACCTATAACGTACTTATAACCTTAACCTAAAACCTAAACCATTTCCTAAACCTAAAACCTAAATGTGTTCTCAAATCCCTAAACCTAAACCCGCACCTAATCCTATTCTCAACTCCCTAACCTAAACCTAAACCTAAACTTAAAAACCCAAAGCAAAACCCGATCCCAGAACCCGAACTCGATTTCCTAAACCTAAACCATAACCGATTCTCAATTCCCTATAGCTATAACCTATAACCTAAACCTAAAACCTAAACCTAAACCTAAACCTAAAACGTAAATGTGTTCTCAAATCCCTTAACCTAAACCTATACCTAATCTTATTCTCAACTCTCTAACCTAAACCTAAACCTAAACTTGAAAACCCAAACCAAAACCTAATCCCGAACCCGATTTCCTAAACGTAAACCTTAACCTATTCTCAATTCCCTATAGCTATAACATATAACCTACCTATAACCTAAACCTATAAGCTAAACCTAAACATAAACCTAAAACCTAAATGTGTTCTCCAATCCCTAATCCTAAACCTACACCTAATGCTAATCTCAACTCCCTAACCTAAACCTAAACCTATACTTGAAAACCCAAAGCAAAACCCGATCCCGAACCCGAACCCAATTTCTTAAACCTAAACCATAACCGATTCTCAATTCCCTATAGCTATAACCTATAACCTAAACCTAAAACCTAAACCTTAACCTAAACCTAAAACCTAAATGTGTTCTCAAATCCCTAAACCTAAACCCGCATCTAATCCTATTCTCAACTCCCTAACCTAAACCTAAACCTAAACTTGAAAACCCAAACCTAAACCCGATCCCGAACTCGAACCCGATTTCCTAAACCTAAACCTTAACCTATCCTCAATTCCCTACAGTTATAACCTACCTATAACCTAAACCTAAACGTAAACCTAAAACCTAACTGTGTTCTCCAATCCCTAAACCTAAACCTACACCTAATGCTAATCTCAACTCCCTAACCTAAACCTAAACCTAAACTTGAAAACCCAAAGCAAAACCCGATCCCGAACCCGAACCCGATTTCTTAAACCTAAACCATAACCGATTCTCAATTCCCTATAGCTATAACCTATAACCTATAACCTAAACCTAAACTGTGAGACCCGACCTGAGTTCTCATGTGTGCATGTGTGTGCATAAGTGTGCATTTCGTTCATTTTGGTCCCGCGGTCCTACCGGTCGAATCCCGGTGACTCGCGACCCTTAGATTATGCTGTGGTCATCCTTAAGTTTGGTCACATAGACCCGACATGGATTGACCCGAGACACATGTCATCTTGTCCGTATCGGCGCCGCGATTCTAACGCCGCGTCCCATGCGTTAATCCGACGTGTACATCTCAAGTTATGAGCATTTCATCATGTGGCCCACTTTTTGTACAAATGTATGTGGACCCCACTCCTCCATGGCACAATTTTCCATGCACACCACACACACACACTACACTATTGCATGGAATAAACACTACCCACCCTAAACACTACCCACACCTAACCTACCCTAGCAACATTGTTATTGTCACCATAGGTTATGATTACTTCCCTTAAAAGGCTTTTCCCTCTCTTTCCCTCTCATTTCTCTCTCTCTCTCTTCTCTTCTTCTCCAGTAATTCCTCCATTTTCTCCAGCCCCTTCTCCCTAAAATACCTTCTCATCTAACCCTTCTCACTTGATCTTAACCATTGATCCATGTTGCTTGGAGCCTCTAGATGATGGTGATGTAAGTTTCAACGTTGATCTAGGTGGGTGCTCTTAGATCTTTCTTATTTCTTTCTTAGGAGCTTGTGGGACCCATCAAGTGGTGATGGAGGTCCCTCATGTCTCCATGGTTGAGGCCAATGGCCCTTTTTCCTTGCATGCATGATCCATGGATGGGGCCATTCTCCATGGACCCCATCAAGGCATTTTCCTTTAATGCATGTCATTTTTCTCTCTTATGGCTGGATTATTTTTATTTTCCATTATTATATTCTTGATTTTCTGATGTGTGTGGCCCACTTAGTGGCCTCGGAATATCCAAACCGTCCAAGCAAAGTGGACGCCCATGGCTGTCCATTCCTTGGACATTGGCACTCTATTTGCTCTATTTTGGGCACATGCAATGGGTTTTATGGAGGGGGTATGGTCTGAATGTTTGTTGGGCCCACTGGGGTGGTCCATACCACAATTTTCATGGATTGATTTCCTCTTTTTATAGTGATTATAATTATTTTAATTCAGTATTATGTTGCTGTCCAAAAGCCATCTAGACAGATTTTTGAGCTATCTTGAGCTCAGTTTTGTGGATGATTGGTGGGGTGTTTGGTCCAATTTGATATATACCTCTTAAAGGTGGGGATCTCACTTAGATGTTCCCCAAATTTCACCCTCATCCGTCCCTGTTTGATCACCCAAAAGAGTGGGCCAAGGAGGGTGGATAGTCCAGATTTTCTGGACTGTCTAGCTACTGTGCTTGTTGTACAAACATAATTATCAGTCTGTATCTGAAATGGTGGGCCACCCTTGTGGACCCCACCTTGTTGTATACTTATGTAGAGATGTTGGTCCTACATTTTCTTAAAATTTGGCAGACCTAGGCCACTCTAATGGGGTGCACAAATCAGGGGCAGCAGCATTGTTTCAGCAGCAGAATTTTTTTGAAATATCTTGCTGTCCATAAATTGTAGGAGTTAAATAAAATACTTTTACTATCTCAAAAATTATAAAATTTTGCAGAGAGGTGTCCCACCCATGGTAAGACCTACCTGCAAAATTTTAGAGTCAATGGACCCCATTTGGGCATCCAAATGGGTGGGCCAATATAGTGGGCTGCCAGAAATTTCTGCTATGCAGTCTAGCAGCATAGTTTCATAAAAATAAATTAAAAAAAAATATTTTCTCTGAAGGTGGGCCATATTTCTAGGTCCCACATTGTTGTGGGATTGATGAGGGACCTTGGGTCCAAATTTCAAGAATTTTGGAGGCCCAGAACCCACCCATTTGATGGCCCAAATTCAGGACAGTTATATTCCAGCAATATTTCACCCTGGACAGATTGTATTCTCTAAATTAATTAAAATACTTCTGAGTATCTAAAAATTATGAAAATTTACAAGGAGGTAGGAAACTCATGGTAGAACCTACCTACCAAATTTCAGGTCTAATAGACCCCTGTGCATACCGTGGAAAGGCCCGGACTGGCCCACCACGTTGGGACGTCCAGGCCAGTCCGATTTTCTGGACAGCTTGTTTTATTCAAATTAATTAAATTATTTCTAGATGTCCAAAAATTCTGAAATTTTGTGGAGTTGTGGTCCACCTATGGAAGGACAATCTTGCAAATTTTTAGGGCCATCAGGCTCCTGGACTGACCGTGGTATGGCCTGTAAGTTGGGTCAGTTTTGGGCCAAATACCCAGGCCCAAATGACTAACCACCATGGCACGCTCCTACCTTGGGTTACTGGGCCTGCATTCTAACGGCATGGCCCACTTGAAGTAAGTGTTGTATATCCCCCTTCTTATCTGGTGAGACCCACTGTGATATGTGTGGGTCACCATGGGTCAGTAACCCATTTAAATTAAATAAATTTCTGGACTCCAGCAGGCCCAGGAAGTGGGTGGGCTGGAATTCCAGCAAGGGGCCCAAATTTGTGCATAGTTGATCTTTTGGAGCTGTGGCGGCCCACCAGATTTAAGGGAGTGTTGCACACACTCTTTGCCCTCCTTCGTTAGACATTTTGGGCTTAATGAGTGCCCTCTTGAGGCCCACCTTTGTGGTGGTTTGTGGGCTAACCTTAACAGAATTTTTGATAGCTTTATAGGCCCAATGGCCTGGAAACCTATCCCTTGAGCCCAAGATTGTGCAAGGGCTGACCTTATTGATTCACCGGCCCAACGGCCCGTCTACAAGCTGATCATGTGCATTTATTAGCCTTGATGCCCTCATGAAGTGCTTAATTGTGGGCTGACTTGTAAGGCCCGCATAAATGTATATTGTGGGGACCTTGCTAAGTCTTTGGGCTGGTGTGGCAAGGCCCACACTGTCAGTATAGGCCTTGCCCATGTGTATTCTTAGGTTTACGGGTTGCCTTCAAGTCCACCATAATGTATGAATTGGATGGCTTTTGTTTGGGCCATTTCTTTTGGGCCCATTATGTGATATATTATATGCATGTTTGTGTTGGCAAGTAGGCCTTGTAGACTCAGTTCTTTTGGATAGGCCCATTGATCTTGGGCCTATACTCTCCTATTTGTTGTGATGGGCTTAGGGACAATAATACACAAGAGGTTGGGCCCTTGGCTACCTACTAAACTGACCCTGTACTTGGGCCAAAAGTGAGGCCCAACTCACTTGTGTTAAATGTGAAACTTGCCCATGTAAATGTATTACTGGGCTGCCCATGAAGCCCACCACAATATATGGATTTATGACCTTTATGGTTGGGCCCAAACCTTGCTTAAGGGCCCACCATGCTACCTAAGTATTGGGCTTAGTGTGTGGCCCACTAGGCCATGGATTGCTTAGGCCTTGGGCCTTATTCCATACTCGAGTAGTGGCGGGCTACCTCTTGGAAACCAGTTGAGGTTGGATGTCCTCCTGGGTGATTCTAAGGTAGGCCCATGGGTTTCTCTATGGATGGTTAAAGGCCCACCATAGACCCTAGGCCATTTGTTTAAGGCTCAATGTGTATGTATGTGGAACCTACCTTAATGCATGTGGTTCAGGCCGTCCAAGCCTTAGATCACCCGATCATGGAGGCACTCTCTGCCTTGGGTTGCTACTGGATTCACAATCTAATAGCAGGCCCACTTGATCTTTTCTTGATGTATACACACCCTCCATCTGGTGGGGTCCCCTATGAATATTGTTGGCCTTCATGAGATCATTCCTGGGCTTTCGCAAGCCCAGGAAGCAGAGTAGGCCGAACGTTTATTAAGGGGCCTTAAATGTATATTGTTATGGTTGAAACTTTATTGGACATGGGACCCACCATATTGAGAACTTGTGTGCGTGTTGTATACTTATGCTTTCTTATAATCTTTGGGCTTAATAAATGCATTTTTGGGTCACCTTTAGTGATCACATGAGGACCCCATCTTAGATCAGATTTTTAGGACATCCCTTAGGCCTAGAGTGGGCTAGGATGTCCCAGCTTAGCCCAACCATATGTTGGGCCAGCTTCCACCATTTTGATGGACTTGTGGGCTAATATAAGGATAGTATTGGGCCCTTGGTTGCCCACTTAAATTGCTAGTTATTGGGCTGATGTAGTTGGGCCCATTTCATTATCCAAACTTAAACTTATTTTGGGCCGTATATTGTGTATGCGGGCCCACCAAATCAACTTAATGCATGGATTCTATGGCCATTGAGAATTGAGCCTTGGGCCTTAATTTCTCTCTTAGGGCCCATGTTGTTAAAAGTGGTATTGTATCTTTTTATGGCCTATTATGAGGAATGTATGTATGTGGTTACCTGTGTTCTTATCTTGAATGTAGGGCCTTGGGCCTTGTATCCATATAGTTCGTGGTTGAGATGCTTCTTGGGGAATGGTGGTTAAATGTCCCCATTATGGACCCCTCTAGGCCCGATTGTATCTAAATGTGATTAGATACTCATCTTAGACTCTTGTTAGGCTCATTTCCACATTACTTAGACCCGTAGCTTGTATACTTAGTTCGTGGGCTACCCCAGGTAAATGGACCCCCACTAGAAGTTGGATTCCTTAAGGATATTGTCAAGTACCTGGTCTTGGTTCCTTCTTGGATAGGAGGAATGTAATATACATTGCGTATCGCCCTATAGTGTGATTAAATTTATCCTCATGACCATGTGCATCATTGTATGCTTGGGCGACTTTGTGTGTGGTCATATTGGGCATTGCATGATACCTTCCCCGAGGGACGTAGTATCCCCTCTTGAGCACGTTGGATGCTTGGGATTGATGCATGGTTGATTGTGTGATTCATGCATACGGCATTACATAGCATATGAGCATTATTGCCCTTACTCAAACCCGGGGTTGTAGCCTCTACCAGATACATCGTGGATGGCCATGTTTGGACAGGAAATGTTACTTGAGCATATCGGGTGCATAGGATGCCCATGGGTGAAATTCCCAAAACTTCCATGGTACCGGGATCTGCTCCAACGGCGTGGCCAGGGTGGTATATATGAGCGCATGAGGGCCTTATACCGTTAGGCGCGACTCCTTGTCGTGTAGTCGGTTGGATAGGGGTGTGGCCTTACTACTTTGATGTAAGGGGGCATTGCTGAAAGGTGAGTCGACAAACTCGTGAATGGGTCTGCTACCTTCGGGCCTTCTTGGTGATTTTGTCGTCCTGGCAGGGGGTAGTGAGGTCCTTACGCTCGTTTGACCATGCGGGGTCCGTAGAGCGTGATCATCCACGGTGTAATGGACCCGGTGATTTCCTTATGATGGAAATGTACTTGATATGTGGATTGGATATGAGCACTGACATTACTTCGCATTGCATTTGCATTGGCTGTGTAAGCCTCATAATGCATTACAATACTCATTGCATTACAGTACTCATATTGGTTTACAGTACTCATTGCATTACAGTACTCATGGCATTACAGTACTCATCGCATTACAGTACTCATGGCATTACAGTACTCATTGCATCATAGTACTCATTGCATTATATAGCCTTGGTATGGCTTCTGCATTATTATCTTTGCCTTGGTATAGTTTCTTACATTCATGATAGCCTTGGTAAGGCTAGTGGTATTGGTATTGATCATGACTCCCTTGCATTCTCTATCTTCTTCGAGCACTATTGTCACACACTTTCACCACCCTCTAAGCTTACATAAGCATGCACGATTGATGCGTGCGCAGGAGATCCTAAACAAAGGCGTCGTAGCAGACGGGCGTGGAGTAGAGTTGAGCTTGAGGACTCAAAGTGTTCTTGACTCTTTTCTCTCCTTTTCCATTATCTTATGTATGTCCTTTTGGACTGATGTAAGCTTGTAAAAGTTTAAATTCTTAGTGAATTTTTGTGATGTGTATCCTTTGTTACTTCCAGGATGTACTTGTGATCTTGGGTATGCTCTTATTGGTAATGATTATATTGTTATGAAAATCCTCCTTGTAGGATCCCAGGATCGGAACCTGCCTCAGGAGTCGAGAATGGGGTACTACGGAGGCTGTTGCGGTCAGAACCGGCCATCGGGTTTCTTGTGAGTCCGGTTACCGAGTCTGGGGCGTGACATAAACCTAAAACTTAAACCTAAACCTAAACCTAAAACCTAAATGTGTTCTCAAATCCCTAAACCTAAACCTACACCTAATCCTATTCTCAACTCCCTAACCTAAACCTAAACCTAAACTTGAAAACCCAAACCAAAACCCAATCCCAAGCCCGAACCCGATTTCCTAAACCTAAACCTTAACCTATTCTCAATTCCCTATAGCTATAACCTTTAACCTACCTATAACCTAAACCTAAACGTAAACCTAAAACCTAAATGTGTTCTCCAATCCCTAATCCTAAACCTACACTAATGCTAATCTCAATTCCCTAACCTAAACCTAAACCTAAACTTGAAAACCCAAAGCAAAACCCGATCTCGAAATCGAACCGATTTCCTAAACCTAAACCATAACCGATTCTCAATTCCCTATAGCTATAACCTATAACCTACCTATAACCTAAACCTAAACCTAAAACCTAAACCTAAACCTAAACCTAAAACCTAAATGTGTTCTCAAATCCCTAAACCTAAACATACACCTAATCCTATTTTCAACTCCCTAACCTAAACCTAAACCTAAACTTGAAAACCCAAACCAAAACCCAATCCCGAACTCGAACCCGATTTCCTAAACCTAAACCTTAACCTATTCTCAATTCCCTACTGGCCTATAACCTATAACCTACCTATAACCTAAACCTATAACCTAAACCTAAACGTAAACCTAAAACCTAAATGTGTTCTCCAATCCCTAATCCTAAACCTACACTTAATGCTAATCTCAAGTCCCTAACCTAAACCTAAACCTAAACTTGAAAACCCAAAACAAAACCCGAACCCGAACCCGATTTCCTAAACCTAAACCTTAACCTATCCTCAATTCCCTACAGCTTTAACCTATAACCTACCTATAACCTAAACCTAAACCTAAACCTAAAACCTAAATGTGTTCTCCAATCCCTAAACCTAAACCTACACCTAATGCTAATCTCAACTCCCTAACTTAAACCTAAACCTAAACTTGAAAACCCAAAGCAAAACCCGATCCCGAACCCGAACCCGATTTCCTAAACCTAAACCTTAACCTATTCTCAATTCCCTACAGCTATAACCTATAACCTAAAACTAAACGTAAACCTAAAACCTAAATGTGTTCTCCAATCCCTAATCCTAAACCTACACCTAATGCTAATCTCAACTCCCTAACCTAAACCTAAACCTAAACTTGAAAACCCAAAGCAAAACCCGATCCCGAACCCGAACCCGAATTCCTAAACCTAAATCATAACCGATTCTCAATTCTTATAGCTATAACTTATAACCTACCTATAACTTAAAACTAAAACCTAACCCTAAACCTAAACCTAAAACCTAAATGTGTTCTCAAATTCCTAAACCTAAACCCACACCTAATCCTATTCTCAACTCCCTAAGCTAAACCTAAACCTAAACTTGAAAACCCAAACCTAAATCCAATCCCGAACCCAAACCCAATTTCCTAAACCTAAACCTTAACCTATTCTCAGTTCCCTATGGCTTTAACCTATAACCTAAACCTAAAACCTAAACCTAAACCTAAACCTAAAACCTAAATGCGTTCTCAAATCCCTAAACCTAAACCTACACCTACACCTAATCCTAATCTTAACTCCCTAACCTAAACCTAAGCCTAAACTTGAAAACCCAAACTTAAACCCGATCCAGAACCCAAACCCGATTTGCTAAACCTAAACCTTAACCTACTCTCACTTCCCTAAAGCTATAACCTATAACCTATAACCTTAACCTAAACCTAACCTAAACCTATAACCTTAACCTAAACCTAAAATTTAAACCTAAACCTAAACCAAATATAACATACCTAAACCAAAACCTATAACATACTTAAACCAAAACCTATATCCTAAACCTTAACCTATAACCTATAAGCTATAACCTAAACTTATAAATGGATGTGGATGTGAATGTGAATGTGAATATGATGAAATATATTACATAACAGGTGTATATCAAGAAATATATTGTAACAGGTGTATATCAGGTGCATATCAAGAATTTTGTATGGGGAAAAAAAAAATTTACCTACAAAAATTTTCGTAGGTAAAAGTCTCATCGAAGTTTTTACCTACGAATATTTTCGTAGGTAAATGTCTCATCCAAGTTTTTACCTACGAAAATTTTCGTAGTTAAAAGTCCCATCCATGTTTTTCCCTACGAAAATATTCGTAGTTAAACGTTTTGTAAGTATTTTTACCTATGATATCATCCGTAGGAAAATATTCGGTAAATATTTTTACCTACAAAAATAGGCGTAGGTAAAAGAATTTTTAGCTACGAAATTGGTGGTAGGTGAAAGTTTTCTAAGTATTGTTACCTACGAAGTGGATAAAAGTCTTATAAATACCTTTTAGCTACGAAACTATTGGTAGGTAAAAAGTGTTTTCAATATTTTTAGTTACGAAAATATTTGTAGGTAAAAAGTTTGTAAATATTTTTAGCTACGAAATTGTTGGTAGGTAAAAAGTGCTTTTAAATATTTTTAGCTACGAAATTGTTGGTAGGTAAAAACTCTTGTAAATATTTTTAGCTACGAAATTGTTGGTAGGTAAAAAGTGTTTTAAATATTTTTAGCTACGAAACTGTTGGTAGCTAAAAAGTTTTGTCAATATTTTTTCCAACGAAAATTAGTGTTGGTAAAATGTTTTGCCTACGAAATATTTCATCGACAAAAGTCTTACCTTTGCTCAGACTTTTAGCAAGGAATTTGCCAACGAAAATTTTCGCAGGTAAAACTTTTTGCCTACGAAAATCAGACTTTTACCTACGAAAATTTTCGTTGGTAAAAGTGGCTTTTCTTGTAGTGATATACAATGACTATGACACAATCATGAGTCAATCTAGGGTCATCCAAACCTGTTTGTGAGTAGGAACACTGGAAACATAATTCGCTTCAAATTCTTGAATACTTGTGATACTTGAAGTTTGAGTTTGAACTTGAGCTTGAGTTACGCTTGAATTCTTGAATCTTTAGCGTTCTGTCATGAATATGATCTTGAAACTATGAACTTCAATACGCTTCACTTCAACTTGAAGATGTGGGCAAGATCAATGAAGATCCAGAGAACTTAAAAATGTATGAACCTGATCACTTCAACTCAAAGCATGATACAAATACTAGATGGTTTGGCACAACAAAATTTGACAATACAACGGGTGCTAGATTTACACATTAGCATTTACAAAATTATTTTTCAAAAACCATTTATACTTTTATTTATTTAAAATATTTTTAATCAATATTTTTTACAACATAGCATACCAACGATGTTCTGGTGTAAAAAGAGAGAAAATGAATAAGAAAACTAAGGAATTTTGGATTGTGCATGTAAGAGATTAAGGTTGTTCACCAGGAGACATCGCCATGCATGTGCCCATGCCTGAAAATGAGGCCCATTTAATCATCAGGTAGGCTGGATGTGTATAACCGAAAACATGGATCCTCAAAAGGTGTTAACAACCAGACCATGTTCAAAGTACTAATGCGGCCTAATTAATGATTGGATTAGCTTGATTTTGGGCCATATTCATTGTAGGTCCACTGAGTGAAGTTCCAGATATCATACGTAGAATAAGAAATCATATTCCCATCAAGAATCGAGAGGGGCTCTGTATGCTGAACCCAAGAGCGTGTGGAGCGTGAACCCCTTTACATCCACATGCGAACACACATGCCGTGAGCTCATGAGATCCAAGCTTTCCGCCATGTGGGCCAGATTTACATCTGGTGTAAAAGCCTGGCTATGTCAGTTCTCAACTGGGCAGTAATGAAGGACTCAAATGAGGTATTATGTCTTTATCATGCTCCGCATAGATATGAAGTCGTTGTTAGGGGTCGTTACACAAAACCTTAGGATCTAGCCTCCCAAAAACACCAGAATTATGGGATAATAAAGCAATGAAATAAATCAAAGCAAAAACCATACAACACAAGAGATTTTTACATGGAAAACCCTCAAAGAGGTAAAAACCACGGGACCTAGTCCAGAGCAACAATCCACTATGAAGTAGAACATTACAACCAATCACAAGCACACATCGCTTGGATCAAACCTTCTTCACTCATGCAGGAGTGGATAAACAATAAGAGAATAAAGAAAAACGGAGAGATCTCACCTATCATGAGGACGTAGAAGCGCTGAGATGTCTACTGTGAAGTAGAACACCTCTACAAGCAGAACCTCCCTCCCACAAGCTTCCTCTATCTCTTTTCTCTCTCTCTCACCTTTGTTAGTCCTAAACCCTTTATCAATCTGTTGTAAAGCTTTAGGAAACTCTCTTGTATACCCTAGAAAAGCCCTAGGGACCCCTATTTATAGTTTAGGCAACTTCCTTCCACACCTCTTGCGAAACTGCCTTAAATTTCGCAGTCCACACCAAATCTGGACTAGAATCTGCGTAACCTCGACTAGTCGAGCAAAGTCCTCGACCGGTTGAGCGAACCCTCGACTAGTCAAGTAGACTCCTCGATTGGTCAAGCAGCGTGAAAGAATTAACACAATTGGTCGCTGGACTTTGAGTCGAACCAGGCCTCGACTGGTAGAGCATCACCCTCGACCAGTCAAGTAAGGCACTCGACCGATTGAGCCTGAGGAGAAAATCCCCATCAATCTCTCTCTTTTCGACTCAAGAGGAATTCACTTTTTTCAAGCCATCATGGTTTCTACAAACCTCAAACTTACCCTTGAGCAAAGCCTTGGTCATCATGTCTGACCCATTATCATCCGTGTGGACCTTCTCAAGTTGTAAGACCTTCTATTCCAAAGTATCCCTAATCCAGTGATACCGAATCTCTATGTGCTTTAACTTGGAATGCTGACTTGGATTCCTGCTCAAGTGTATAGCACTTTGACTATCGCAATAAACCATGTGTTGCTCTTACTTCAGGCTAAGTTCCTGTAGGAACTTCTTCATCCAAAGCATCTCTTTACATGCCTCTGTGACCATAATATACTCAGCCTCGATCGTCGACAATGCTGCAACCTTCTGTAGCTTGCTCTGCTAAGAGACTGCTCCCTCTACAAATGTGAACATGAACCCCAATGTAAACTTTCTGGAGTCTATGTCGCCTGCCATATCTGCATCTGTGTAACCCTCTAACACAAATTTTCCATCACCATAGCATAGGCTCAACCTGGATGAGCCTCTTAGATACCATAGTATCCACTTCACCATTGCCTAATGTTCTTTGCCATGATTGGCAAGATACCAGCTGATAACACCAACCGCATATGCTATGTCTGGGCGCATACACACCATAGCATATATCAAACTTCCTACTGCTGACGTGTAGGGTATTTTCACATCTCATCCACCTCTGTCTTTGTCTTAGGACACTGCTTACCGCTCAATTTGAAGTGACCATCCAGTGGAGTACTGACCGGCTTCGCTGCATTTATATTGAACTACTCTAGGACTTTCTTAATATATCGCTCTTGTGACAACCAAAGCTTTCTACTGCTTTTATCACGGGTTATCTCCATTCCTACGATATATTTAGTCGGGCCCAAGTCTTTCATCACAAACGACTTGCCCAACTCCTATTTCAACCTGTCGATCTTTTGATGTCTTTATCCATGATGAGCATGTCATCAATGTATAATAGCAGAACTAAGAAATCATCATCTGAGAACTTGCGCGTGAACACACAGTGGTCCGACTCTGTTCTGTCATATCCATGCTTTAACATAAATGAGTCAAACTTCTTGTACCATTGCCATGGAGCTTGTTTCAGCCCATACAAGCTCTTCCTCAGCCTACACACTATATGCTCTTTGTCCTTTACTTCAAATGCCTCTGGTTGGGGCATGTAGATCTCTTCTTCTAGGTCGTCATGGAGAAAGGCAGTTTTAACATCAACTGCTCTATCTCCAAATCCATCCTACCCACCAACGTAAGCATAACCCATATGAATGTCATCTTCACCACTGGTGAGAATATCTTTTCGAAGTCTATACCTTTCCTCTAACTAAACCCTTTCACTATTAGTCTGGCCTTGAATCTCATTTGTGAATTCTTCTATTCAATCTTCTTTCTGAACACCCACTTGTTGCTCAGAGCTTTCTTGCCCTTAAGCAATTTCACCATATCATAGGTGTGGTTCTTATGTAAGGATTTCATCCCCTCTTGCATAGCTTTGAACCACTCCCCCTTATGCTCATCGGATAGGGCCTCAGAATAATCTTCTGGCTCTCCCTCATCAGTGAGCATAATGTACTCATGCGGCGAGTACCTCTTGGATAGTTGTCTGTCCCTAGTCAACCTCCTCACTTGTGGCTCAACAGGTGGATCAAGTGGGGGCTGTTCCCTCGGTCCATCTTCTATAGGAACTCCCTCGTCTTCTACACCTTACTGTACTCCCCCGTCATCAGGCACCATGGGAGGAATAACTGGATCCATATCCTCTAGCTCTCCTGAACTAGGCTGCGTCTTTTCTGGCTTACAAATGACTTCAATACATTGCTCTTCAAAGAAAACCACATCTCTGCTCTGACGAGCTTCTTCTCAGTCGAATCCCATAATCTGTAGCCAAACTTTTCATCACCGTATCCCAAGAACACACATTGCCTGATCTTCATATCAAGCTTGGACCTCCCGTCCTTTGTTATGTGAACGGATGCCCTGCATCCAAACACCCTGAGATGACTGTACGGTGGATCTTGTCTAGTCCACACCTTCTCGGGTACTTCTCCATTCAACGGAGCTGATGGAGACCTGTTTATTAAATATATTGTCGTGTGTATTGTTTCTCCCCAGAACGTCTCAGGTAACTTTGCATGGGATAACATACATCTGATTCTCTTTATAATGGTGTGATTCATTTACTCAGCCACATCATTATGCTGAGGGGTCTTGAGAACCGTCTGTTCATACCATATACCCAGGGACTTACAATACTGATGGAAGTCACCAATGTATTCACCAATAATGTCAGTGCGGATGTACTTCAATGATCTACTTCTCTCTCTCTCTCTCTCTCTCTCTCTCTCTCTCTCTCTCTCTCTCTCTCAACCATAGCATGAAACAATTTAAACACACCAAAGACCTCATCCTTAGATTTCAAAGCATAAACCCAAACCCTCCTAGATGCATCATCTATAAAAGTGACAAAATGAAATAGCGGTGAAGACCGCTTTACTTGAATTAGGAATATGCCAATATGTCCTAGAGGGGGTGAATAAAACTTTTTTTAAAATTTTATGCTTATTAAAATCCTATTAGTCCAATCCTGAGTAAATAGGCATGAGAAACATCATGATATCATCAGAGTAACTCAAATGGTTCCAAACCAAATTAAGGATCAAATCACAAAACTATTTAAGTGATAAACATGGAATGATTTATAGTTAATGATGGATGTGACTGTGTGTGAAGTGTGAGCAGTTATGAAGACAGTTAATGAATTCACACAAGTAATCAAAGACAATGAACAATCACAAACACAGTCATTTTTATAGTGGTTCGACTACTTGTCTACTCCACTCCCAGTAGACGCACTCCACCCTTGAGTGTGTCGAATTTCACTAAGGAGGTATCACAGTGGTTCACCTCAAACCTAAGGTTTTAAATCAGGTTCACCTTCAACTTTTATAACCTACACCTAGGCTGACTGTTTATGCTCCCTAAGCAAGGGTCAACACATAGCACCTGGTTTTAGGCACACTAGCCAAGGATCCACACAAGGAACTTCTGTTTATGCTCCCAAGAGCAAGGGTCAACACAATGTACCCGGTTTTAGGCACACTGGCCAAGGATCCACACAAGGAACCTAACTGTTTATGCTCTCCATAGAGCAAGGGTCAACACAATGCATCCACCACATACACTCCCGCCGGAGGCCTCCTATGAGGGCTTGAAAGGGTGAGAAACACCTTAGACCCAAACTTAAAAAAGAATGATCACAAGTATCCTCTGGACTCTAATAACTTACAAATAAGTGGATGAGTCCGATTCAGCACGTTGACGAAGATCTCTCCTGTTGATGAAGAATCTTCTGCTTCCTTGATCCACAACTCAAATGATGTACCAATACATGGCTTCGGGTTGGGTCAAGGTGAAGACAGAATCCTACTATATAAAATGTTTTCCTATAAGGAAGATAGAGTGATTCCAATCATCTATGCATTCAAGGCATCCTAGTTTAATGATTTTCCATTAAGGTAGTAGCTGAAGGATCCTTGAATGCGGAAGTTCATTCCCCAATCTACTCTATTGAATATCAATGATGAGGGTGGATTGGAGGATAAACTTCCCTGAGAGAAAGGGCTTTAGGTATATGATTTAAGGTAAAACACTCAAAAGCACTCTCTTCTTTCTCTACCAGCAATAATAGACAAGTCCTCTTTATATAGGCAAAAGGTTCCAACAGAAATAAAACAGTCATATTTAGGACAGAGTTCGATATCATCGAGTGGGATCGATATCATTGAGCGTATACTCTCGATAGCATCGACGGTCCACTCGATGACACAAACTCAAATGTCATACGCTTGTGAAACCTATTGCCAGCTGGTCGAGGGAATCGAAACACGTGTTGATGTCATTGGATTTCGAACTCCGATTTCATCGATGTAAGGTTCGATTCCTCAACATTTGAAAATGAGAGAGACTTGCTATGAAATATTTCAGGTTTATAAGAATAATCGAGGGACCTTCGATATCATTGAAATTTGAATATCATGATATCGATAGTCGTGTCGAGGCATCAATAAATCTAAGGGATTTTCGTTTAAGCTTGTTGGACAGTTTCTGTTCCTATTCGATGCCATTGAAACCATACCGATATCATCGATATTTGAATATCGATTATAAGACCCGTATCCTAGTTCGAATTGTTCCGTCGAATCCCGCGATCCTTTCCAACGAAGTTCGGCAATCGGCGACTGATAACCGACGTTTGTGATCGACCCTAAGTTGTATCCTGTAGAATCGAGTCAGCTTAATCTGAGACTTGTATCATTGCGACCGCACCGTCGCTGCGGTTCCGACGCCACGTCTTTCGTACCAATCCGATACCCTGACCAAAAGATACGGGCTAACGTTTATTTCAAAGAAAACACCGCACGTTGCAATCCAAAGAGAATCTCTACAACATGTCCCATCAATCAATCCATCAATCAATCACTTCATGTCAAGTACAAAAGCAACCCATGCTTTCTTTCTCCATAATTTAAGCAACCACCAAAGTCAACCCATCTCTCACCTCACCCATTACTCACCTTATTCATCACTCACCTCACATCCATCACTCCATCACCCATCACTCCCTCTCCCTTACAACCCTCTCTCTCTCTCTCTCTCTCTCTCTCTCTCTCAACACATTTTCCAAGCACCCAAATGAGCTCATGTCCAAGCCTTTCTCAACCGAGAAAAGTGAGTGTGCGGCGCACCTTCCTCTCCCAAAAATCCTCAATCCTAGCCATTTAACTCTCATCCTTTCCATCAAAGTGAAGCATAAGGCGACCAGCGTTCCAACGGACCGAGAAGATCGAATGGTGGGTGCTCCCATACGCTAGATTTCATTGTTTTAATGATGGGCCAAGTGAGGCCTACCGATTGATGGTATGGATCTCACTTTGGACCCTAAATGTGGCTGATGGCTCACTTTAATTTCCATGATTATTCCATGGTGGGGCCATTCTCCATGGACCCCATCATGATGTTTATTTTCCTTGCATAAATAAGGTCATCTAGACCTTTCATTTTGGTGGAGAAGTGATCTCCACCGTTGATCTTTGATTTAGTGGGTCCATATCTATTGGGACCCACTTGATGTATGTTTTAAATTATGCAAGGGAGGGCCCATAGTGTCGGGGTCCCTCCATCACATGTGTCTCTCTCTCCTTCTCTCTCTCTTTCCCTCTCTTTCTTTAATTCTTATTATGTGATGATGTAGTGGTGTGGCCCACTCGGATGGATCCCACCTTAATGTATGTTTTATCCATACCATTTATCCATTTGGTGGCCCACTGGAGCAAGGCCCACCTTATGCATGTGTTATGCCAAGACCGTCCAGCGTCCAGGGACGCTGGACGTGGAAAGAAAACACAAATATTAGCCTTGGTTCAAGGCTATTTGGGTGAGCCGCTTGTGTAGGCCCCACCTTGATGTATAAATTCAGTCCAAGCTGTCCATTCCATTCCTCAGATCATTTTAGGCATTGAGCCAGAAAATGAATGCAATCCGATCATTTAGCGGGCCATAGCATAGAAAATAGTGGTTTTCATTATTAAAATTCACCCCGACATTTTGATACTCCAAAATATTTCCAATATTGGGCTGATGGGTCTGTCTTGAGCCCTGGAGACCAATAGTGGGGTCCAATTCTTCCGATGTAGGCCCACGCCTGAAAAACCACAAAAAAATGGGTTTTCAAAAAAAATAATATTATAAGCAGCAGACGTTGCTGCTGTCAGCAAGTGCAGGCAGCGCCTACTGCGTGTAGGCAGGCGGACAGAGAACCCACGGCTCCAGTCGTGGGCCCCACCATGATGTATGTTTATCATCTAAGTCATTCAAAGGGTGGGTCACTTCCTGAAGTGGGTCCCCTCCAAAGCTTAGACCCATCTGATGCTCAGGTGGCCCACATCATAGGAAACAGTGAAGATTTAACGTCTGCCATTGGAACCCTTTTGGTAACCACAAAAGTTTTGAATCAATATGAAATTTGTTTTTCCCATTCATTCAAGGACCGTGTGACCTGATCAACGGGTTGGATTGCAAACAAACGTTATGGTGGGCCCCATGTGGAACCCACCATACATGCATGTGTTTTACTCACACCGTCCATGGCTATAGATGGTGGAAACCACCACAGTGTATGTGTTTTCACCACACGGTTCAGTGCTGAACGGTGGGACCCCCATGATGCATGTGTCTCTCCATGCCGTCCATTTATATGGGACCCACCATGGTGCATGTGTTACATCCAAGCTGTCCAACTATTTTGAAAGCTCATTTCATGGTATGAGCTAAAGAATGAGTCAGATCCATTGTTCAAGTGGATCCCCACCGCTAAAATAGTGGGGATAGTGACATTCACCGTTCAAAACTTCTTAAGGGCCATGGCAGTTCCAATCAAGATGATATTTTTCTTTCACTTCATCTACCTCCATGTTAACTCATAAATAGGTTGGATCTAAAAAATACATAACGGTGAGCCCTGTAGGATTTTTTAATAGTGGAAATCATTGTCACCATTGATATTTGGAGTGCGGTCCAGTCGATCTTTTGAGATGATTCATGTATATATATATATATATTATACATCTTGATGTATTTATGGCCCGTTGTTGAGGCCCACCTTGATATTCATAAGGCCCATGTGATTAGGCCCATTCGATGTATTTGTGGCACGCTGTTGAGGCCCACTTGATATATATGAGGCCCATGTTACGAGGACCGTTGTGATGTTTTCAAAGGCCCATAGGATATGGCCCATTGCAATGTACATAAGGCCCATTGATGCAGCCCACTTGATTTATATAAGGCCCATTTGATGTATCTGAGGACTACGGGTCGAGGCCCAATGAGATGTATAGAGGTCCATTGCAATGTGTGATTCCCCATGGTTTGTGTAATGATATTTTATGGTGGGCCATGTCTTGGGAGCAATGTTGATTTGACGTCCACATTGTAAGAATAATGTTGATTTAATGTCCGCATTATAAATCTCCCTAGGGCCCATTGATAGGCCCATACCGGTTATGTGTAGGTCGTTTAAGCCCATCATTGGTGTAAGGATAGTTCATTACTTTATAACATGCTTAGTACACCTCCATGATTCATACCCATACGCATCATATGTATGCTTGATATGAGGAATTTTTTATCATAGCATAAGCTGTTGGGCTAAGACATTTACGGGACTCCTTATGAGACGGAGCACCCCCACATGAGCGCGTGGTACGCACAGGATTGCTGTATGATTTGACGATGTGACTCATGCATTTCACATATGTGTGACTTGATCACTGCACACCCTAGCGACATCAGGGTCGTGGCCTCCACAGACACATCGTGGATGGTCGTATCAGATACCGAAAATATTGGCTCTAATATTGTGGGCACTTAGGATGTCCTTGGGTGAAAATTTCAGAACCTTTTTAGTACCAGGGGATGCTCCAACGTCTAGACCAAGTGGATATACGAGTGCCCAAGTGCCGAATACCAGTAGAACATGTCTCCCACTGTGTCGTGGTCAGTTGGAAGGGGGTGTGGCCTTATCCACCCGAGGGAGGGGGCTATAAGCTAGGCTGAGTTTAACCAGCTTGCAAATGAGTCCGCTATCGACGAGTAGGGTAGGTATTGGTAGACTACTAGTCAGGCGGATAGTGTGGTCTCTTCCACTTGCTTGACTGTGCAGCTAGGGAGGAGGCAGTCAGTGTGAGGTGTATTAGACCCCGGTGATATCTAGAGAGGAACTATACTGATATGTGTACTTAATGAGTACTGGCACGCTTACTTTACATCTCGCATATGACATTTGGCTATATAAGCCTCGCATTGCATGGCCTTGGTATGGCCGATAGCATTCATGCCTTGCATTACATAACTTTAGTATAGCTGATAGCATTCATGGACTTACCGCATATTTTCGTATTACTCTGATATTGTATACTTGGCACTCGCCTTGCGCACACACTTACACCACCCTCTAAGCTTTTGTATGCTTATGTACAACCATTGTGTGCAGGTATCATTAGACAGCAGCAATGCTGAGGCAGGAGCACGTACCAGATTGTTTTGGAGCTTTTTTATCACCCTGTATTTTTCCTTTTCGATTGTACTTAAATTTTTTTAATATAGTGGATATGTGGTGATGTTATTTTGTGACTTGATTATGCTTGTGGTTATGCTCCATTATAAAAAAAAATCATATTGAAAATCCTCCTTGTAGGATCCCAGGATCGGAATCTGGCGTATGGGCGCTGGGAGCCGAGAATGGGGTACTACGGAGGCTATCGATACCGGATTCGGCGATCGGAAATTTTGTAAGACCGTTCTCTGAGTTTGGGGTGTGACATCGATTCTAACGAGTGACCCTCGATCATAGATAAACTATCCTGAAATATTTTGCTGGAAATCTTCGTGCCCGTGACCGATATCATCGAGAGCCTTCCAATGTCATCGAGATTTGAATTTCGATGGTATCAAGGAGGGCTTCGATATATCGATGCACATATGATATTCTTAAGTGAAAACAAGGGCACCAGAGATCTGCCTGTCGATATTATCGAGTCACCTTTGATGGACTCGAGATTCAAATATCGGTTATATTGATAGATATATCGATACATCGATAAATCCGTCCAGATATATATATATATATATATATATATATATATATATATATATGGTTGCTGGATACTTTTGTCCTCATTTCGATGGAATCGATTTGTCATCGAGGACATCAATAGTGTAGGTCGATTATATTAAAATGTGTATCGATAGAATCGACAAAGCAAGAAAACTGAGAGATTTTCTGATTTTGAAAAAGTTTTCTTAACTTAAAAACCCTATGATGTTCTAATTTTTTTAAAGGTTTTATTTACCTGGAGTTTTAGGACATGGGATGTGGGGCTTAGATTTACCTGTGGCGAGCTTGCACACATCCAGTTGAGGCAGATGCTTTGAATCAATCTTCCTATGAGGCTCTGCAGTCTAGCTGACTCAACACTCACGCTAATTGACAAACTAGGGCACTTTCATAAAATACAATGCCCTACCCAAGGTTTTTGTCCTCATAGGACCACAAACATCATAATAAACTAAATCTAATGCATGCACTTTATTAACATGAGAAGCAGATTTAATAAATGAAACTCTATGTTGTTTCCCTGATAAACAATCAATACAGGTTTTGAGAGGTATACCTGTCACATCTGGAAGGAGTTGCTTCCTTGCTAGTAGTTGAAGCCCTTTTTTCACTCATGTGGCCTAGATGCATGTGTCAGATGTTAGTAGTTGAATCTTCCATTGCGTTCAACCCACCCTTGCACACACTGACACTTACCTTGTAAAGGGGGTAACACTTCTTTTCTTTAGCCGCGATCAATGAACCCTTGATGAGCTTCCAGCGCCCACCAACAAATCGGCTTTCGTAGCCATCATCATCCAACTTTTCCGTCGACATCAAGTTGAGGCGAAGGTCTAAAATGTACCTCACATCCCTGAGAACTAATGTGCAGCCCACATCAGTTTTCACACAAATATCACCAACCCCTACGATCTTTGATATGCCAGAATTTCTCATCTTCATGATCCCATAGTCACCTGACTTATGGCTTGTGAAGAAATCCCTACGTGGAGTCGCATAAAATAAGGCTCCCAAGTTTATTATCCATTCGGTGTCCTAATTTATAGCCATGAGACAAACATCATGATCTATTGAAAGAATAACTACAATGTTGCCATCTGAAGCAACCGCAGTCGAATCTAATTCATCTTCCTTCTTCTTTCTTTTTCCTTTCTTATCATTCTTCTTCTTATGACATTCATGCTTGTAGTGGCCCTTCTTGCCACAATTCCAGCATTCAGCATCCTTCCTGGTACTCAACTTGCTTCTTGATTTATCTCAGGCCTTCCTGCCCTTTCTATTCTTTCCTCTCCCCCAATCTTGTGTCACAAGGGCCTCTTCTGAGTAGACCCCTGAGACTTCCTCCTTGTCTCCTCATTGAAGAGAACTATTTACCTGTTCCATGGACACCTTTCTGTCTGGCGCGGAGTTACTCAAAGACACTGCCAATGTTTCCCAACTATTAGGCAATGAGCTAAGCAATAGTAAAGCCTGTATTCATCATCTAGGACCATCTTCATAGCGAAGAGCTGGTTCATTATATTGCTGACTTCATTCATGTGCTCTGCCACAGAACCACCATCTTTGAATTTGAGATTCACAAGTCGTCTTATCAAAAAAATTTTATTGTCAGTTGTCTTCCTCTCATACAACACTTGCATTTTCAGCCATAGGTTAACGGCTGAGGTCTCTATAGACATATGGTGGAATACGGAATCGTCCAGCCATTGTCTAATAAACCCCACAGCCTTCCGGTCCAACTTCTTCTAATCATCATCTAACATATCCTTTGACTTTGTTGATATGCCTTAAATTAGAGAATACAAGTCCTTGTAATAAAGCAAGTCCTCCATCTTAGTCTTCCATATGGTCCAGTTAGAACCATTGAGACTGATCATCCTTGATGAGCCACCTTCCATAATTCAAAACTGATCTCACTCCGTTCAACCAATATGAACGCTCTGATACCACTTTGCTGGAGGCCGTTGCACAAAACCTTAAGATCTGGCCTCATAAAAACACCAGAATTATGGGATAATAAAGTAATGAAATAAATCAAAGCACAAACCACACGACACAAGAGATTTTTGCTTAAAAAACCCTCAAAGAGGTAAAAATCACGGGACCTAGTCCAGAGCACCAATCTACTATGAAGTAGAACGTTACAACTAATTACAAGAACACACCGCTCGGATCAAACCTTCTTCACTCACGCAAGAGTGGATAAACAATAAGTGAATTAAGAAAAATGGAGAGATTTCACTGATCACGACGACGTAGAAGCACTGAGATGTCGACTGCAAAGTAGATCACCTTTACGAGCAGAACATCCCTTCTACAAGCTTCTTCTATCTCTTTTTCATCTCTCACCATTAATAGCCCTAAACCCTTCAGCAATCTCTTATAAAGTTTTAGTAAACTCTCTTACATACCCTAGAAAAGCCCTAGGGACCCCTATTTATAGTTTAGGCAACTTCTTTTCATACTTCTTGCAAAACCACCTCAAATTTACGCAGTTCGCACCAAATCCGGACTAGAATCTGTGTAACCTCGACTAGTCGAGCAGAGTCCTCGACCGGTCGAGCAGACTCCTCGACTGGTCGAACAGCGTGAAGAATTAACATAATTGGTCGCTAGACTTTGAGTCGAGCCAGGCCTCGACTGGTCGAGCACCACCCTCGACCGGTCAAGCGAGGCACTCGACTGGTCAAGCCTGAGGAGAAAATCCCCATCAGTCACAGGATTTAATGAGATGATAGGTTATTATCGGAAATAATCGTGTTCAAAATCAAAGACTACCCACCAATCAAATCTCATAATATTTGTGTAAATTTAGAAATGACTAAAATAATTTAATGGACGGTAAACAAAAAAATAAAAATAAATAAACTGTATATGTTAAGGTCTGTTTATTTTTATTACCACTGACCAACCTGAAAAGTGAAATGACCTGTGTTATGGGGAAATCTGAATGAGGACGATTGGGGTCGTCCTGAGCTGTCCAAACCAGTTAATAAGGTCTTGGAAGGAGAGCATCGCGCCAAGTGTAAGCCGACCTCTGGATTACGACTATAACCGGGTAGAGTCGAGCCCTCGTATTTGTTCTCGTCATCTGAAGGCAATATTCAATGAACAACCAACTACGTGTGCGTCCAAGCTCAAGGTGAATTAGTCGATTGACTCCGAATGCTAGTACTCGACCTCAAATTTGGATAAGATGAGGCCGAGCCTGGGTGAGGATACTCCGAGTGTCGAGTCAGGAGACTAGACTAAATGTAGACGTGACCAAAGATCTCGCCCAAGGATTCACGTCCTTAAGACACGATATGTCATACAACCCAAAGATTGCGGATAATATCTCCACGATTACAATATCCGTGTGATTGAGTAAATCATGCCGAGATTAATGGACGCGGTCCTCTCTACCCACAGGTATAAATACCAGGGGATCCTATTGCCACAGGTACTCAATATCTCGCACCCTCTCTCTACATTACGCGACTTAAACCCAGATTCCCTAGCCTGACTTAGGCATCGGCGGGTCCCTCGACTAAGCCAGGGTCTCCTTTGTTCACCCCTTTGTGCAGGACTAGGGTTCGTTTGAGGCTCGCAGCATTAATTGGAGAGTGGTCCAGATTTTGACCTCAATATTTTTTTACGCCGTCTGTGGGAAATGCAAATAAAAAGATAGGAAGTTTTATTAGATATGGCGAGAGGAAAGAAAAAGGTGACAGCGGTGGAGCCCAAACCTAGCGGACAACATCAGTTTTCTTCGCTGCTGGATACCAAATCGGCTCCAATAGGGCCATCCCAATGGACTCAAAGCCGAGGAGGAAAGTATAAGGCACTACAAAATGAAGTCTAGATGCTGAAGGACAAAATCAGCCAAATGAAGGCACAGTAAAACCAACAGCAGCTTCTTAATGTGGTGAAAGCCACCACGGCGCCCGAGGAACGACTGCAACAAGTTAATTCCCGATCGGTCATAACGACAATGGTATGTGCTTGGAAATATGGCCGAAGTCGGCGCGAGGAGACTACTAGAACTAGGGCAACCTTTTCCAAGAGTGGGTATCTTATTTCCATCAGTAATAGTGCTTTACTGACGTAGTAGACCGGCAGTTGCTTTCCTTCGTGTTCTTGTATCAGTGTCGAGCTCCCGACCTAGAGGGTCACAGTCAGCACGAGCTCCCGACCTAGAGGGTCACAGGCACAGTCAGCACGAGCTCCCGACCCTGTGTACAGGGCAGTGTCCCAGAATCAATCCGCCGGAGTCCCGGAACCTGCTCGAGATGCAAAGCCATCTTATGTGTCTGTCACTTCGGCTCTAGCCTGCACTAACCTCCACCATCGGCTGGAGAGGAGAAGACAGGGTAGAGCACCCGTGGTGATGGAGGGCCCCAAGAGATAGTAGCAGAGAATCAAAATCCTTGGGAAGTTCAACTTAAGGAACTCAACAGTCTGCGCCCGTCCCAAATGCACTCCAGGCGATGATGGAAGAGACCAAGCCTCCTTTCACCTCAAAAATCATAGATGAGGTGATGCCACCGAGGTTCAGGATGCCTCCTATCATCCAATTCTCTGAGTCTGGAGACCCGTCGGAGCATGTATAGTCCTACCATTCGTGGATGCAAATCCAGTCGGCCACGGATGCAATGATGTGCAGAGCTTTCTCTATAACCCTCTCTGGGTCTGCTCGGAGTTAGTATTGACAGCTTAAACTAAAGTCGATTGGCTCCTTCATAGAGCTCAGCAGGTTGTTCCTTACCCATTCATCTCTGGTAAGAAGGGTTAGAAGCTGACTACCTATCTGCTTACCCTCAAGTAGGGGAACAAGGAGTCACTGAAGGACTTCATTACCCACTTCAACGAGGAGACATTGTTAGTGGAAGTCTACGATGACAAAATGGCACTCTCGGCCATGTTCGACTGGCTCAGAGATGGGAAGTTCACCTTCTCGATCGGAAAGAATCCACTTACCACCTTGGCCGAGCTCATCAGCAGGGCTCAGAAATATACTAATGTCGAGAAGTTCCCTAACTCTGGCAAGAGCGTTTAAGTGGTTGAACAGTCATCCAAGGAGAAGTGACCGAGGAACGAAGAGCCTCAGTCATCCAGTAAGATGCTTGACGATAGAGCCACTCGTGAGCGCCGACCAAGCAGGAAACCTGAGAGCAAGTTCCGTTCCTACACCCCCCTCAACACATCTCCTGAGCAAATCCTATTAGACATCAGGGATCAGAAACTCCTGCATTGGCCAGTTTGCATGAAGACTGATACAGAACAGAGAGACAAGAGCAAGTATTGTCGTTTTCATTGTGAACACGGTCACAATAAGAGCAACTGTGTGGATCTCAAGGATGAGATTGAAACTCTCATTTGTAGGGGTCATCTGCGACGATACGCTAAGAAAGAGAAGTCAGCTTAGAAAGAGGAATGACCAAGCAAAATTGCGTAAGAACCTGCCATGATCCGAACCATTTATGATGATTCATCTAGTAGAGGTGACTCGAATAGGGCTCGCAAAGCTTACTCTCGGAGCACGGACCCCGAGCATTATGTTCACTTGGCTGAAAGGCCGAGGAAAGAACTCCGAGTGAGCCCTTGCAGTCTAACCTTTACAGAGGATGACGCACGTGGAATTTAACATCCGTACGACAATGCCCATGTGGTGGCTATGACTATAGCTAACTACAAAGTTTACCGCATCTTGGTCGACACCGGGAGCTCGGCCGAGGTCATTTACTCTGAGGGGTTCGAGAGGATGGGTATCGACAGGTCGCGCCTTCGACCTGTGAAAACTCCTCTGAACGGCTTTACCAGGGATAAGGTGATCTCCGAGGGAGCTATTTCCCTCCCTGTGATAGCAGGGCAAGGGCAGCATCAAGTCACACTCCTAGTGAACTTTCTTGTTATGAATGTGTCGTCGGTGCATAACGTAATTCTGGGCTGACCTTCCCTTAATACGATACGGGCAGTCGTGTCCACTTACCACCTTATGATGAAGTTTTCCGCTGAGGGAGGGGTTGGATATCTCCGAGGGGATCAGCGTAAAGCTCAGAGGTGTTATATGATAACTGTGAGAAAGGGTTCGGTGAAGCAGACCCTCACTATTAACGTCCTCGACCCCAAAGCTCCTGTAAAAGACTCCACCGAGGACTTGGTGATCGTCGCACTCAAGGAAGCCAACTAGAATAGAACAGTTCTGCTCGTATCATTACTGAATTCTGAGCATCGGACTTAAATGCTGGATTTCTTACAACAGAATAAAGATGTCTTTGCATGGTCACATGAGGATATGCCAAGAATTTCCACCGACGTTATGGTCCACAGGTTGAATGTAGATTCGGATCACATGTCAATAAAACAGAAGAGGAGAGCGTTCAACGCCGAGAGGTACTTAGCCATAGCAGATGAAGTATCGAAACTCCTCAACATTGGATTCATTGAGTAAGTACATTATTTAGACTGGATTGCTAATGTGGTCCTTGTAAGAAAGCAAACGGGAAGTGGTGGGTCTGTGTAGACTATTCGGACCTGAACAAGGCTTGCCCCCAAAGACAGCTTCCCTCTGCCTCGGATTGACCAACTGGTGGACAACACAGCTAGACATGAGCAGCTCTCATTCTTGGATGCCTACTCCGAGTATAATCAAATCGTCATGCATACTCCAGACAAGCAGAAGACGACCTTTATCACGGATAAAGGTCTCTACTATTACCAGGTCATGCCCTTTAGCCTAAAAAACGCTAGAGCGACATATCAGAGGCTAGTGAACCAGATGTTTGCCAAGCAGATAGGTCGGACCATGGAAGTCTATGTCGACAACATGCTGGTGAAGAGCGTCAGAGCGTCCGACCATATCATGGACCTCGAAGAGACCTTCTCAATCCTCCGAGAGTACTGTATGAAGCTGAATCCCTCCAAGTGTGCCTTCGGAGTCGATTCAGGTAAGTTCATTGGCTTTCAAGTTACTTAGAGGGGCATCGAGGCGAATCCTGAGAAGATTAAGCACTACTCAACATGAGCTCGCCTTAAACTACAAAGGAAATCCAATGCCTCACTAGTCAAGTAGCAGGACTCGGTCGATTTATATTCCGAGCCACTGATAAGTGTCTCTCCTTCTTCCAGCAGTTGAAGGGTCACAAGAAGGCCGAGTGAACCCCAGAATGTGAGCAAGTCTTTCAGTAGTTGAAGTAATACCTGGGTTCACCTCCCCTGCTGTCCAAACCGGAAGAGGGTGAACCTCTATGCTTATATCTGGCGGTCTCTGCCACGGCTATCAGTTTCACACTCATCAGGGAAGTGGGGGGGAAACAGCACCTCGTCTATTATGTAAGCAAGGTAATGGTACCAGCCGAGACCAGATACCCAAGTATGGAGAAGCTAGCACTCAGCTTGGTCTTCTCAGCATGGAGGCTGCGTCTGTACTTCCAAGCACATAACATTGTCGTCCTAACTGACTTCCCCCTCAGGCAAGTGCTCCAAAAGCCCGAGGTCTCCGGTCGGCTGACTAAGTGGACGATAGAACTTAGGGAGTTCGACATCTAATATCATCCAAAAACTGTAATTAAAGGTTAAGCTATGGTCGACTTCATAGCAGAGTTCACTACCTCGGATGCAAAAGAAGCAGACACGAGCACAGAGGCTATTCCCGTGACCCCGCTAACTCCCCCGCTTGCCCAAAATGCAGAATCGGAGCAGAGATTGATACTTGATGTGGACGGATCGTCAAACTCTACGCACGCCAGGGTAGGGATTGTATTGGTGGCACCTGATGCAACCTCCATTCAGTATTCGATCAGGCTCGACTTCAAAGCCTCCAACAATGAGGTAAAATATGTGGCCTTGTTGGCCGGACTCTGATTGGCAGCTAGTTTGGGGGTCCAGTCTCTTGAGGTGCGGTGTGACTCTCAACTCGTCGTAAACCACATCTCCATCGAGTATGAGGCCAAGGAGGCAAAGATGGTGTCTTATCTGGCTGAGGCTTATAGAAAAGTTTTGGAGCTGTGTCATCACTCAGATTCCAAGGACGGAGAACACTAAGGTTGACGCCCATGCAAGGTTAGCCTCAGCTACTGAAGGAAAGATCCCCCGGGTTATCCTTGTGGAATTTTTGGATAGTCAGAGCATCGACCGAACTGACCAAGAGATGGTCAACCCGGTGGAGACCACTCCGAGTTGGATGGACCCAATCTACAACTATCTCACATCTGGTGAGGTCCCCCAAGACAGGCTAGAGGCTCGATGCCTGAACATCAGAGTTGCATGATACGTGGTCTTGGAGGGGGTCCTATACAAGAAGGGGCATTCACAGCCCTACCTTAGGTGCCTCCGACCCGATGAAATAGACTACATGATCTGAGAGATCCACTAGGGAATCTACGGAAATCACTCCGGTGGCCATGCCTTAGCTTTGAAAATACTTCGACAGGGGTACTTTTGGCCGACCATTCGGGAGGACTCCAAGAACTATGTCCAGAGATGCGATAAATGCCAGAGGTTTACCATAGTGCCGAGACAGCGTGCAGAAGAGATGACCCCCATGAGCGAACCATGGCTGTTTGCTCAGTGGGGAATTGACATCATTGGACCTCTGCTCACTGGGAAAGGACAGGTTAAGTTTACTATTGTAGCAGTCGACTATTTCACTAAGTGGCCTGAGGCTGAACCAGTGACAAAGATTACAGAATATAAGGTGATCGACTTCGTCTGGAAGAACATCGTCTATCGATTCAAAATCCAACACACCATCGTCTCCGATAATGGAAAGAAGTTTGATAACGATAAATTCTGAGGCATGTGCAGAGGGCTTAGTATCTCAAATGCATACTCCTCGCCTAGGCACCTGCAGTTAAACAAGCAGGTCGAAGCCGTAAACAAGGTCATCAAGCATCACCTCAAGACTAAGTTAGAAAAAGTGAAAGGCAACTAGGAAGAGGAGCTCTCATTCGTCCTTTGGGCCTATAAGACTACAACTCAGTCGTCTACCGAGGAAACCCCATTTTCACTATCCTACGACTCAGAAGTGATCGTCCCAGTCAAGATCAACCTCCCCGATAGCTCGGGTCAGGAGTTACCAGGAGAATCAGAATGCAGAGCAGATCACATCAAACCTCAACCTGCTCAACGAAGCTATAGATGTCCCCAGACTCCGAGTCGCCGCTCGGCACCAGCAAGTAGCACGGTTCTAAAATTCCAGGGTCAAAACGAGGCGGTTCCTACCAGGGGACCTAGTCCCCACCACGTCTTCCAGAATACAATAGAACCGAGAGTTGGTACGCTCGGACCAAATTGGGAAGGGGCTTATCGCATGGTCAGGTCAACCAAACCGAGCTCTTACTACTTGGAAGATCTCGAAGGACGCCAGCTCCCCCATCCCTGGAATGCTGAGCACTTAAAGATTATCCATGAGAATCTACTAGCCATTGAAGGCCTTTAATAATTGTATAGCTTGGATCTACTAGCCTTTTAAGGCCTTTAATAAAAGTATTTCTATATGATCTACTCGTGCGGTCTATCTACAAATGGAAAAAGCTACCCCTCATAAGCAGAGGCGAGCTCGATGGACAGATCCCTTAAAGATGGGGTTGGCTCGTTAATCTATGAAAATCTACAAGGGGTCCTCTCATATGCAGAGAAAAAAAAAACTCGGAGGTGAACCAATCCCTTAAAGAAGGGGTCGGCTCATCATATATTAAAATATCTACAAAAATAATTAAGGGTCGCGTGCCATTCGTGGGGGGTTGACCCCCTTAAGGGTCAGCCATTAACATCAACAAATCATCGTAGCAATCGACACATGAGAATATGCCCTCTGCTAAGGGATTAGGAGATCTTTAAGCATCCAAAAAGTTATCATAAAAAAATTATCCATGACAAGTATGTATGTGTGTGTGTGTGTGTGTATATGTCTCACTCCCTCCGAGTAGAGGGACCAGCCACCGAGCTGGGGGACTGAGCGTCAGGGGCAGCTTCGGCGACAAGAAGGGCACTCTTGGGCTCATCAGCAACGTCCAATGTAGCGTCCTCAGCCTCGTCCGCAGCAGGAGTGTCAAGGTCGATGGTCGAATGAAGCTTTTGGGCCTCAACAAGGCAAGTGTCGAAGTTGATGTTGTAGCCAAAGAAATACAGCTTGTCCAATTCTCTGGCCCTCTCTGCCAACTCCTTATATGCTACTACTGCCGCAACAACTTGTAAGGTTGCTCGAATCTCGAGCTCCCCTCGTAGCCTTTCTTGATCTGCGGTAGCCACGGCCTCGAGAATGGTCCACTATTGAATCAACCCCTCGGCAGCCTCGTGCTTCACCCTTGCGAGGTCTCTCTCCAGCCATGTGTCCTCACCCTCTGCATCCTTAATAGAGATCTGTAGATGCCTGACAACCTCCCGTAAGCGCTTGACTTCAGGGTCGACCACGTCCAAACGAGTTGGAGTTGATTAACCTCATCCTAGAGCGCTAGCTCCCTCACTTGACTTCGGGGTCGACCACATACAAGCGAACTTGAAGTTGATTAACCTCGCCCTAGAGCGCTAGCTCCCTCGCTCGACCCTCTTCAGCAGCCCTTCTCAGCTCCTCTCGCTCCGCAGCCGAAGCCTCCAAGAGTTTCTCGAGCTTGGCCCTCTGTGCCTCGTGCTCGGCCTTCTGCGCCTTGAGCTCGGCCTTCTCCACCTCGAACTGATCCATCTCCTTCAACCTCTCCTTCACTTCTACCATCATCGACAGTGATTGGTAACAGACCGTTGTGTAATCGTTCATGAACTTGACAAGGCTTCAGGAGAGCATGTCGGCTATTTTCGACTCCAGCACATGCTTGGCCGCCCAAGGGTTCAACAAAGTCATGTGGTAACCAGGAGGCAGAGTCTCTAGAGTGAGCTCAGAACGTCACGCCCCAAACTAGGGAATCGGATTCACAGGAATCCTGATCGCCGAATTCGGTGTCGATAGCCTCCATAGTACCCCATTCTCGACTCTCAGCGCTCACATGCCAGGTTCTGATTCTGGGATCCTACAAGGAGGATTTTCTAACAAACATTTATATTGTAAGAAGCATAACCACAAGTTAACCCAAATCACAAAAGCATCATCATCATCACATATCCACTAAGATAATCATTTGAGTATAATACTAAAAGGGAAATACATATATCAAAAAATTAAAGCTCCAGAAGACCGCTGCACGCTCCAATATCAATGCTGTTGCAACCTAGCATCACCTGCACTCATCTATCGTGCATAAGCTTATAGAAAGCTTAGTAGGTGGTGTAAGTGTGTGCACAAGGCTAGTGTCAAGTAAGAAATATCAGTAAGAGTAGTAAAGTAGCAACATAGCTACGGTTTATATCCATAGCAAAAAGCTAGCATAGTCTGTAGCCTTTGGTCATTTTTTTGGTAGTTAAGCGAAAATACTAATAAGCCCATAATCATACAATATCAGAAATACTGGCAAGATCATAAATCACACGATACCAAAGTAATGTGAAAACACGCTGATAGGCCTATAAATACCATCAGCCTTATCCAAGCTATGCGATGCAAAAATATAATAAAAACAATATCATATACTGATGAAGCAATGTAGATCAGCTATGCAAATGAGGAGTCATAGAGAGCCAAATATCAGGTGTCGAGGGTACAATGCAAAACATAACAAATCCCAAAATGTCATATGCGTGCGGATGTAATGCAATATATGATGCGAATGAAATGACCAAGCTGGAGTGTGAAGTCGGGATGATAGTATGTAGTATCGCAGGCTACGGGGTCCACCACAAGGGACTTCAATCTAAACCAGTCCCATACCTAAATTTGGATAGTCAGACCCAATGTGGTAAACTTCTGATCTCAGGTTAGTCACACGCCCAACTGAAATCCTGGCCATGCGAAGGTACACGTAACAAATAGTTGCGCACCACCAGCCTGGGCGGATAGTGAATGAATGAATGAATAAATATGCAATTCCTACTCAATAAGTCCACATATCAGTACGGTTCCTCTCTGGAAAAATCACCGGGGTCTATTACACTCCAAACCATATTGTTGTCCCATTGCGCGCAACAAGGTGGGTGGAAGAGACCTCATTATCCGCCTACCAATATCGGGCCCGGCTCGTCGATAGCGGACCCATTCCTCGAGCTGGTTAGACTCAGCCTAGCATTGCTCCCTCCCTCGGGCAGGTAAGGCCGTACCCCCTTCCAATAGACAACAACATAATGGGAGACGCGGCCTAACGGTATGCGACCCTCATGCGCTCATGCATCCACTCGGTCTAGACGTTGGAGCAACCTCTGGAACCAAGAGGGTTTAGGGACTTTCACCCAGGGATATCTATAGCACCCCATATAAAATAGATTTCTTGTGTCCCATCTGGCCTTCCACGAAATACCTATGGAGGCTACGACCCTGATGTAGCTAGGGCGTACAGTAATCACCATACATAATGCAAGATGCATGAGTCATACAATCCAATCATGCATCAATTCTGCACATACCGTGTACTCATGTGAGACAATCTCCACCTATCAGGGAGTCTTATAACAACATGCCCAATGGCATATGCAATGTCAACATATCTCATAACAAACATGCAGATGATGCGTATGGGCATGTATCATGATGCTATGTTGTCACATACTCATAGTCGGTATCAATAACCAGCACCGCTAATCTGTATCGACAATCGGCCTCGACAATGTGGACATTTAACCAACATTGTCCCAAATGAGTGGCATACATAGAGCCTAACATATAGTGGACCCATGGCCTCACAAAGGGTCTGATATACAACACCATGGGCCTCACTCAAGAGCTGAATACACATCACAATGGGCCTCAACTACGGGTCGCATATACATCACACAAGTCTCAACAATTGGCCTTAGCAATCGAAATTGGCCTCGACAATCGAAATCGGCCTATACAATCGGCCTCGACAATTGAAATCAATCGAAAATCAAAATCGGCCAATCGGTCACGTCAATCGGAATCAGCAATCGGCCATGACAATCGGGATTGATCGATAATCAGAGTCGGCAAATCGGTCATGTCAATAGGAATCGGCAATCGGCTACGACAATCAAGATCGATAGATAATCAGAGTCGACAAATCGGTCACGATAATCAAATCGATCGATAATCAGAATCGGCAAATCGGTCACGGCAATCGGAGTCGGTAATCGGTCATGACAATCAAAATCGATCGATAATCAGAATCGGCAAATTGGTCACGTCAATCGGAATCGGCAATCGGCCATCGGCCACGACAATCAGAATCGGCAAATCGGTCACGTCAATCGGAATCGACAATTAGCCACAACAATCGAGATCGATCGATAATCAGAGTCGACAAATCAGTCACGATAATCGGATCGATCATAATCAGAATCAGCAAATCAGTCACGGCAATCGGAGTCCGTAATCGGTCACAACAATCAAAATCGATCGATAATCAAAATTGGCAAATCGGTCACGTCAATTGGTCACGACGATCGGAAATCAGAATCGATAAATCGGTCACGTCAATCAGAATCGACAATCGGTCACGACGATCGAAATCGATCGATAATCGAAATCGACAATCGGTCACGACGATTGAAATCGATCGATAATCGAAATCGACAAATCGGTCATGACATCGGGATCGATCGATAATCAGAATCGACAAATCGGTCACGTCAATCAAAATTGGCAATCGGTCACGACAATCGGGATCGATCGATAATCAGAATAGGCAAATCGCTCACGTCAATCGGTCACGATTATCAAAATCGATCGATAATCAGAATCGACAAATCAGTCACGTCAATCGGAATCGGCAATCGGTCACAACGATCGAAATCGATCGATAATCGGAATCGGCAAATCGGTCGCGACGATCGTAATCGATCGATAATCAAAATCAGCAAATCGGTCACGTCAATCGGAATCGACAATCAGTTACGAAGATCATAATAGATCGATAATCAGAATCAGCAAATCGGTCACATCAATCGAAATAGGCAATCGATCACGACAATCGGAATCGATCGATAATCGGAATCGGCAAATCGGTCGCGACGATCGGAATCGATTAATAATCAAAATCAGTAAATCGGTCACGTCAATCAGAATCGACAATCGGTCATGACGATCGGAATCGATCGATAATCAGAATCGGTAAATCAGTCTCGTCAATCGGAATAGGCAATCGATCACGATAATCGGAATCGAAAATCGGTCACATCAATCGGAATAGGCAATCGGTCACGACAATCGAAATCGATCAATAATCAGAATCGGCAAATCGGTCCCGTCAATCAGAATCGGCAATCGGTCATGACGATCGGAATCAATCGATAATCGGAATCGGCAAATCGGTCACGACGATCAGAATCGATCGATAATCAAAATTGGCAAATCGATCAATCACACACGGCGAATGGGGCCTACTTATTTGGGTTAACCCACGGAGAGAATGGGCCTAACAAGACCTAAGGGAAGGTCACAATGAGGACATCTAACCATCGTTGCCCATCAATGCGGACATCTAACTAACATTGCTCCCAAGGAGTGGCCCACATAAGGGATTCATACGCAACGTAACGGCCACACATACATCACATCGGGCCTCGCCCATGGGCCTTAAATACATCACAATGGGCCACAACCCATGGGCCTCGAATACACAATAAGTGGGCCTTACACATGGGTCTCGTATGCATCAAATGGGCCATGTATCTGGGTCTCAAATACATCAAATGGGCTACACGCACGGGCCTTATATACACAACAGGTGGGCCCTGTCCCTGGGCCTCAAATACATCACATGGGCCTAATCGTATAGGCCGGAAATACATCACAATGGCCGCAAGACATGGGCCTAATACATCACATCAGGCCTCATCAAATGGGCCGCAATTGCATCAAGGTGGGCCTTAACGGATGGGCCACCAATACATCAAGGTGGGCCTCTTGGATGGGCCATAGATATGTCAAGGTGGGCCGCATATATACATTATGGACAGGCCTTGCACATTCCAAGTGGGCCCCACTAGATGAACAGCTAGCATGAAACACGTACATCACATGGGGGCCAAGCGAATAGACGCTGTGAATACACGATACATCACAAGGTGGTTCGGATGGCGAGGGAGAAACAGATACATTATGGTGCGCCCTACACTGCCCGTCCAAACGGACGGCGTGGATGTAAATTACATATATCAAGGTGGGATCCCACCTGCCCACACATGTGGGCCCCACGCGCCCAAATGGACCGGCGGTTTGGATATAACACAACCTCAGGATCCAGCCCACCGTCGTGGACAGATGGACGGTGTGGATAGGATAAATACATCAAGGTGGTACCACAGCACTGTCCACCCTTGGACGGTGTGGGTATGAAATAAATACATCAAGGTAGGGCCCACCATAACGCTATTTCCATCCAACCTGTTCAGACGGTCACAAGGCCTAATTGAGAGGAACAACAAATATCATTTGATACAAAGCTGTTGTGGTCCTTGAAAGGATTTCAACGGCGGACATTCAATCTCCACTGATTTGCAGCGTGGCCCACCTGATAGACAGAGTGGATATAGAATAACCACGTCAATGGTGTGGACCACAGTACCTTCCAAGTGTTGTCCGGCACCGTCCAGATGGTCTGGACGGTGTGGATAAAATAAATACATCACTGTGGTGTCCAAGGTTCAGATGGACCCACAGAACTTGCTGACGTCAATACATCAGCAAATGAGAGGGTTGCATGGGACCCACCGTCCATGATCTGGACGGTGTGGATCTCATCAGTGGAACACACGTGTGGGGGTGCACACCCCATCAGAAGGACGGTTTATATCTATATATATATATATATATATATATATATATAACATACATTAGGGTGAGATCCCACCCACATGGCCACACACGCGACAGCGTGCCAACCAGGCACCGTCCAGATAGACGGTGCATATCAAAGTATATATATTAAAGGTGGGTCCCACGTGGGGCCCACCAGATGTGATATATAATATGTAATATATAATATACAATATAATACTATATATTATATAATATATAATACACATACAAGTAGCCGTCCAGGCATCTCTGGACGACGTGGATACGAAACACACGTCAAGGTGGGGTCCGCACGTCCCACCTGATGGACGGTGTGACTACAAATACATCACAGCAGGGCTACACAACATATGAACGGTGCGGATATCGCACATGTACAGCGGGTGGGGGGCCGCAAATGGACAGACGGTTTGGATCATAACACATATCTCATGATGGGATTACAGAACTTGCTGACGGTACCGCAGCATCAGCTGCGTGTTGCTAGGGACCCACAGTCCTTACTTGGACGGTGAGGATCCGACACATCATCAAGGTGAGTCCACACGTGTGGCCCACCAAAGCTTTGGATAAAGCTGATATTTATATTTTCCATTCATCCAGGTTAACCTGGACGGTGCCAGCAGCGCTGGACCGTCCAGCCACCTGCTGGACGTGTAGCAGGTGGGCCCCACGGGTGGCCGGCATGGATAAAATACCTCACGGTGGGCCTGTTGGCCCCAGACGGTTGGAATATGCCATGTACATCAGGCGGGCCACACATCAAGAGAGAGAGGGAGAGAGAGAGACGTGAAGGGGAGGGCCCGCCACTATTGGGCCCTCCCTATCTAATGCATACATCAAGATGGATCTCACTATTTGTGGGCCCATAAATCATCAAAATCAACAAGTAAGATTACCCATAAATCATCAAAATCAACAAGTAAGATTACTCACCTTTGATCTCTTCTTCCTTCTTCTGCCAACACGATCTAAAGCTCCAAGGGGACGATTTCAACGGTCGAGATGTTCTTTGGATGGTGGAGATGGAAGGTGGGAAGTGGGCCACATAAGCTCTCTCATGGAAGCTTGGACGTGGGTTGCTTGGAAAACGAGGGAGAGAGAGATGAGAGAGAGTGGTTGTAAGAGAGAGAGGGATGGGTGAGTGATGGGGTGATGGGTGAAGTGAGTGATGAGTGTACTTTGTGTAAGAGAGTGTTGACTTTAGGGGTTGTTTGAGGATGGGGTGATGTGTACTTGACATGAGGTGTGATTGATGAGATTAATGGGATATGATTTGAAATCTTTTTTGGGTTTACAAATGCGCGGTGTTTTTCCTCGAACTGAACGCGGGCCCATATCTCCTGGCCCGGGTATCGCCTCGGCGCGCGATACGCGGCATCGGAACCACGGCGACGGCGCGGTCGCTAGGGTACAAGTATCGGGTTAAGCCGACTCTAGAATACGAGACATGACTCAAGGTTGCGCACAACTGTCAATAACAGATCACAGGTCACCGAAATTCGACCGGAGGACCACGGAAGTCTACGGAACAATACGGGCTAGGGTACGGGTCTTACACAGAATCTCCTCCAACCTTGTTGGCTGCAGAAACATGGGTGGCCGCCTTAAGCGTGGCAGTATATCCGACCAGGGCATCAGTTTGGCCGGCTAAGAGCTCGGCCTCAGCAGCAGCTTGGAGGGCTACGGATAGTGCGGGGGCGTCGGTATTAAGAGTCTCCCCGACCACCTCTCTCCCTATCCCAGGGGGACCCATAAGCACTGAAGGTGGAACCTCGAGGGCTTGCTCCTCTGGAGTTGGCGTCGAGATGGTGATGGGCTTAACTTCGATGGGGACCTCGGGGGCTCGTGCTTCGAGAGCAAGGGTCGGGGCAGTGGTGGGAACGGCATTAGTTGGGGCTGTGGTAGGTACGACTTCAATTGGGGCCATGACGAGCACAGCTCTGGCTGAGAAGATCATAACTGTAGCCAAAAAGGGTTTAGCCCCGAGAGCAGAGAAGGTCATGGCTGCAGCCAGAACAAGCCTAGCCTCGGAAGTCTTCCTCTTTTTCAGCGTTAATTTTGTCCTCGCCTCGGATGAGAGGACTACGTCCATCGGAGGGCACGACACGACTGGCCTCCTCCTCTTCGAGCCGCCTGTCTCCATTCTTGTCCAAAAAGAAGGAACTCAGCCAAAATAAAATCTACTGAATAGCAGAAAATAACCTCCGAGGACTCTTACCCCGCTTACCCAAAGCAAAAGGAGTGGGCTAGAGTCTGCAAAAATCGGACGACGCCAGGTTCTCCCCGTTAATGAGTTTAAACCAGACGCGCTGGTCCTCAGTGAGTAATCTGGCTTGGGCAACCTGCTGCTTTTAGAGAGGAGAGAGTTTTAGGGCCCCTTTCAGTTGAACTGCAAGCAAAGACAGAGCTCGAGTTAATACACGGAAGGACAAATCAAGCATGTAGTACGATGAAAAGGAGTGTCTAACCTAGGTTGGCGAACTTTGTGGGGACCCTAACCCACAGTCCGCCCAACTTGAAGGCAGGGGCCTCCCATTCCCCCGAGGCCCAGAACCACTTCCCTTTCCAGTCCTTATTGGAAGAAGGGAGTTGGGTTACCAGGCCCAGTATGCATGGAGGCCTAGTTGAGAGATAGTACTAGGCCGGCTCTAACTTGTCATACTTAGCCACGTACAAAAATAGGAACTCTTCTGGCGTCAGCCTATGGTTCTCGATCCTATGCTAAAGAATTAAGGTGGAGACAACAGTCTTCCAAGCGTTCGGCACCAGCTAACCCGGCGCCACTCCGAGCCATGTGATCAGCTCACGAATGAATGGATGGATGGAGAATTGAAGCCCGCATTGGAGGGCATTGATGAAGATGGCGATCTCCACCTTGGTAGGAAGGCTCGCTTGGTCCGTGGGAGAAAGGGATCGGATGTGCACCAAGTCAGGAATCCAATAATCTTCACGGAGTTGGGTCATCTGAGACTCAACCAAGATTGATCCCCCAGGGACCAACGGCTTTGGCTGGCCTCCCGATGGACCTGCCTTCAACCGCCCCGAGGGATCTCTGAGAGCCCTCTTCAGCCTCTTGCCACAGCCTTTAGCCATCTGACTCGCGGTTCTCTGGGCCACGGCCAAAGTGCCAAGGGGTATGGCCTCAAAAGGGCCTTCAGACTCTCCGAGCCCTAAGGCAGTGATCTTTGGTTCGGAGTCAGAACCAGTTTCTCAGACCTCTTCTACTTCATCAAAATTGCTCAACATTATGTAAGGAAAAAGTCTTTAAGTGGTGGAAGACTCACAGCACTGCAGGCAACTTTTTGACAGAGATTTTTCCAATTCCGGCAACTTCCTCCGAGTAGAATTCCCTCTCCGATGGTCGGAAACCCTTTCTCCGGTGACAAAAATCCCTTTTCGGAAAAGGGTGATTCAAAAGGAAAAAGCGAGAGAAATGGAAAGCAAGAGATCAAAAGACGCAAAAGAAGTTAATGAATGAGAATGGGAGGGGTTGATATAGTCCCCCCATTACTCAGCGTCATCATTACAGACAGCTGTCCCCGAAGCTGAGATGTCACAGTGCTGACACCAAGGGACACACGAAGGGAGATGATACGTACGAGCCCGCGTTCTGAGGACAAAGTTGCCTCAACATTAAGTGTTATTCATGGTGCACGCCGTCTCTCATTCGTCACAAAGAATCTGAAGCGCAATCGTCGCAGTTATTACGCCCCGATTATACCAACCGTCATCATGAGCCAAAGCATGAAGGTGTCATTCAATTTCCCCAGGCATTTACTCTTCAAGTTCGAGCTCGGACCAAGAGAGTAGGGGGCTTCTGTTATGGGAAAATTTGAATGAGGACAATCGGGATTGTCCTGAGCTATTCAAATCAGTTAATAAGGTCTTTGAAGGAGAGCATCGTGCCAAGTGTAAGCCGACCTTTGGATTACGACTATAAGCAGGCTGAGCCGAGCCCACATATTTGTTCTCATCATCTGAAGGCGGCATTCAATGAATAGCCAACTATGTGTGCGTCCGAGCCCGAGGCGAATTATTCGACCGACTCCGAATGCTAGTACTCAACCTTAGATCTGGATGAGATGAGGTCGAGCCCGGGAGAGGATACTCCGAGTGCCAAGTCACGAGACTAGCCTAAATGCGGACATGACCAAAGATCTCGCCCGAGGATTCACGTCCTTAAGACACGATATGCCACACAACCCAAAGATTGCGAATAATATCTCCATGATTACAATATAAGTGTGATTGAGTAAATCACGTCGATATTAACGGACGCGATCTTCTCTACCCACAGGTATAAATACAAGGGGATCTTATTGCCATAGGTACGTAATATCTCGCACCCTCTCTCTACATTACACGACTTAGACCCAGATTCCCTAGCCTAACTTAGGCATTGGAGGTCTCCGGCTGAGTCAGGGCCTCCTTTGCTCACCCCTTTATGCAAGAATAAGGTTCGTTTGAGGCTCACAGTATTGAGTAGAGGGTGGTCTAGATTTTGACCTCAACAACCTGAAATGTGACCCAGAAGATCTAAACAATGTGGCCCACTTGGTTGGAAGGTTCAGGTCCCGCACAAATGAAGATTGTGTGGCCTATAATACCTCTGGGCTACGGGTGGATCCCACACGGCGAGCAACATGAGTTGGAGCTCAACGGTCTCAAAATTTTGATGGAGAGTTATTTGACACTGGAAGAGGATGAGTCTGGATACACAGGCGCTAAAAAATTTACACCTGTCACATATTCACTCATTAATTGGGTCCATCCATACATTTGGCAATAGCATGGGCACGTACATGATTGATGGCTATTAAAGAAATAGTAGAAAATGGAGATAATTAATGGTTAAAAGAGTGATAGATTGGTTGTCTGATAGATTTAATTCGGACATATAAGCCATCGTTATTTGGGCCCACTAGATGGATGGACCCTATTGATAATTCACCACCCTATATGCATCAGGTGTCATTCCCAAAATCAGACTGGTTGAGACACTTGTTTGATGGAATAAGCCATTGAATATCTATCAGTTTTTAACCGTCCAATACATGTCCCATCGGATCACCAAGTAGATAGATAATAGAATAAGTTGTTGTTTTTTTTTTTTTTCAACTGTACATCTAAGCTGAGAGCTATAACTTGGATGGTTTATTTGAATTACTTGTAGGCCATTTATGCATTTTTTAAATAATTTCTACCATCTTGAAACCGTCACCAGTATTCGTCATTGGAGGAGCTCATTACCACAAACTGATTAGATGATCTGGACCAAGAAAATGTTTCCTACAATGTACTTTATCAGATGGTGAGTAAAATTTCGATAACAGTGCAGTTGGACGGTCCAATTATTATTTATTGCAAGTTACTTTTTTGTACGGTTCAGATCATCCGAGCATTCTGATTTGAGGCCAGTGGCCTATCCAAGGGGTGTCTATTCTAATGGACGGTCTAGAGTAAAGAGTAACCGGACCGGTGAATGTAGGTTATATTAACAAGTAGGGGGGACCCCTTCTATCAAGACAAGGACGGGAATTATTGGCGTCACGGGATAAAGTCCAGCTGTTTTGGATGATGACATCGAACCTTTGGTAATACCGAAGCTGATCTAGTGGCTCCAGAGGCACGGATTAGCTCCAGAGGCACGGATTAATTGTGCCCAACGGACTCAAACCTTACACGTGGCACATTTCTATGATGATCTAATTCAGCAATCATGCGGACACCACCATCTGGTTTGGTATTCTATCCATCTGTTAGATAAACGTTTTCATACTAGTGTGAACCATTGATGACTCCTGAGTTTTCGTATCATTTTTATGCCACCAATTAAAGGTTGGGATTTTTCAAACATTTTTGTTAGTGAGTAACATTTTATCCATCGACTGAACGTTTAGATCATGCATATCTTTGCTGCATGTGCAGCAATGACATGTAAAAGTGTATTGCACTTAATTCAATCAAACTAGACCTCTCATGCAACCAAGAGTCTAAATTTGTCACATGTGTGAGTAGGATGCGCCCGCATGTCAGAGTCCGCCTAACTAGGTTGACTGAATTGTTGGTGTCCCCTTCACCGAGACAGGTGGAATGGTGAGTGGGATCAAAGATCCAAAGTCTTCTTGACCACCAATATTATCACCCGTTTAGGCAACTAGTGAAAAAAAAAAAATGAGAATAATCATTCCCAATGAGTTCTTTTTGCATTGCAACAATAAATGTGAGTTTACGAACTTAATGACTTGCTCATTCACTAACACTTTAAGTTCAACATAATTCTTAAATGAACAAAGTTACACATTCAAATTAAATAAGGCAAAATGTCCTCAATTTCAATAAAATTTGAAAATGATGTTTATTACAATCAACAAATTGTACGACAATCAAATGAATAGATTTATTATTTTTTTTAAAAAAAAAGATAAATACATGATACACCAATCGAAACAAACCATAGAGACAGGTGTGATCAACTAAATTGAAACTTAAATTATCATGAACTACAACTTAAGGTTGCAGAAAGATTATCTCTAATCTTAAGGTAGTATAGCAGGAGCCGCTAAGCAGTAGTTGTAAACTAAGTTAAGGTATGATATGAAAAATAAAGAAAATATAAATAAATGATAAATTTATTTGTTTGGTGTAAGGCATCGAGTTCTTCTTCAATTGCTCCTTTTATAGATCGTTGAGGCAATGAAACCCTTGCTAGAGTTTCCTTATTGCTTCTGGATCCTTTATGCTTACATCGCTAATTTGGATACGGCAATCCCTTTAATTGCTCTAGAGCTGACGGGGACTCCAATTAGATTTAGGATCCCTGGCTTCTTGGATCTTCTTCTCGTAGCTGATCCGTCAGGAGGTATTCGTGGTCTATCAAAGACCAACCTAGATCTATTGAGATACCTTTGATCTAGGCAGCTAGATCTAAAGTTAATCTAAATCAATCTTAATTACTTTATGTAACACCCCGAACTTTTCAATACCTGAGTATTGAAAGTTCTCGAGTGTTACCATGAAATTTAATTTAGTATATATATATATGCATGTCACCAGTTTAGCCTATCCTAACCTTACATCTATTCTCTAACTCAAATTTCACCATTGGAAATAATCTTCATCCATAGATCAAGTCATCCGACCGTTGATTTTTAGGACAAGATCACCATATATCCAAGTATTCTCACTTGTTCATAATAACCAACTGTTCAATCAACTATTCACTGCTAGGTAAAAATATCTTCATCCATAGATCAAGTCATCCGACCGTTAATTTTTTTGATAAGTTCATCATATATCCAAGTATTCTCACTTATTCATAATAACCAACCGTTCAATCAACTATTTACCAGGTAAAGATATCTAACAGTCCATTTTGAGTTTGGACCACCCGATCATGAAAAATTTACTACCTGATCTCTACATCCGCTTGTACATGTATCAAATCAATATGCTAACCCGTTCATCTTGTTCACCACTTATAAATATGCATAACCCACCATCAGGACTACAATTTGAGGAACTTACACATGTGAACAAGTTACTTGAATCTAATGGTATACATGTTCTACCTTTTGATCACTCTAAAAATCTACTTGTGTTCATCCATTTACAAAACCGACCATATAACCACATACATACATTATCAGAGTACTAACCATCAAGTTTTTCTATTTTAAATATGGCGTCTGACCGTCCATCATATTTAGATCAGTCAAACGGGCCGCCTAAATATTAGAATGAACTGCTCAGTTCAAAGATCGTAAGATATCTGCCACAACTACCAGCTGACTTATCTATTAGATATATGAAAGCATTGATTTAGACTTCCGGGCGGTATAGCCCATTAAAAATGCATCTTGGCCATTTGTAAGCGATGAAGGACCAAAATGGGGCGGTGGAAAGAAAATGAAAAATAGAGAATGTCTGTCAAATTTCAATGCATTTAAATTATGTAGTTCGATATTACAGATGGTAGAAGTTGGAGAAATAAAAGATGCCAAAATCGATAAATACTTAATACCATTAACCTATACCATTGAATTCTATATCACATGGTTCTCATGATACTTTTCATATAAAATTTTATACCATGCCTATTTATCATAAATTAACCATACATGTCGAATTTCAGCCCTTAAATCATTGTAAAAGTGGCCCAATTGACAAATCAGCCCCTTAACCGCTGATTTTGGTGTCCATTGAGTGAAAAAAGCTCGTGGGTAGTCGAAGTTGGATATTTCTCTTCGTATGAATGACTTGAATTTTCCATCATATAGACTAAGTGTGAAATATCAAAACCCCACCTTGGTAGGCTTTTCCTTAGCCACAAAGTTATCCATTTTAAGCTTACCAATTCTTTCTAAATCTGGAGCTTCCGATTGACCCACTTTACACCATCAATCGCAACTCAAATTTGGACCATATTTTTTTCTTATATGACTACGATATCATATAAAATTTAAACCCTGATATATGATCCTACACTATTGAATGACGACCGCCTTGACTCCAATTCCTTTCTTTTGGTGCAAAAGGTGAAATTTCAGATTTAGTCTATTTCCATCATTGATCAACCACCAACTTTTGCCCAACCGTTTACCTATCCTGACTATACATTTCTCACAAAATTGGGCCATGATCATTGTCACGCCCCGAACTCGGAGACCGAGCTCACAAAATTCTCGATCGCCGAATTCGTCACCGACAGCCTCCGTAGAACCCCATTCTCGGCTCCCAGCGCCCATACGCCAGGTTCCGATCCTGGGATGCTACAAGGAGGATTTCTAATAATCCATTTGATTCGTAATGAGCATAACCAAGCATAACCCACGAACAATAACCACAAGAACACCATCACAAAATCCACTATGAACAAAAACTTTAAATACAGTGCGTAAAAAGGGAAATACAAGGTAGTGCAAATAACAAAAACTCTAAAAGCTCGGCGGCATGCTCCAACTGCGGCGAGACTACAACTGCATCCTGGCGTCACCTGCACGCATCAATCGTGCATAAGCTTATAGAAAGCTTAGAGGGCGATGTAAGTGTGTGCGAACGTGCTCAGAATGCAATGCCGGAGTAATGCGAAATCATGCTGATAAGTACGAAATGCAACTAACGTACCAAGGCTATGCAAGACAAGATGTGAATGCATATCGGCCATACAAGGCCATGCGATGCAATATGTAAGTCAAGCATGTCAATCCTCATACCATGCAACTCCTCACTAGAGCATCAAATCGCACGGTTCTCGGTGATGGATAATCACCAGGTTCAAGTACACTCCAAATGGCACTTGTCTCTCTCCAAGCAAGATGTCCAAGTGAGCGTAAGAAACCTCACTATCCGCCCGGCCAATAGTCGCCAATACCTATGCGGCATGTCGATAACGAACCCATTTCCGAGCGGGTCAACTCGCCTAGTAATGCCCCCCTGCTCTCGGGCGAGTAAGGCCACCACTCCTTTCCAACCGACCACGACACGGTGGGAGACGCGGCCTCATGGTATTCGGCCCTCGTGCGCTCATATATCCACTCGGTCTCGACGTTGGAGTCATCCTCCGTACCATGGGTTCGGGGACTCTCACCCAGGGACATCTATGGCGCCCCAATTGCTTGGAACAAGATTTTTCGGATTCAACCGCCCAACCACGATATATCCGTGGAGGCTATGGCCTCGATGTCGCTAGGGCATATCTCAATCATACAGATGCAAATGCATGAACCACACTACCAATCATGCAACCATCCTGCGTGAAGCACGCGCTCATGTAGGGCAACACCGCCTATTAGGGAGCCCGTAAACAGTCTGCCCGAAGGCATATGCTATGATCAGACACTCCTCATCTCAAGCATACATATGATGCATATGATCATGAATCATGGGCCGTGCTAAACATGTTATAAAGCAATAAACTATCCTCTCAATGAAAATGGGCCTATATGGCCTACATGAAACAGATACGGGCCTATAAGTGGCCTTAAGGAGAGTTATAATGTGGACATCGAACCAACATTACTCGTACAATGTGGACGTCAAACCAACATTGTCCCCAAGGCTCGGCTCGCCTCAAATACCATTAAATAAATCCTGGTGGAATTATACATTGCAATGTGCCTTAGGTACATCCCATGGGGCCCTAAATATATCAAATGGGCCGTATCTCATAGGCCTTATATTCATCAAGTGGGCTACCTCAATAAGCCTCACCAATGGGCCTTAGGTACATTGCAATGGGTCATCACCCATGGGCCTTGCATTCATCACAATGGGCCTCACAACATGGGCGTTATACAAACCCAAGTAGGCCTCAACAACGGGCCACACATACATCAAATGGGCCTCATAACGTGGGCCTATATATATCAAGGTAGGCCTCAACAACGAGCCTATGAACACAACAAGATGGCCTACATCCATGGGCCCATGAATACCAAAGTGGGCCTTAATGAGGGGCCACAATTACATCAATTGGGCCTAAGCACACTAGCCCAAATGCATCTAAGTGGGCCTCAATAGCGGGCTTACCATAATGTTTATTTTCCTATCCAATCCGTTTATATGGTCATATGGACCAAGGCCCACCATAATGTTTACTTTTCATCCAATCTATTCATAAGGTCATGTGGACCAGGGCGGGGCCCACCAAAATGTTTATTTGCCACCCACCCTGCTCACGTGCTGGGGTCTCACTGGCCAGTAGGGAGGGGCCCAATGTTTATTTTTCTATCCGCCTGTTGATGAGGTCACACAGACTTAATGGCTCACTGAAATGTTTATTTGAAATCCAACCTATTTACAATATCACGGACCAGGGCCCACCGTGGTATTTATTTTCCATCAAACCTGTTCACAAGGTCACACGTGACCTGGGCCCATGATCAGGGGTCCCACCGCGAGGTGGTTCACAAATCCAACCCATACATTATGTGTGTCCCACTGTCTGAGGGTCCGAGACAAGTTTCAGCCCCATTAAAAATTCAGGTAGGCCCCACCATGTGTTTTTATATGATTTAGGCATGTCTTCACATGATTTAGATGGTATGGCCCACCTAAGTTCCATATACGGCTGATTTTTGGGTGGCCCATGGCCAGGGGGGAGGCCTACCCAATGCACGGAGCTGATGCTCGAAACGCATCACGGTGTGGGCCCACAGCTGGAGCCGTGAGGCCCAGCCACCCGTCCGCCACCAAAGAATAAGCGGGCACTGTCATACAGCTGAAAAGAAGAAGTTAGCCACGGCAAATTTTTTTTTTTTTTTTTATTTTAAATGGGGCTCGCATCGAAGCCAAGATCCAGCCCACCCATTATATGTGTCCTACAAGTCCCGGCCAGTCCGGACAAATTTCACCAAGCATCCAAACTCCTGTGTGGGTCCCACCAAGTACTTTTATATGTTCGAGCATCTCTTCACATGGTTTTAGAAGGTATGGCCCACCGGTGATCAGATCACATTGAAACTCTGGCTCAACGCCTAAAATGATCTGAAGATCAGAATGGACGGTGTGGATCAGTATCATACATCAAGGTGGGGCCTGCATGAGCAGCCTACACTAAAAGTAATTTTTTTTCCTGTAAACGTCCCTCACGTCCAGCGTCTCTGGACGCTGGACGGTATACACATGACTCATGGTGGGTCCCACGTACACGGACCTCATGGTGGGTCCCACCCACATTAGCCACCCCGACTAGGGGTAGATACCAAGGCCTCAAGTGTAGAAACGAGGTATATCCACACAGTCTACCAGTTGAGCTATGGATCAGGGTGTTTCATGGTGGGTCCCACCATTCATGATGGATGGTATAAATGGAACTCTAAATGGTGGGGCCCACCACACCCAATGGGTAAAAGAGAGAAGAAGAGAGAGAGAGAGTGACGGTGAAGGAGGGAGGGACCTCGCCACTAATGGGCCCTCCCTTAAACAATACAAACATCATGTGGGTCCCACAACAAGTGGGCCCTTAAAATTGAAAGCAACGGTATTACACCCACCTTGTTGGCCTCCTTCTTGCTCCCTTAAACTTGTAAGCTCCTTGCCTTCGCGTTCAATGGTGGATGATGGACTTTTAATGGTGTGGATGAGAGATGAGAGGGTGGGCCACACTTGGAGTTTTGGGAGAGGGAAAGAGAGAGCTTGGATTTCTCATGGAATTTTCCATGGGATTTTTTTGAGAAAAGAATGAGGGAGAGATAGAAGTAATGGAAGGAATGGGTGGAGGGAATGGGTGTAGTTAATGAGGCATGGGTTTGTTTGATTTTTTGTAAAAATGAGGAATGGTTTGCTTTGAAATTTTTGTAAAGGAGATATGGTGATGGAAGAGAGAGTGGACTTTTGAAAAAAGAAGGATGGGTTGTGTGTACTTGTTGTTGGGTGAGGTGGCATGGAGGTATGGTGGTGTACTTGACTTGATTGATGGGACATCTCGTAGAGATTCCCCCGAAGTTCGCAATGTGCGGTGTTTCTTCAAACCGAACGCTAACTGACACCTTCCCACCTAGGTATCGGTTCGATGACCGAGTCGCGGCGTTGGAACCGCGGCGACGGCGCGATCGCTAGGATACAAGTTTCGGATTGAGCCGCCTTCGGTAGGCAGGACTCGGCTTAAGATCGCGCGCAACATCGGATATGAGTCGAGGATTGCCGGAATTCGACCGGTAGGATCGCGGAAGCCTACGAAACTGTACGGACTAAGGTACGGGTCTTACAATCATTAAGTGTGGACCGTTAATGAGATCAAGTTCATTTTGGTACTCATTAGGAAAATTTTCAAGATAAGTCAATCTAAATTTCGGATCACCAAGAAAATCATATACCCCGGTTATATTCGATGACCCCGACACACTGGATAAATTAAATTTAAAGAAAGATAGCCAAAAAAGGTCAAATTGAATAAACTCAATCTAAGTGAGATGTGAAACACACCCCTCTCACACGTCTACTCATTTTATAAAAGGAGTGTACGTTCCCTTTTCCACTCACACACCACCTCCCAAACGTCCAAGGATGAGAGAGAGAGAGAGAGTAAAAGAAGCCTATACACCCATCATCTTCTTCCTTCTCCACATGTATAGTGTTTCCCTTTTGCTCAAGTGATGTCGTGATTCATGTAAAAGCTTTCTGACATGGATATCTACTTAAGGTTTAGATCTAAGGCTAAGTTGAGGGATTCCTTTAAAGCTTACACTAATTTGAGTTGATATGATTTATCTTGTTTTTACATACTTTCATATTACTGTAATTTTTTATGCAATTGATTGATTTATCATTATCAATTATTTATCTTTTGGAAATTATGGTTAAGGTATGATTTTAAGTATGCATGATTTTTATGAATTTACATGGGGTGATGGATACAAGCCTTGCCATTTGCCAATTTTGAGAGCTACGCGTACTTTCACTCTATATTGAGTTGTCCTTTTGCTCATCTCCCCTTATTTTTGTTGAGTAAGCCTATTTGATACTCTTCTCTTTTATTGAGTTAACTTATTATTACTCTTCTTCTTTATTAAATCAACCTTGTGCTACCTCCCTTTATGGCTTGGGTATGTGTCTTGGAATTCCAAAACTCTCATGGTTCGATTTATTTCTCTATTAATGCAAGTGCTGTGTTATAGGTCTCATATATAGTGGTTTATATATTTTATCGTGGACGTAATACACTTTGGGTAGTAACCCTCTTAGTCAACATGTAATTCCATAGATTTTGAGTAACGGTGTACAAATCGATGTAAGTAATTCACAATGCGTGTTACATCACTTCCATGATTGGATGTCGTAAATAGTCGCTCCATGAATAAATCGTGTCACGTAATTCATCCGATCCATGTGTTGTGTCATCTTAAGGTATTCACATAAATCCATGGTAACGTTGAACACACCGACGAATCTCCATAATATAGGATGCGGGGTGAGCCGGTTTTCTATGAATTATATTCTACATTGTGAAGACCACTACGTACAATGGACTGTACACACTTTGTTAGGCATGCATTCATATATATATATATATATATATATATATATATATATATTGGTTGCGCATATTGATACCACTCGTAGTGGTAGAGTACGAGATGTATCGAAACCCTCACATTATTCTTATAAATCTCTTAAATTAGTATTAATCTTAAAGGATAACCATCACTATTAACCCTCTCCAACCATATAAATGTTGTACGTGAACTACAGGTTGATGTAATGGACGACGACCGTTTTGTGGAAGACGAGTTCGAATAGAGAGGAAGAATAGTGCACGGTTAGCTTTATCTATTTTCCGCTGTAAACTTTGATAATGTAATAAGCTCTTATTGAGAGAGCATTTAATAATTTGTTAAATTCTTTTACTCTAATGGAATGATAAATACAATTAATTGTACTCTCGTGAATGGGTTACCTTCGTGAATGTAGCTGGATGTTAATAAAAAAAAAAAAAAAAAGACAAGGTACGATTTTGAAGCATCCAATTTTTACATTATTAATACCCGAAATTCTCGGGCACAAGTATGTACTCGAGGCATTACACTCTACGTCTCTGATGACAGTTTTCTTAATGGATTTGGGTAAAGGCACCAAGAGGTATCGGATAATCTAGATTAGGCCTTCTTTGGCATTTTCACCATACACAGCCGAGTCGTTTTGGATGCTAGGATTGATGGATGGACAGGATCCATATCATCCTTACCCCTTAGGTTCCTAATCAAGATGTGACTTTAAGGGTGTCTGGATACTCCCTCTATCTCTTCCTATCTCCAGATTGTTGGGAGGACTGGATCTTAACTTCTCATCCAACTCTCCCATCACCTTTGTCCCAATTAATGGACTTCTTGGGAGTAACCGATGGGGATCCCTTTCCAAATTTAGGTTTAAACCCAAGCCGAATTGGATTTGAAAAGGCGAGCTTAAGAAGTCCTGGAGGGGGGGTGAATACGGCTATGTTAAATAATCAAATAAAGTGTTGAATAAATAAATAAATTAGAGATCTCAATCGTACTAGTATTGAAATGTTGATTCAAACTGATTCGTTGTAAGACCCGTATCCAAGCCTATATTATTCCGTAGGCTTCCGCGGTCCTCCCGGTCGAATTCCGACGACCTGTGATGTGTAGATAACATTTGCGCACGACCTTGAGTGTCATCATTTAATTCCGAGTCGGCTTGACCAAAGACCTATGTCATCGCGACCGCATCGTCACTGCGGTTCCAATGCCGCGTCTCGTGCGCCAATCCAACGAGTAGATCAAAAGATGTACCCTTTACAATATTTGAGCCCTTGATTGATGTGGGGTCCACTTTGAGGGAGTGCACACGTTTCCCTAGGTGGACCCACCCTAGGAGCACCATTTCCCATGAGAGCTTTTAGTCAAATCTCTCTTACAAGTCATTATGAGGTTTTCTTCCCCATGCTCTTACAACTCATTATTACCCTCTTACAACCCATCATTTCACTCTCTCTCATCTCTCTACTCTCTCTCTTCTTCTTCATTTTTCTTCCCTAGCAAGTGAGGAGCTAAAAACGTCCATGGCAACCCCCCATTTCCAACCACCCTCTAGTTAGATCTCTCTCAATCCAACCCTCTAAACCCCATCTTGACCGTTAAAAAATCCTCCTTGTAGGATCCCAGGATTGGAATCTGGCGTATGGATGCTAGGAGCCGAGAATGGGGTACTACGGAGGCTGTCGGCACCGGATTCGGAGATTGGGATTCCTATGAATCCGATTTTCGGGTTTGGGGCGTGACAGAAGTTGGTATCAGAGCATAACTTGGGAATACCTGAAGATAACATCACATATCTACTAATAGTTACCATTCACTCTATGATTGTTGAGAACTTAGAATGACTAGATTCCCGAGTTCGAATAACTTAGAGATTTTTCTGATATAGCTCCCTACCGTTGAGATTGTGAGGCAGTATGGTATCCCAGTTTCGATTATTTCTGATCCAGGATTCGAGGTCCAGTTGGATCACCGTAATGTTGATGAGGTGTTTTGAGAGCAGGAGGCAGAGATTCGCAGGCATTATCCATATCTTTTAGGTGTTTGATTATGTTGGCCTGTTGTTATCGGATAGGATTTCCTTCCTTTGTGAGCTTTGTATTTATTATGTTGTGATTTAAATTTCGAGGACGAAATTTTTATTTGGTGGGGAGAGCTGTAAGACCCGTATCCAAGCCTATATTATTCCGTAGGCTTCCGCGGTCCTCCCGGTCGAATTCCGACGACCTGTGATGTGTAGATAACATTTGCGCACGACCTTGAGTGTCATCATTTAATTGAGTCGGCTTGACCAAAGACTATGTCATCGCGACCGCATCGTCATCTGCGGTTCCAATGCCGCGTCTCGTGCGCCAATCCAACGAGTAGATCAAAAGATGTACCCTTTACAATATTTGAGCCCTTGATTGATGTGGGGTCCACTTTGAGGGAGTGCACACGTTTCCCTAGGTGGACCCACCCTAGGAGCACCATTTTCCATGAGAGCTTTTAGTCAAATCTCTCTTACAAGTCATTATGAGGTTTTCTTCCCCATGCTCTTACAACTCATTATTACCCTCTTACAACCCATCATTTCACTCTCTCATCTCTACTCTCTCTCTTCTTCTTCATTTTTCTTCCCTAGCAAGTGAGGAGCTAAAACGTCCATGGCAACCCCCATTTCCAACCACCCTCTAGTTAGATCTCTCTCAATCCAACCCTCTAAACCCCATCTTGACCGTTAAATCAACCTCCTTGAAGCTCTAAGACCTATTAGAGGAAGGTGGAGTCCGAGATCTAGAGGTGGGTGCTTCTTTGTCTCTCTTTCCCTTTCTTTTATGATGTGTGGCCCACCTGAAGATGCATGCAATATTCTTACTGTCCATCTAGTGGGATGAACCCACCTTGCTACCTTTTTTTTTTTTGAAGGGTCTAAGTGATGGGAAGCATTTGGTGGACCCCAACATAGCCAGATGGGTCAGCCCAGAACTTCCTGGACGTCCGTTGTCCAGACCGTCCAGAAATGCCTGGACGTTGCTGTGAACAGAACAAGAATATCAGCTTGATTAAAAGCTTTGGGCTGAGCCACTCATGCAGGCCCCACCTTGATGTATTGCTTAAATCCACGCCGTCCATTTCATTCACCAGCTCATTTTAGGCGTTGAGCCAAAATGTGAAGCCAATCCGATCCCCTGGCGGGCCATATCATAGAAAACAGTGGGTTTCACCGTTAAAAATTCACTCTAACCTTTGATGCGCCGAAATACCTTGAATATTGAACTTGTTTGGTCCTTCATGATCCATAGAATCCCACCCTTGGAGTGGATCCACCTGATGCGGGCCCCACCTAGGGAAAACCACACAAAACATAATTTTCAAAAAATAAAAAAATAAAAATACATGTAGCAGAAGACGCTGCTGCTTGCTATCCGAGGGCGGCGCAGCAATGTCGTCCTCTACGTTGGGATGGTGGCCAGGGATCGTGAGTCCCAACCGTGGGCCCCACCGTGTGTGTGTGACGCACATCAACACCGTGCATTTGATGGAGCCCCATCTGGGTAGTGGGCCCTCCAAGAATCAGCCGTATACGAACTCAGGTGGCCCCCATGGCAGGAAAACAGTGTGATTGAACGGCTACCATTGAAGCCCTTTTTGAGTCACAGCAGTAGGGGACCACCTTCTGCATGTATTTAATCCACACCGTCCCTCCGCTTAGCTGGGACGGGCAGGAGCTTGGAATAGCCACCTTGATGTATGGTTCAATCCAAGCCGTTCATCTATTGAACGCTTGACCCGCAACCCAGCACCACACAGCTGCTGATTGACATCAGCAAGCTGTGTGAGCCTGATCGTGACGTATGTGATAACCCGCGTCGTCCATTCATGTAGGGCCTACAACCTTGGGTGGGCCCCTTCCATCCAGGCCGTCCAGTGTCTCTGGACGCTGGACGCTGCCACTACATGGCTCACACACACACGTATATATATACTATATAATATAATATATTATATATGAATGTTGTGGTGGGCCACTGTAACGTGGGACCCACCTTTATATTACCGTTTAAAGATATTATATATATATATAATGTTATATTATAAATGATAATATATTATATATTTAATATTATATATGATATTATATTACCATGTGTATATACTATATAATATAATATATTATATATGAATGCTGTGGTGGGCCACTGTTACGTGGGACCCACCTTTATCATGAAGCCTACACCGATTCGGATGCATCCGGACGGTGGGCATGTAATCACGCCACGTGCGAGCATATATAGTATATAATATCATATTATATAATATTTTATATATTAATAATGTATATTCAGTGGGCCACCTGGACGTGTGTATGGTGGCCCCATGTGTGACCCACCTGCTGATGGGATGGCTGGTGTGCATCACCAGCTGCATTCACATCAGGAGGTTCCGTGGGACCCCTGTGATGTAGGGGTCTTGCACTACACCGTCCATCCATTCATCTGGCGAGCCGTCTCAGGTGGGCCATGTGGGTGGACCCCACCACCTGATGTATGTGTTTCCTACCATGTTGTCCATCTAATTTACTGGACGGGTGGGGGCCACCTAGATGTATGCATTTCGTATTCACACGTCCATTCACGTGGCCCCACGTGATGTACGTGTTTTTATCCAAGATGTCCATTTATGGGCCCATCTGAAATGAGCAGGGCCCAACCCATTGAGAGGTATTTGGGGCCCATGGGTTGTGGCCCACTGCGATGTATTCGAGGCCCATGGGAGGCCCATTATGATGTATATGCGCCCACGAGTGAGGCTCGATGTGATGTAATTGGGGCCCATGGTGATGCATATTAGGCCATGGTGCGAGGCCTTGGGCCCACTATATGTTCGGCTCTATGTGGGCCACGCATTGGGAACAATGTTGGTTGAATGTCCACGTTGATGGGCAGTGATGGTTAAATGTCCACATCGTGACCGATTTGCCGATTCTGATTATCGATCGATTCCGATTGTTGTGACCGATTACCGACTCCGATTAGTGACCGATTTGCCGATTCTGATTATCGATCGATTCCGATTGTTGTGATCGATTACCGACTCCGATTAGTTCTGATTATCGATCGATCCCGATTGTCACGACCGATTACCGGTTTCAATTAACGTGACCGATTTACCGATTCCGACTATCAATCGGTGCGATTGTCATGACCGATTTGCTAATTCTGATTATCTTGACCGATTGCCGATTCCGATTGTCGTGACCGATTTGCTGATTCTGATTACCTTGACCGATTATCGATTTCGATTAACGTGACCGATTTGCCGATTCCGACTATCGATCGATGCGATTGTCGTGACCGATTTATTGATTCTGATTATCTTGACCGCTTGCCGATTCCGATTGACGTGACCGATTTACCGATTCTGACTGTCGATCGGTGCGATTGTCGTGACCGATTGCCGATTCCGATTGACGTGACCGAATTGCTGATTCCGATTATCGATCGATTTCGAGTATCAAGGCTAATTCCGATGATTTTGATTTGTCGAGGCCGATTGTATATGCCAATTCTGATTGTTGAGGCTAAGTATCGAGGCCGATTATCGATGTCGATTGTCGATTCTGACGACCCGATTGTCAAGGCCGATTGAGGCTGATTCGATTCTGATTATCGAGGCCGATTCTGATTTGTCGAGGCCGATTTCGATTACCAAGGCCGATTGTCGTGACCTATATGATGTACATGGGACCCGTAGTTGAGGCCCATTATGACACGTAGTAGGCCCATGATGCATGACTCATTTGATGTATTCGAGACCCATGTGTAGGGCCCACATGTCATATATTTGAGGCCCATGGGCAAAGCCCATTGTGATGTGTTCATGGCCCATGGGTAAGGCTCATTATGACGCATTTATATATGGCCTATGGGGCAAGGCCCATTGTGATATGTATTAGACCCATGAGCAGGGTCCACATGTTGTGTATATGTGGCCCTTGAGTAAGGCCCATCGTGTTGTATATTAGGCCTTTGTGTGAGGTCGTGGGCTCATTATATGTTTAGCTCTATGTGGCCATTCCTTAGGGGCAGTGTTGGTTAAATGTCCACATTGTCGAGGCCGATGGTTGACGCCGATTATTGATACCGATTATGAGTATGTGACAGCATAGCATCATAATACATACCCATACGCATCATCTGCATGTTTGTTATGAGATGTGATTGACCATTGCATATGCCATAGGGTAGGTTGTTCATAGGGCTCCCTGATAGGCGAGTTGCCCCATATGAGAGCATGGCATGCACGAGATTGATGCATGACCTGGATTGTATGACTCATGCATATTGCATTATGATTTCTTGTACGCCCCAGCGACATCGAGGTCGTAGCCTCCACAGCATATCGTGGATGGCCGGATGGGACAACGAAAATTTGTTCTAGTATCGGGCTGCCATAGATGGCCCTGGGTAAAAATCCCTAAAACCCTCTTGGTACTGGAGGACTCCCTAACATCGGGACCGAGTGAATATACATGAGCGCCCGAGTGTCAAATACCAAGAGGCCGCGTCTCCCACTGTACGATGGTCGGTTGGGAGGGGGTGTGGCCTTACCCGCCCGAGCGTAGGGGGCATTGTTAGGCTGAGTCTGACCAGCTCGAGGAATGGGTCCGCTATCGACGTGCCGAATAGGTATTGGCAGACTATTGGCCAGGCGGATAGTGAGGTTTCTTACGCTCACTTGGACTGTGCGGCTGGGAGAGCGGCAGTGCCATTTGTAGTGTACTAAACCCCGGTGATGATCCCAGAGAGGAACCGTACTGATATGTGGACTTAGTGAGTAGGAGTTGCATGCTCATTCATTCATTCATTCACTACCCACTCGGGCTGGTAGTGCGCAACTAATTGTTGTGTACCTTCGTTATGGCAAGAATTTTTGGTTGGGCTCGCGACTAACCGAGATCAGGAGTTTATCACGTTGAGTCTGACTATCCAAATTTAGGTATGGGACTGGTTTGGATAGAAGTCCCTTGTGGTGAACCCCGTAGCCTGCGATACTACGTACTATCATCCCGACCTTACACTCCAGCATGGTCATTTCATTCGCATTGCATATTACATTACATCTACAGGCATATGACGTTTTGGGTTGCAATGTTTCTGTACTTATATGGCTTAGACAGACTTAGCAGGATTTATATATTGCATTGTATCTCCGGCATCTGATATTTGACTCTTTATGACTCCTTATTGCATAGCTGTTCCACATTGGGTATTCTGATATTGATTGACTTATGGACTTGCCAGTATTTCCGCTTACTCTGATATCATATGATTCATGATCTTGCCTGTATTACCGATGTTATATGATTTATGACATTGTATTACATTCTTGGCACTTACCTTGTGCACACACTTTCACCACTCACTAAGCTTTCTATAAGCTTATGCACGATAGATGCGTGCAGGTGGCGTTAGGTTACAGCAATGTTGAGCTTGGAGCGTGCAGCGGTCTTCTGGAGCTTTATTTTTTTTTATTATTTATGTATTTCCCTTTCAGATTGTATTCAAATGATTGTATTAGTGGATATGTGATGATGATGTTGCCATTGTGAATTGGGTAATCTTGTGGTTATGCTTATTACAAGTTAAATGTAAAAAAAAAAAAATCCTCCTTGTAGGATCCCAGGATTGGAATCTGGCGTATGGATGCTAGGAGCCGAGAATGGGGTACTACGGAGGCTGTCGGCACCGGATTCGGAGATTGGGATTCCTATGAATCCGATTTTCGGGTTTGGGGCGTGACATTCGTGTGACAACTTTCACCCAAACAAGTTAGGCAGGACAACCTTATTTCACGGATATGATAAGAATCAAAATCTCAAACTGAACAAGAGTAAATAAAACTATCTATTACAAATATTCACCAGTTTTGCATAAAAAAAATTATAACCATTCACCATAAAAGTAATAAAAACATTCACCACAACACCAAGAATTATAGTGGTTCGGTGTGTCAACAACTATTCTCAAACAGCCACAACTACTTCACTCCCAAGATTACTAACCACGTAATCTCGGCTTTCACTATGAATAAGGTTTTCACAGGGTTACCTTAAAACCTGATACTGCTGTGATTTTAACGGGCTATCACAAATAAAGAAATCCCTCACTAAGATTTTCTGTCTTATTTTAGAAAAACCAACTCTGAGATTTTCTAACTATCTCAGAAAAACCAAGTACAAAGTAAAAAAGAATACTTATCTTCGCCGTAGAAGAAACTGTAGCCGAAGAACGCTTTTCGTAAATGACAAATGTTCAATGTTCAGTTTAATAGAAAAGGTCCAGGGTTCTATTTGATTTTAATTAAGTTTAAACCAAAGGCTACTTGCATTAATTCCCTTAAATCTTAATAAGAGTAAACATTCTTTATAAAATCAGAATGGAAGAGTTTTGAGATGAATGAATTAATGAAAAAACTATAAAAAGATTATAAATACCGCTTGATAGCTTGACAATAAATGAGGCTTCTCTCTCTCTTTTATAAGGGCTTTGATAGGCTTGAATTCTATTTTCGGATTGAGAAAGAACCTCTATTTATAGGCAGAAAGTTTGTTCCTTCGACTGGTCTAAGGCAGTCTTCGACTAGCCTAAGCAACGAATTCAGTTCCAACAAATTTTCAATTTCGAGGGGGATAAGCTCTAACAGATCTTCGACTAGTCAAAGGACCTGTTCAACTGGTCGAAGGTGGTCTTCAACTGGTCGAACAACCTCTTCGACTGGTCGAGCAAGTCGAATCTAAACTGATTTTAGTTGTTGGAGTTCGAGTCGAGGAACCTTCAACTAGTCGAAAGAGGTCCTTTGACAAGTCGAAGAAACCACTCGACTGATCAAAGATTTAATAGAAATTTTGTTATACTTCAGCTATTGCTTAAACTAGTCGAGAAATTCTTAGACTGATCGAGCCAAAACTTAGACTAGTCAAAACTCAGTCAATTATAAGTTTGAAAACTCAATTTAAATATGTTTTGAAAGCCCTTAAACCTAAGGTCATTCTAGGGTTTAAAATACCTGTATGGACTAAACTTCATAGGATTAGAAACTTGAAGTTTCAAAAGACCTTGATATTCTACTAGAATCTTTCAGTAGATCTAGTTTGGTCTTCAACTTAAGCTTGAGTTTGAAGTTGAGTTTGAACTTGAGCTTGACTTCGACATGAGCTTGACTTGAAGATCACTTTACTAAGTTGTTTTGACAAGATGAAATTTGACAAACCAGGTGTAAAATGTGATTTAAACATAATAGCACTTACAATCTCCCCCTTTGTCAATTTCGTGACAAAATACTTAGTTTTACATGAATCCGAATGTAGCTATGTATTCTTATACTCATGATGTAGTTGAAGATTGCAAAAATTTATACTCCCCCTCAAGTTGTACTCTCCCTATTCATACAACCATTCCAAGCATACCTATCCTCAATGCACATGCATCATAGCATATATACAAAATATTCCAATCATTCATGCCATTTGTTTCAACTCTACATTTTAACCATTCACATACATGCATCATGATCATTCACATACATGCATTATGCATCATATATTCATACCATGTCAACGCTCTCCCCCTTTTTGTCACAAGTTGACAAGGGAAGAAGAATGGTAACTATTAAGTAAAAGCATATGAATAATCACATAAATATATAGAAAACCATAAGAAGTAGCATATTAGATTGTCAAGGAAAGGGAATAATCATCGAAGCAAACAGAGTTAAACAGATTTATCAAGCAAACCAAGTAAAATTACACTTATACAGCCCCATAGAAATAAAAGTGAAATGAAAAGAACTCGGTCAGATCCAGAGGAAGAAGGAGCAGGCATGGAGGGATCCATCTGATGCAAACTTCTCGCAATATGGTGGAAGTACTTTTTCATGTACTTCATAGATGATATCTGAGTTTGAGCCAGGTTTTCCTGAGAAACCTGTAATGTCGTGACCTTCTCTTCCAATGATTTAAGTCAACAATCAACCTAAGAAGGATGAAAATCTGGATTATCTGACTCGTCGAGTTTAGCAAAGATATCGTTCATAGACGTGTCTTCTAATGGTGCAGGTGTTTCTTCCGCTTTTTCGTCATCATGTTGACAAGGAAGATATTCCAGATTCATCTTATTCAGATTAGTATTGTTAAATGGTAAAACAGATTCCACTATCTCAGACGTTAAAATTTGGACATTACAGTGTAACGCAATACACGTCATGAGATAGGCAAAAGGAATAGAACCATGACCAGGATAAAGATGAAACTGGATAATGATATAGCAAATAAGAGAATGAGGACAAATTTGTACACCAAACACAACCGAATGGAGGACACGGGTCATGAAGGGAGTAAGTTTCGACTTATTCCCAGACCTAGGATAGACATTTAATGTAAAGATGCGATGCAGGACTCAATATTTGGGGAGCATTTGGTTTGAACGAAGCACATTACCGGAATGTCATTCCACATTAAACCGACATAGTTTATGCGTAATCGCTAGCCGTTTGGTATGAGTCATTTTATCAGTTAAATTTTCTAGAGGAATTCCATCATCTACAACAGCAATCTCAATTAGTGCTGAAATAAGATAGCAATTTACGGTGAATGTGTCTTCTATAAATTTAATTGTAAAAGTAAGATTTTCGAGAGACACATCACAAATCGATACATATATTGCTTGTGTTATGGAACGGTAAACTGTTCCACCCCAACCAAATATGCCTTCCCATCCAATATTTATAAGAAGAGGGACAAGATCGAATAGATCAATGTGAGCTAGAATAACACTACGCTCAATAATTATGTCCCTTGAGTGGAAATCCCCAGAGTGCTTTGAATCTTCTTCGAGGCCTCTTAGGGTTCTCATATTAGATGGAGTCGGCCTAGATGACAAGCTACTATGAGCTTTACGTGATGTTGTTCTCTTCATACGATGCCATTTAATGATTGCTCAAGAAATAACTAGAGAAAGTAATGTGATTGTAAATAGATCAAATTTTTCACAAATCTCATACAAAAAAGGGTTTGAAAATAAGAATAAACCCCAAATGATAGATTAACTAGAAAGGAAGAACTCAAATCTACAAAGAAATTAAAAAATGACCACTTACAAGCAAGATTTGAAGTTGGGTTTATCGAGGGGGGTTCCGGCTAGTAGAAGAAGAAGGAGAAAATGAGAAGAAAAAAAAAGTGATTTTTCTCTTTTATGGGTGAATCCGCACTGTCCTCGACCGGTCGAGCAGCGTGCTCGATTCGTCGAGGGCTGGACTGGTCAAGCACGTCCACGACCCATCGAAAAACCTTTAAAAAATGAATTTTTATATAATGTTTATCATCATTTTATTATTATTTTATGCACTTAATTAAATATAAACAAGAAAAAATGTATAAATAATTAATTAATAACACACAAACTAATTTCACGCTTTAACTTTGAAAATCTATTTCTGTCGAGCAATTTGGTCTGTATGTCTGTAAGCTGCTTTTCAGTTTGAATATATTCTAGCGCAATACTCTTGTCTTCAACTAATTCTCAAATATAATGATTTCGAATATCGATATGTTTTATACAAGAATGTTGGATTGGATTTTTTGAAATATTGATTGCGCTCGAATTATCGCAGTATAATGTCATAGTATCTTACACAATACCATAATAAGCTAACATTCTTTTCATCCAAATAAGCTGAGTACAGGCGTTACCAGCTGCATATATTCAGCGTCAGCTATTGAAAGAGATACGGAGTTCTATTTCTTACTGAGTCAGGATACTAAACAGTTCCCTACGTAGAAACATCCACCACTGGTAGATTTTCTATCGTCAATATTTCCAACCCAGTCTGCATCAGTATATCCAACAATTTGTACGGATGTATCATGCAGATACCAGAGTCCTAAATTAACAGAACTTACGACATATCTGATTATTCGTTTAACAGCAATTAGATGTGATTCCTTAGGATTAAATTGATATCTTGCACATATTCCAACACTAAAAGCAGTATCAGGTCTACTAGTAGTTAAATACAAGAGACTACCAATCATGCTTCGATATAAATGGGAGTCTATACTTTTACCCGATTCATCTTTGGAGAGTTTAAGTGTTGTACTCATCGGAGTATTAAACTTCTTTCCATTCTTAAAACCAAACCTTTTTACAAGGTTCAAGGCATATTTGGTTTTTGATATAAATATATCATCATTCTGTTTCTTAACTTGTAACCTAAGAAAGTAGTTTAGTTCACCAACCATGCTCATTTCAAACTTGGATTTCATCAAATCTGCAAACTCAATAGATAAGTTAATGTTTACAGATCTATAAATTATATCGTCAACATAAATCTGAACTATTAGAATATGACCGTTATATTTCTTGATGAATAAAGTTTTATCAACGCTACCCATAATGAAGTTATGACTAAGTAAAAATTTAGTCAATTTTTCATACCATGCCCTAGGAGCTTGTTCCAAACCTTAAAGTGCCTTTTTAAGACAGTATACATGATTTAGAGATTTGTTGTCTTCAAAACCCTTAAGTTGTTCAACATAAACTTCCTTATGTAAGTCACCATTTAAAATGCACTTTTAACATCCATTTGATATATTTTAAATTTTTTATGACATGTAATTAAAATAAATAATCTTATGTATTCAAGGCACGCAACTGATGGAAAGGTTTCATCGTAATCAATACCTTCTATTTGTGTGTAACCTTGTACAACCAGTTAAGGCTTATTTCTGATAATATTACCTAATTCATCAGTTTTATTCTTAAAAATCCATTTGGTTCCAATTACATGTTTATCAGAATGTTTAGGAACTAAGTATCACACATCATTTCTGACAAATTAATTTAGTTCTTCTTACATGGCAATTATCCAACTTTTATCGGTAAGTGCTTCATTTACATTAGCCGGTTCAATTTTGGAAGTGAAATAAATATAATTACAGATATTTTCTAATTGTCTTCTTGTCTGTACACCAGTACTAGGGTTACCAAGTATTTTATCAGTCAGATGATCTTTGACTGATCTTAATTCAATATCAGCTGATTTTGATGAAGAATCAGGTATATCAATTATATTGACTTCATCATCATCCCGATCAGGAGTGGGTGTGATTTGTTGATCATTAATTATCACATTTATGGATTCCTGAATCACCCTAGTTCTTTTATTAAGAACTTGGTAAGCATGGCTATTTAGGGCATAGCCTAAAAAAATTCTCTCATCACTCTTGGCTTTGAATTTTCCTAAATTTTCCCGATCTCTTAAAATGAACCATTTACTTCCAAAAGTCTTACAATATTTAACAGTGGGCTTTTTATTAAACCATAGTTCATAAGCTATTTTATTTTTTTAATTTTCTAATATACACATAATTTATAATATAAAATATAGTATTAACAGCTTCAGCCCATAAATTTTTAGTAGTTTCATGTTGTTTAACATTACACTACCCATTTCCTATAGAACTCTATTTTTTCTTTCAACAATTCCATTTTGTTTAGGTGTTTCGGGATCAAAGAACTCATGTGATATACCATGATCATCACAGTACTTCTCAAAATTTCTATTTTCGAATTATGTGCCATGATCACTTCTAACTTTGATCACAGATATTTATTTTTCAACTGAATACATTTTAAAATTCTTCTAAATTCATCAAGAGTATCTGATTTCTCTCTTAAAAAGGTTACCCAAGTATATCTAGTGTAATCATCAACAATAACCAAAAAATACTTCTTTCCACCTCTACTCTCAGTTCTAGTTAGTCCCACTAGATCCATGTGGAGTAGTTCTAGTGGTTTGGTTGTGGCTAAGGAGTTCACTTTCTTGTGACTACTCCTGGTTTGTCTACCAATTTAACATGCCCCAGATACTTTTTCTATCTTTTTCAGCTTGGGTAAGCCGCATAAGTAATCTCTTTTGCTCAGCTTATACAAATCTCTATAGTTAACATGTCCATGACGTTTATGCCAAAATTTAGTCTTGTTTATTTGGACCATGTAACATGAATGGTTAGATGAGCAAGAGTTATTGATAATATAAAAATTTTCAGAGGTCCTACGACCATTTAATATTACATTACCTTTATTTATTATCTCACATCCGTGACCAGAAAATTTCACACTGTGTTTGTTATCACAGATTTGATATATGCTTAAGAGGTTGTGTTTTAAACCTTCAACATAAAGCACATTTTTAAAGGGAGGAATGTTAGAAAGTTGTACATTACCTTGGCCTGTTATTTTACAGTTGCTTCCATCACCGAAAGTAACTAAGCTGCCATTAACTTCTTTGATATTCATGAATATCGCCTTATCACCTGTCATATGTCTTGAGCATCCGCTATCTAAGTACCATTTTGAATGGCTAATGGCTTTGAAAGTTGTGTAGACTACAAGACACTTAACCTTTGGAACCCATTTCATAACGGTTCTAGGTTTAGGAGTGACTTTTGAGTTTCGCTATATTTGAGAGTTAGTATTTCTCCGTTCTCTATAAACTCCAGAAACATTTGAGTTGGATTTCAAAACCTCTTTAAGTAGGTCCACTATTTTTTTAACTAAGTGAGATCTATTATTCATTTGATATTTATAATTGATGGTTTTATTATTTTTAGGAACTTGAAAGGGTTTTGAGTTTTTAAAATCATCATGATTAAAATCTCTTAAAGTTTTACCTATAAAGTTAGAAGATTCTCTTCTTACAATGTAACGTCTCGAAAAAATCCGTACAAAGACCCAAGTACCACCTCAGGCAGAAATCACTAAGGACCGAATCCTTTAGAAATTAGATGAAAACTAATTAAGTGTTAAACTAAATAATCAGTGGAATTAGCTTGAACCATTTTCTATATAAACTGCAAGACCCAAAACCATTAGGATCGTCGACTCAACATTACCTTAAGACCTAGGATCAATCTCAAAACCCGGTTGCTCTTGGGAGCACATTGAAACTCCGTATCGGACCTGGACTGCACGTCAAAAGTCCAATGACCGCAAAACTATAAGGTTACGACCACCCTACTGGGCTTGACAACCATCGCAGGAATTGAGTCCAAATAGTATACAGAAACGCACAACTTGAACCTGGAGCAAAGTGTCTGAGAAACGCGAATATCTTTAGAAAATGAACTCATATTTAAGTGAATTGGGTCATTCACTTGCAGGCCAAATTTAAGGTTTTAAACCATCAGATTCTGACCCAACTACACCCTTGGATCAGGAAAATTTCCCTACATATGTCAGTGTACTTGCGGCCCTGATTGAGTGACCATGACCTTTAAACTGAAACTGGTCCTCCACAGTCAATCCACTAATCCGATCAGACTGAAATCTTAACCTAACATAGATCCATTGTCATGAAACTTTCTTCAGACCGTATGCAAGAAATGGACCTCCGGATGAGCTCTGTTGGCCGAAACAGACGACTTTTGGCTATAACCTAAGTATATCATGGCCTTGGGGCCATTGATATCACTTTTGGGCCTATATAAGGGCCTTAACCCACCACTCTCTCATTCCATACGAATTCTCTAACTCTAGGAGAGAGAAGAGAGAAAAGAGGATGAAAGAGTGAGGACAAGAGAGAGAGAGAGAGATAGTAGCCAGGATTCATTCTCATCACTACATGTACCGAATTATCTCTCCCGTATCGCTACAATATCGATTTCGACTTCATTTTTGGGTAAGAAATCCTAAGACTAATCTGTTTTAGGAATCCAAATAAAGGAAACAGTGAAATAGCTAACCAATTTCACGATTTAGGTAGCCATTATGTCCTAGACAAAGGCGTAGTGTACGAACCGAGTTCGTAATCGGCGTATCGGTGAAAGGTGCAGACTATAAACGTTTAGGTTATGGTTTTCAAGGCTTTCAATATCGGCAATGACTTATGTCTGACTTGATTGCAGCCATATGATCTTAGTTATGACGTATTCGATAAATTATACTTACGTATGAACTATGTGAACATATAATGTATTCCATGTGTTTGTTGAAATGATTGAATGAATATGGAATTATGATTTGTGCTTGCTATGATTATTAATTGAGAATACATGATTATTGTATGTATGACAACTCCTTTGTGAAAGGATTTGCCATCATATATGTTATAACTAATTTATTACATGTATGTTAATATGTGTAGTCTAAGTGTTTGATAAAATGTCTGAATGAGAAGTTGCTTGTTGAAATGTATTGAATAAGGGGGTTGAGATAAGATTTTTAATTATCGTATCTATAGTTACAGTTTCCTTCATGTAACCTATTTCGCTACTGCGTGATTTATGGATGAAATGCCTATGTATGATAACATGTGCACTGCGTGTTTGTTAAAATGCTCAAATGATATTTATATTTGAATTGGTTGTCACGTGCTATTGTGACTATCACATATGAATGCCTATTGTATTTGAGTATGATTGGGACTAATACGTAGTCCAGGCAATCGGTAACGGTTCATGATCAGTGGCCGAACTAATTTCGCCATAACAGATATGTTCGATGAATCCAAGTCGTACGATGATTATCAACAGTGGTTAGGCCACGAGGAGTGCGTATGCGCTCCATGTCGATTAACTTAACGTGCGTTCGTACCAGTCGAGCTTATCAAGTAACCCGATTGGCCTAATGTATATTCACCATATATGGACTCTACTGCTTAAATCTAAGGTACCACTTACCAATGCAAAGCCCATTTAAACTTGGTACCACGATCCGTTAAAACTCATGAGCCGTGCATGGTGGTATGGGATACTATGGTAGAGCTGTCAGCCTATGCTAGGGTGACGAGCCTCCCTATAGTGTCCAGTGAGCAACCCAAACTCGTGAGCCCAATACGATGGTATGGGACACTGTATTCGAGCTATCGGCCTACACTAAAGTGACGAGCCTTTCCATAGTGACCTCTATTATAAACTAGGCCTACGCTGAGGTGACAAGCCTCTCCTTAGCGACATGAACTTGCCTATCCACTCCTTTTCAATCAGGGATGATGTTGTCCTATAACTTGCCTATCGTATGTGACAAGCTAAGATTGACGACCCTAGATAGATTATTTTTTGGGTAAATGATATAAAGGGAGGTACCTTAGCTTTCCAAATCTGTTGTATGAATAAACCTAATTAAATATTGGCTAACACGACCATGCACCGCATTGCATGTGCTTTGGCGAGGAAGTGCACGTGTCCGGAGTGATGCATGCGTGATCGTGAGATGATGTCACTGAGGGAGTGCAGGCGAGGGCATGCATCATTATCGCATACCATTCTTGCATTAACAAGAGTACTTAGGATATTATTGTTGTATTGCTTTATCATTACTCCTTGACTAAATTGATACTGATTTGATCACTCACTCCCACTCTGGGACGGTGTTTTAAAACACCAACCAGACTCTGTTGTAGTTATAGATGATGATGCGGCTTACGAGATGGAGCCTGACTTTTATGATAACGAGGAGTTCTCATACATGCAACTCTTTGGCGGGTCTATGTAGACCTAGAGTTGCGTCGCAGGGATTACATGGATACAGACTAGTTGAACATTACACTTTATCATTTTGTAAATTTTGAAATTATACATGTATTTAACCTGGTGACATGTTCATACTCTGGGGACTTACAACCACTTATGTGCTTTATATATTTATCACAGTCTTCTGCTTGCGTAATCTAATTATCTCCAGAGTATGATATACTGATTTAGTGTAATCTCATTCATGTTTAATGTACTAATACGGATAATATTTAATCATCATTATTTATGTTCCATAAGTGATGCAACAAATCTCGAGAGTTCAGCCTTTGCTCGACCCTTGAAATTCGGGGTGTTACAAGTGGTATCAAAGCCTGATTTGGATTAAACTGGACCTGGGTTATGGTAACATGACACATGCTGACGTACTTTGATCTAGGAGGGGGCGATGAAACGTAGAAACAGTCGTAGGATTCCAAGTTTCACTGACGGGTGAAACTGGCCGTTGAAATGGGACCCGTATGCATTTGTGATAATGTGAGATGATCCCAATCCCTCTCTAGATCGCCAATCGACAGGTTTAGATGATAATTCAACATCCACACTCAAATGACTGGGACGCATGAATATGCATGAGATGGACTCCGAAAACGTCTCAAACGGACTCGAGGGCTTAAACGGTACAAATTGGGGGGAACCAAAGTGGACCCTGTGCATTTTCGGTGCCCCGGGAGGGGGATGCCATCGCCCCTAGGGCGAGCCATTGCCCACAGGTCTAGTGAACCGTGATGGCATTGCGCCAACTGCAAGGCCTCGCAGTCTGGATCTAGCAGGCCGGGCGGGCTACAGTGGGCCGGCCTTGTGCACGCATGTGGGGCCCATGAAAATCGTGTGGGGCCCCCATTTCTCCCCTTTTTGCTCATTTCGCTCCCCCACCTAGTTTCTATACCCTTCCAACCCCTCCAAAAACCTGATTTGTCACCTCCAATTCCCTCTCCATTCTCACATCTTCTTCTTCTTCTTCATTACATACCCACCTCCACCATTTTCATCAAAAACCCATCTCCTATCTCCCTTATTTCCTCCCATTTGAGTACACAAACCCATCTTTAGGTCTCCTACATCTCAAAATCCTCCAACCCATCTCATCTTGCAAGCTCTCTTAACTTCATGGCTCTTTTTGAGCTAGTGGCTGCGATCTTCTCTCTCCACACTTCTTTCCCTTATGGGAAAGAAGAGGGCACTCGCGGATGAAGCCGGGCCTAGCCACCCTACCCGTCCAAGGAAGCAGAAAGGTGCCGAGGCTAGCACTAACGGCTATCGGGAGCTGAGGACTAAGCAGGATCTCGATCCCCAAATTTCTCTCGAAAGAGCCCTGCTGCCAGGCATCGCACATGGTAGGTTCCAAGGTGGTAGAGTCCTCTGTGAAGCGCATGTGGACGAGAAGCTATTTGGGCTTTATCTGGTGATGACCTCCTGGTGGACGTCGAGTGGGGTCCCATATTTGAAGGCAAGTCACGTGCGTGTGAGAGCACCATTCGAGGCTTCTACGCCCATATACGAGATCCACTGTTGGAGCCTCTATAGTTCACTATCCCAATGGGAAGGCGGGAAGCCATTATCAATGTTGGTATGATATCCCAAATCATGGGGATGCCACGTGGAGAGGTGCATGCTAGCGAGAAGAATCTCAAGAGTATTTGAGAAAGAGATCGCCACACCCGATTTCTTTGTGGCCAACTGGTCCACTGGAATTGAGGTAATTGCCTCCTAGCAACCGAGATGACTTATGACTTCCGCTTACTCCACCACATATTCACACACAATGTGTATCCTAGGTAGAGAAATCGCAGCGAATGCACGCGTTTGATGGTGGACTTCCTATACAGAGCTGGGCAAGGAGACAAGTGTGCCTGCCTACATTTGTCCTACTACAGATAGTCTAGACTGCACGCTCTATTAGGATAGATATTTCACTCCCATGACTCCACGTACTGAATCACCTCCCCACCATCGTTGGGACCCTTGCCCAGAACATGAATGTGGTTCCACCTGCACCACCTATGCACCCTGATGGACACATGAATGCCAGCGGCTTTTTTGAGTGATTCCGGTACTTCCGACCTCCCACTTTTGTGGGTACTCACAGACCCGAGGAGGCCGAATATTGGCTTGACCGCATCTCTAAGATGCTGAAGCCGCTGCATTGCACTGAGGCAGAGTAGGTTTAGTTGGTCACGTATATATGTTTGAGAAGGAAGCCAGTCTCTGGTGGGACAGCATCCTTCGAACCGTTCCCGAGGGGTATGTGTGGACATGGGGTACTTTTGAGACCCACTTCCACGGAAAGTATTTTTCCCTCACCTACCGTAACGAGGAGGGTGAATTCCTTCGCCTCCGTCAGGGAGGAATGACCATGGCTAAGTATGAGAACAAGTTCATGGATCTGGTCAGATACGTTCCTTTGATCCTAGCGAACGAGTCGATAAAGATGTGGCGATTCTCCGATGGTCTGCGGCCCGATATCCACACGAAGATGTGTTGCGATAGCATACCCAACTAGGCTGAGCTAGTGAGCATGTCTCTGCGAGCTGAGCAGGAAAGTGACAGACTATCCCACATATGTGTACCCATGGGTCCTAGGCCTCGACCAGATTTACCGAGCAGGCCGTTCCTCTGCAAGAGGCCACGTGCAGATTCGCCTTCGCGGTTTACGACTCCACCGACCCAGTTGAGGAGAGCAGACTTGTGGTGACCTACTGCAAGAGGTCGGGCCATGCAGATACTTACTGCTTCACCAAGATGGGGGATAACGGCTTCTCACCGCCTTAGAAGATCAATCGCCAACTTCCTCAAGTTATCTCGGCTCTACCTCTACATTCAATACCACCAGTACAGCCTTTCTATAGGCTAATGTACCTCATAGTAGGCCTCCTCAACGACCTATGGTACCGCAACCAAATCGTCCTCAATAAGATCGTGTGCACTCACTTGCAGCTGAGGCATCTGAGAAAGCAAATACAGCACCATTGGCTTTCGAAGTCACGGTACATATCTAAGGTACACCAGTCTTCTAATTGGTGGACATCGGGTCCACTATTTCGATAATATCATGCGCAACAGTCAAGTGACTGGTATTGGAAACTACTCCTATGGTTGGGTTGAGACTCCTTACCGCCACAGGGACCTTCTCAGATACTACTAAGATTTGTAAGGGTTGTTCGATAGACTTAGGAAGCAGAACAGTACTCGTTGACCTGATTGTTGCCCCGCTGTGTCATTACAATGTCATTCTCGGTAAAGATTGGCTCACTGAGATGAAGGCAGATATTGATTGTGATACTAGAGTGGTGACAACCCATGTACCTAAGGGCACGACCTTTACTTTTCCAGTTGAGGTTAGTTGGTACTATCACATTAGTTGTTATGTTACCTTTCTAGAGAATGTTGATGGTCCGACACTTGGGAACACGCCAGTAGTTCAGGATTTTGCGAACATATTCAGAAAGATACATGGATTACCTCCTCAGCGCGAGATCGATTTTACCATTGACCTAGTGCCTAGTACGACACCTATATCTCTACCGACGTACCGCATGCCTCCATGTGAGATGGAAGAACTGAGGAGACAGATCGATGATCTGTTGGATGCAGGCTTCATACGACCAAGTGTATCTCCTTAGGGTGCACTTGTGTTGTTTGTAAAGAAGAAGGATGGATCACTGCGATTGTGTATTGATTATCGCAGGTTGAACCAAGTGACAGTGAAGAATAAGTATCCTTTGCCCAGGATAGATGATCTGTTCGATCAGTTGAAAGGGGCATGGTACTTCTCAAAAATTGACTTATAGTCAGGGTATCACCAGTTATGTGTCAAGGATGATGAGGTGCAGAAAACAGCATTCAAAACCAGATTTGGGCACTACGAATTCCTTGTGATGTCGTTTGGACTCACAAACGCACAAGCCGTGTTCATGGACCTGATGAACCGGGCGTTTCTACCGTATCTGTACCGATTCATCATCGTGATTGCCTATGCATGCGACAGTGGAGGAAGCACGAGGAAAACTACCCTACGCACGACCTGGAGTTAGCGGCCATCATCTTTGCATTAAAGCTCTAGAGACATTACTTCTATGGAGAGGAGTTAGAGCTCTTTTGCGACCACAAGAGCCTCAGGTACATATTCACGCAGAGGGACCTGACTATGAGGCAACAAAGATTAATGGAAACCTTGAAAGACTTCAAGTTTGAGGTCTCCTACCATCCTAACAAGGCCAACCTTGTAGTAGACGTGTTGAGCCGCAAGAAGATGATAACATTTGTAGCTTCGCTGATGATAGGGGAATAGAATATGGTAGAATTTGTGCAAGATTTTAGGCAGAGGCTTATAGTAGAGAGTCGTTCGAGAGCGTCGTACATATTCGTGTGCAGCCACTTATCGATGACCGAATCATTGTGGCTCAGAAGGAAGACGAAGGGTTAGTAGAGTTGAGGAATCGAGCTAATGACGATGAAGACTTTATATGGAGAGTTGGTATGAATGGGGGTTTACATTATTGTGGCCGCCTATGCGTCCCAAATCTTCATGACTTGAGAAGGGAAGTTCTCGAAATTGCTCACAGTTCGAAGATGGCGATGCATCCTGGTAGTACGAAGATGTATCGAGAAATGAAGCGTTTGTACTAGTGAGACAACATGAAGGCCCACATAGTAGACTATGTATCCTGTTGTCTCACTTGCCAATAGGTCAAGGCCGAACATCGCCGACCTCCTATTTTACTTCAGCCCATGCCATAGCTAAATGGAAATGAGATTTCATTTCTATGGATTTCATATCAGGCTTACTAAAGACGAGGAAAGGACATGACTCCATTTGGGTGATTGTGGACCGATTTATGAAATCGGGTCATTTCCTCTCGAATAGAGTCTCAAACTCAGCAGACAATTTGGCCAAGCTGTACATCAAGGTGTAGGTGCTATAGTTGATAGCCTCACTATATTGTCAAATTTGTGGTGCCAAAGACACTATATGTATCTTGTTATGAAGCTTGCATATGTGAAGAACAAAGCTCTACACATGATATGTCAAGTCAAGACAAAAGTCTCACACGATCAGCTTCAATAGACAACCAATGTTCACAAGTCAAGAGTCGAGAATGTGAGAATATTCGACTTAGTTCAAGACAAGCATAATTTAAGATCTTAAGAAGCTTTCAAGTTCAAGCTATACCAAGATCTCAAGCTTCATTATGCTCAAGGTCACTCGTCTAAATTTTAATGTCCTTACTTCACTATTAAGTTATGTTTTACCTTAGGTTGACCTTAAGAGTAAGTCATTTTGGATACATAATTTATATGTTTTATATAAGTGAGTTTGGTCTGTTCTAAGACTAGTCCTGGACTTTGTTCGACTAGTCCTAGCGCTGCTTCGACCTGTCTTAGAATTACCTGGACCAGTCGTAAGTTTGTTGCAAAAATTCAGAATTTTCTGTTAAGCTTCGACCAGTCCTGGGGTCTGTTCGACTAGTCGTATGAACAGTGTCGACTGCTTCTTTGACTTGTCGTAGACCTACGACTCAAACTACAATGTTGAAATTTGACTTGCTTCGACTAGTCGTGAGAAACCTTTGACCAGTCGAAGGTGTTCTTCGACCAGTCGTAGACTACCTACAACCAGTCGTGAAACTACCTTATCTTATTGCGCTCAAATTTTTAAATTTTCTTTAGTCCTACGGCCAGTCGTAGTGACTTCTAGACTAGTCGAAGACGTGATTTGCTCACTTATAAATAGAGCACGAATCTTAGAATTTGATAGATTACTCAAGCAATTTTAATCTGGCTTTCTAAGAGATAAGTCTGCGCTCCATTTAAGCTAAGTGTGCATATTTAATATTTTCTTTCTTTAGCTTTTTAAATTGATTTTGTTTCTTATATTCCAATTTGATCTGAAAAGAGGAAGTGTTGTTTTTCTTTTTCTAGAATCAAAATCAATTAAAGCTAACCCATTTGTTTTAATTTAAAATCTATTAAAACTTAGAACCATTATATAGTGAGTATTTGACATTGAACTTTGACATTCAAACCTCTACTCCGACTTGGTTCTTCCGAGCTGCTACAACAAAGAAAAGAAACCAGTATTTTACATTTTGTGTAATTTACTTTATTTGGTTTTATTTGAGGTTAAGCCAGAAAAATCTCAAAGTTGTTTGTTTATCTGAGGAGAGTCAGAAAACTCAGAAATAAGGGTTTTTGAATTGTGTAAGCCCTTTGAAAAAGACACAATTGTGAAGGTTTTGGGTGAACCTGTGAAAACTTATTTGATAGTAAACGCTAATGTCCCCTGTGTGAGGATATTAGGAGTCGAATAACAATCTATGTGGCTGTTGTTGAACAGTTGGTGTACACAGGCTAACCACTATAACTCTTTATATTGTGTGGATGTGTGCTTTATTTTCCTATCTTTGATTATTCAGCTGTGAAATGTATGTGTGGATGTGAATGTTGTAATTATTACATTTCAAGCATTATGGCAAGCATTGTGGGAATGTTATAATAATTTAGATTTAAATTCCTGCAATTTATTTCAATTCCTTGCTATTTATTTATTTCTCTTTAGTTTGAGTTTGGATACAAAGATCTTTCTAGAAATAAGGTTGTCCTACCATAAACCCTTGGTTTTTTGTGTAAGGTTGTCCTTAGGACAACTTTTGTATCAACCTCTCAATTCTTGTTTATAGAGGTTGCTTTTCATTTTAGCATTGTGAATTGATTTACTTCATTTGGCTATCTCATTATTAAATTTCGCTATAATTATTTTAAATTTGGGGTTGTCCTATTCACCCCCCCCCCCTCTAGGACATATAGGTTAGCCATTTCACAAGGAGATAGTACGTCTGCATGGAGTGACTATGGAGATCGTGTCGGACCGAGACAAGCGATTCACATTTATCTTCTGGACTCGTATCCATGAAGCAATGGGTGTGAAACTGAAGTTCAGTACCGCGTTCCACCCACAGACAGATGGGCAAACGGAACGGGTGAATCAGGTGTTAGAGGATATGTTGCGAGCTTGTGTGCTTAATTTCAAGGATAGTTGGGATGACTGTCTTTCTTATACTGAGTTCGCTTATAATAATAGGTTTTAGGCTATCATTGGCATGACTCCTTACGAAGCATTGCATGGGCGCCCATGTAGAGCACCACATTACTGGGCAGAGGTTGGCGAGAAGAGTTTGATTGGCCTAGAGTTAGTGCAAGCGACCTCAGAGAAGATCGACATTATCAGGCGTCGACTTCTTACAGCACAGAGTAAACAAAAGAGTTACGCCAATATGAGACGGCGACAGCCAGAATTGAGGTCAGGGACCACGTGTTTCTTAAGGTTTCCCCTATGAAGAGAGTCTTTCGATTTGGCAAGAAGGGAAAACTCACACCGTGATTCATTGGCCCATTCCAAATTCTAGACCGAGTGGGTGTGGTAACGTACAACCTTACTTTACCCACATCACTTGCAGGCGTGCACAACATATTTTATATATCGATGCTGAAGAAATACGTTCCTGATCCTTCCCACATTATTAAATGGGAGCAGGTGCAGTTGAGTGAAGATGCAACTTATATACTATGAACGACGCGTATTCTAGACAGGAAGGAACAGGTGTTACACAGTAAAGTGATTCCACTTGTGAAGGTACTGTGGACACACCACGTTGAGGAAAAGGCTACTTGGGAAACAAAAGTTGAGGTCCGTAAGAACTACCCTCAGATTCTCGAGGAATACGAAAATGTACTAATTTCGAGGATAAAATTTTTCTTTAAGGGGGGTAGATTGTAACGTCTCAGAAAAATCCGTACAAAGACCCAAGTACCACCTCAGGCAGAAATCACTAAGAACCGAATCCTTTAGAAATTAGACAAAAACTAATTAAGTGCTAAACTAAATAATCAGTGGAATTGGCTTGAACCACTTTCTATACGAACTACAAGACCTAAAACTATTAGGATCGCCGACTCAACATTACCTTAAGACGTAGGATTAATCTCAAAACTTGGTTGCTCTTGGGAGCACATTGAAACTTCGTATTAAACCTGGACCGCGCGTCAAAAGTCCGATGGCCGCGAAACTATAAGGTTATGACCACCTTACTGGGCTTGACAATCATCGCGGGAATCGAGTCCAAATAATATGCAGAAACGCACAACCTGAACCCGGAGCGAAGTGTGTGAAAAACGCGAATATCTGTAGAAAATGAACTCAGATTTAAGTGAATTGGGCCCTTCACTTGCAAGCTAAATTTAAGGTTTCAGACCGTCAGATTCTGACCTAACTACACCCTTGGATCAGGAAAATTTTCCTATACATGTCAGTGTACTTGTGGCCCTGATCGAGTGCCCATGACCGTTAAACTAAAACTGGTCCTCCACAGTCGATCCACTAATCCGATTGGACCGAAATCCTAACCTGACATAGATCCATTGCCAGGAAACTTTCTTCACACCGTATGCGAGCAATGGACCTCCGAATGAGCTCATTCCATACGAATTCTCTAACCCTAGAAGAGAGAAGAGAGAAAAGAGGAGGAAAGAGTGAGGAAAAGAGAGAGAGAGAGAGAGAGAGAGAGAGAGAGAGAGAGTTGCCGGGATTCATTCCCACCACTGTACGTACCGAATCATCTCTTCCGTATCGCTACACCGTCGATTCTGACTTCATTTTTGGGTAAGAAATCTTAACCCTGATCTGTTTTAGGAATCTGAATAAAGGAAACGGTGAAATAGCTAACCAATTTCACGATTTAGGTAGCCATTGTGCCGTAGACAAAGGCGTAGTGTATGAACCAAGTCCGTAATCGGTGTATCGGTGAAAGGTCCGGATATAAACATTTAGGTTATGCTTTTCAAGGCTTTTAATGTCGGCAATGATTTATGTCTGACTTAATTGCTACCATATGATCTTAGTTATGACATATTCGATAAATTATACTTACGTATGAACTATGTGAACATATAATGTATTTCATGTGTTTGTTGAAATGATTGAATGAACATGAAATTATGATTTGTGCTTGTCATGATTATTAATTGAGAATACATGATTGTTGTATGTATGACAACTCCTTTGTGAAAGGATTTGCCATAATATATGTTATAACTAATTTATTACATGTATGTTGATATGTGTAGTCAAAGTGTTTGATAAAATGTCTGAATGAGAACTTGCTTTTTGAAATGTATTTAATAAGGGGGTTGAGATAGGATTCTCAATTACCGTATCTATAGTTACAGTTTCCTTCATGTAACCTATTTCGCTACCGTGTGATTTATGGATAAAATGCCTATGTATGATAACATGTGCACTACGTGTTTATTATAATGCTCAAATGAGATTTATATTTGAATTGGTTATTACATGCTATTTTGACTATCACATATGAATGCCTATTGTATTTGAGTATGATTGGGACTAATACGTAGTCCAGGCAATCGGTAACGGTTTATGATCAGTGGCCGAACTAGTTTCGCCACAACGAATACGTTTGATGAATCCGAGTCATACGGTGATATCGACAGTGATTAGGCCACGAGGAGTGCGTACGTGCTCCATGTCGATTAACTTAACGTGCGTTCGTACCAGTCGAGCTTATCAAGTAACCCGATTGGCCTAATATATGTTCACCATGTATGGACGCTACTGCTTGAATCTAAGGTATCACTTACCAATGCAAAGCCCGGTTAACTTTGGTACCACGATCCGCTAAGACTCATGAGCTGGGCATGATTGTATGGGACACCATGGTTGAGTTGTTTGCCTATGCTGGGGTAACGAGCCTCCCTGTAGTGTCCAGTGAGCAATCCAAACTCATGAGCTGAATACGGTGGTATGGGACACTATATTCAAGTTGTCGGCCTACACTAAGGTGATGAGTCTTTCTATAGTGACCTCGAGTATAAACTAGGCCTATGTTAAGGTGACGAGCCTCTCCGTAGCGACCTAAACTTGCCTATCCACTGTTTTTTAATCAGGAGTAATGTTGCCCTATAACTTGCCTATCGTATGTGACAAGCTAGGATTGGCAACCCTAGATGGACATTATTTGGGCAAATGATATAAAGGGAGGTACCTTAGCTTCTCGAATCTGCTGTATGAATAAATCTAATTAAATATTGGGTAACACGATCATGCACCGCATTGCATGTGCTTTGGCGAGGAAGTGCACATTCTGGAGTTGTACATGCGCGATCGTGAGATGATGTCGCTGAGGGAGTGCTGGCGAGAGCATGCATCATTATCGCATACCATTTTTGCATTAAAAAGAGTACTTAGGATATGATCACTGTATTGCTTTATCATTACTACTAGACTGAATTGATAACATGTTAACCTTTGCCTTATAGCTCCACTGAGTTGATCACTAACTCCCACTCTGGGATGGTGTTTTAAAACACCAATCAGACCCTGTTGTAGTTACGAATGATGATGCGGCTTACGAGATAGAGCCTGACTTTTATGATAACGAGGAAGAGTTCTCCTACATACAACTCTTTGGTGGGCCTATGTAGACCTAAAGTTGCGTTGCAGGGATTACAGAGATACGGACTAGTTAAACATTACACTTTATCATTTTGTAAATTTTGGAATTATACATGTAATTATTTAAACTGGTAACATGTTCATACTCTGAGGACTTACAACCACTTATGTGCTTTATATATTTATCACAGTCTTCCGCTTACGTAATCTAATTATCTTCGGAGTATGATATGCTGATTTAGTGTAATCCCATTCATGTTTACTGTACTAATACGGACAACATTTAATCGTCATTATCTATGTTGCATAAGTGATGCAACGGATCTCGGGAGTTGAGTCTTTGCTCTACCCTCAAAATTCGGAGCGTTACATACAAAAATAGGAGTAAAATCCTTGGATTTTGAAGAGTTACCTTTAATATAACCTAGACCAAATTTGCCACCATATTTTCTAGATGAGGTCAACAACTTTTCAAGCTTTTGGTCACCATGGGTATATTTCCAAGTGTCCTTTAAACTCAAAAGGGAAGAAATTTCAAGTTTTAGTTTTTCATTTTCAATTTTGAGATTTTACAATTCAGAACATTTAAAACTTTAATCTAATTTTATTTTTTCAAAACAATCTGAAAAATGAGATTTTTCTAAAACTGTATTTTCAAGTTCTTCTTTTAATTTAGCATATTTTTCTTTTTGAATTTTTTGTTTAACAGCAATTTTACAACTTTCTCTGTATAGGGCATTATAGGCATCTTGAAGGATGTCTTCGTTTTCATTTTCAGGGTCAATCCTGAGATTTTCATAGTCAGATATATTACAGTTATCTGAGGAAGTGACTCTTGTTATGGTCATAACGGCTTTCACCTCATTTGTATTTGCATTCTCTTGCTCTAATTCATCAAACTCAAAAGTGCTTTTAGAGTCAGATGATTCATCCCAAGTAGCAATCATGCCCTTTCTTTTTAACCTAATCTTTTTAGGACATTTATTAGCAAATGCCCATATTCATGACAGTTGAAACATTGACTGTCCTTGGTTTTAAATTTTCAAGAATTAGATTTTCCTCTTCTTTTATCAGTTGATTTTTAAAATTTTAATCTATTCTTGAAAATTCTATAAAACTTTTTAGCTAACATTGTCATATCATCTTCTTTTTCAAAATCAGAATTAGAACTAGTTTCTTTTGAAATATATTTAAAAGATTTGACTGTCCTTGGTTTTAGATTTCCAAGAATTAGATTTTCCTTTTCTTTTACCAGTTGATTTTTAAAAATTTAATCTATTCTTGAAAATTCTATAAAACTTTTTAGCTAACATTGCCATATCATCTTCTTTTTCTTCAAAATTAGAATTAGAACTAGTTTCTTTTAAAATAGATTTAAAATATTTAAGAGCAATAGACTTATCTTTAGAACTTTAAAATTCAACTCATATGTTTGTAAAGAGCCAACTAGCTCCTCAACCTTCATAAGATCAGTATCTCTCAATTCCTGAATGGCAATAACTTTATAATTGAATCTCTCATGAAGAGATCGCCGTATTTTTGTACAAACCTTGCTTTCTGGGATTCCACCTCCTAGACCCCACATGGAATTTACTATGTCATTTAGTTTCGTATAGAAGTCCATGAAACTTTCATTTTCTTCCATACAGATTTCCTCAAATCTGATAATGAGGATTTGAACTTTTGATTTCATTCATGTGTCATTTCAAGGATATCACATGCTTGCTTAGCTGTATCACATGAAATAATTCTTTTAAATTCATCAGGTGATAGAGCGCAAGTTATGGCATTTAAGGCTTTAGCATTAGCACTGATTTCACTTTTCTGAGCTGCAGTCCATAAATAGAATTTGGATTCTCTCATATATTTTGTAACACCCCAGATTTTTGCCAACCTGGAATTAGATGTCCTTAGGCAATGGGTTGCTCCTAACACCTTATTAACCTATCAGAACTGAATCCCACAGTCTAAAATCGCTTCTGAACCCATTTCCTTCACAAATTCAACCCTTCACCACCTTGATCTTCCAATTTTTCTAAGAACTTTCACCCTAGACACTATCTAAACTAGCTAAGTAGTATAACTTGGATCACTTTATACACAAACTACAAAGGACTAAGTACCACCTCAGACGGAAATCACTTATGATTAAATCCTTTAGAAATGAGACAAAGTAACTAAGTGTTAAACTAGATTAGCTATGAAATCCGTTTGAATCGCTTTAAATACGATCTGCAAGACCCAAAACTTGTAGAATCATTGACACTAGGTTACCCTAAAATCTAGGATCAAACTCATTACCCGACTGCTCTCGGGAGCACGTTGAAACTCCGTATCTGATCTGGACCGCACGTCGGGAGTCCGAATAATACGAAGTTAAGGAATTAGGACTGCCTCGCTGGGCTTGACAACCATCTCGAAAATTAAATCCAAACAGTGTTCCACGGCTATTCGCTTGAATCTGGAGCGAGGGAGTGTGAAAACACTTGTTTTCTTTAAAAATAAATATCTTGAATAGTAATCTAAGACTCATCGCTTGCGGATCAGTTTTAAGCAACCAGATCGTCAGAATCAGACCAAATTACACCCTCGGATCAGGAGAAATTTCATACACATTTACATGTACTCGGAATCTCCGATCGAGATCCGCTAACCGTTGAACTGAATCTGGTCCGCCACGCGTGATCTGGAATCCCGACCAAAACGAAAACTTAATAGAACGTAGATCCAGCGTTAGTGAGCTTAAGTCCGACCTTTGGCTCAAGGAGGGCCGCCAGAACCCTCTTTTGAGTGAAACAATGCCGATTTGATTATAATGTAAGTATACCTTGAACATAAGTTTATTTCGGTAAATACTTTGAACAGGAGTCTATTTTGGTAAATTTTGAGATTGAGAGAGAGAAAGGAGAGAGCTATATAAGGACCTTAAACCCTCTCTCATGGCAGCCATACGAATTTGAGATTGAGAGAGAGAAAGGAGAGAGAAAGTGTGGGAGATGTGGGAGGAACTCCCTGTTGATGTTCCCTGCCGCTATTCGAGCTTCACCGCTCCGTTCTCATCATTTTTCCGGCGATTCCAGCTCCATTTTTAGGTAAGAAACCCTAACCCTAATCTGATTTGGGGCTTGGGTGGTTGTAGGTTATGAAATAGCTAACCTATTCCGTTTTTTAGGTCGCCAATCTGCCGTTTACGAAAGCTTAGCAAACCCATCGATTTCGTTTCGATTCTATGACAAAAGGTGCGGACTTTAGGTGTATAGGTTATGGTTTTCAACGCTTTCAATGTCAGATAATGATAGATTCATAATCTATATGCAATTGTACATGTACAAAGTGCTTTCTGATTTCTGTTTCGATTAAAGATGCAAATTATGGAATTTTACATATTCTAGGTATTCGTAGAAAATACCGTATACGTATATTTTTTAGAAATGTGTTTGACATGATTATATTTTTTATGAAAATATGATATATGGATGAAATACTTATTTGGTGAATGGATTCGCCCAAATACATGTTTTACTAATATACACTATGTATGTACAAATACTGTATTGTAGAAAGTACTTTATACATATGTATTTTAGAGATGTGTTTGCCATGATTATTTATTGTATAAATATACTATATATGCGTAAATTATTTGCTTGGCGAAAGGACTCGCCCTAATACATGTTTGCTAACATACACCAAGTATGTGAAATAGTGTATGTTAAGTGTTTGTGGAAATGCTTGAGTGAGTAAGTGTTTGGATATAGATGCCTTAGGAGGGTGTTGAGATTGGATTCTCAACTACCCTAGTGACATGTATGATTACCTCCATGAGGTTGATCACTTAAAACCGCTTACTTCCAATACATGAGTTTGTATTCCTATTGATGTGGTGTTTTACAACATGCTTTATATCATGCTTTATAATATGCTTATAACATGCCTATTAGCATGTTTGAATTACTTTGTTTATCATGCTTGAATTACTTTGTTTATCATGCTTTACTCCACATGCTATGGATGACAATTGATTGTGTTTAGGGCTATGATTATAGTCCAGACAATCGGTACCAGATTGAAGATCGTGGTTGAGTTTCATGTCGTCACGTGAGATGTGTTCGACGAACTCGAGTCGTACTTCGGTTAGCGATAGTGGTTGGCCACGCGAAGTGCTTATGCACTTCATGTCGTTCAACTTGTTGTGCGCTCGAGCTAGCCAAGCTCGTCAAGTAACCCGATCTGTCTAATGTATGTTTACCATGTTTGGTCGCCATCTTCTTGCTGAACCTAGGGTACCAAACTTACCAAAGTGAAAACCCTTTTAACCATGGTACCTCGATCCGCTAAGACTCATGAGCCGGGCATGGTGGTATGGGACACCGTGGTCGATTTGTCGGCCTCGGCCTCTGGCTGGGGCCACGTGCCTCCCCGTAGTGACAGTGAGCAACCAAACTCGTGAGCCGATTATGGTGGTATGGGACACTATATTCGTGCTGTCGGCCTACATTGTTAAGGTGATGGGGAGCGGTGCAACGTATGCGAGCAACGGCCACAGCGACCCTTTGTAGTGACCTCGAGCATACTCGAAATCGCGGTGCACCTTAGGGTTCGCCGCGTGATATATAGAGTATGAACTAGGCCTTTCTCGTATTGTGATGAATCGTTTAAGGGGTGATGGGGAGTGGTGTAACCTTTGTGCGTAATGACCCAGCAACCTCTGCAGTGACCTAGAAAACACACCATCGTCGATATTAACTAGGACCGACGACCCTAGAATGGATCATGTTTGGGAATGATACAAGGGAGGTACCTTAGTTTCCCAATCCCTTTGTTTGAAATGGACTAATTAAAAACTTCGGTAATCATGCTCATCATGCATTGCATGTGCCCGAAAGATGTGGAGCACCTTGTGGGATGAAAGCATGCCGCGAGCGTGAGATGGTGTCGCATGAGGGAGTATGTCGGTGAGGGCATCCATCATACCTGCATTCATACTTGCATTAATAAGAGTAGCTAGGAGTGTTTGATTTTACTGCTTTATCATTACTGCTTGACTGAGTCGATAACATGTTAACCTATGCTTTATTGTTCCACTGAGTTAGCTACTCACTCCCACGTTACGGGACGGTGTTTGCAACACCAACCAGATTTGTTGAGTTTCAGGTGATGGCGATGCTTATGAAGCAGAGCCGGACTACTTCTATGATGATGAGGAGGAGTTCTCCTATCTGTATCTCTCTGATAGGTCTATGAAGACCTGGTATTGTATTGACGGGGCTATGGTATTTGGGATAGGAGACATTACACTTCCTCACATTAGGTATATTTTAGAACTGTACTTGTAATTAACTAACCTGGTAACTTTATCACACTCTGGAGACTCACCACTATTTTTTTGTATTATATATATATCTATCACAGTCTTCCGCTTGCAATTTAATTGTCTCTGGAGTATGATATGCTGTTTTGGCTTAATCTCATCATGTTCAATGCACAAATACAGTCAACATTCAATCATCATTCATTTTGTTGCATAAGTGATGTTCCGGAACTCGGGAGTTGAGTTTATGCTCGACCCCCGATTTTCGAGATGTTACAGATGGTATCAAAGCATGATTTGGATTAAACCGGACCTGGGTTATGGTCACACGACGCACACTGATGCACTCTGACTTAAGAGGGAGCGACGGAATGTAGAAACAGTCATAGGTATCCCGACTTCACCAATTGGTGAAGTTCGCTGAAAACAAACGTCGAAATCGAGTCCGTATTAACCATTGGTCACACGGGTCGACCTTAAAATATTCCTAGGCCGTCTATAGATAATTCTAGATTACAATCCACCTCACCCCAATCGTTGAAAATCGATAATAAGAGTGATGATGTAACTATTCCGAATCCTCGGAGCTTCTCTGGACTCCTCACAGAGACTCCTCGAGTCTACGAGAAAAGAAAGCAGAAAGTAAAAATAAATTCTAATAAATTCGAAATTGATTAATGAATTACAAAAGAAAAATGAGTTCACAACCCTTTAATTAGGGATACCAAGTAATGGGAAGGAAATCAGAAACAAACTACAACTAAAACTCCTAGGTTGTGATGTCTACTAGTGTGCAAGGTTTTCGGCCAAAAATAGTAAGTGTCCTATTTGACTTCACCAAACCGTTCTCCTAATTATTCTAAGCCCTTTACACGATGAGCGCAACTCCTAAAACCCAACGGAGTAAGAGTAATCAAACCAAAACTACTATTTTTAGTAAAACAAAATTGAAACGGGGAAACGACCGTCAATCGGAGGGGTTTTTCACAATTCCAGGCTTCGCAACCCAGCATAGCTGGGTTGGTTGGCTTCATTAGCTCGTTCTACCCCAAATTCATATATTTTACGTCAGATAACTCATTCTAGATTGCAAGATACGTCCGATTTGAATTGAAATGACTCGAAACGGAGTCGGAGGCCACACGCGTCGATCCGGAGGGGAACCAAGTAGACCCAGGGTGCATTTGGCACCTTGGGAGGTTGGGGAACATCACCCAACTGCGGCGGCAGCACGCCGACCAAAGTGGACCGCGGTGGAACCGCGGTCACCGCGGCGCGCCGGGTCGTTTGGCCGGGGCTGGTCGGGCGTCTTGGTCTTGGTCGGCCCGACCTCTCATGCGTGTGGTGTGTGCGAGAATGTGCTTGGGGTTTCCGATTTTTAGGTCTGGAACCCCCTCTCTCTCACATCTTCCCTTCCAAACGCCCTCCCCTTCTATTTCCGATTTTCTCCCTCAAATCTTTCCTCTAATCTTTCATTCCACCATATTCGGCCATGATTCACGCACTTCCATCGATCACAGCAGCCCTAACCTCCTATCATTCCCCTCTCTTTCACATTTGAGCTCCCACCCCCCTCACTTGGAGCTCAAAATCGTGCAACCTTCAAACCCATCCCGTTTCTCCCTTGTTCCTTCTTCATTTCTTGTCATTTGTGTCTCTCCAACACCATGTTTAAAATGTATGTAATTAAAAGAATATTCTGAGTTTTCCTTTCAATTACACTTAGAAATTTATCATGCTGGGATTTGGAACTCCCATCTCACACTTTCCGACACAAGGCTCATTTCCCAAAGCCTATACCATTAATTTTAATCCCCTCCCACCCTCCTACCAACCATGCCACTCCCAATACCGAGGTAGGATTAGTAATGCAATCCCATTTAGTACAACTTAAGCCCACTGGCCAAATAGTGTTAAAATGATAAAGTCCCTTGATACACATTAACCCACCACACTCTGACAGTTTAAGCTTTTATAGTAAAGGGTTGTTTGACAAATAGGCCCATAGAGTTTGGACCTAGATCAGTGCTTCGACAGACCTGATAGTATAGGAAATCCAACCAATTAAGAACGTGAACTCTAGAACCCCCTTAGTTGGTTTGAGCATATGTGAAGTGCTCAAGCGTAGCTACATTCATGTTCGGGCAACTCAATTCCAAACAAACAAATAATTTTCTTTATTAGAAAGGGTATAAAATCATCTAATGTATAAGCATAGACTTTGGATTACACCTAGAGGATATCGCTACTCCTAAATTAAGACTAGATTATTGGTTAGGCTAAGGAAAGACAAATTAATTATGCTAAGCCAATTGAATGATAGACTTAGTTAGTCGGCTTAAGTCAGTTGGAGCGAGACCCTTTCGTGTCAAGGATAGGTCCTAAATTACACCTTGTTCCGATGTACGGAGCAGGACATAAATCTTGAGCCTTGAGGGTGAAAATAAATTTTTAAGGGGGGTAGAACATTATGAGCCCAATCTGTTTAGGTCACCTATTGCATCTCTTTGATCTGGGTGGCGCAGCGGAAGCGTGGTGGACCCTACTCCACTGGCCCAGGATCGAAACTGTGTTCGTTGAATACGAACATTATAGAAGCCCTAGCAAGTTCTACTATGAGAAACCATTTTAGGATCATCTAGTAAGATTTGATTCACCACTTCCTTCGACATAGATAATATCACGGCTTCTCTTAAACTAAGACCTAAAGGGTAACCTTAGACATAGACAATTTGAGCTTTTCAATGATGGACATTCCCTACGTTTTTAGAGTGATCGGACTACGGAGTTACTGAAATATACAACTGCGAAACATTCGCGGCTTGACCCAATTCTCAATCCTGAGCGACTACCAACGGACTCACTGCTTGACCGAGCAGAAGACCAGATTCACAAGGATCTGGAAGGGATACGATGAGCCTTCTACCCTGGTCAGGTAGATGATCGATGTATCGGGATCAAGCCAACCATTACCGTCTCTCCGTGTTGGTCAAACAATGAAAACAGCTATCTTACTCTAAATTGTTGGGAGTTGTCGTCAAGACTCCAAATAGATAAAGAAATAAATTGTAGCAACCCATCAGGGTATGAGAAATGGATAAAGAAATAAGTTTTAAGAGGGGTAGACTAAAATGAACCAGCTAGTACATACCCTACCACACGTAGAAACTTGGAATCAATAAGTCTTAGGAAAATGAAATAATAGAAATCTTTCCTTATTACCCTTAGGCAATTTCGGGGACGAAATTTTATTTCAAGGGGGGTAAATTGTAACACCCCGGATTTTTGCCAACCTGGAATTAGGCGTCCTTAGGCAATGGGTTGCTCCTAACACCTTATTAACCTATCAGAACTGAATCCAACAGTCTAAAATCGCTTCTGAACCCATTTCCTTCACAAATCCAACCCTTCACCACCTTGATCTTCCAATTTTTCTAAGAACTTTCACCCTAGACACTATCTTAAACTAGCTAAGTAGTATAACTTGGATCACTTTATACACAAACTACAAAGGACTAAGTACCACCTCAGACGGAAATCACTTAGGATTAAATCCTTTAGAAATGAGACAAAGTAACTAAGTGCTAAACTAGATTAGCTACGAAATCCGTTTGAATCGCTTTAAATACGATCTGCAAGACCCAAAACTTGTAGAATCATTGACGCTAGGTTACCCTAAAATCTAGGATCAAACTCATTACCCGACTGCTCTCGGGAGCACGTTGAAACTCCGTATCTGATCTGGACCGCACGTCGGGAGTCCGAATAATACGAAGTTAAGGAATTAGGACCGCCTCGCTGGGCTTGACAACCATCTCGGAAATCAAATCCAAACAGTGTTCCACGACTGCTGCATTCGCTTGAGTCCGGAGTGAGGGAGTGTGAAAACACTTGTTTTCTTTAAAAATAAATATCTTGAATAGTAATCTGAGACTCATCGCTTGCGGATCAGTTTTAAGCAACTAGACCGTCAGAATCAGATCAAATTACACCCTCGGATCAGGAGAAATTTCATACACATTTACATGTACTCGGAATCTCCGATCGAGATCCGTTGACCGTTGACTGAATCTGGTCCACCACCCGTGATCTGGAATCCCGACCGAAATGAAAACTTAATAGAACGTAGATCCAGCGTTAGTGAGCTTAAGTCTGACCTTTGGCTCAAGTAGGGCCGCCAGAAACCCTCTTTTGAGCTGAAATAATGCCGATTTGATTATAATGTAAGTATACCTTGAACATAAGTCTATTTCGGTAAATTTTTGGGCTATATAAGGACCTTAAACCCTCTCTCATGGCAGCCATACGAATTTGAGATTGAGAGAGAGAAAGGAGAGAGAAAGTGTGGGAGATGTGGGAGGAACTCCCTGTTGATGTTCCCTGCCGATATTCGAGCTCCACTGCTCCGTTCTCATCGTTTTTCCGGCGATTCCAGCTCCGTTTTTAGGTAAGAAACCCTAACCCTAATCTAATTTGGGGCTTGGGTGGTTGTAGATTATGAAATAGCTAACCTATTCCGTTCTTTAGATCGCCAATCTGCCGTTTACGAAAGCTTAGCAAACCCATCGATTTCGTTTCGATTCTATGACAAAAGGTGCGGACTTTAGGTGTATAGGTTATGGTTTTCAACGCTTTCAATGTCAGATAATGATAGATTCATGATCTGCATGCAATTGCACATGTACAAAGTGCTTTCCAATTTCTGTTTAGATTAAAGATGCAAATTATGGAATTTTACATATTCTAGGTATTCGTAGAAAATACCGTATACGTATATTTTTTAGAAATGTGTTTGACATGATTATTTGTTGTATGAATATATGATATATGGATAAAATACTTATTTGGTGAATGGATTCGCCCAAATACATGTTTTACTAATATACACTATGTATGTACAAATACTGTATTGTAGAAAGTACTGTATACATATGTATTTTAGAGATGTGTTTACCATGATTATTTATTGTATAAATATACTATATATGCGTAAATTATTTTCTTGGCGAAAGGACTCGCCCTAATACATGTTTGCTAACATACACCAAGTATGTGAAATAGTGTATGTTAAGTGTTTGTGGAAATGCTTGAGTGAGTAAGTGTTTGGATATAGATGCCTTAGGAGGGTGTTGAGATTGGATTCTCAACTACCCTAGCGACATGTATGATTACCTCCATGAGGTTGATCACTTAAAACCGCTTACTTGCAATACATGAGTTTGTATTCCTATTGATGTAGTGTTTTACAACGTGCTTTATATCATGCTTTATAATATGCTTATAACATGCCTATTAGCATGTTTGAATTACTTTGTTTATCATGCTTGAATTACTTTGTTTATCATGCTTTACTCCACATGCTATGGATGACAATTGATTGTGTTTGGGGCTATGATTATAGTCCAAACAATCGGTACCAGATTGGAGATCGTGGTTGAGTTTCATGTCGCCACGTGAGATGCGTTCGACGAACTCGAGTCGTACGGTTAGCGATAGTGGTTGGCCACGCTGAAGTGCTTATGCACTTCATGTCATTCAACTTGTTGTGCGCTCGAGAGCCTAGCCGAGCTCGTAAGTAACCCGATCTGTCTAATGTATGTTTACCATGTTTGGTCGCTACTGCCTGAACCTAGGGTACCAAACTTACCAGTGAAAACCCTTTTAACCATGGTACCTCGATCCGCTAAGACTCATGAGCCGGGCATGGTGGTATGAGACACCGTGGTCGAGCTGTCGGCCTACGCTGGGGCCACGTGCCTCCCCGTAGTGACCAGTGAGCAACCAAACTCGTGAGCCGATTATGGTGGTATGGGACACTATATTCGTGCTGTCGGCCTACATTGTTAAGGTGATAGGGGAGCGGTGCAACATATGCGAGCAAATGACCGCAGCAGCCCTTTGTAGTGACCTCGAGCATATTCTGAAATCGCAGTGCACCTTAGGGTTCACCGCGATATATAGAGTATGAACTAGGCCTGTTTCTGTATTGTGATGAATCGTTTAAGGGGTGATGGGGGAGTGGTGTAACCTTTGTGCGTAATGTGACCACAGCGACCTACTGCAGTGACTAGAAAACACACCATCGTCGATATTAACTAGGGTGACGACCCTAGAATGGATCATGTTTGGGAATGATACAAGGAGGCACCTTAGTTTCCCAATCCTGCTGTTTGAAATGGACTAATTAAAAACTCGGTAATCATGCTCATCATGCATTGCATGTGCCTGAAAGATGTGGAGCATTGTGGGATGAAAGCATGCCGCGAGCGTGAGATGGTGTCGCATGAGGGAGTATGTCGGTGAGGGCATCCATCATACCTACATTCATACTTGCATTAATAAGAGTAGCTAGGAGTGTTTGATTTTATTGCTTTATCATTACTGCTTGACTGAGTCGATAACATGTTAACCTATGCTTTATTGTTCCACTGAGTTAACTACTCACTCCCACGTTACGGGACGGTGCTTGCAACACCAATCAGATTTGTTGAGTTTCAGGTGATGACGATGCTTATGAAGTAGAGCCGGACTACTTCTATGATGATGAGGAGGAGTTCTCCTATCTATATCTCTCTGTTAGGTCTATGAAGACCTGGTATTGTATTGACGGGGCTATAGTATTTGGGATAGGAGACATTACACTTCCTCACATTAGGTATATTTTAGAACTGTACTTGTAATTAACTAACCTGGTAACTTTATCACACTCTGGAGACTCACCACTATTTTTTTGTATTATATATATCTATCACAGTCTTCCGCTTGCAATTTAATTGTCTCTGGAGTATGATATGCTATTTTGGCTTAATCTCATCATGTTCAATGCACAAATACAGTCAACATTCAATCATCATTCATTTTGTTGCATAAGTGATGTTCCGGAACTCGGGAGTTGAGTTTATGCTCGACCCCCGATTTTCGGGATGTTAAATATTTAGTTCCATCATTGCCTAATACTTCAGTCATGGAAGGTTTCTATTTAATTACAGTGGCTTGTCACACACTTTCATCTATGGATTTTAGAAAAATTCTCGTTCTGGCCTTCGGGTATGAATAGTTAGAGCCATCAAAAGGTGGTGGTCAGGTAATACATAAACTATTGAAATTTGACATAATTGAAGGTCTAGATCTTTAACTCAAGGAAATTAATCTAAAGAAAATGAGCAACTTAACTTTGATATCACTTGAAAAGGCGAGCTTAAGAAGTCCTAGAGAGGGGTGAATAGGACTATGTTAAATAATCAAATAAAGTGTTGAATAAATAAATAAATTAGAGATCTCAATCGCACTAGTATTGAAACGTTGATTCAAACTGATTCGTAGGACAACCTTCACCCAAACAACTTAGGCAGGACAACCTTATTTCATGAATATGATAAGAATCAAAATCTCAAACTGAGTAAGAGTAAATAAAACAATTTATTACAAACATTCACTACTTTTGCATAAAAGAAATTACAACCATTCACTACAAAAGTAATAAAAACATTCACCACACACCAAGAATTATAGCGGTTCAGTGTGTCAACAACTGTTCTCAAACAGCCACACCTACTCCACTCCCAAGATTACTAACCATATAATCTCGGCTTTCACTATGAATAAGGTTTTCGCAAGGTCACCTTAAAACTAGATAGAGATGTGATTTTAACAGGTTATCACAAACAAAGAAACTCCTCACTGAGATTTTCTGGTTTATCTTAGAAAAATCAACTCTAAGATTTTCTAGCTATCTCAGAAAAATCAAATACAAAGTAGAAAAGAATACTTATCTTCGTTGTAGAAAAAGTTGTAGCTGAAGAACACTTTTCTTGAATGACGAATGTTCAATGTTCAGTCCAATAAAAAAGGTCCAGGGTTCTATTTAATTTTAATTAAGTTTAAACTAAAGAATACTTGCATTAATTCCCTTAAATCTCAATAAGAGTAAACACACTTTATAGAATCAGAATGGCAGAGCTTTGAGATGAAGGAATTAATGAAAAAGGTATAAAAAGATTATAAATACCGCTTAATAGCTTGATAATAAATGAGGCTTCTCTCTCTTGTATAAGGGTTTTGATAAGCTTAAATTCTATTTTCGAATTGAGAAGGAACCTCTATTTATTGGCAGAATGTTTGTTCCTTCGACTGGTCTAAGGCAGTCTTCAACTGGCCTAAGCACTGGATTCAATTCTAACAAATTTTCAATTTCGAGCGGGATAAGCTCTAACAGATCTTCAACTGGTCGAAGGACCTGTTCAATTGGTCGAAGGTGGTCCGAACTAAGTTTAGTTGTTAGAGTTCAAGTCGAGGAACCTTCGACTAGTTGAAGGAGGTCCTTTAACTAGTCGAAGAGACCACTCGACTGATCGAAGATTCAACAGAAATTCTGTTATACTTCAGCTGTTACTTGGAATAGTCGAAAAATTCTTAGACTAGTCAAGCCAAAACTTAGACTTGTCGAAACTCAGTCAATTATAAGTATAAAAACTCAATTTAAATATATTTTGAAAGTCCCTAAACCTAAGGTCTTTCTAGGATTTAAAATACCTGTATATGGACTAAACTTAATAGGATTAGAAACTTGAAGTTTTCAAAGGAGCTTGATCTTCTACTAGAATCTTTCAGTAGATCTTGCTTGGTCTTCAACTTAAGCTTGAGTTTGAACTTAAGCATAAACTTGAGCTTGAACTTGAACTTAACTTCAACATGAGTTTGACTTGAAGATCACATCGCTAAGTTGTTTTAACAAACTAGGTGTAAAATGTGCTTTAAACATAATAGCACTTATGGGATTGGATATGAGTTTGATCTCATGATGTTTGGAACCTTCTCAATCGTTTTTGTCTCTTTGAACATTTCTGGGGAGATCTCCCATTTTGGAAAGACTATGAGAGACGACCTTGCAAAGGATATCATCGCCAAATTCATGATAGATCCGTTCTTCAGTGGATCTTTTATAGATGTACCTAGTACGTTTCCTCATAAATGGGCATGTTGATCATGGCCACGTGACATGTGATGATTTATCCTTTTAAAGGCATGTGTAAGGTTTGCATATCACATTAATATTAGAAATATGTAATGTTGAAGGAAAATCAATCAAAGATTTCTTCAGGCGTGAGTACGACTCTGGTGTGTATTAAATGTAAAGTGGCACCATGTGGCAATTTCTTATTGGACTAAGTTATGGCACCGAAAATAGGTGCAAATAATGCCCCCCGTGTCCCTTCATGTCGAGAAATGCGATGTGACGTATAATATTCGAGTTTCAATGGTTGTTTTGATGTTTGACATACGAAAAAACGAAGTTAGTGCCCAACCATTATGGTTTAATGTAAACATGAAAAATTAGCACTCACAATGGGTGTTCACAACCCCAAGTGTAGGGTCGCGATGTAGTAATAGCTCGGTAAGACCAAGGTCGAATCCACAGGGACTAAACTTGTACGTATTTTGAAAATAACTAGAAAAAGATCTAAATTGAAATATAAATAATTGAGAGTAATGGTGAATAATGTTGATTAAAACTTATGAATTTAAAGGTGGAAATTAGGGTGCCAAGGATCCACTTGTAGCTATTAAGATGTCTTCTTACTTGATTCAAGGAACACAATTGGAATTGGAGTCATATCCTATCAAATTGGAAGATAAAGTAATTTAAATCAAATCTGAACTTTTCATTGACTTAATTCTCAATGGAGGAGAATTCTGATGATTGGAAGGGATTCTATCACCTTACCATGCTCAAGAGACAATGGTGAACAACAGGATTTACCAATCTCACAATCTCAAAACAGAAAAAGAAGATATCCAAAGCAATCACAACATCTATTGTAATTTGAGTCACAATAAATCATAGAAACGTGAAAATATTCCTTTAATTTCAAACTAGAAATCAATGAGATTCAATAAGAACAAAAATCAAAGCAAGATAATCATCCAAACACACTACAAGCTTCACCACTTAGCCCTAGCTAAGAGGTTTAGCCAACCATAGACATGATTGAAACCAAATCTCTTAAACAAAGCATGAAAAATAAACTAGGGAAGAAGAAAAACTCTTTGGCAGCTACTCCACCCTTGTATATGCTCCTTAAGACCTTTCCAAACCTAGAAGATGCTTTGTAGCATCCCATGGAGTCCTATTTATAGTTGTGAAACTCCAACTTTTACACAAAGTTGGAAAAATCTAGAAACCGCCTCAAATTTACGCACTCTGCACATTTTCCCAAAATAGATTTCCAGAACTTTCATTTTTTAGACTCGAAGTTTCAGAATATGTTTTTTCAGAATAATTTTTAGGAATGTATTTTTTTTAGGACAATTTTTAAGATTCCTTTTCCTTTTTTCTACTTCAAATCTTCAATTCTTTTAATTCTTCACTTGATTTCATTAGATCTATGGCATGTGAATTCTTATTAATGACTTCCAAATCTCAAAATCTTCATTTAATAATCTTTTGAGCATAAATCTTCCTTTTGACATCAATTTCACCTTAAGCTCTCGAAATCACCTCGCATATAAAAACATGTATAAAACCAAGGTATAAATAAGGAGAAATATGCATTATTTCACACTTAACACACCCCCCAACTACCATTTTGCTAGTCCCGAGCAAAATATGCGTGAAGTGATCTTTAATCTTCAATGTTCAAATAACTTGTAGAAATGAATCTTTTGTACAATCAAGTATGAATGAGTACAATCTAAAGAAGCGAGAGTCCAATTTTGAAAATCTAAAGTCGAATCACATGAGCAATCAATCAAAAAGTTTCTTTATTAATCATTTAAGAGCATAAGTTCATATATTAAAATTTTCCAATGTGCTTAGTGAATTCTATTTACTTTTCATAACATACTACTATTTCATAATGTTAGCCATGCTCATCACCTCAAGTTTTATTAAATAATCAAGTACTAATTCCGAACTTAACACATTTTCCTTCATTTTTCAGTTTTTGATTTTATATCAACGGTCCCTTTTATTTATTCATTCTTTTAAGACTTTTCATTCATTTTCAGTCTTTTCATCATACATGACCTTTTTGTCGATCTCTCTATTTTTAATTGGTTATTTTCATCTTTTTAAGGTAGATAAAATTCTCTAAACTTAATTATCAATATCTATCAATGATACAAATACTAACAATGAGAAATTTTAGTATAATTCATAGAAAGCAATTTGAATGTGGATTGTGACTTAGATTAACATGATATTCAAACTTCCTCTTAATCGATTAAATGAAAGAACTTAAGCAATAGTCTTACTCAGTTGATTAAACTCCAACAATTTTAAATTCAATCTCTTATCTTATCATCATACTCAAAGCATTCTTAATTCCAAAAATTATAATTTCCCAAACTTTTTTTTAGCTTGTAAAAATTAAAAATTTTCATAATTTTTACATGAAACTAAGAAGACACTGATTAGTTTACCTAATCCATCCCCCAACCTAAAACCTACATTGTCCTCAATATAAAAGATATGAGCATGCAATGCACATGAGATAACGAAAAGAAATGGAAAGTTATGGGAAGATAATACCTGAAGAATGAGAATTAAAGCTTTTCCAAAGTTCTTAACATGTAAATGGGTTAGCACGAAGACTAAATAAACTGAAATCAAACTATCCTAATTTTAAATCCTATGAAAGCAATAAACCTAACTACACCTCCGTCAAACTAGGATGTTAATACTGGTACACAGGATCAGTCAAAGGCATGGACATGTCTTCTGAATCAAACCTCTCAACAAATGGCTTGAGATGATGTCCATTCACTTTGAAAACATTGTCATTTATCGAATTCTTTATCTTGACAGCCCCATGCGGATAGACATTAGTAAAAATGAAGGGACCGGCCAACGAGATCGAAGTTTACCCAAAAAAATATGTAACTAAGAAATATACAAAAGGACTTTTTGACCGATTATGAATGATTTTCAATGGATGTTCTTGTCATGGAATACCTTTATCCTATCCATGTAAATTCTCGAGTTCTCATAAGCATTGTTCCGAATTTCTTCGAGTTCATTCAATTGAAGTTTGCGCAACGAGCCAGCGTTGTCCAAATTAAAGTTTAAATTTTTAATAGCCTAGTAAGCTCTATGCTCCAGCTCCACAGGTAGGTGGCAAGCTTTCCCATAGATGAGTCTAAAAGGAGACATTCTAATGGGGTCTTAAAAGTTGTACGGTAAGCCCATAAGGCATCAATCATGTGAATTGACCGATCCTTAAGGTCAGGGTTAACCATTTTTTCCAGAATTTGTTTAATTTCCTGTTAGAAATCTTAGCTTGCCTGCTTGTCTGCCAGTGGTATGGAGTATTCACTTTATGAGAGATGCTATATTTCTTCATTAAGTTCGCAAATAGACTAGTACAAAAATGTGAACCTCCATCACCAATGATCGCCCAAGGTGTTCCGAACCAGGAAATGATATTTTCTTTTAAGAATCGAATGACCATTTTATGATCATTATTCCGGCACGGGATCGCTCCTTCCCACTTAGTGACATATTATACTGCTAACAAAATGTAAATGTTCCTAAAGGATTGGGAGAATGGTCCCATGAAATCGATGCCCCGGCAATCAAATGCTTTAATGATAAGAATAGGGTTCAGAGGCATCATATTTTGACAGGACAACCCTCCCAATTTCTGATAACACTCACAAGCTTTGCAAAACTCATGAGTATCTTTAAACATCGTGGGCTAGTAAAAGTCACATTGCATAATTTTGGCCGTGATCTTTTTAGCAGAAAAGTGACCACCACAAGCTTGAGAATGACAAAAGGAGATGACACTCTGATGTTCATTGTCTGGCACACATCTCCTTTGAATTTGGTCTGGGCAATATTTAAACAAATAAGGTTACACCAACATATTGGACTGCGCAAGATAAGAAAAAATTCTTAACCGAGGTACGTAAGTTTTTCTGGGATGATCCTTATTTGTTTAAATATTACCCAGACCAAATTCAAAGGAGATGTGTGCCAGACAATGAACATCAGAGTGTCATCTCCTTTTGTCATTCTCAGGCCTGTGGTGGTCACTTTTCTGCTAAAAAGATCACGGCCAAAATTATGCAGTGTGGCTTTTACTAGCCCACGATGTTTAAAGATACTCGTGAGTTGAGGAGTTCGAGGAATAAGAGATTTACAAGCAAGATGAGACAGTACCTACAGGATAAGACACTATCTTCTATTTCTCTTGCATTTGCTTACAAGTTACAACAGGATATTTGTAATTATTTTTTGATAGCTTAAATTGTAATATTTTTTGGGTAGATGGATATTTCTTTCTTTTCATTTATACTATTTAATTAGTTAATGTTGCTTAAATCTCATATTATATGGTTGGGTAATTGTATTCATTCATTAGTATAACTTATTTTTTTATGTTGCCTTAACCTAACCAGATATTTTTCCTTAAAAATATACACCTATAGATATATAATTGGAAGATGATGCATCGGCAAATATTTGGAATTATTGAATCCAAGTCTACTCCCAATATGAAAAGATAAAGTTACAATGTAAGTTGTGTAGAAAGTAATTTATAAACAAAATAAATTGACTGAAATTACATTTGGCTTGTTGGGGAGGAGACGCTGCATCATGTAGCAAAGCTCTTCAGGAAGTCTGGGATTTATTTCGAGCCATTCTCGACTCAAATACAAAGACTTTCTACACCCCTTCCCCCTACAATTACAACCAATACAACCAACAATGGAATATATAGAAGTACGCCTATTATAAATGAAGAAGGATTAAAAAAGGAACTGCCTCCATACCCTCCACAGTTAGTAGAGAAGAAGAACAAGAGAAAATTTTAAAGGAACAAGAATAACACGATTATAAAGAGACCGTAAAAGAAAGCTTCAAAATGGTATCCAGGAGTACCAGACAACAACATCCACCTCTTCCGAGACAACATGATGCTGAAACAGGTGCGAGCACGAGTAAATCATCAAAGTTTCTTAAAAGTCTCGCATCATTTTATAGGTGGCTGGGAATCCCGTACAAAACGGATCATAAAAAGCAGCTGAAAAAACTTGTTCAATATATAAATGAGGACGATGGGAAGACATCTCTACCATCCGATTCAGAAGAGGTGAACGACTATCTTTTGGACACCTCCAGCTCGGAGTCGGCGTGGTAAAAAGATAACCAAATGATGATTCTAACGACGAAGGTGGAGGTGGAGGGGGTTACTATTACGGACAAGGTTCATCTTCTTACATGCCACAAAGGCATTCATCATACAAGGTTATTAAATGTATGAAATTTTTATCTAAGTTGTATATGCATATTAGGTTTATTTACTTTTGATTTTGTAAAGAGTTTATTTACATTATTTGTTTCATGGACTTAGTTTATTTACATTGAAAGTTGGATCTGTGATATTTTAAGTTTTTAACAGTTGAATGACCTAGCTAAATGGTCTAACGTATTGATATCATGTATTGATGCACATATGCGAATATGCGATCATGGTATATGCAATCTGGCACAAATGTGATCGCATATGTTGCATATGCGAAAATATGTGATCGCATATGCGATGTATGGACTCTCTCTCTCTCTCTCTCTCACTCTCTCTCTCTCTTATATTTCCACTTCAAGTGGTCTTAATCTCTTATATTTCCTACTTGATAATTCTAATTTCCAAGTGGTCTCTCTCTCTCTCTCTCTCTCTCTCTCTCTCTCTCTCTCTCTCTCTCTCTCTCTCTCTCTCTCTCTCGGAAGTTGAACGATAAAGATTCAAGCACTTATTATTTAATTCATTGTTTAATTAATTTTATTTCTCTCAAATATATTTTAAATATATGTAAAATTAGTTATTTATTCACTTAGGAAAGTTATCCTTAATTTCTTCCTTTTTTCAATTTTTTGGAATTTTTCCATATTTTTTATTTTTAAAAAAAATTCAAAAAATAAATAAAACAGAAGACTTGATCCAAACCGTACCCAACCCGATTTGACTCGGTTTCCTTGACCGAGTCGGACTCATTTCAGGTCAAGCTAGTAAGGAATCGGTTCGGATCAAGTTAGCCCTACTGGACTCGATCCCGAATCGGATCGAGTTCGGGTCAGGTACTTGCAAAACCCGAATCGAGTTGAGTTGGACCTAATTCGGTCCGACTCGACTCGATGCCCACCTCTACCTGTAATCGCCAAGGATCCTATACTAATTAGAAATCTGGAAGGGTTTGCCACCTCCCGAGCTATATAAAGAGTATGCGATGAAGAACTCGAGGCCCATACCAAACAAAATCTCTCTACATAGTGTAACGTTGTTTATCCTAGTTTAGTTTTAAAATCATTTACTTCTATCCAGCCACTTTACAGAGCATCCAAAGCTTAGGTTAGCTCAAAATCGTTATTGTCTAGCACCATCGCTGTAGTACACTTATGATTAGTAAAAATATCCACAACCTATCATCATTAGATCCCCAATCAGTCATACCCTGGTCACATCCTGCTGACCATCTACCTCAATTGCTTGCCTATATAGGTGATCACATGTAATTATCTTTAATTTATTTATCTATTTAGTTTGTTTATTTATTAATTGTATTAAGCCTCAAATACAAATCACTAAAATAATCTTTATCAGCCTTTAGTTTTAATCTTTTTCATTCATTATTGCATCATTAAGAAATACAATACTTACAATCACCCTTGAAAGAAAAGTCCTTAATGCAAGGCAAAAAGTACTCATTTAAAATGACTAACCTCTTCCTCTCTAAATCACATGATGGTTGCAATAATCGGTGGTCAGAAAGACAGCTAATATTACAGATCTAGTTTTAATCGATCCACCGGTGCCTATAATCACCTATGTACAATCAAACTTGAGTCGAGTATGATTTTCGCATGATTTTAACATGCTACACTATTCTAACTGCACATGTTTGACCAAAGACAAGCCTTCATTAATAGGTGTGGCATCCCGTTTGATCAAAAAGAAAACATGCACATGTGCATTCTTCAGGTGGTGCCCATCATGAACATTCCCTGGCTTAAAAATCTAGACCTTTCACTCAAAAGGCAGCCCCACACATGCACATTGGATATGGTGCTCATCATTTTACCACCCTATCCATTTTCTAATTCACACGTGGCCCACCTGATGAGTCCACAAACCTTCTTATTGGACCAGGGCAGGCATTGTACAGCAGGCCTAATGAACGGACAGGGTCTTGTACACATTTTTCCACACTTATGTGTCATATGGATCTCCACTGCAGTCTCTCGTAGCACGTGGAATACTCACTACAAGACAAAGTACTTTCACCGGCGGCCAAAAGCGCCGCTAAAAGACCCAAAACCGCTGCTAATACTTTTTAGCGGCGCTAGTCAAGCGCCGCCGGAGGGGTATGTCGCTAAAAGATACAGCGGCGCTAAGGTATTTTAGCGGCTTTTTATGCGCCGCTCATTGCATAGTTTGTGGCGGCGCCTTTTAACTACGGCGGGGCCCTGGCCGTAATATTCTGTGAAGAAAGCGCCGCTAAGCTGCTTATAGATCTATCAAAACGCGGTAGTTGGTCCGAAAAGGCCCAAAAGACTTGCCGATAATTTTTAAAAATTTATATATAATTCTATTGAAACCTGCAATTTTTTAATATTTGAAACAAAAAATGTTGCAATATAATTAAAATTGAATATTAAACAAAATTTATATTACTACACAAAGAATATATATAATATTTATTACAATAAAATTGAAAATGGTCTTGAATTATAAATAAATAAACAAATCCTCTATATGGCATACTCCTAGCGAGTGGCGTCAAAAGGCTGAAGTGCTTGTAAGTCTAAATTTAGGTACAATTGATTAAAATCCTGCACAAAGGACAAAAAGAAGTAAATTATCAAATTCATCTCTTTTGAAAGAATTCTTAGCATCTATGATTTTAAAATAGTGTGAGAGATCTATGATCTTTGTATACCTAACAAATCAATAACTATCCTAATCTTACCATTTGAAAACATCGAGTTAGCTCCCATTCTCGAAAGCATCAGTCCAACCTGTTCATATTGAGCCACATTACCAACCATTATCCTTAAATTGTCGATACCAAATAGAGGATTTTAAAATACCATATTCGACAGTACTTTAACAGTATGTCTACATCCAGCAAGTCCAACAAAGTTGAGACGTCCAAATGCGACCATAATGTCAAAGAGGAATCGAGCTTACCTTACTAAAATGGACGAATTGGAGGAATCGAATTGGCCACTCGACTTTGAGTTGAACACAGGATCTTCAATGCATGAAACAGATAGAGAAGATAAGAAATCAAGCATCTATTCCAACAAGCCTATGTCTGATCAATCCAACCGATTAATGTACAATACAAACTACAAATGTTAGGATCGAAGTTTAAAATCACCATCATCTATCTCGGTTGATCATTATTTATTTTGAAAACAAGAGCACTCAAAAAAAAAAAAAAGAAACCCAAGAGACATGATTGCATCATACTCAAGAAGAAGAGCCTTTGTAAGTCCCAACAACACCACATACAGCCACCATGGAATGTGTGTGGGACATCCCAACCTGTTCATATGTATAAAATTCTTTTTTATAAATGGAATACCATGGTCATATTCATATAGAGTTATTACTTCAATGTCATTGTACATTCAAGAACTACTCTCTTCCAAAAACAACCTGGAAGCCAAGGACACATACCAAACCCCACCCCAATTATCTTGAAATTCAACATCACTGATATCATGGAATGATGAAGGCATTACTTTAGCACCTTTATCTGCATCGTAGATAGGATTATAATCCATGGATGAATTTGCCAACTGCGACATAAAGGAAAGATAAAATGTTAATTACATGGTCACATTTTACAAAAATAAAATCCAAATAGAAAGCCAAGTTGTATCAATATAAACAATAAGGAGAAGACTGCCCAAATTACAGAATCGACAGTCAGAGGATCGTCCTCTGGAAATCGAGGAACAGAGATGCAGAGATTCAGCCCAAGGGCAACCTTCGCTTTTCTCCATTTACTTCCCATCTTCGTCTAGATCTGAGATCCTCAACCTGAATCAAAAAGATTCGAACCTTTCTTGGATTTTCTAGATCCGAAACCCTAAAAAGAACGTAAAAACCAGATCTGAGAGCGCTTTCCTTTGGTTCTTTTGAAAGTTTTTTGCGAATTTCTTCAGATCCAAGGGCTTTCACTAGGGTTTTGAGATCAGGAAACGCGAAGCGAAGCGAAAAGCGAAGAGCGAACGAGAGAGAGAGAGAGAGAGAGAGAGAGAGAGAGAGAGAGAGAGTAATTTGAGTCATGGATTTCAGTCACTTCCCCATCGATCCACGCGACCTCCAGATCATCCACAAGAAGTAATTGAGCATGCTTGCTGCTCTATCAACCTGGAAAAGAAGATGTTGCCATAAGAAGCAATTTGTTGATATATCAATGGTGAGAGACCAAATATATCAATAAAAATGAAAAAAAAAAAAAGAGTCAATGTCTTGATATACTCTCAATGCAACATTACATTTGGATGCAAAATATTCAGCTCAATCAAGAGAAAACGACAAACATTATCGACATATCCATCAATTCATAACAAAGAACTACTCGTTGAAATGAAGATGTGTATCATTCAACTCCAACTTGAAAGTTGAAAGTAATGTGCTAGCAACGAGAATGTGAGCAGACCAATCGAGGCACAGTGGGCCTATCAATCACATCTTCTTGAACACATAGCAATGCAAACTTTGGGTTATTGGATCCAATTTGGGGACTGACGTCCGACATGAAAATTGTAAAATTACAAAACATCAATCAAATCGTAATTTTGTTGTGTCCAAACAGCCTTTTTCCCAAATCCTAAATTTGAGAAATTTGTAAAACTACGGGACCACAATTAAAGCTGCAATTTCACTCCTGTCCCAACAAACCCTGAAAGTCCTTTGAAAGTGGTAACATTAATAAGAGCAATCTAGATGTTCCACATTGATAGAGTACTACCCATTCAAAAAAGAGAGAGTTCCAGATTTGATGCAGTTTATAGGCAAGTTTATCTCTGTCTCCTTGCCAACAAATAGACAATTAGGAAAAGAGAAAATTAGTGCATGAGTAACCAAACTAAGAATTGAAAAAAGTTAATGATGTAAAAAGTTAAGAAAAAAAGTCTTAAAAGAGAGAGAGAGAGAGAGAGAGAGAGAGAGAGAGGAACAAAAATAGGTAAGATATGAGAAAGAGAATAAAAAATGGGATAAAAAATGAGGCGTACGGTATGAAGCCGTTCCCTAACCAAAACTCTTGCCGTTCCTGAATGGTGATTTTGGTGTAGTGTTGCAGAAACTAACCTTCACCCATTTTGTTGTGGATCCTATCTGCAAGCATGAGGAAATAAACACTATGAGGAGAAATCCATAGAATGGAAACACAATGCTCATAAAACCACCCATCATGGATGAGCAATGAAGGAAGAAAATCAATCACTTCCATCCAATCAATGGGCTTGTCCCCATTGTGCAACAACATCAGCTATTTCTTTCTGACCGACCATTCCCGCTGATTATCAGAAGACTAGGATCTTCTGATGGTGGAGTTTCCTTGCAGCATTGACCATTGACAGTGCCCCCAATAGGCGATCACAGAGTTGGGGAGTCGATACTGAAATCTAGTAATTCATATTGACCATTGTATATTTCCTCTTATATATTAAAGAATAAGGCAAAATTCTAATATTTTTACCATATAATTTTGAGTACCAGCTTACAATAGGAGAGGTCTCCTTCCAATTCTATCAGTTAGGATTGCACCCAATCAAGTGTTATCGGAACGAAAAACAAGATTACCATATACAAAAGTTCGAAAAAAAAAGGATTTTAAAGTGGAGAAATTTCGACGTGATTTGCTGGCAAAGAACACATGTGCCAATGTAGATATATTAGGATCAGTCCACTCATCGGGGAGCTACAAGCATACATTGAATAGATTCTCTAAAAGGTTGTCAGATGCTTGTGTTGGACACAAATCAACTGCTTCTTGAAAGAAGAAAAAAACTACATAAATAGCTTACTTTACCAGTTATTCATACGCCTTTAGTAGTATCATACCAAAGCGCACATCATTGCATCCACGCCTAGCACCAATGCAATTGTTTGAGTCAAGTTATAAAGGAATGAATACAGAAAATTCAGTTGCAGTTGAGCACTTGAGGATGAACCGAACCATCTAGCCAAATCAATTTTCAAACTTAATCATTTGATTTAGCGGTGAATTTCACAATCAATTTGAGACACCTTATACTAATTTGAGAGATGTAATACAAAAGATAACGCCAATGAGTGAACATACCGCCACCACAACGAGGGATGCATATCACTTTCCCTTCACCATTTTTGGGAAAACCAATTGAGCAGCAATAACAATGAAACAAGAACATGAGTAAATAATAGGAAAAACTAGTAATCCAAAAATATTTCAATTTTGATATAAAGCATATGAATGCACATGATTTGTATCGGCTTCTTGCAATAGCACCATCCAAAGCCAAATATAAAAAATAAATAATGAAGATAAAAGACATATTACAGAAGCCATTATGTATCAATCCGAGTGTAAAATATGGATCTAAACTCAAAAGATACAAAACTATATACGTTTTTTAAGGAAACGACTAGAAACCATGTAAAGTCTAAGTTATGGTAGCATGTCCGGCATGAATTGAATAGTTCTTGCTCATTCCATTGACATGAACTACTCTAGCAATGTTTGATATAACATTGAAAAGCGAGATATCTTGATTGACGAAGAAAAAGAATTGAAACAAACCGCTTTGCTAACCGGAAATGCAGCCTGCCATAAATCTTCCTGCAAAAGAAACAATCATTTTTAATAAATCTTCCTGCAAAACAGAAACAATCATTTTTAAACAACAAAAAGAAAAAGAAAAAATAGCATACAACTGTTAGAGGACATGTAATACCTGTACATTCTTGAAATATGCCTACTCCTCGAATAGTCCAAAGCACCGCCATTAAGGTCAGCCTCCATTTAGATTTAGCGGCTTTACCCACTCAACCCCCATGTCATGCCCACAACACATCCTCCAAGCACACATAACCCAATCAATGTGAAGCTCGTTCAAAAAATGGTACCACACTTTCATACTGAACGAACAATGAATGAAGAGTTGATCAATAAATTCTGCATCGGCCATGCACATAACACAAATGTTGGTAAGGACTAGTGATCTCCTCTGAAGGTTATCAATCGTAAGGACTTTTTTCCGACCCAGAAGCCAAACAAAGGCAGCTGCACACGGGGTACACCATAGAACCAATGCAATTAAGGGGGTGGTGGGCCATAAGAGGTAGACAAATAATTTTATGGGAACAGACAAAAAGGAATCAAACTGGAGATAAAGAAATTAACCAAATGGACAAAATAAAATTTGTTTTTTGCAATTGTGAGCAGACATGTTCAATCAGATCAAATTTTATTTGTGTAAACGCTAATTCGAAAAATAAATAATTGATGACTCTAGAGAGTTTCAACACCTGGTCAAGGGTTCGAGTACCCATAGGCGGTGAAATTCCACCATGGGTGTGTGCGCGTGTTAAAAAATAAATAAATAAAATAAAATAAAATAAAATTGATGAAGTTAACCAAAGCAAACAGAATATCACACCTCTATATGATCTAACTCTATTGTCAAACATCAAGCAGTGCCCAGGGCAATTCATTGGCTTTAGCCCAAATTCCTGTTTCTCAATCTGTATAGAACATAATAGGTTATGATAGCAAAGTTAAAGGAAAATGACCAGGTGGCAAATAAAATGACAAAAATAGAAACTTCTCATCAGACAACAATGGGAGTAAGTATCTTTCTGATATAGGTAAAATGGTTTACATTCAAGGAAAATGAAAAAGAATAGAAAAAAGAATGGGAAAAAAAGAGGAAGAAATTTAATTCAATGAGAACTGATTCGGTTTAACTATACAAGATATGATGAGAACTGAAAAATCATTAATATGTTTTTTAAGGTGATAAATCACTAATATGTTTTATTCACTCTTTAAGGAATAATGTCCTACATAACTAAGAAAAATCCCACCTCAAATACAAACATGTTATCCTTGTAATTTGCAGCATGACCTGATTTTTCCCAAAGTTGCATAGTGTACATGTTTGGTGTCAAAACCTGCCAATGGCACCCAATGTGAGTCAAAAAAAAAAAAAAAAAGCAAGTGAAGTTGCAGTCTCTCAACAACATCTATTTTGCAAACCGATAACTGGTGGAGAAAATAACCTCTTGGTAACCTCTCTCCCTATATTGAGCTCGTATGAACTCCATTAACTTGTTGTAAATTCTTGTCCCATGTGGCAGGAAGAAACAACTTCCCGGGCTAAAACATCACAGAAAATGCAAATCAACAGATCATGCACATGAATCCAGTTGGCATCACAAGGCTGAAGCTCTGATTCTCATTACCTAAGATGATGAAAAAAGAAAAGTTCTTGATTTTGACCCAAAATTCTGTGATCATTTTTCTTGGCTTCCTCAAGAAGGGTCAGGTATTCCTGCATGGGTGATAACAATGTCAGAGATGCCACAGATTAAAACTCCAATAGAATATCATAAAAAGAAAAGACAACTTGATCAAATGAGAAAGCAGGCAACTAGAAAAAATTTCATAACCAAAGAGAGAGAAGTAGACCACAAGCAACATGATCATCATATATAATTTTTTACCCGAGTTAAATGCTGCATAATCTAAACTTGCATGGAATGGAAAGAAAGAACAAGAAAGACAAGGTGTAAATAGTAATCTCAAGCTCAAATGATTTTCCTTCTTTTTTTTTAAACGGCAATGTATTTTTTCATTAAACCAGGTAAAAGAGAGAAAACAAAGGCTGTAAGGAGGCAAGAAGCCAGCCCCACACACCCACTTCATCGAAAATTACAGAGCATTATGCCAACACCCGAGATATCATCCCTTCTACACAGAAACATCCCAATTGCCCAAGAAACAAATCTACTTTTAACTTTATTGAACACCGACTCTGTTGCTTCAGCTTTACCGTTGAAGATGCAAATATTACGCTCTTTCCACAACACAGCCAAAAAAAAAAAAAAAAAATCTCCCAAGCAGCAATCAGATCATCAACAGGGGGATACGATCTCTCAAGATCACAGTAGCAAAGTCACAATAATAAAGAAATGAATGGTTTTGTGACCTTAAGGCACATGATACACCCATTACTGATCACCATATTCCTTTTCCTTGAATTGTCTATTCCAACAATCTTCTTTCCACTACAAACCACTGGAAGCAACAACACTAGAGGGGCCAAAAAGTGATAAATCTAACTTGCCGAACGTGAGAGCTTGCCGGAATTGGAGCACAGGTGGTTGTAATAGGATTTCTCCAAAACGACGCCAACTATCAACAGCAGTTGAAGGCTAAAAAGCGACAATGCAGTTTGTTGTGGTAACAAAATCTGCGATCTCATCCTACATGAGATTCCTATGGAAGTGGGGCAACCCAATCATATTGCCTATCTCTGCATAGAAGCACTAAGCAATCATCACCTGCTGGTCAGCAGAGACCTATAAAGTCTTGGGAAATCTAGGCAAAAGGGAAAATCTCCAACCCAGATATCTTCCCAGAATCACACTCCACCCCATCACCTACCATGAAAGAAATCCCATCCAAAAATTCCCTTACCCCACCATTCACTGCCTTCCACATACCAGATGCCCTAAAAAGGAGATGAGGGACAAGCGATCCAATGACCATTCTGAACCCCCAAATTTAGACGCAAGTACTTGCATCTGCATTGCTTCCATCGTTGATTTTTCCTGAATATAGAACACAAAAATTCAAAGAAATTTTAATTTGAAAAATGTATTTTACCATACCTAAAATAACCCAAATGCAAAGTGCAAAAAATAGATCCAAAACCCTAGGAAACAAGAGAGTAGCAGAGATCTAGATACCTAATGAGTTATAAAGCGCAAATCGAACAGAATTGATTGAAAAACTTCACCCGTCACGAAATCCAACAATTCGGATGGAAAAGCTGCAAATCGAAGTATCGAACAAATCGGAATCTGTATCGGACAACAAATCGTTTCTATGTATTCACATGAAACAACATAGAAAAATCCCTAATTAGGGTTTCAACATAGTAAATCCTAATTAGGGTTTCAACATTGTAAATCCCTAATTAGGAAATCACTAATGTTGAAATTGATGAAATCTAGACTCTTACCTGTTTGAGATCTTCATTTAAGCCCTAAAATTAATGGCGGCTCATGGGGAGAGAGATTCGGGGGTAGGAAGAAGCTGAGAATCGGGAGAGAGAGAGAGAGTCGTCGGGAGAGGGAGAGGGAGAGGGAGAGAGAGAGAGAGATTCGCGAGAGAGAGAGAGAGAGAGAGACAGTCGTCGGGAGAGAGCAGCGAGCGAAATGAAAATGAAAATCGCGTCGTTTTTTATTTTTTACAACATCTGTGGTTTTCAGATAAATAGCGCCGCTAAAAGTTCCACAGAAGCGCCGCTGCTGCACAGTTTTGTTGTAGTGACTCTACCATATATGATAAGCTCAGATCATTGATGGAATCGGTCCTAAACTCAATGGGCCATAGTCAAAATAAATAAATAAAAACAAAAATTAAAATCTCACCATCAAACTATCCTGATAATTCTGAGGCCTTTTTTTCGATGTTGGGTGTGGACTCTTTTTCAGTTTTCATCCTTGGTCGTCCAGTGGCAGTTGATTTGTAGGAATCACTAGATAAACGGTCGACATCAATGCGTCACTACTGAAAAGCAACCGTCGGATTAGAAATTAAAATTATTCAATAAGGTATACTTCAAAAGGAAGGATCTTCCAATAAATCTGATGGGAATAGAGCCTATCCCTGAATTTGGATGGTTTAGATTCTAGTTGCATGCATGCCATGTGTAGGATAGACGTATGTATGCATATGAATCGTCCTACTCTAGCCGAATAGAGGGTTGCTAGAAACTTCAGCCGTTGGATCGGAGGTCCTTTCCCGTGATCAACACCTTCATGTCACGGGCCTCACCGTAGACTGGAGATACCAAAATAACTCTAAGACATTCAAATGTGAGGAGACGGTCGAAAAGGAATAAGATATTCCAATCTAAAGTGAGGCCCATCATATAAACGGCTTGGATCATGGATATCTTAATCCAGATTCAAAGGCTAAATTCCCGACCTACCTTACGGCCAATCTCTCCCTACGGGATCGGTACAGCCAACAACACCTTTTCACGCATTACCTCGAACACTAGGTCTGTGGGGTCCACCACGTTGTATACACAAAATCCACTCCGTCCATCAGGTGAGAAATATTACTTTAACCGTACCTAAAATAGATAAGACTAATTAAAAATTCATATGGCCCAGACCATTAGGAACTATATCCAATTATTCTAAAAACAACCAAGTTCACATTTTGTGGCCCGCATGAGTTCATTTTTGCATCTTCTCTCCTTCCTGACAAGTTACTACTGATAAATTAGTTTGATGAGGTATAGACACCATAGTTGCCCCACATACAAATTTATGGTCGGCATATTAGGCCATTTATTCCATTGGTGTGGTTCAAGTGAATTGTTTACATTTTTAATTTTATTACTAAGACTCTAATATCAAGAATAGATTTGATGGACTGAGTGAATTTTGGCAAAAAATAATGAAATTACGCGCATTAGGTGGGCCGTAGGCAGATGATTATAATGAGTGACTTGCCGGTATTTTTAACCATCAATTTATATGGTTAATGTTTGGATTGTTCGGATTATTCTATTCATATAATTTCAGTGATGAGTTGAAAACTTGTCCTAGAATGTCATTAACGTGCCATTTACCATATGTCCTTGCTCTTGCCCGGGTGGTAGACTCTCAAGAGTTTCAACTCCCAGTCAAGGGTTCGAGTACCCATCGGTGGTAAAATTCCACCAGCGTGAGTGTGTGGGGGTGTGTGCGTGTGTAATAAAAAATAAAAAATAAAAATAAAAATAAAAAAAACACACGTGGATGCCTATGTTACGCCTGTGATGGTTTTGCCTTTAAAAAATAAAATTTAAATATTAAAAAAAAAAAAACCATTTAATTCATAAGGAGATATTTTGGGATTTTATGGGGAAGTGGATTGCGTCCTACCCTCTTATGTTCTCCAGGCAGGAATGGACAGATGTGTGTGGAGCCATTGTGATGTATCAATGTAACGCCCCAAATCTTCAGGACCCAAGTACACGACTCGTTTCCCAAAAATCCGAGTGTTAACCTTAAAGGATGGTCAAATTCAAGCGTACATCTTTTTTTCTTTTATCAGAGTAAGCAAATGAGCGTAGTGTGGACAAATCGACATAAAGGAAAATTTCATTATCATTAAAATATACAAGAAGCTGCCCATAATAACTTATACAAACCAATGTCTTGGAATTTAATGGGTACAAGATTTATAAGAATTTAATACATGAAGAATAGAAGAAAGCATATAAACATAAGCCGCAAGATCACACAGCTCCTCCAGACAATTACAGTCATGCACCCCTGGCGGTCGCACCCTACTCCTCATCAAGTCTGAACATGCATATCACTAAAGCCACATGTATTACCTGTACGGTTGTATATTTGATGGATGAGTGGCCAACTCAGTGTGAATTCTCCTCAAGATTACACACCGCCGCATTAGGTAAGAATAGTTACAAAACATCCAGACAACCAAAACAGAGTAAATGCAGTCTTATTAGATGCATGGATGCGTGAATGCAATCATCGCCCCGGGGATGCTCATCCGTACGGACAGTGGGCCGTCACCCATGCAATCATCGAACCTGGGAAACATCATCCAGTCGGAACAATACGTGCCATGTATGCATGATTAGCCAAGTCATTATTAGTCCATTTACAACCAGCCAATTTAGATAAGCTCAAAGGTCACTACGCGGAGCTCAGAGCCCAGCGTAGGCCGACAGCTCAGGCATAGTATCATATTCCACCATCCCTGGCTCATGAGGCTACCACCTTAAGATGTTTAATAGATCTCAATCAACTTGTGGCCAATCATATTCAGTATATGGGGCTTACCATCGCATGGTTGCACAAAATAAAACATCGAACCCACATAGGAAAAATACCAGAACAAATCCACATAGGGCAATATCAAACAAGCCACGTAGGATAATTATCAAAATAGGCCACGTAGGGTAAGTATCAAAACCATGCCATAAAAGACCATCCTTAAAAACTATTAGGCACAACAACCCTAGATGATAGGCCCACATCAATGATCCATCTAGACCACCACTCAATAACTACCAAGTCAAAGGTCCATTACGATCACAACTAGTCCAGTTACATCCCAAGTATGGGTGTACATTCATATGTAGGAATTTTTCACTAACGTACCAGTTTAAGTTTCATAAGCAATCCACAAAAAGGAATCCATAAGCATGAACAATTATACAGGATAATCATAAAGCATGTAATATAACAATTCACTTTCCATCAGCTAACACATGTGATTATAGAGGGAGATATCATTTATGAATTTAAATAAAAACTATAACTTAAGCTAATGAGAAGATGGAAAACTCAAGGGGAAGAATCATCACTCATAGTTTGCATCGCCTACCAGCATTAATTGCTAGGGAATGCGCGTTCTCTTAAATTCAATCCCTATCATAAATCAGGAACTGGTACAATTAGATCCAAGCTCTACACACTACTTAGGTCTAAGATCATGGCCTAAGATTTGAATTATTTATCTTGGGGTTTAGTCTTAAGTTTAGTTTCTAAGATTTGAATCCTAGTTGGTGTATTAGTTTCCATTCAATGTTAATGATATAACTATTTGTAACATCCTGAATTTTTGCCAACCTGGAATTAGACGTCCTTAGGCAATGGGTCGATCCTAACACTTTATTAACCTGTCAAAACTCAATCTCAAAGTCTAAAACTGCTTTTAAACCCATTTCCTTCACAAATCCCACCCTTCATCACCTTGATCTTTCAATTTTTCTAAGTACTTTCACCCTAGACACTATCTTAAACTAGCTAAGTAGTATAACTTGGATCACTTTATATACAAACTACAAAGGCCCAAGTACCACCTCAGACAGAAATCTTACAGGACTAAATCCTTTAGAAATTTGATAAAGTTAACTAAGTGTTAAACTAAATTAGCTACAAAATCCACTTGATCCACTTTAAATACGATCTGCAAGACCCAAAACTTGTAGAATCATTGACGCTAGGTTACCCTAAAATCTAGGATCAATCTCATTACCCGGTTGCTCTCGGGAGCATCTCGAAACTCTGTATCAGATCTGGACCACACATCGGAAGTCCGAATAATACCAAGTTAAGGAATTAGGACCGCCTTGCTGGGCTTGACAACCATCTCGGAAATCAAATCCAAACAGTTTCCCACGGCTGTTCGCTTGAGTCCGGAGCGAGAAGAGTGAAAACCCTTGTTTTTCTTTACAAATAAATATCTCAAATAGCAATCTGAGACTTGTTACTTGCAGACATTTTGTAAGCAACCAGACCATCAGAATTTGACCCAAATATACCCTCGGATCAGAAAAAATTTCATAAACATATCCATGTACTTAAAATTTCTGATCGAGATCCACTGACCGTTGAACTGAAACTGGTCCGCCACGTGTGATCTAGAAACCCGACTGGAACAAAACCTCAGCTGAACCTAGATCCAATGCCTGTGAGCTTAAGTCTGACCTTTAGCTCAAGGGGGGCCGCCAGAAGTCCTCCGTTGAGCTGAAACAGTGTCGCTTTAGTTATAACCTAAGTAGACCTTGACCATAAGTCTATTTTAGCAAGTTTTTAGGCTATATAAGGACCTTTAGAACCCTCTCTATCACAGCCATACGAATTTGAGAAAAACCCTAGAGAGAGAAGAGAGAAAAGAGAGAGAAAGAGTGAGAGTTGTGGGAGATCCTTCTTACCCTTTTCCCTGCCGTTCTACAAGCCCATTCTCGTCGCTTTCCCAGCGACTCCGACTTTGTTTCTAGGTAAGAAACCCTAACCCTAATCTGTTTTGGAGTTGTAGAAGTTGTAGGTTATGAAATAGCTAACCTATTTCATTCTATAGGTTACCAAATTGCCGAATACGGAAGCTTAGCAAACCTATCAGATTCGTTACGATTCTACGGTAAAAGGTGAGGACTTTAGATGTATAGGTTATGGTTTTCAACGCTTTCGATGTCAGATAATGATAGATTCATGATATGCATGCAATTGCACATGTACAAAGTGCATTCTATTTTCTGTTTCAATTAAAAACGTAGAATATGAAATTTTACATATTCTAGGTATTCGTAGAATATACCGTATACATATAAATTTTGAAAATGTATTTACCATGATTATTTGTTATATGAATATAATATATATGGATAAAATACTTAGTTGGCGAAAGGACTCGCCATAATACATGATTTGTTAATATACACTATGTATGTAGAATTGGTGTATTCTAGAAAGTACCGTATGCGTATAAATTTTGGAGATGTGTTTGCCATGATTATTTGTCGTATGAATATGTTATATATGTGTAAAATACTTGCTTGACGAAGGACTCGCCCTAATACATGTTTTGCTAATATACACTATGTATATTGTAATAGTGTATTCTAAGTGTTTGTGAAAATGCTTGTGAGAGTAAGTGTTGGATGATGGTGCCTTAGGTAGGTGTTGAGATGGGATTCTCAAATACCTTAGAGACATGTATGATTTCCTCCATGTGGTTGTTTACTTTAACCGCTTACTTATGAAATATGTGTGTTTGTATTCTTGTTTATATAGTGCTTTATAACATGCTTTATTATATGCTTGTTAACTTGCTTGAATTACTTTGTTTAATATGCTTTACTCTACATGCTCTAAATAAGGATTGATTGAGTTTGGGACTATGCTTATAGTCTAGACAATCGGTACCAGACTTGAGATTGTGGTTGAGATTCATTTCACCACGTAAGATGTGTTTGACGAACCCGAGTCGTACTTCAGTTGGCGACAGTGGTTAGGCCACGCGAAGTGCTTATGCACTTCATGTCGTTCAGTTGATTGTGCGCTCGAGCTAGTCAGGCCCGTCAAGTAACCCGATATGTCTAATGTATGTTCACCATGTTTGGTCGCTACTGCTTGAACCTAGGGTACCAAACTTACCAGTGAAATCCCGTTAACCATGGTACCTCGATCCACTAAGACTCATGAGCCGGGCATGGTGGTATGGGACACCGTGGTTGAGCTGTCGGCCTACGCTGGGGCACGTGCCTCCCCGTAGTGACCAATGAGCAACCAGACTCGTGAGCCGATTATGGTGGTATGGGACACTATATTCGAGCTGTCGGCCTACACTGCTTTGATGGGTAATGTGGGAGTGGTGCAACGATTCCGTGTAACAACCCTGACAGCTCTGACCATACCCGGTGTAGTGACCTCGAGCATACTCTAAATCTGCGGTGAGGCGCCGAGCCTTCCCGTAGTAACAGAGTATAAACTAGGCCTGTATTGATAAGGTGATGGGGGAGTGGTGTAACGATTCCGTGTAACAGCCCTGACAGCCCTTGCAGCGACCTAGAAACACATCATTGTATGAGATTGTCTAGGACTGACGACCCTAAAATGGATCTTTGTTTGGAAATGATATAAGGAAGGTACCTTAGTATCCCAATCCTGTTGTTTGAAATGGACTAATAACAACTCGGTAATCATACTCATCATAGCATCGCATGTGCCTGGAAGATGTGGAGCATTGAGGAATGCAAGCATGCCGCGAACGTAAGATGGTGTCGCACAAGGGAGTATGTCGGTGAGGGCATCCATCATGACTGCATTCATACTTGCATTAATAAGAGTAGTTAGGAGTGTTTGATTATAATGCTTTATCATTACTGCTTGATTGCATTGATAACATGTTAACCTATGCTTTATTGTTCCACTGAGTTAACTACTCACTTCCACGTTATGAGACGGTGCTTGCAACACCAACCAGATTATCTTAGCTGCAGGTGATGACAATGCTTATGAAGCAGAGCCGGACTACTGTTATGATGTTGAGGAGGAGTTCTCCTACATGTAACTCTCTGACAGGTCTATGAAGACCTAGAATTGCATTGACGGGGCTATGGTATTTGGGATAGAAGACATTACACTTCCACGACTTGGTATATTTTGAAATTATACTTGTAATTCTTTAACCTGGTAACCTTATCACATTCTGGAGACTTACTATAGTTCATATATTTTATATATCTATTACAGTCTTCCGCTTGCTATCTCACTTGTCTCTGGAGTATGATATGCTGTTTTGGCTTAATCTCACTCATGTTTAATGCACTAATACAGACAACATTCAATCATTATTCATTTTGTTGCATAAGTGATGCATTGGAACTCGGGAGTTGAGTTTATGCTCGACCCCCGATTTTCAAGGCGTTACACTATTATTTGTGTCTATGGTATTAATCAGTATTACAATTGAAGTAAAATAGTATAACCTATTATTGGAGATAATATTTTCAAGTGATGGATACCATATTAATATTACTAAAGGTAGTTTCATAACTAATATTAGCGTAACATGTTAATAGTAACCATTATAATGATAGTTAATATTAAGATCTACTATTATGATAATAGTTAAGGGTAATGGATATAACTTTCTAATAATTGTAACTTTGTTTAATATAGCTAATATTAGCGTAAGTAGTCCATTAATGGTTAATCATGGTTAAGGTCTTAACGTAGGGTTTGGGTTGCCTAGGCCTTTAGATTTATACCATAATTGATGTGTGATTAAAGAAAATGTTCATATGGGAGCATCTACAAAATAATTATCAACACAATAATATAATTAATATTAATTAACATGCTAATAATAATCATTGAAATGATAATGTTTTAGAATGATGAATAAAATATTAATATTTAGTAATTAATTTTATCCATACTAATTAATATTATCATGAATAGTCCCCTAATGACTAATCGTATCCATATTAAAATTTATCATGATAATAGCACAAGGATGATAGTTGTAAAAATCGAAATGCTTTTAGCTTGGGAAGAACGTGGCTCACCTTGTTGACTCAGCTCGATACATCTACCACCAACTCTCTCTCTCTCCTTCTCCTCCTTTTCTTCTTCTTTATTCCTTACTCAAGACCCCTCACCCAACAAAGTTGTTAGACTCAACCAGCCAATGGGCCAGCTGTCTAACTCGATCCCAAACCGAGTTGACTCGGCAATAATCCACAACCAAGCTCTCTCCCATCTCATTTTCCCTCATTTCTTTTCTCTTCCTCTCCTTCCTTTCTTTCTCTCTTTTCTTTCTCTTTTCTTCCTCCTTCACCTACTATGCTAGAATATCCAGCAATGCTAGAACCAGGCCCAACATGACTAGGACAGGCCCAACTCAGACCTGGCTCGACCCAGTGAGTGCAAGGGCTGCACTCAGCCCCACTCTCTTCTTCTCTCGCATTTTTCTTTCCTTAGATGCTTCTTCTTTCTCTTCTCCTTCCTGATTTCCCTTGCTCTCAACCCTGGGTAAACCAGACCCAACCATCGGCCGAGTCGAAGCGACTGATCGGACTCTACTGAGTCGTTGGTGGAGCAAGAGCCGCACGTGCCTGACCACATCTTCTTCCTCCATTTTTTTTTCCTTTTCTTTTCTTTCTCTTTCCTTTCCGTCTTCTTTCTCTGTTTCTTCTATCTGCTGCAGGAACAACAGAACAACAACTAAACGTCCGGAACGATCCGACACGTACAACTCAACTCGACAGACTCGTTAGAGAAGAAGATGAGCTTCAATGGTGGATTTCGAACGAGGGCTTCTTCCTTCGATCTGCCTCTTACAGATGGTTCGTATGGACGTCATGGAGCTCGTAGAGGAGAGATTTCGAAGCTCCATGGGCGTTTTGGTGGTGGGTTCGGACTTGAGAGGGAAAATGGTTGTTTCTTCATTTTCTTTTGTTGAAGGGTAGGAGGGGACATTTTCTCTTCTATACGTAGGAAAACCTAGCTTTTCTAGGTCGTTGGATCGTCAACGAATGACCCAGATTCATTCTGGTGAAAACTGCTTCTCAAAATAGTGGTTAGGAACTAAAACTGGGTGTGGTTTTGTTTGGAAAATCCTAAGCCATCGGACGGCCAATATCCCGTCTTGTTTGGACACTCCAGATCGCGCCAGACAACCCTCACGCGGATCGCCAACCTGTCGCATGGAGACAGGTTTCCATTTTCGGAAACATGTGCTTGTAGGCTCTCCTTGCGCCATGAAATGTGTGCCTTAACGTATATGAAAACCTATTATGAAAGCTGGGTGTTGGTCGAGCACACGACCTGAGTCAGATGGACGGTTCAGATCAGTCCACAGAAACCTCATGGTGGCCCACTGATCAAACTCTCGGACGCACGTCCGCCCGCTGTGGAAAACGAAGAGAGAGAGAAATCTCTCTTTTTTTGGAAATGGCGGGTCAGCCCGCTTTGACCGAGCAGGGCCGACCAGTGCAGAGCGAGTGCATCTCTCTGTTGTGTACTCGCGTTGCGAGGGGGGGCCCACCCTGATGTTTGTGGGAAATCCACTCCGTCTGCTCAGTTTAGGGAGGCCTAACAAGGCCCATACTAGAAAATCAGGCAGATCTAATTCCTAGGTGGGCCATACAAATTGACTTGTAATCTTAAAGTGTCGGTTACGTCGATCCAATGGTCGGATCACCCTAAAACTGAACGTCAACGGTTGAAAAGGTCCAAGTGACTGTTTAAGTTGAGACCCAAGGGTCAGGTTACGGATATATAGCCTGTTCTTATTTTATGACGCTAAATATTATGTTATACTACATTTAATAATATTATTTAGTATTATAATAATTATTATTATTATTAGAAATTATTTTCGTTATATATTTTGTCATATATAGTTTATATTATCACAAATTGTTAATACACGTAAATTATATGAATGTCAGTAAGCATAGATTAATATATGTATATATATATATATATATATATATATATATATATATATATATATATATATATATATATATATACACACACACATACATATATGTTATTTTTATGTATTACAAAATCTATAGTTTGTAATTTATATTAATGATACATATAATAGGAATTATATTTAGGTATCATTTTAATACGAAACTTTAAATATTTATAAAATTTATAAATAACATTTCATAGTATATGTGTTTAAGTTGTATTATTTTTGTATTTATATTAAATTAAATTACATGGTAACACTCGAGTACTGGAAAGTACGGAGTGTTACAATCTACCCCCCTTAAAGAGAATTTAGTCCTCGAAATTCAGTGCTTCTATTATTATTAAGGACGATGATAATTACCATTACTTTCCTTCACGTACAAATATATGCCACTAGGCGCCCAAAACTGAAGTCATTACAATCTATTTATCCAATTTTAAGGTATGAACTTAAAAATGAGGTAAATCCAATAATTAACTGGACCACTCCAAATAGTAAGCTTTCATTACATTAAATGCAAGTCATCTTGTTATATTAAATGCAAGTTGTCTGTGGTGGGTCCACTTGCACATTAGATTTGCCTATTTTTTAACTCATACCTTAAAATGATATGAGATAAGGGATAAATGGCATAGATAAACAAATACATTACAGTAGGCCCTTGAAAGATCTGCTAGTTCTGAGTAGAGACAAATAGGGTCAAAGGCAATCCACTCAATTACCTAGATTTTGAAATCTATTACATTTGTGAGCTCCCACCCCACATTGATATATATGTTTTATCCATGTTATCCATCCATATGTGTCCTTCGCAAATAAAATTTGAGTTTTATATGAGTACAAGTGTTTAGCATCAGTTGTGAATCTAGTCCGTTGATTACAATTCCATGGTCTGTCAAACACAAGTTTGACCAATAAGAAAATTTTAATCCCAAATGTAAATATTGCATAGTCAAAATAGCATGTTATTTCCAGACATACATCCATTGTATAATAATGGTGTTAATTCCATTTAAGCGCACTTCCATACCATTTTATCTCAGGGACTAAACAGGCTCTTAAATCATGCTGCCAAACTATTCTAAACCTAAAGTGAAGATGATTGATTGTCTAGATAAATGATCATCTAATAAACGGTCTGGGTGATTGATAAGTGGGCCTCATGGATGCTGGAGGGCGGATTCTCCGATGGTACAAAACATCTACTCTCTTCTTTTCATTTGACTGTCTCACTCGAGGGCTTTTGATGATGGGGGTAAGAGTGTTATATTTGACCAGAGTCGCCGCTAATCCATTATTACGATTCTACAGTCAGTTAGAGCCCGTAGAAACGCTTAAGATTGAGGAGCTGAATATTCTTAACCCTAAGATAATTCGTGAGTTTATGTTCTAGATATTCCAAGTAAGGGATTACGGTTACAGAGAAGGAAGGTGTTAGGCACACACTCTGCCCATACAGATGTATGGTCTTTACTTTATAAGATCTGACTAATTTCTGAAGAATAATGGTAGTTCTCACGAACAAAAGATGTAATGTGATGCAAAGATAATAGTGATTGATCGATCCAAATTTCTAATGGGCAGGATCCGACTATTTTAGCAAACCACAGAGCATATGCTCAAAATGATCAGGTGCAGGGTGCAAAAGATGCTTGATGTTGTATGGATTCTGATGATAAATCAATAATCAATCGGTTAAAGTTTGTGGTGGACATGCTGCGATTATATCGGCAGGTCTCAGAGCATACGCCCACCAGTCAGATACGATGAAAAATGATGGAATGCAATGTACATGCTAAAATGACAACTGATTAGCTAAGGTTTTTAATGGGCAAGATCCGATTATGTCAACAAACTATAGAGCATACGTCCACCAATTAAATGTGTGAAAATGATGAAAATGCACTATGATGCTGATGTATATGAGAAACAGGGGGTTGAGAATAGAATGAATGTTGCACGATGCTGATGCACTGATTTGATGAAACTGATAGAGGTTTGAAAGATCAGATGAATGGTAATGTCACAAGGCTGGATTGAGTGGCTCATATCTGAACTCAGGTAGTTTAGGAGGCTTGGACTCTGGCTAGGCTAAGCTAGACCAGGACTGAGCTCTCTCTCTCTCTCTCTCTCTCTCTCTCTCTCTCTCTCTCTCTCTCTCTCTCTCTCTCTCCCCTTAGTGGAAGGATGGCTTCGTGATGGGTGAGTTCTCTAAAATGAGAAGGCTCTCCGATGCTTGGTGTGCTTTTGGTGTGTTTTGGTGTGAGAAGAGATGCTTGAAATGATAAGTATAGGGGGTTATTTATAGTCTCAAACCTTGATTTTCTAGTAATTCCTACTGATCTTAAGGGGAAAATGTGGTTTAAGGGCTGTGATTTGAGATTGTCACATAACATCATCTCATGGGTTGGATGAGGTGGTAAAAGGGTAATTTTGGATATGGAGATGCGCATCAGAGTAAATGCACCACAACCACACACTTAAGGTTCGAAAAAGGAGAAACCCACATGCTTGAGAGATGTTGTCCAAAAGAGAGGGACTGCTATGTGGCCGACAACAACCTGGCTCCCGGCAGTCCCCATTTGGACCTAGAGGTGTACACGAACCAAGCTAGCTCGGTTAGTTCACTCGACTCGACTAGAAAAAGCTTGATTCGACTCGGTTCAAAGCTGAGTTCAGGTCAAGTCGAGATGATTTTTTTAGCTCAAAAATGAGTTCAAGCTGGCCCCAGCTCAACTCGACTCGGATCGAACCAGTTCGAGTCGTTACTTTGATATTGATGTTGCTCACCAAATGTTTGATGAAATGACTCAAAGAAGTGTGGCTGGTGGCAAGGAAGGTATGTATATGAAACCAACACCTTTCTTTTCTTGATTTTTATGTTGCTTAGAAGGTGTTTGATAAAATACCTGTAAAACCATTGCTACTGTCTCAAATACAGTGAGATTTTGAAGGTGCAGTCCAGGTGTTTATGAAAATGCGTTAATGGCGAACTCGACTCGATCTTGGCTCGAACTGGCCCGAGCTACTGACTGAACCAAGCCTTGTTAGCCAGTCGGGCTCGAGGACCGAGCCGAGCTACGTCAGCTAGTGGCCGAGCCGAGTAGAGCTGAGGCCAGCTCGACTCGGTTTAACTCGATGTACACCCCTACTTGGACCCCATGCTTTAGTAGTCAACATCCTCCAAGTGTGTGGAGGCTCTGCTGTGAGAGCTGTTGCTTCAAGGTTTCAGTCATTTCTCCGGTTGAGCTTGGTTTTGGACTTGGGTTCGAGCTTGATTTTGAGCTTAACTAGGTGAGTTAACTGGGTTGTTGGATTGGGTAGGCTGACTAAATGAGTTGACATAGTGAATCAACTAGGTGAGTTGACTCACCGATCAAGTTGACTCAATGATCTAGGGTTTCGGATTCTTAGAGTTTCGGGTTAGGCTGATCAAGTTGATTGGGTTGGATAGGCTGAGTTTAAAGTTTATGACTAGATTTTCTAAGGTTTAAATTTATAGGATTAGGGTTTAATATTAAGGTGTGGTTATTCATTCATCGTTCAAACTTTATCAGCTTAAAAGCATGTGGTGGGGTGTTTATGTACCCACACACCAATCTCACGTTACGAGGAGCAAGGTGTATTATAGTGGTACGTGATACTGAGCAGATGCGGGGCCAGGTGGTGTATGTCTCTCATCCAATCCTCTCGGGCCAGGTTATTCTCAGTTCCTCGTAATAATATCAATCCAAAACCATGGTGGGTTGCACACTGGGAACATTGTGGCTGTGGATGCCTACCCTTCATTCTCGCGGGGCCAAATTTAGTTGCAGAACAGCCTGATTTTTATCCACACCAATAATCCATGACAGATGGAAGCACTGAACGCCGTGGATTTTGTATTCACAATATGATAGACCCTTCACTGAAATTAAGGGTGGCGTTCCCTCTCGACATAGCTTTCATTTTGTCTTGTCTTCCTCATAATATGTAACATGAGGCAAAGCGCCGGATGGACGGATCAGATTTCGTAAATACTAATATGTGGACCCCAAACCTGTCTAGTATCACCGTAGCTTACGGTGGTACGGGTTACCACCGGAGCGCTAACGGCTGCTATCCAACGGAATCCTTGGAAGCGGAATGTTAGTGGCACGAGGTGGCCCAAGCTCTGTGGGGCCCACCGTGATTTATGTATTTTATCCACTCCGTCTATCCGTTTTTTTAGATCATTTTAGCTAGTGAACTTATAAATGGTGCAGATCCAACACTCAAGTAGACCACACCACGAAAACAGTGGGGATTGAACGTCCACCGTTGAAAGTTTTCATGGCCCACCGTGATGTTTTATTTTCCATCTAACCTGTTCATAAGGTCACATCGACTTGGATGAAGGGAAAATATAAATATAGTCTTGATCCAAAAATCAAGTGGTCCCCAAAAAGTTTTGGACGATAGGCGTTTAATCCCCATTGTTTCCTGCGGTGTGGTCCTCTTAAGCTTTGGATCTACATCATTTTTAGGTTCACGCCCCTAAAATGAGATAGCAAAGAAGATGGACGGCATGGACAAAATACATATATCACGGTGGGCCCCACAGAGCTTGGGCCACGTCGTGCCACAAGGATATCCATGTGGCAGTTCCCACAGGCAATCCACTTCAGGAATCCTCGTTCCTACCTTCGGCCACGTCTCCCCTTCTCCAACTCTACATATGCGAGCTGACATCTACACCCACATTTATTTGATAAACACACTCTTCTATCCCTACATTCGGTAATACAAAATCGCAACTTTATACTGTCATACTACCAAAAGTAGAAACAGTGGATGTTTCTATCAATAAGTGGGTGTAACACCAACTTCCTTCAAAATAAATACACGACAACAACCGAGCTGGTAGTAGCTACTCTTCTTCTTACAAAACCCAAAACCTCTACCAAATCAGAACCGTGGAAAGAGGAACAAAATAGAAAAATCAATGGCTACAATTCACCGATTCATGTCTTCTACCATGATGAGGCCCACTCTACCTCTGCCCCATTCTCCCTCCCATCATCAGTTCCTGACTCCTAACATCTCAACCAATTCCTGTTCCATCTCAACATCCCACAATCTCCCAAACCCTAAATACCAAACCGCCCGGAAAACCGGGCCGCCCCGGTCAGTCGAGCTGGACCGAATTCCGTCCACCTCTAACGACGGTGGTAGTGATGAGATGATGAGCGACGGATTCTTTGAAGCGATCGAGGAATTGGAGCGGATGGCCCGCGAGCCGGCCGACATCCTCGAAGCGATGCACGGCCGCCTCTCTGACCGGGAGCTGCACTTGGTCCTGGTGTATTTCTCCCAGGAAGGGCGGGACTCGTGGTGTGCGTTGGAGGTCTTCGACTGGCTGCGGAAGGAGAACCGGGCAGACAGTGAGACTGTTGAATTGATGGTCACGATCATGTGCGGCTGGGTTGATAAGATGGTCCAGGGTGACCACGCGGTCGGTGACGTTGTCGGGCTGCTCAAGGACATGGAGTGTGTCGGGCTCACACCGAGGTTTAGCATGATTGAGAAGGTGATTTCGGTGTATTGGGAAGTGGGGAAGAAGGCAGAAGCGGTGATGTTTGTGAGGGATGTTTTGGAGCGGGGCGTCGATTATACAGTTGATGGTGGGGAGAGCAATAGGGGCGGACCCACTGGGTATCTTGCTTGGAAGATGATGGTATGGTCATTTCTGCTGTTGTTGATTTTGCTTTCTGTGGTGCATGCATCTATGTTTCTCTTTTCGAAGTGTTTCGATGCACAGTTGCATTGAATTGCACTAACCAATTTGATAGGGGTGTGACGTTTTAGTTTGTAGTGACCATGAAAGTCCTAATTTGCGCTTCCTTGCAATTTGAATTGGATCCTGAATAATCGATCATAGTAGTAATTCAGGAGCTTGTCCAACATCAAAATGGGTCATTTCCACCTTTTCAGCTGAATTATTGCCATTCATTTCAAGTGGACGTCGAATGCAAACTTAATTACTACCTTAACTTCATTAATTATACTTAAACTGTCTAATTAAAGTGCTGTAGAGTTCTAGATGAATTATATAGTGACTTCTTTATGCTGGCTCATCAATGGTTGGATCATGTTGGGTTGGGATAGTTAGATTATCTTGGCATATGTAGCCACTTAGAAGGGCACCAACATGGTTAAATAGACATCCTTTCTAAGGACTAACATCCCCATCCACAATTTGATTGTTACCATCCATATCAGAGTGTTTGTTCGCATGCATGTGTGTGAAAGCTGGACTTGAAGGAGTGAAATTGCAATTTGAGGGGTACCTTCTCATTTTGAATGGCTGGAACCATCATTAGTTTTCTTAATATCTTCTTGACTAAACCTAGTAGTTCTGTTCAATTCACTTGCTTAACCAAACCCAGCCTAAATGAACTTTAACTAATTACCTCATTTTCCTTTTATGCTAATCTAATTCCTAAAAACCTTCTTTTGATTCTTGTAATTATAGTAGGACTTTTGAGTTAAAGCAATCAAACAACTTAACAAGTCCAAACATTCCTTAGCCTTAAGACCTAAGACAGACTTTTGTCTAGGAGACTTCTAACACTTGGGAGAATCATGGGGAAGAACTTCGACATCATGGTTGTCAATTAGGAAACTTTTACTTCTGATGACCACCGATCATCACTTCTTGACTCCTGCAGTTATGGTTTTAGATAATGTCCTTGGAGCATGGCTCACCTGGAGACTGAAATGGCATGACCTGCTCTGTTTTCTGCTGTCTCATTCCCTGTTTGGTCTGGTGACTCATCCCAATCCCAACCGAAGCAGATAACAGTTGGGCGAAATGTAGTCATAGTGGGCAATGTTTTGAACCATGCTTGCAATTGCATCATACATATCTTTGAAGCATCCTGCTCATTTCTGAGTAGTTCAAATTGCTCTTTCATCACATTTTACAAGCCCACCTCCTACCGGAAATGATGGCATCAAGACGGTGGAGTTGTTGAACCTCACAGTGGTATCTATGGTTATGCATCTCATCTTTATTTTAACAAGTGCCATTCTGTTGTTGTCCCCTCATCTCAAATAGTGGAATCCTTTGATTGAGAAATGATCACACACAGGCACGGGATCCGGTAGGTACTCAACAATCACATACAATCCTCCCAGCGAGATAATGAATGATCTTGTTGGTCAGCTTAGAGAGTCATGGGATCCTGACAGCTCTTCATCTTCTTCTTCTCGGAAGGAAAAAAAAGGGGGCATGAAATTTCTGTAAATACATTGAAAAGAATTACCTATCATCATAATCCCAATTCTTCTAACAGAGTTTTACTCAAGTTCATGATACCGAAATTTACATGCCTGTAATACTGGATTATTTATTTATTTTTTATCGCAACTTCTTCTCTCCCCAGCTTGTCTGTAAGGGTGGTTGGGTTAAGCATAGAGGCAATGAGTTGTATCTATGTTTAATTTCTAGGCAAGGCATGTGCCTGTGTTTTCCGAGAGGCCCGATAACTAGACCTTGTCCAATCTGACATATCAGAGATTTTTTGGGCTTATTATTTCAGCGGAGGGCCATCTTCGCTTCAACCTTGTTAAGAAGCTAATGGGCCAGATCTAGCATGAACTCTGCTCCTTAACTCATGAGCCACATGTAGCATAGGTAGTGAACGCTACCTGAAAATACTTTTCCCCCCTTCCCTGTTAGTTCAACACCTATTTGGAAATGATGGTGACTCATACCCATCATAAGTGACACCACATTTGATCAATCCAGACCATCCACTCCCTATCGTGGATGGAGCATCTCTATCATCACACCCATCGGACAATCCCAAGTCATCTATAGTTGGGTATGAAAGTATATGGCTGGAGACTCTTTACTGTTTTAAATGGTGTAAGACTCACAAAAAATTCTCCCTATAATAAAATTAATCCTTTCAAAAGGTGCTTTTCAAAACCCTAGTTCAAGCATTGATACTCTTCCGAGCCCAAAAACTTTGTCGACTCAATGCTCTCAATCCATTATACTGTTGGGAAAAGAATTCCAAGGGTTGATCGGCCCTGTGAGGGGATCCTCTGGTTAAAATTTCATGGGCATTGGAGCCCAAGTAAAGAGAAATAAAATCCATACGTTTCACATTCGTATGGCTTTGAAGCTTAAGGTTTGCAATTTCTAGTTGATTTTTAGATAAATAGAGGTATATCTCTAACTCTTAACCTCAATTAATTATTTTTATTTTATTTTGTGCTTTTGGGAAGTCGAAAAGTCCCTGGTCCCTGAATCCATCGATTCTTGTGTCGTTTGAAAGCTTGTTAAGTTATCTTTCCAACGAGCTAAAAATCATCCAAATCTGACCTCTGATGAGGGAGTTATTAAGGGTTTCAATGGGAACATGAGATGTCGAAAAAATTCAGGGCCAACTACTTTGACCCCACTTTTGGATGCCCAAATGATCTTTGAATGCGACAATTCCAGTCAGGATTGAAAGAACACTAGATTACCTTTCCAATGACCCTAAGATCGACCCAATCTGACATGAATGAGGGAGTTATGAGTGTTTTCGAGAGATTAACGGCTGAGATCGAAAAAGGATGATTAAAGACTTCTATCATGCATTTGGGATGTCAAACGGTCTTTGAATCAGGCGATTCTTGTGTCGTTTGAAAGCTTGTCAAGTTACCTTTCCAACAAGGGTACTTACTCTTGCTCCGGTGGTAGACTCTCAGGAGTTTCAACACTGGGTCAAGGGTTCGAGTACTCATAGGTGGTGAAATTCCACTACGGCGTGAGTGTGGGGGTGTGTGCGCATATAAAAAAAATAAAAAAAAAGTTACCTTTCCAACAAGCTAAAAATCGTCCAAATCCAACCTCTGGTGAGGGAGTTATTAGGGCTTCTGTGGGAATAGGAGATGCTTGAAAAATTCAGGACCGACGACTTTGACACCACTTTTGGATGCCCAAATGGTCTCTAAATGTGACTATTCCAGTAAGGATTGAAAAAGTACAGAATTACCTTTCTAATGACCGTAAGATTGACCCAATCTGACAAGTAATGTGGGAGTTACAAGTGTTTTCGTTGGATCAAGCGATTTCAAGAGATTAACAATCGAGATTTTAAAAAAAAGGACGATTGAAGACTTTTATCGTGCTTTTGGGAAGTCAAACGGTCCCCGAATCCGTCGATTCTTATGCCGTTTGAAAGCTTGTTAAGTTACCTTTCCAACGAGCTAAAAATTGTTCAAATTTGACCTCCGATGAAGGAGTTATTAGGGTTTCCGTGGGAACATGGGATGTCAGAAAATTTCAGGGCCGACTACTTTAACCCCACATTTGGATGTCCAAATGGTCTCTTAGTGCGATGATTCCAGTCAGGATTTGAAATAGCATTGAATTACCTTTCTAGTGACCATATGATCGACCCAATCTGACATGTAATGAGAGAGTTATGAGCATTTTTGTCGGATCAAGCGATTTCGAGAGATTAACGGTCGAGATCGAAAAAGGACGATTGAAGACTTCCATCGTGCTTTTGGGAAGTTGAACAGTCTCTGAATCAGGCGATTTTTGTGTCATTTGAAAGCTTGTCAATTTACCTTTCCAACGAGCTAAAAATTGTCCAAATCCGATCTCTGATGAGGGAGTTATTAAGGCTTTTGTGGGAACAAGAGATGTTGGAAAAATTCAAGACCAACAACTTTGACCCCACTTTTGGATGCCCAAATGGTCTCTGAATGTGACGATTTCATTTTTTCTTCAATTTTTTCCCCTCTTTGGGATGCTAGTTCTATGCAACAATGTGGAATAAACCTGTTCTATAAACATTTATTGCATGGGGCTGACTTTGGTGTGTGTATGGCATGGCATCCAGCTTGTCTAGTTCATCATGGGCGCCGCCATGCCACGTGATGATGGGACATGCATGAGGTTTTCTTTTCTATAGTGGATGTCTATTTTTTTATATATATTTTTTTTTATTTTTTTTTCTTCCGGCATGTTTTCCTACTCTTACAATCCACCATGGTTGACCAAATATCACATGGGCCACCATGATACAATGGAGGGCGGACATTGTTTTCTAGTCTATGGCTTAGCCATGGACCTAATTTTGTGGCATCCAATCAGCATGGCTAAAGCTTGTTGATGTGATTAGTTTGGCTTGCATGTAACTTGTTTTGAACATGCTTGGAAACTTATCAATGTGATTGATTGGACATCCCAGGCCTTTTTCTTTTAAATATATATATATATACTATTATTTTTAATTATTATTATTATTTTTATTAAAGAAATAGAAGCATCATTTAGCTTATGCTACATGTTATAGAGGGGCAAACACTATGCCATATGCTACATGCTATTTAAAACACTAAGTAGGACACATTATGCGATATGTGGTTGTAATGCCTATTCTGAATGAGGAAAAAAAAAAAAAAAAAGGGCCTGCAATAGGCCGATATTTAAATAAATAAATAAATAAAGACTGTTGTAGGGCCATTATTGTGACGCCCCGTCACTGTTACACATGTGAGCGGGCCCACATGGGCGGACGCTGATGTGGGCGAGGCCTAAGGGTCTGGGCGAACTACCAATGGTTGGCAGGCTACTGTGTACGCAGTGGGGGTTGAACTTGTTTCACATCAGATGAGTCGTAGGAAGTTGTGGTGGTTATATGTAGGGTTCTAACCTTAAGGATACAACGCGTTTTGGGGGCTACTCTGAGAACAAAGCCGTGAGCCCTCTGGGTAAAGCGGACAATATTGTGTCCTTGGGTGCGGCGTTTCATATGGTATTAGAGCCGATGACGGCTCTGCCCTCGGTGGGGGATATTGTGACACCCCGTCATTATTGCACATGTGGGCGGGCAAACGTGGGTGGACGCTGATTTGGACGAGGCTTAAGGGTCTGGGCGAGCTACCAATGGTTGGCAGGCTACTGTGTACGCAGTGGGGGTTGAACTTGTCCCACATCGGAAGAGTTGTAGGAAGTTCTGGTGGTTATATGTGAGGTTCTAACCTTAAGGATATAACACGTTTTGGAGGCAACCCTGAGAACAAAGCCGTGAGCCCTCTGGGCAAAGCGGACAATATTGTGTCATTGGGTGGGGCGTTTCAATTATTAGGGTCCATATCTTAACAACCATTAAGGTTGGACATTGCAACCACTAATATCTGTTATTTAACATCTTGACTAGGGCTTAGACTAGCCTGATGGGGTAGGATTTATGGTCAAGTACTATACTATAAACTAAAATGAACATAGTATATTGATGGAAATCATGGAATCCAATTGGCTATCCGTTGGGTCTTAGGGTCATTGCTCCAGGTCACGGTAAGTCACAACAAACACAATTTTGATCTACCATTGAATGGATACAAAGGAAATTCTTACCATGGAGCACTATAAACTAAAGTGAACAGTACAGAAGTTACTAAGCATTCAACACGATTCCAATCACACAAGTGGCTGGATATGTAAAGTTGGGAAGAAAAATAAGAAGTTAAGATCCAAAATGATCCCAATGTTATGAACATGTAAAGTTCAATTTTACAAACTCAAGCACAATTCAGTTACAAACCTAATTATTTGGATTAATCCCTCCTAGCATGATAATTAAGGAATTCCATAACGGTAATGGTAGTCGTAGTAGCCACCAATGTTACCTTTATGATATAGGGTGTAACGGACGTTATAGGGGCCTATTATGGCTATTACGGTCTCTTTTTTTATTGGAAAAAAAAAAAACCGAAAAACTTATATCGGCCTCATAATGGACCGTTACGGCCTTTATAGGGGGAATAAGGGGCCATTACGAGGGTTGTAACGGCCATTACGGGTCTTTTTTTTCTATAACAGGCCGTAACGTATAATGGTTGCCACTGTTACCTTTACATAATGGCCTTTATGGCCTCATAACAGCTGTTACAGACTTACAGTGCACCATGAATTGATAATAGGTACTTGTTATTCATGGCTTTACAAAAATTTCTTGCGTTTTTCTTTCTTTTTTTTTCTTGAGAAGAAGATGTAGAGTTGTCTACATCCTATGAAGATCCGCTAAGTCTTCGAGCTTCTCACATATATCATTCTCATCATTTACCCATGGATCTCTTTTCATCGTTCGTTTGGATTCTATGCTAGTGCTTGAGGCATGAAACCAGTGTTTCAAGTTTATCTCTTCCTTTGAAAAGGTCCAACACATCTCCTCCTTTTTTCTCACTTTTTGTGATTCAGTATCTATTTTTTCTTTCTACTATTTTTCTCCCACCAATTTACATAGTATCAACTTTCTCACAATCCACATCCTTCAAATAAAAGATTTATTCCACTAAATTTCAGGCCATCAACATTCAGGTGATTGAAAAAATCATTACCATGCCATTTGGATCCTCAACTTCTTCTTCTGAACATATTTATAAACTTATTGAATCTTGGTACACTTCCAACCATGGAATTGAAAAACAGTATGGTAACAGTGGGTGGGTGGGTGGTTGGGTGGAGGTGGGGGTGGTTGGGTAACACCATAACGACTGTTATGGCCCATATCATAAGAGAAACCATGGTGGCTGTTACGGACACTGTTACTGTTATTGAATACCTTGTTTCCAACATAAAAGTATATGTTGTGTTCAATTCATCGTCTCCACAACCTCCTACCTTCCACCAACCAACTATGAGATAGCCTTGAAGTGTCCTTCATCTCCAATTTTAGAACGTCAGACCTCCTCTCGTCTTTACATTCACCTCTTCTCCACAACCACTTATAAAAGTTGTCTGAATCGACATTCTGTGTAGATTCTTTACTAAAAAGTCAGCCCTTAATTTTAATTATTATTTTAAAATAAAGTCATCATTTTTCACTCATCTGCAACCTTTCGACTCTACACGGTATCCATATCTTTAGTTTGTTCACCATCTTCTTCCTCATCACCCCCATCTTTTGGGGGATCTTCAACTCCCCCTTCAACATCCCTATGTTCCTTTTGGTTATGTAAGGAGAGAAGAAAATTGACAGTCAAGATAGGTGGAGCCCCCACATTCAGTTTACAAGTTCAGATCAAGATGTACCTTGATATTAGAAGAAGATGAGTTTCTATCCTTTTTACCATCATCATTAACCTGAATATGTATGTGATGGGTGTCTTGTGCGGGTGTCTGCATTTGTGGGTGTGTGGGTATCCAGGCACATGTATGTGGATGGATGGATGGAAAATGGTTCAAACACGTCACCACAATTGTTGTGCAAACGACCTTTGTGGCTTCTCCCCCATGATGAGGTGATGACATACACTCCATCCATCATGCACACCCTCCTATGGTTTGCCAGGGCCCAAAAATCATGTCAATCCATGACTCAGTTAGGACGCACCATAGGTAACACTTGAGCTCCCAACTGTTCCTACTCATGTGGCCAGGGCGTGCATGATGGTTGTATTTTTTTATTTTTTGTGTGTGTGTATGTGTGTGTCTTGTATTCTTTTCTGCCATTCGTGCAGTTTTTAATAAAGTTGTTGCCTTTCAAAATAAAAAATAAAAAAATGTCCCACCTAAGTCATGGATTGGCTTGGGTATGTGGCTAAAAGAGGGATGGCGTGCATGATTGTGGAATTGGATGTCGTGAAGATATCACGGTGGGGCCCAAACAACTTGTTTGCACTATAATTATAGTGAAAACGTTTGCTTTAAGACCATGACCTGTATATGTCTGGGCGGGCAGGCAAGCGGGTCTGTGCCTATGCGTGTGACCCTGCGTACATGTGTGTGTAGACTTCTGAACTGCCTTATTCACTTATGTTAAACAGTGAATGTTTAAAAAAGTGTACCATTGTACCTCAAACAGTTTATCTTCATAATCTGACTCACCTGCAGCATGCAGGTGTGTGTGCATGCACCTGCAGCAAGCACATGCATGCGCATGTCTATATGAAGACTTCTGAACTGCTTTATTCACTTCTGTTAAACAGTGAATGTTTAGAAAGGCGTACCTTTTGCCTCAAAGGTTTCTCGTCATAAGCTGCATCACCTGCAGCAAATGAAAACAGTTCCCACTGCATTTAGCAGTGAATGTGCAGCAAATATCCATCTAAAACTCCAGGTAAATTCTCCGACCATTCAAAATATTCCCAATCGTTGCATTTAGACTCTTTCACTTGAATTTCAGGTTGAACTCATTAACATGAGATTCATTTATACAACCTTCAAAAAAAAAAAAAAAAAAAAAAAAAAAACATGAGATTCATCTATTAACCATACACAAAAATAAATAAATAAATAAATAAATAAAAATTGTAACATAATAATGAAAGCATTTTGACCAGAAGAAACCCTGGTACACTAGGGTATTTAATAGATGGTTCATCAAATAGGGATTTAGAAATGTGCTAATGCTGTATATGGGTAGACTTTTAGATTCTGGAATTTGGAGCAGGATTTTAAGGTAATATTTGGCCATGTAAGTCTCTTAGTTGTTTGTTCCAATATATATATATATATATATATATATATATATATATATATATATATATATATAGGGAAAAGGTACTATGCACTCGAGCTGATGGGAATGTCCCATGAGATCGAGCTGTGTGGGCCCCACCGTGATGCGTTTCGAACATCTACCCCATCAGTCAGATGCACCATTCCATCTTGGGCCTAGGTCTCAAAAATCAAGTCAATCCATGACTTGTGTGGGCCACACCACATACAGAAGTTGAGAGGGGCCGTGCACCATTAAAACATTCATAATCATTTTTTGGGCCCACCGAGATGTGGTTTGCAAATCCAGCCCATCCATTATGTGTGTCCCACTTGGATGAGGGTTCAGACCAAGTTTCAGCAGCATTCAAAACTCAGGAGGGCTCCACCAAGTGCTTTTATATGTTTTTGGCATGTCTTCACATGTTTTTAGATGGTATGGCCCACCTGAGTTCCGTATACGGCTGATTTTTGGGATATCCTATAATTTAAAGGGGACCCATCAAATGCACGGTGTTGATGGTTGACACGCATCACCGTGGGGCCCACATAGCTCGACCTCATGGGACGTTATCATGAGGTCGAGCGCATAGTACACACACACACACACACACACACACACACACACACACACATATATATATATATATATATATATATATATATAAGAAGAAGAAGAAGAAGAAGAAGAAAAAAAGACAAACTTGCATGGCATATCTAGCTAGCAGTATGTAATACTGAGTACAGTCCAGTTTAGCTGCTTAAAGAAAAATCCAATTGACTAGCTTGACCTTACCGCCAGTCTACACACGTTTCTGGTTGGAGAAGAATGTTGCAGGTGGATTGAGTTGTTTGCTTGGATTTTTGTTCCTATACCTATTGGTGCTTCTCCTAAGTTCCCTTCAAATACATTCATTCCTAGTTCTTTCCTTGCTCTGCCACTCATCCATATAAACATCTTCATTCATTTCCGCTACACTTATCCTATGAACATGTTTGTTCCCTGACCCCCTAACATTCTATTCCATAGAGCTTGGCTGGTATTATAGCTATGCATAAAATTTCTCCTTCAGTTTCATTGATATATGACAATCACATAAAACTCCAAGGGCATTTCTCCACTTCATCCACCTAGTTCTAATTCTATCAGAAACATCCTTCTTAATCTCCCTACACTCCTGAATTATTGACCCCAAATATCGAAAATGGTCTTTTTAAGACACCTCTTGTCAGCAATCTTCACTAATTCCTCATTTTCATTCCTATTGTTGCTATAATGCATTCTATGTACTTTATTTTTTCCTACTAATTTTAAAACCTTCAAAATTTGAAAGCATCACTCCATAGTTCTAGGTTTGCGTTTACCCCTTGCCTCAACAAGCAGGGAAAAAGGAAATTTCTTGATTCTGTGATTTTATTGAAAAAAAAAAAGTGGATGACAAGGAGGCATCAAGGAAACAGACCAACAGGCCCAACAGGCTCACAAAACCACTCCCCAGATCCACATTCTGACTTGCCCCAATCCCATAGCAAGCACTTAGCCATAAGGAAAGCTGTGTTCCGATGGTTTCTGGAGTTGTTAAAAATCCAGCTGTTGTGCTCTAACAGCACGGACCGAAAATTGGCAAGCATGAATGGACACCACAAGGCTTTTCTTCTGTTGCACTCAATTCCCACACTGTACTAAGCATTGAGTAACCCCAACAGAATGGGGCATCACCCACTACTCTGAATAGGTAGAAAACTTTCTACCAAACTGTTTGGACAAGAGTAAAGTGTAGGAAAAGATGGCCGACTGTCTCCACCTCACGAAGACTCAAAAGGATTAACCATTAACTATGACAAGACCTTTCTTGCTACAAGCCACAAAAAGGGAAGAACATGGAGAGGACCTTTTTATCTCCATTATGAATCTAGAAGGGTCAACTGACTAATGCTCATGGAACCCCACCACCACGTAAAAGGGCTTGACCAAGAACCTATCCAATCTGTCCGCCTACCATGCCCGCTAGTCTAGTCCTCCAAGTTCAGGTGTGATCCCTGGATGAGGTTTGTCAATTGGAAAAAAAGGAAATTTTGTGTTTTTATTTTTATATTGGGTTGTCAGCTTTTCTTATGCATGTGTTGGTCCACTTAGTGATGATGATTGATGTTTGGTTCTTTATTCAGGTACTTCCCATAGATGGAATCCAGCATACGTGGTGCTTTCTGGGTGGAAGAGAAAAGTATTTTCACCATCTAGAGGACCACTTTATTTATATATATATATATATATATATATATATATATATATATATATATATATATATATATATATATATATATATATATTAAAATTAACTCTTTGGCTATGAAAAAAAAGTGTGTTTCCGCTTCCCAGGGAGTGAATTAAAATTAGCTCTCTGGCTAATGCAAGCAAAGATAAATTTCTGCCAGCTAGAGAGACCCTCAACAAATATAAGGGTGTGGGTCCCAGGCCAAAGCTGGGCGAGGTCCCACCCCCCTCATATCCTAGCTCATTTGTTGGTTTAGGTAGGATCTGTGGTTAGATGGGATTGAGATTTGGTTAGGGCTTGCTTCAGGTTCGATTTAGGTTTAAGTTAGGGTTTGGCTCGGTTAGGGCATACTTAGCTAAATTCCTGAAATTTTCAAAGATTAAGGACAAGCCCCTCCAGATTGGCTGGGATAAAAGGCAATGGTCGTCTACACTATCCAAAAAAAAAAAAAGTTAGAAGGAAATTTCTTCATTCGACTTTTATGTTATGTTTTCAGGATATCTTTATGCATGTATCGATCCGTTTTGTGATTACTATCGATTCTTGTTTGTTCAGTGTTGATTGCAGGGTTGGCTATCCAGTTTCCCTATTTACTTTAGTTTTTAGAGTTTCAAGGAATTTGGTAGTTTGTAAATAATTTAAGGAATAGATATCATGTATTTATATGTAAATGTGAAACACATGAAGGTCAAGGAGGCTACAACTCTACAGAGTTGACCACTGTGTTTCTTGAAAGTGAAAAACATGATGAGGATGGCATATTTATGTATACTACAAGTCTACAATAGTACAGTTGAGTTGACCCCATGATAGATGAATCATATTATTTATAGAACTTTATGAGTACAGTTTAATAAACTATGATAAGGAGGTTCCTGAACATCTTCATTTATCATCCTCATTATTTAAAATTAGAGGAAATCAATAACAAAATTATAGAAAACAAATAATAATAATAATTAATTAATTAATAAGTAAATTAATAATTAATTAAAACAAAGAAAAGAAAAGAAAAGAAAATACCAGAAAGACATAAGAAAAGGTCCTACAAAAGCTGAATAAAGTCCTATTTAAATAGATGTAAGCATAACTGCATAGATCTATCTAGGCGTCTAACGTGGAAGTGTCATTCATAATTAGAAGAATAACTAGAGAAATACTCTTAAACATAAAATGGAAGTTCATCAAAGCCACTTGGTGCCTATGCAAATGGACCTAATCTTAAGTATTTACCTGACATTATATTGGTGCATAATATATGTGAAAGATTGTAAAATAAAACCCATATTACGAGAACCATGTGAACCTGCAGAAATTTCACCTAAAAATAAGCATGGTTTGCTTGTTATGGCCAATTGTGGTGAAATAAATTACATCTAGCCAGAGAAATTAAAGAGGAATTGTGCTTTAACTCTCACAAACATTTTCCCAAATCAGTCCTACCAATTTCGATCTGTCAAATAGGCTTTGGTTCCCATTTTTCTTGCTCCATCTAGTAGGGAATCATTAAAAACTGCCAACTCCCTTTGTGTAAGAAGAATATAAAAAATATGAAATAAAGCAAAACATAAAATGAAAAACGGCGCTTTTGGTGCCTGCATCTGTGCATATCAGTGACTGTATTGGTGCCTGCATTGGTCAATTCAGTGTGAATTTTGGGTCCCCTGACTCACTTGAAAATACCGTATTGGTACAAAATACATGATGAGTACTGGGTGCTATGATGCATTAAGAACTGTGAAAATTGCACAATCACAGCTTGGCACCAATTCCCTCCATGTTTATGCTATGGTAATCACAAATTGATTGTTTTCCACTCTGTGAGACTAATTATTGCAATTCAATTCAACATTGCATGCAAACACACCATTAGTGAATTAATTGTCATTTGTTCACTTGTTTATGTCATATTATAGCAACTCAATTGCATTTTTTCCCCTGAATTCTCACAGGTTGATGGAGACTACCTGGGTGCGGTTAAATTGGTGATCGAGTTCAAGGAAAGTGGGTTAAAACCTGAGGTTTATAGCTACCTTATTGCAATGACAGCATTGGTCAAGGAGCAGAATGAATTCTCAAAAGCTCTACGTAAGCTAAAAGGCTCAATGAAAGACGGTTTGATACCCAAACTTGACACAGAGGACATGGGACTCATTGAAAAATATCAATCTGGTCTTATCCAGGATGGGGTTCGTTTATCTGATTGGGCCATTCAAGAGGGAAACTCTGGACTTTTGGGGTTAGTTCACGAAAGGCTTCTTGCCATGTATACATGTGCTGGTCAAGGGCTTGAGGCCGAGCGCCAGTTATGGCATATGAAGCTTGCAGGTAAGGAGCCTGACAGGGAGCTTTATGACATCGTTTTAGCCATTTGCGCCTCCCAAAAGGAGGATGGTTCTGTTCGGCGGTTGCTGGCCAGAATGGAGGCCATGAATCTGGTGCCTGGAAAGAAGACCTTATCATGGTTGCTGCGTGGTTACATTAAAGGAGGGTACTTCGAAGACGCTTCAAAAACTCTAACAAAAATGCTCGACTTGGGTTTGAATCCTGAGTATCTGGATAGGGTGGCCGTGTTGCAGGGATTAAGGAAAATCATCCAACAGTCGGGAAATGTTGAGCCTTATCTCAACCTCTGTAAGCGCCTTGCTGATGTGGATCTGATCGGGCCTTGTCTTGTATATCTGTATATTAGTGGCTATAGGCTTTGGGTTATAAAAATGGTGTGAGAGCTTCAGTGGAAGGCTTCGATTGGAGACTGATAAGGGATGCATGAAGAGGCTGGCAGAGCTTTCCTGGAGAGGATTTTCTATGTGAATTTGTATAGCTATGGATACCTGTAGAAAGATGAAAGAATTTCAAACTTTGCATTTACAGTATAAATAATGTACATAGGCACAGGCCAGTTTGCTGTTAACTTCCAAGTGTACCCAGACGGCAACCACTATTTCTCTCAATATTTGGAGCAAGATAGTGTTGTTGGAAATATGGTATATAGCTTACAACTTTGAAGGGAATCATTGCTTGAGAAGTTTCCTGTAATTTGGTTTTAAGAAACTTGTTTATAGCAAATGTTTTGAGACATGACCATAATCCTTCTCAATCAATTCTAGTTAAAGAGGCATAAATTACCACAGGTACGTCTTCTGAAAATCTCTCTCTACCTTATTAATTAAGTTGTTGTCAAGCAGGTACCTTCCTTTTAGTTTTCTCTAACGTCAGTTGGTTTAAAGAATGATTTATCCTAAAACAATGAAAATGCACACCAATTAATGAGGTTGCTTAGTCCCCATTTGGATACCACCAAATAAGTTACTTTTTCTACTTACAGCAGTAGATAGGTGACTTGTTGTAGATAAGTAAGTTAGGTTTGTGATTAGTTATAAGTAACCTTTTTACTTAAAAGTACATAATCACTTCAATTAAATTTTTTTAGCTTTTATAGTTTTCATAAGTTGCTGAAAAGGAGCATCAGACGAAAGAGAGGAGAGGCTGATAAGTATGTTGTTTGCCAAACATACTCCATCTTCTTATAAGTAGAAACTAAGATACCCTACTTGTAGAATGAGTAGCTTATCTTAAGCAACTTACAATCCAAACAGGCCCTTAATGGGAATTAAGTAAGTGCTTAGTATGAGTTATATATATATATATATATATATATATATATATATATATATATATATATATATATATATATATGAGATGGTCACCTGCGCACCTTTTCACGTGAGCACCAATGAGCACCTTTACGTGTCATGTGCACAGGGAACAAGTGATGCCGCACCCCTTGAAATGATTTAGGTCCAATTTTCAGCCTGATCCATGACTCTGGTGAGCCATAGCAAAGAGAACTGCAAATCAATGGAGGAAACTGTTTCCTTTTGTCATGGCCCACCAGAATTTTGTATCAGGCTGAAATTTGGGCCTATGGTATTTATTTCAAGGGTGCTGCATCACTTGGACTGTCTAGATTCTGTGCACATGACACGTGTGCAAAGGTGCTCATTGGTGCTCACGTAAAAAATGGGACCATCCCTATATATATATATATATATATATATATATATATATATATATATATATATATATATCTGCAGGCCGTTTGGATATACTAATAGGGACGTAATTACTACTTGGTGTTACGTGGGAACCCATCATGATGTATCCATGCTGTTCACCCATTTTCCAAATCATTTTAGGGCATGAGCTAAAAAATGAGGCAAATCCAAATCTCAGGTGGATCAAGCCACAGGAAACAGTGGTGATTGAACGGCCGCCATTGAAAACTTCTTAGGGCCTACATTAATTCTTACCATAATGTTTTTTTTTTTTCCATCTAACCTGATGAGTAGGTCATAAAGACCTGGATGAAGGGAAAAATAAATAAATATCAGCTTGATCCAAAACTTTTGTAGCCTACAAGAAGTTTTTAATGGTGGACATTCATCACCACTGTTTCACGTGGTGTAGTCCACCTGAGACTTGGATCTGCCTATTTTTGGGTTCCTGTCCTAAAATGATATCGAAAAATGGATAGACACGTACATTATGGTGGAGCCAACAGAGCACCATATTTAATCCACGTTAGAAGCACCACTTTGGTGTCTTTGCCCGCTGATTGCCTATGCCCCTAGCACAGGAAGTTCATGTAGTAAAAAACAATGTGGGCCCCACATTGTTGTCACAATTCTATTCTTACCATTAGTTTTGCAAGACCACAATAAGACATGATTCTAAACATCATGCAAATCGAAAAGTCATGTGGGCCACACCACATTAAACCATTGGAATGCAAACGTCCACTGTTGAAATTCATTGCAATATATTTTGTATTTCACCTGTGCGATACAAAATGCACAGGTAGTGCCCGATATATCCCCCATGTTCGATCTAGTTGGCATTTTCAAAATTTTATCTATTTTTTATTGAAATTATGTTAAATCAGTGTCAAATTGTTATAAATTCATCGGTTCTTTATGTTTTGCATGAAAAATCATTAAGTTAAAGTTTTGGTTTCGATATCCATTAGTTCTTTATGTTCTTTATGTTTTTTTTTTTTCAAAATTTTCTTCAATCAGCTAACAATTGAGACTAATTTTGAAGAATTTAGGAGTATTTGATGAAATGATAATTACATATACTCTAATTTTGAAATTTGAGTATAGGTGGTCCGATTCGGAGAAAATTTAAAATTTCTTATAATTTTCCCAAATTGCTTGCAATGTTGCATTCCAACGATGAAACCAAGCATGTATGAGGGCTGATATACTTATTTGTTAAGTCCTTGTCAATTTTTAGAAAATAAAAATAATTTTTTAATTAAAAAGTATTAAAAAAAATTTCAAAATTTTCCTTCAACCAACTGTCAATTGAGATTAATTTCGAAGTATTTAGGAGTGTTTGATGAAATGATCATCACATACACTCTAAATGTTATGCATTTAATTTGAATATAGTTGCATTAGTTCAATCATACAACGCATATACAAAGGAAACCTATTATGTGTCATTCTTTTTTAAGATGTTATGATTTAAAAGTGTATATAAAGGTCTTTTTTAACAATCCCTGAAGTTTCTCAATGAAATTCAACCATTTTCGCAATATTTTCCCATATTTTCCAAAAATTTTGATAAATTACCTAATACAAATGATATATCCTTGTAATAACTGATACATTGAGAATTTTCCCGCTGTAAATCTCACCTTTTACCCACTGGCTTTTCTGAATCACCCAAACTTTACTTTCTCTAACTAAACCAAGTCCTTTTTCTCGGACGAGAATACCCCTGCAATACAAACCCAATTTATGATATCTTCTCTCACCTCCCTTCATACGAGAATACCCTACCACCAAAAACCCATTTTCCCAAATCTTCTCTTCCCTTCATACGAGAATACCCTACCACTAAAAACTTATTTCTTGAAACTTTCTTTTCATACGAGAATACCCTACAACCAAAAACTCTATGAGAATATCCTTCTACTAAAAACCCAATTTCTGAAATCTTCTCTTCCCTTCTAAACTCTTTTCCTCTCTTCCTCGTTAGATCTTTTTTCGGACAAGAATACCCTTGCTACCATAAATCGTTACTTCTTTTTCTTCATTTTTTTTTTTCAAAGAAGGACGAAAATGGTGCATCCATCGAAGAAACCATGCATGGGAAGAAAATTTTTTTGTGAAATGTTGTATTTTATTGTGAATGATATCTTCCAAAAAATTCATGTTTAATGAAAACTTGACCGAGAACATGAAATTGACCGAGAACGTCAATTTCATGTAATGCTCAATCAATTTCATGAAGTGCTCGGTCATTTTTATGTAATGTTTGGTCAATTGCATGTAATGCTCAGTCCTTTTCATGTGATGCTCGATCATTTTCATGTGATGCTCGATCAATTTCATGTAATGCTCGGTCAATTTCATGTGATGCTCGATCAATTTCATATAATGCTTGGTCATTTTTATGTGATGCTCGGTCAATTTCATGTGATGCTCGATCAATTTTCTCAGTCAATTCATATGATGCTCGATCATTTTCATGTGATGCTCGATCAATTTCATGTAATGCTCAGTCAATTTCATGTGATGCTCGATCAATTTCATGTAAAGCTCGGTCATTTTCATGTAGTACTTGGTCAACTTCATTATCCAATTCATGAGAGTCAGTGTCTCATTGCAAATGGACAAGTTGCTCGGTATGAGTGAATGGTCAACAGGTCACTCAGGGTAGAGTCGGCGCCTCATTGCAAATGAACAAGTTGCTTGGTATGAGTGAATGGTTAGCAGGTCACCCAAGGTAGTGTCGACGCCTCATTGCAAATGAACAAGTTGCTCGGTGTGAGTGAATGGTAAGCAATAACTCTAGTGTAAACCCATGGACACTTGAATAAGTTGTTGGATGTATGTAGACTAATAATCGAATATTAGATTGTATGCAGATGAGATGAAATTTGATTGGGGTGAGGTTTGGGTTGATGGATATATGCATATTAATAATCAATCATGTTACATCCATTGCTTCATCTTACCAATGAAGACAATGAAGACAGAGTGGAAGAGATGAGTGATTGGCATGAGAGGTGGAATGAGAAGATTTATTGCACGCTCAAAGCCATACTATGCTACGTGCAAAAAGGAGCTCCACCCCCCTCACCTGACTCGCCAAGGAAGTAGGCGATAGTGGTCTACTGCCTTGACTCACCTGGGACCCTTTTATATAGACTGAATGTAATTTTCTATTTTTGAAATAAAATGAAATGATATGTCTAGTTTCTTGATTTTGTTTGTTGATTTCTTCTATTATGTTTGTATGGATGATTATTATGTTTGTATGGATGATTGTTCAATTAGGAGCTAGTAGTTAGCATGAACACTTGAATGTTGAAATATGATTGATCATTCATTTCGCAATAGTCTTCAGATTGTTTATAGAAACAGGACTGACATCTGGTTGATTTTTCCAAGGCAGTAGTTTCCAATTGTTTTTCAAGGTATTCCACAATGCTTGGGCCATAAGTTTATACATTTCACTCGGATTTTCCATTTGTACAAAGTGGGGCCATGTTGGAGTGGTATACTATTTTCCATTTCATAGCTAGCCAATAGATGATGAATGAAAATACAGCACTTGTCCACATTCAAGGGAAAATAACCCAAACAGCCATTGCCAATGAGCTTGCGGATGTGGATTCTAGGCTTTTAGTGCATGAGCTGCTGGTGGTGGGGACCATCATATCAACGGTTTGGATCACTAAACCATGGGGGCTCACTTGTAAAAACAAAAACACCAAGCTACTGGTCGAACTCTCGGACTGACTGTTGTGCCACATCTCTTGCCATTTGCATCCTAGGTATTCCAAAATGGTTATGTAACAGCCATGACGGCCTTTATGTAACAGCAACAACTGTACCAACCTTTCTGCGTTATGGGGTCTTAACACCCTTAACAGCCATTAGGGAAAAATGACCCGTAATGGTCTGTTATGAGGTCGAAATAAGTTTTTGAAAAAAACAAGCAGAGAGAGACAGAGAGGCTATAACAGCCCATATGGAAACGATAACAGTGGTGGCTGTGACCGGTACTGTGTCCTTGATACCTTTGACCAATCAGTCCTTTGCTATGGGAGTTCCTCCTCATTGCACATTGCATGCTTGTCGTCCTTGTAAATAGAATTCTGTAAATGTTCTGTAATGCATGTAATGCTTTGTGGTCATTTGGTTTAATTTTGCTTTTGACATGCATATTCAACCACCATTACCGCTGTTACTTACAAGTATTTTCTTATCAAATTTCTGCAACCTCTGATTTCATGTACTGCTCAGTCAATTTCATGTGATGCTCAATTTCATGTAATGCTCAGTCAATTTTGATGTAAAGCTCGGTCAACTTCATGTAGTGCTCGGTCAATTTCATCTAGAGCATTCCTCTCAACTTAAACTTGAAAACTTAGAACCCATGATCCCCGTCCACCTATCCATGTATCGTGTGAATCGTTGCCTTTAGTTTTTTTATATCCATGGATGACCCGAAAGAGGGAATGATATACTGGTTTAGGAATTATAGGATCCTTGGCTCGAGCCTTTCCACAATATACTCAAAGTGATAGTATACTCAAAGTCGACTCCACATCGCTGCACAACACGCCCGGTGAGAGGGGTTAACCCCATTAAAACATTCATAATCATTTATTGGGCCCTCTGTGATGTGGTTCACAAATCCAGCCCATCCATCGTGTGTGTCCCACCTAGATGAGGAGTCAAACCAAGTTTCAAATGCATCCAAAACTCAAGTGGGCCCCGCTTGAGTTCCGTATAAGGCTAACTGATGTTGAGAAATAAAATACAAGTCATTCTCTTGTATTATGTTCTAGAAGTAAAAGAAAGATTGACCTGAAGAATTCAGGGCTAAGGGAACAAAAACTAAGGAATCATCGAATATAACTGGATTTCATTGAGTCCGTGTCAAGCTAGATCAGTAATATAAGACCCAGACCCGGCCGGGTTGAACTTTTTACATGTTTGATTGGCTCCGACAGGTCCAGACCCGGCCCATTGCAATCTCAACCATTTTTGTATTTTTCAATAATCCTTGCATGCTTATGAAAAGTGCTCCAATGTTGTGGGAGAAGTAAAAGTTATAATACTCCTAGTTGTATTTGGTTGCTTAGACAGTTCTGTCAATCGAGATGAATTGTCGATAAAGTCCAAAACACAATTATCTATGTAACAATCACATTCATCGAAATTCACCGAGCACTACTTGAAATTCACCTGACTCGCCAATGCAGTAGGTGAAAGTGTCATTGTTTGTCAATATACGTAAATGTTGAGTCTTAGTGTCAAGTGAGCTCCAATTGAAGACTACAAGACCAAGACTCATCAATTTGAAGAAGTTCGAGAGCACGACATAGGTATATTAAGCCTCACTTCCCTCACTTACCCTATGAGGTATATGTCCCACTTAAAAAGGTCTAAACTTACCCAAAAACATATTTGCAAAACCTTAGGTAAGCTTAAATTAGAGTTACTTTAAAGTTGGTGGAGAATTGAAATAAATAGACAAAAGTCATAATATGTTGATTGCATCGAAGTGCAATCGAGACAGGTTCAATCGCATCAAACAGTTATTCGATGACATCGAGAAAGTGGCCTAACAGTCCAGCAACAGACTGCAAATATGCTGGGAATTATCGATTGCATCGAAGGAAGTTCGCTAGCATCGAACCAACTTCGATAGAATCGAACTTGGCCATTTGTCACCAATAAGCTTTGATATTCTAAGTACTATCGATGCAATCGAGACCCTTTCGATGGCATCAAAGTAAGTTATCGATGGCATCGAAGAGGAATCGATGGCATCGAAATATGGATCAGTTTGTCCAGAGAACTTACAAGGAAAATCTGATTTTTCTCGATGAATCGAAAACCTTTCGATAACATCGAAATTCAAATTTTGATGGCATCGAAAGCCTGATCGATGCAATCGAAAAAGGGACAAAACTGTGCAAAAAGTTTTCACAAGAAAATCCATTTCATGTAATGCTTGGTCAATTTCATGTAATGTTCAGTCAATTTCATTACCAAAATATTATCAAATTACACCACTTAAAACTCACTACTAAAAAGTCTTAATACTTAGTTCATTTCTCTAATGAATGTACTTCCAAGTATTGGACAATCCAAACGACATCATAGCCCATTCATGCAAACCTTTCGTTGTTTTAAATGCAATCTTCCACTCATCCTCGGACAGTTTCAAAGTGGTTAATAATAGACTTCCAATCCTATATTAAAGAATATTGTTAATCTTGCAACTTTATCTAACATGTCATCTAATGGTAAGATTACAAACTAGTATTTATGGTGATCTTTTTAATGGTGTGTCTATCCACAAACATTCACCAACATCTACCTTCTTTGGAGTGAGAAGGGCAAACACCATGAACATACTCGAATACTCTACTACTTATTCCTTCTCAGTAGTTCTCAAACTTGGTAGTTGACCTATGTTCTTTTAGATTAATCCGATATACAACCTTGTTTAGCAAATTCAAGCCTCAAATGAAATCAATGTGGTGTTGGATGTCCCTTACTGAGCTTAGAACATCGATAAGACCATCCAGCATCACATCCTCATGTGTCTTGAACAATGGGACCACCTCATCGAATACATGCATATTGCCACATGCATCTTCTTGCACCAATAAAACCTACACCACCCTCTTGAGCCCCTCGCATAAACGTGCTTGACTTGGGTTTGAATTCCTCTTCCCCTCTTGCATATCTTATTACCATTGTGTTGAAAAGCATATGTATTGCAGTGGCCATCAATCACATTGCCATGGTTTATTCAAGAGAATGTGGCACGCATCCATATCCATTGATTACAACCAAGGTTGATGTTGGAGTTAGTGCCCTATAAAACTATTTGTGCTCTTATCCACTAGCCATGTGGATGTGATTAGGCAGATTTTAGCCGTTGATTGTGGTGACTATGGGTCCTAATTTGGACATGTGATATGCCTTAGACAGATTTAGTGTTGTTCTCATTCATTGGGTTTATTGATAAGTGATTCCTCCAGTAGTCCTTTGGAACTTGAGATTGGACATGACTGTCATTGACTTCGGAGAATTATGATCCATAATCTCAGTACCCTATTAGGCCATGACTGTCACGTGCGTGGGACACACCTATTGACATCAGTTCATGAGACATACAATCATCTTATGTAAGGGGACTGACTTGGGTTCAGATGAACAGAGTGTGAGTGTGTCATGAGCAAAAGATATAGGTTCGGACCTTTAGTCACTCACATTAGTGGATCCAGATCAACTCAATAGTCTGGGGGCCCATTAGCTTGGACTATAATTGTAAGATCATAACTTAATGATGCATGAAAGATGGTTTGATCCTTAGACCTGATAACATGTAAAGGTCACGATCTTAACTGGTTAGCTTTAGCTCTTCCTATGAGGTCCATGCAGGGGCCAATAAAGTGGTCGTAGTCAGGTACTTTCATCAAGATCCGTTGATCCTTGCATAAGCTAACAAGAGAACCACTACTTTCATCAAGATCTGTTGATCCTTGCATAAGCTAACAAGAGAACCACTAATTTACGTAAGAACATGTTTATGGTATTGATCTAGAAGGATCTGTGACTCATCAAGTGGTTTTTTCATTGGGCCCAACACTTTAAATGTTTTAATCAAATTTTCAAAGGTTTTTTTAACCATTGAAGTTTTGTTTTAAACGTTAAAACTGTTTTGAATACACTTGATAATAACTTGATGGCCAAGATCTAATAGTCCACTTTTAATTGACAGGAGATATTATCATTAGTGGATATACCATGGCAGTAGAAGGATTAAATCATGAGTATATGCATGGACAAGGCAGATTGACGGGCTTTCTTCACAATAGGTTACACCAAAGTCTGCAGGGGGGTGAAGCATCATACTAGGTGCACCCTGGAAATCGAAACCCGTCCTTATTTATATGATCCTATCCTAGAGGAGAATAAGAGCTAGCCCTAGATGTTCCTACCCCATGGGACGTGTGAGTGAGGGGAAAAAAAGTACGTGAGAGAGTGGAGATCCACTCTATCCTCTTCGATTGTCCTCATGTATGGTTCACTTGTATGAATGGTATACCTCTTCCTTGGCACCTACCAGACGTTTAGACGTTGGGCTATTTCGATTTTTCGGTACTAAGATAAATCAGGGAGACTCCTTATTTTAGGAGATTAGTATCGGCATCACAGACATCTCTTTTGTACACATCGTGTGTAGGTATGATTTCCGTTGTTTATACATATTATCATATTGTAGAAATTTGATGTTATTGTAATCGAGAATTCTTGGGATGGGTCTCATTATCAAATGTTAGAAAAATTGTTGGATATACCGAAAAATAAAAATAAAAATGGAATAAAAATAAATTTCAATTTTCCGTTTCACTAGGCTGAATCATGTAAAATGATACGTTGTCCTTAAAGTGTGATTCATCCCTTATCAATTGTTGATGGGTTATAGGTGAATTGCTTCCAAGATAAGACAAGCCCGTCTGGATCCGGTGTGCAGCAATCACGATGGGTTCACTTAGGAACAATTCAACGCAACAGATCTATTCTGGTAGAATCAGACGGTGGATATGTTCACAATATTCTATGAAGGAGATTTGGAGAATCTGATGGAATGGGAGAGATTGGTGTTTGAGATGATGAATTTGGACCGGAATGGTCCAGTTTATATAGGCGTCAGGGAGTAGATCGTTGCTAACTGGTCATCAATGGTTCAGAACGTTTAAAAAACGTTTCTGATTGTGCCCTGGCTCATTTCAGACCCCCATCGCATATAGGCTCTTACCAGACCACTCGCACCGCAATCGCACCGTCTCGCAAGGGAGCGACTACTCTGCGCATGTGTGAAGTGCGCTAACTAGCGCCACTACAACCACACTGCCCATGCCCGAGCGCGCACACGCAACCCCGAGCATCTCAATTTCCACATTTCTAAGTAAGAATACTACACACACATCTACATATAAATCCCAAAACTCTTTCTATCATGTCCGATGTGGGACAAAAGCGCACACCGCACTTTTCATTTGAAAATTCCTAAAATTTGTTTTGACGGAAAAATACCAAAAATTTGAAATTTTGAATTATTTTTCAAAAAACCACAAATTTCAACATCAAATTGTATTGTAATATATTCCGCTACATTTGGACGATAGTGACTCAACAGTCGAAATAAATTTGGCAATTGAAAATGACTAGGAAGCTTACTAATTCACAAGAGTTTGTATGACTTCCTGTAACCCCACCATCTAAGATGACTTTGCAAATCTTTCGGCCAATCGTGCACACCATGCGGAAGTGCTCGTCCAATGCCAATCTTCTGAAATCTCCATAAACTACAGCAGTGGCACAATCGTCTTCATCATCTTAATAAATGTATTACAGACCATGCTTTGTATTGGATTCACCTTCCGCGTCAACTTGCATCACCATTGGACCCTGATGCTCCAAATCATGACACTTGAAGCATGAGAAAGGGTGAGTGTGAGCTTGATTGCAGGCTGCTAGTCGCCACCATTTCTGGCAATGGTCAGGACATTCTTGCTCCATGCCAGGCTTCTCCATGGGAGGTGGCGCCATAGTTCACAAACCCCTCTTCCCTTCACCGGCCCTTGCATTGAGTGATATGATATTTGGTGCTCTTCTACCATGGATGCCCAGTTCTGCTACCAATCCATCCTGAACTTGCTAGTTAAACTCTACTGCAGTGACGATACTGTAGAGGAGGTCCTGCAGAAAAATAGCTCGACGCCAGAGACAAAAATGGAGCATCATGACTACTTTCGAGATGGATTGTTGTAAATGGCCCATGTCTTTTGATGAGTTGAGTGCTGTTTCATAAAGGTTGCTGCAGGCCACCAAGAAATTGAATTCTTCAGTGTATGCCTGGATATCTTGATCTCCTTAACGAAGCATATGTAGTCTTTGACACAATTGAAAGGGAGTAAAGCCCATAGCAACCATCGCTGCATCTCTGCGTCTCACTGGCGAGGCAATCTTGGATCAGCCTTAGGGCTCCTGTTTGTGCCGGATTTGTTCCCATGAGGCCAATTTGCAGCCATGGAGGCAGACGAGAACAACTCCCTCCCTCCCTCTCACATCAAAATCCCTCTTTGATACCTCCTGACGGAACTCCAGATTGACGATCTTGACAGAATCCAAAGGACCCCTGTCAATGGACCCCTGTAGCCAAACACTCAAATCACTCAAAAAGTCATCGACGATAGCCACAAATGTCTCAGTTTCATTCCAAACTACAAGCTTATTACTAGTCAGAAAACAGGGGATTTTATACAAGATTTCGGAAACCATCCATCTTAACAGTACCTAGTCCTAACCTCCTAATCCATGCTTCAATGCTAACAAGCTCATTAACCACCTAACAAACAACTGATATGTGAATAGAAGTACCGAAAATGTCTTGAAGAAGTGGGATCAAACACTGACCAAAAACAGCCGGCCATAAACAGAGTCTGCACAACTGGCAGAGAAAGCTTATCCGCTGATTAGGCAGCTTTGGACGTGCATCTAGAACGTGCTGGCTGGCGGAGGAAATTCCCTAGCCAGCTAGGCCCTCTTTATTTGGCTCCGCCTCACCTCACCATACAGGTGGCACTCCCTCTCATCCCAGCCCTTGAGATAACAGAGGCCCATCTGGGCTGCATGATGGCCCCATCAGTTCTCTGCCGGTCGTTCATTGTGCATAGATTGTGCAGGAGCTAAGGAGAGGAAGTGAAGGCAAAAGCCAAGAGAAACAACTAAAATTCTTTCAAGCTTATTCATATCCAAGATAACACCATAAAGGAAAAAATGCAGTGCTTTTGTTTCTTTAATCAGGGAAAATTTGTGGAAAAAGGTAAACAAATACAAGAAACAACAATTGGAAAATTACACAGGTGAATCCATCTTCACCTGCCATTTCATGTATACATATCTTTACACAACCAACTTAGAGTGCAGCCCGATAAGTGGGAAGCAGCATCCCCAATCTGATCAATTGATTTTGCCACCTAAGTATAGAAACATATGCGTGCACTCTCCTGCATCTGTCTATTTCTCTCGTGTTTTCTTGGCAGCTGCCAATCTGCATCCGGAAGCTTCTAAGCCGCTCTGGAAACCCCAAGCTGAGGGTGGAATGTTTTTACCAATAAAGAATTTGGGCAACAATTCAAGTGTCTTTTACTATTCTTGTTGACTTTCACGTTGGTCTTTTCGGTCGCAAGCTTTATTATAGAGTTCGAGTGTATCCACGTGGTTTGGATCAAGGCAGAGGGCCGCCTCACAATCTCGGAGAGTGGCTGCGGCATTGCCCATTGAATCATGAAATGCCGCCCGAAGGTGAAGTAGCTGAAGGTCTGGTTTGAATGCTAGTGCCTTTGTTAGCTCTGCAATCGCTTCTACTTCCTTGTGATCATCCATCAGGACTGCAGAAAGAAATTCGGGATGTTATAAGAAATTCAGAATGGCCCAGGTAATCAAAATGCATTGAAATAACAACTTGATTCGAATGTGGGCGTTTACCGACAAGTTCGGGAGGATTTCTATCAAAAAAAAACATCCAAAGCTTTTTTTTTATTATCGGTTTCTTAAATAACGAACAGTGTGTAGTGTAGCATTCACCCCTCTGCGTGAGGCATAAAGTACGTGGCATGTAGCTGTGTAGCGAAGCTACATGCTAAGATTTTTAGTAAGGCTGCATTTGGTTATGCCAAACATCATGAAATTTCGTGATATTTTGCACCAAATCAGACTGATTAATAATAAAATTTCATAATATGTGGTTCCACCAAATGCACCTACAATGATGGGAAAAATAGGGCAATGATTATATATATATATATATATATATATATATATATATATATATATATATATATATATATATATATATATATATATATATATATATAGAGCAAAGGAACTGATTTAATACTCTTGCTTATACTATTTCACAACAATCATTGAAAACATTTTTTTTTTTTAGTGAAATATAGGAAAATGTAATAAATCATTGAAACATGGATTGATTTTTAATGTTTTAGTGAAAAATAACTCTAGTGTAAGCTACGTAACGTGTAGCGCAGCCTACAAAGCATGATACTTGGTGTGTAGTAACTGCTATATGTGACTTAAGCTATCTCCATGAGCTCTGTAGCAGAAAGGCTACGTTAAGGCACGCAGCATATGTTATTTAAAACATTACTTATCATACATACATGACAGTAATAAAATCTGGTGTAGGAGGAAATTCAGTCCATTGTGGAGGAAAATTTTCATCCTCCCACTTCAAAACTCATTGACCTTGTCATCAATGAATGAATAGTTTAGATCATCATTACGGAGGCAATGTGGATGGTATAGACAGTGATGCAGGACATGAAAATTAAATATGATATGCGAGATTTCAGGCTTCAGATCACATTAGTTCAGAAACAATTACACAAATTCCATATCCCACATGAAAGTCCAAACATTCAATTAAGGGGAATCTATGCGGGTCCAGGCCTACACAAGATAAGGCTGGATCAATAAAAATTATGAACCAAACGATACTCAAAGATAAGAAATAATCATCCACACATGCATAGTAATCAGTCCCTAATCCAAGGGATTCAGAAATTCCAATTCGGGAAACCCTAGGGTAAGAAAAGGGGCATAAAATTGAAGATTTGAGTAATTTAATATTAGGTTAAGGGATTTTGGGTGAAAGCGGAGTGAAAGAGAGGAGAGACGAACCAGAGAAGTACCGCACGCGTGGACAACAACAATAGTCTAGACGCACTTGCATGTGATCTCGGCCGCACGTGTGTGAGGCCCACTATTCAGAAAAATGCCACCTTGGCCCTTGTCGGCTAAGGATGGACTCCAAAACCCCCAAATCTCAACTCGATCCGATGTACGGTTTGTGCGTGGTGCTCCGCCGAAGTTTCAGCTCCCCTGTAGGGCCAGATTCTAAAATTTTGATGTGGGGAGGAGAATTGCTGTAATAGATGATTGATTTGAAGTGTAGATGATGGGGCGAAATGAGAAGAAGGGATGGTAGAAGATAGGTAGTAAAGATGGCGATGGATGGGGGTGAATCGGGATAGATGTGGCTTCGCACCACGGTAGTTAATCTTTCGATGAAGGGAGGGCTTCGCACCCAATTAAGCTTCACAACTCAGAGAGTAGAAAAAAACAGAATTTTTATTAATCTCCAATGAATCAAAAGAACTACAAGGGGTGCCTATTTATAGGGAAAACCCAATATCCCAAAACTTGCGCCATGTGCGCAACCTATTACTTGGCAATGAAGTAAACTAAAATAAAAATCAATCAAAGAAATCTAAAGCGTTCACGATGTTCTAAATAACATAAATAAGCAAAACTTAAAATATGAAATCAATCCGACTAGTGGGTCATGATCATGAGATCCCATTATGGGCTTTTTCTTGGCTATCGGGCTCACTCTCTTGAACCAAAACTCCGTCTTCTAACTAGGAGACCCTCCTTAGACGTTGTCATCGATCCAGATCGACGGTGGGGCCCTCTTTCTGGCGTACGTGCGTAGGGGGGGTAGCGTGAGTGCGCGTGTGCGCATGATGTCCCCATCAGACAGGGAGGGCAAAAACTGTCCACCAAGTGAACTGGATCTCCTTCCATAATCGCCATTGTCACTGTCATCATCATAGCCTTTCCCTAGCTATTTGTGGTTAATGTTATGAATCCTGTTTCACCAATCATTCTTATCAAAGGCCCTATCCTGTAAGTCAACAAGCCTTCACATCCCTTCTCACCACCTAGATCCAAGTCCTTTCAGGTCTTCTTCTAATGCTCTCTTCAGTCCCTCCAACCATAGTCGTCACTCGTCATCATAGCCTTTGTCCTAGCTATTTGTGGTTTATGAATCCCGTTCACCAATCATTCCTATCAAAGGCCCTATTCTGTAAGTCAACAAGCCTTCACATCCCTTCTCACCACCTCAATCCAAGTCCTTTCAAGTCTTCCTCTCATGCTCTTTTCAGTCCCTTCAACCTCTGTCAATGCTCCGCTCCTTACAGGAGTTGTCTCCAATCTTCATTGCATATAACCGAACCATCTCTATCCACTCCATCATTTGATCTCTTATTGGAACAACTACTAAACTGCTTCGAATCACTTGCATTCTTAATTCTATCCTTCCTAGTCTCCCACATGTCATCTTAAAATCCTCCCCTTGCAACATTCACTATCTGCTTATAATACCTTCTAACCCTCCAACCAATGTTGTCAAATGGCATAAGTGATTGCATTCAACCTAAGGGGGCTATGTGCATTTGCAATCACATAACCGCATATGCGAATGCACGGCTCCCAAATTTATTTATTTCTTGAAAAAAGGGGGAAATGGAAAAAAAAAAAAAAAAATTATGTAAGAATATTAGAAGCGTAATAGAGAATGAGTATTAGAGTGAGAGATAATAGGAGACATAAGAGTATTAGAGAGAGAGAGAGAGTCGAGATTATTTTTGTGTGTGGTGTGGGGGGCAAAAATGATCCGACTGTTAGGACATTCTATCATCGCATACATAGGGGCCATTTGATCAAACTGATTTTCAGCACTTGTCACTAAAATTGATGTTTTCAGTGATTTTCACTGATTCAGATCGTTTGGCAAATCCATCTTATTAAGCACTTCAATTAATTTTCACTGAAAATATGGGTCCTTTTTTTCATCTCCCCTCCCTTCACTTAATGTTGAAAGTTGAATGCTGAAAGTGGTGGTGCATCAATTTTTATTCACTTTTGACTAAAATATTTCTAAAATTGTTTCAAAATTACAATTCAGCAATTTACTTTTTCAGTACTTATATTAATTTTCAGAGTTTATTTTTCGGTTTATCAAATGGCACCTTAGTATGTGATGGCATACTCGCATGATTGTGGCTCACATGGTAGCATACTTCTATGTGACTGAATAATGTCCAACGGTACAAAAACCAATATGTCGTTATGGCATATCCGGCCCATGGTCCTCAAACGGCATATGTGATGGCATGTAACAACACTGCTTCCAACACTATCTTCTTTTTTTATTTTTGAGGGATGACAATTTATTGATAAGCGGCAAAGCAGAAAGAATACATAACAAAAGAGAAACTGATGCAGGGACATGTGATGACCTAATCTTAAATGCATGTATAATTAGGTTAAAGAATGTTCAAGTAAATACACAAATCAACTAACCATTTCCAATCAAAGAGATTAGGTAAATTTCAACACAAAGATGAGGTCATTCCGTCAGGATCATGCCCCTTAGCATAAAATCGCGTAAACAATAAAGAGGGAGGACCTAGGGATATGAGGACATCCCAGATCTAGCATAAGTCAGTCCACGGTCAAGTTTGGATCTGATTCTGCTGACTAACCATTTCTTTTCCATTCAAAGTAGAAAGGAGATATCCAGAGAAGAACGAAAGGGGTGAAGAATGAAGGGTTCGAGATAAAGAAAGTACAGGTCCTTTTGTCGTCAAAAGAAAATGAGGACGATTCTTACATTTTTCTGCACCTCGAAATCTAGAAAGAAGAAAACCTGAAATCGGAGTGGAATCCTCAACACTCAAGAGCTAATCCTGAAACCCCAATCTCTTGAATAAAGAAGAAGAAATATAAGCTATAGAAAAAGTAAAAGTGCACTAAAGCCCCTGAAAATAACAAAAATAATAAAAAGATAAAAAAAAAAATAAAGAAAGTGCAATAAAGCCCCTAAAATAAGAAAAAAGAATAAAACGCCTAAAACTAAAACACCCATGTGGTAGGGCGTGAAATCTGACCCATGGATCTATGGTTAGGGTGCGGTCATGCCGCTCCCGCACTCGTAGCGCGTAAGAAAATTGGTCCGATGGATCCAACGTCCATCCACATCAACTCCTCTACTCCGGTACTCTGTCAGCGACGCCTCCTCCGTTGATACACTCTAAAGGGTGCACCACTGATGTCCGCATTAGAAACACCTCCAGTGCAGCAGGCGGGAAGGCCAAAAAAATACAACCCGAACTACCTAGAATCCTTAATTTTAGGGGACGCTGCCACCCACTCTAAAACAAAAGATTTGGCCCTAAGGAAGATATTGTTTGGACTGTCTAACACATTCTGAAAGCATTTGTTGTTTCGCTCCTTCCAAATGGCCCATAATCTCACCAAAAGAGAGATTCTTCACACCTCGAGGCCCAAATTCGCTAACCCGCCTCCATGCCACTGCACTAGGAAGACATTGATTGATTATGGCATGACCCACGACACCCCAAAAATGCCAAAGTTGTTCCATACCTCTCTAGCAAACACACAATGTAGGAAGAGATGGTTCACTGATTCGTCATCTTGCAAGTAGAGAGGGCAAGCATTGACTAACATTAAACCCCTTTTTTCTTAAGTTGTCGATGGTGAGAATCCTATTCCGTCCAACAAGCCAAGCGTCCAACACTATCCCATATAGCAAACTAATCCAATAGATGGTTCACTGATTCGTCATCTTGCAAGTAGAGAGGGCAAGCATTGACTAACATTAAACCCCTTTTTTCTTAAGTTGTCGATGGTGAGAATCCTATTCCGTCCAACAAGCCAAGCGTCCAACACTATCCCATATAGCAAACTAATCCAATAGCTATATTACAAAAGTTTCCCTTCTGTTTTATAGGCATGTGGCAATCATTCCAGAGGCAATACTCCATCCACCCAACTCTAACTTTAGTGAAAACATCCTCATCTCTGCCCATCCTTATGAATAACAAACCAAGGTAATGAAATAAATAACTTCAAAAAATATCTTGACCATCAGTTTTAACCAAGCCCTTGCCTTTATAATTATTCCTACTAAAGTCGCATTCCAATACTCCATCCTGGTTCTGCTAGTTCTTTAGCTTCTAAACTCTAAAGCCTTCCTCCAAACCCCCAATCTAGCATTTACCCCCCTCACTATTCTCGTTCAATGTAACCTAAAACATGAAACCCGGATCGAGCAATCGGATTTATGGGCCATTAGTGATCAAGATCACTATTTTTAACGAACCATAATTATGGATCTATATTCTTACTGTTGATTAAGTCAATGCAAATTTATATGTACAATTCAGAGATTTATACTTTTATTTATTTAGTTATCATATAACACTAAGCATTCAGGGTCCTATAATATAATAACATTTAAAACTATTGCATCCAGAGTGTATGTGTTGGACTGATGCACATGATTCTACCCTTGGTGTGCCACATATAAGAGGAAGTAGCATACCCTTTCCGTACCACGTATGGAAGCAACCCACAAGCCATGTAACCTTGATCTTGTTGACCAACACCACACCATCTATAAAAAAAAAAAAAACATATACTGAAGGACCTCATCCCAAGGTATTCCATAACAGTAACAGTGGCCGTAATGGCCACCATTGTTACCTTTATGATACGGGCTATAACGGCCGTTATGGGCCTCGTAACAGCTATTACGATCTCTCTTTTTTTATTATTCATTAAAAAAATAATAATAAATCAAAGAACTTGTATCGGCCTCGGAATGGATCCTTACAAGGATGTTATGGCCTTTACGGGAGGTGTCACGGGCTGTGATGGGGGCTATAACAGTCGTTACTAGTCATTTTTTCCATAACGGATGTTACAACCGTTACGACCCGATAATGTGTAACGATTGCCACTGTTCCCTTTACGTGACGGCCTTTACAACACACCATGCCTCATCCTGAACACTAATGATTAATTCACATTTAAAACAAGCAATAAAAGGTAAGGGCTTGGTGTCAACCTTGATGAAGATCCACTACCACTGGGAACTCATAGGCCTCATCACAAGCCATTTTAGTTCTTGTAACAAACATCCTCAATATGTTCTAATATTGACCTAATTGGCACAAATTCAAATGATGTTCTAATATCCTTGTTTCTCATATTAGTCTTTGTTCGACCACCCTCTCTTGGAGCTTGACAATGTGACTATAAGTTTGATTTTCAGATAGTTGGCACAACCTTTGTGGAGACCCTTCGTCCTTGTAGATAGGTACCACGATGTTTCCATTCCATTCTTCTTCTTTTTTCTTGTTCTGCAAAGTTTTGTTGAAAAGACTCATTAACCATAGTAATAAGTCAACTTCACCCAGTACATCATCCATCCCCACTAGCTTTCCTTTACTCATCTCCCAAGGATGCCTTTACTTCCCTCATCTGAAGCCTATGAAAATGCACATCCCCCCCAATCCCTCAAGGTCCAAGCTGCTCCAAGCTACATCCCTCTGTTCACATCTTCATTCAACAACCTCTACAAGTAATCTCTCCCATCTCTCAACTCTCATTGTCCTTCACCAAGACCCTCTGATCCTCACCTTCGATGCATCTAACATGGTTTAAATATCTATTTTTCCTCTCCCTTAGTTTTGCAGTTTGTAAAATAATTCTTCCTGTCTATTGTATTAACCTATCATACAATTTGTTATATGCGCAGTACTTTCTTTGCTTTCTTTTAACATTTTTTGTATGCTTTGAGGTTTTCTGCATTTCTGCTTCTATGCCACTCTTTGTAATTATACCTCCATTTGTAACGCCAACCTTTCTGCCTTCTAGTCCCACCTTCCAGCTCTTAATGCACACATGTAAGACAAGTAACCTGTGTTTTACAGTTAAAAGTTTGCCTGGTATAACTTTACACACTCTTCCCAAATATTTATAATGTTACTGAATAGGCAATGGCACAACCATAGTTACTATCCCAGCAAATATCAATTTGCTTGTAAGTTTTGCAAGGCCAGCTTCGGTGGTAATTGATGATCCCGATGAGGAAGGAATGTGTCCTTGAGTGTGTAATGATGTCAATTGTTATTTGCTTGTAAGTTTTGTAGGGCCAGCTTCAGTGCGTAATGATGTCAATTGCTGCAAGGTGGCCTTGAGAGAGTGTAACACCGCCCCCGCCGCCGCCCCACCCCCACGGAAGGCCAGCTTTGGTGGTAATTGATGATCCCGATGAGTAAGGAATGTGTCCTTGAGTGTGTAATGATGTCAATTGTTATTTGCTTGTAAGTTTTGTAGGGCCAGCTTCAGTGCATAATGTGTCCTTGAGTGTGTAATGATGTCAATTGCTGCAATGAGGCCTTGAGAGAGTGTAACACCCCCCTCCCGCGCACCCCCCCCCCCCCCCACACACACACACACACACAAAAAGGATGCAAATATGTTTTGCCAACAACTCGGCAAGTCACCTCCGGGATACTATTGAAGCCTACTCTCCCACTAAAAGTTAGCAATTTGCTGTTTCAAAACTGAACTGAAATATCAAGTATGCAGACTGTGGGAATCTTCAATTATCAAGAATCAAGTTACAGAATAAATAGACAAATCAAGCATTGAAATTACAGTAATGCCTCTGCACCTTTGAAAACATGAGAAGGTGATTCACATGTTGATGTGATGATCCTCACCGTGGATAGCTCGTGAACTAAAAGCTCCCATGATCCAGAAGATTGTAGCTATTACTGGTATCGATTGATACTTGCAAACATATTGCAAGTTTCGCTCAACACTTTTGTATTTGTACAACTGATCCAGTGCCGACATACCACAATAATATTGATACCACAACATATTGGCCAATACTAATGATAATATCGTTGACATCATGTAATTTTTGTATACCCACTGGCTGTGTATCACTGACCCACAATACCAAACGTGTGATGGGGACATCTCGCGCACACGCACCCCCCCCCCCCCCCACACACGTACGCAAGGAGGGCCCCACTTTCGATCTGGATCGATGACGACATCCATAGAGGGCCCTCCTAGTTAGAGGACTATTCTATGGTTCCTTGGAGTGAACCCGATCATCATGTGGATCCCACCATTGGATCTCATGATCGTGGCCCACTACCCCAGATGATCTAGGACTTTGAGTTTTGCTTATTATCATTATTAGGAACATCATTAACGGTTTACATTGCTTTGATTAGTTGTTATTTTTATTACTTCGTCTCTAAGTAATAGTGTGGGCACATGGCTCGGCTTTTGGGGTATAAGGTTTTCTTATATATAAGCAACCCCTTGAAGGTTTTTTTTTTATTAAAGATTATTAATAAAATTTTGCATTTTCCTGCTTCTCTAATTCTCTGAGTTGTAGAAATTTAATTGGGTGCGAAACCCTCCCTTCTTCAAAGGACTAACTACCGTGGTGCGAAGCCACGCCCATCCCAAATCGCTCCCACCTCCTACCCTCAATATTCATCATCTCTTACAGCCATCTAATCATCAAATATACCCGCTTTTGCAGCCGATCCTTCCTCTACAACAGATTTGCAAAATCAGGCCTTGCAAGAGGGTTGAAACTTCGGCGGAGCACCATGCACAGACCAGATGTCGGATCAGCCTGAAATTTGGTGTGTGTGTGTGTGTGTGTGTGTGTGTGTGTGTGTGTGGCCCACCCCTGACCAACCAGACCCAAGCTTGCCCTTTTTGGGTTTGTGGGCCCCACACACGTGCGGGCAGGATCCCACGCACGTGTGTCTGGACCCGGTCGCTGTCCACACGTGTGGATCATTTCAGGTTTGTCTCTCTCATCTATTTCACTCCTCTCTCGCCTTATTTCCCTAACCCTAACCCTAGATAATCATAAATCCCAAGTTCTATTCCACTTTTGCCAACCCTAGGCTTTTCCGATTTGAAACATGTGAATCCCTTGGATTGGGCAATAATCATTTGCATGTGTGGACGAATCTACTCTCCTTTGAGTAGAGCTAGGCATGTCTGATCCGATCCGGTGGATCCGACCCGAACCGATGGCCTGGATCGGTGTGGATCGAGTTGGGCCATTCAAATCCGAATGTTTTTCGGATCAAGTTTGGATTGTGGTCAATCCGGACTGATCTGATCCGAAACCTGATCCGAATGGATCCGATCCGACCCGATCCGAAGCGGGTAGTCGGGTAGTATAAAGATATTTTTTGGTTCATCCACTGTGGGGTCGATAAGCTCAACAGCTCTGATCATTGGAGCATGGCCCACTTGTACAAATTCAAAAACCTAAGATACTATACACCACATATCGTCCTTCATATCTCTTAGACAAGATATGATTTTGACGAGGAATGCTTAGCTACAAACCAATTAGCATGAAAGTCCTACGAACTTTTTTGAGAACTCATCATACGTGATGAGTCTCGAAAATCTGAACGGTCCACGTGAAGCAGAACCTCATGAAACCCTCTGGTACCAATTTTTACTTTGAACCAAAACTTTGGTGGGCCATGAAAAATGAAAACAGTTTCTTCCCTTGATTTGCATTTCTCTATTCTATGGCCCACCAAAATCTTAGATCAGGGTGAAAATTCGTCCCCTGGGGTTTCATGGGATTCTGCATCTTATGGACCGTTCGGATTAGACTCTCATGACACGTGTGCAAAGGTGCACACGTGCGCAAGTGCGTAGGTGAGCATGCCTTTGAATTCTTATTATGTAATGGCACCAGAATTAATGTGTCGTGCACAGCACGTCAACACAGGGGAAGCAGATTGTGTAGTGAGTAACTCACTACGCTTAGCGTACTGAGTAAACTCTATGAGGTCCACCATGATTTATGTATCTGATCCGCTCCGTCCATCCATTTTAGCAGACAATTTTAGGGCCTGAGCCCAAAAATAAAGTATATATAATGTTCAAATGGACCACACCACAGGAAACAGTTGAATTGAAAGTCTACCGTTGAAAAAATCTTAGGGGCCACAAAAGTTTTGCATCAAGCTTATATTTGTGTTTTCCATTCATCCATGTCTATATGATATTATGAACAGGTTGGATGATAAATAAACATCACTGTGGAGCCTAGAAAGATTTCAACGGTGGAAATCATTTATTCCTACTGTTTACTGTGGTATGATCCATTTGATCTTTGGATGTTCTTCAATTTTGGGCTCAACCCCTTAAATTAGATAGAAGAATGGATGGACGGTGTAGATAGACCACATACATTCAAGGTGGGCCCAACTGAATTTACTCAGTACGATAAGAGCTATTGAGTAACTCAGTACGGAATCCGATTCCCAACACAGGCACAGCTGTGTCTGTGTAGATAAGTGTCGTGCAAAGACGAGCGGAGACGCGCCTTGAGCTCCAAGTTGTACGAACGGCTCAAATGAGATCAAAATTACATGGGCCCACAATGATATATTTATTATATCCATACCGTTTATCCATTTTTCTTGATCATTTTAGAGCATTTGGAAAAGGAAAAAAAAAAAGAATCATATTTAAAGCTCAAATGGACCACACCGAAAATAGCAAGGAGGATAATGATTTTCACCGTTAAAAAATTCGTAGGGCCCACCATAACGTTTATTTTCCATCTAATCTGTTAATAAGGTTAAAAATACATGGATGAAGAGGAAAAACAAATTTCATATTAATCTGAAACTTTCGTGATCTCCAAAAGGGTTTTAATGGTAAACGTTCAATCCCCCACTGTTTTTTGCAGTGTGGTCCAACTGATCTTTAGACCTATTTTATTTTTCGGCTCAAGCCTTGAGACGAATTCTCCAAATGGATGGACGGTTTGGATACAACGCATACCTCATATTTTGACCCACAAACCCAACTCGATCCGAACCATACCCAACCTGATCCGACTCGGTTTCCCTGACCAAGTCGGACTCGGTTCGGGTTAAGTCAACCATGCATCGGATCGATTCGAGTCAGATGTCCCAGACTCGGTCCTGGATCGGATCGAGTTTGGTTCAGCCCACACAGATTTTGGACCAAATCGAGTTGAACCCAATCCGATCCGACTCGGTCCGATGCCAAGCTCTACCTTTGAGTATTGTTTGGTCTATAATTTTAATTAATTCAGCCCTAGCATGTGTAGGCTTGGACCCTCGTAGATTCCCCTTGTTGAATGCTTGACTTTATGTGAAATGTGGAATTTTTGTGATTGTTTTAAAATTAGTATGATCTAAAGCCTGAAATCTTGCATATCATATTTAATGTTCATGTCCTGCATCAACGTGTCAGCAGATATATTGGCATATCGGCACGTTTAACAGTGTGCCTACACAAATAGAAGTATAGAGTAGCCATATGATATGTCATAGATTGCATATCCAGGTTTGCCTTGGGGTATTTGGGTCATGGCAATTTGCAAGGGCATTTTCGTTAAGCAAAAGTCCAGAAATGGGGAACAAATGATTTTGATTTATTACTATTACTATCACCATCACTATCACTATCACTATTTCTATTACTATTTTGAGAAGAACCATATCATTAAGCTCTTCAAAACAGATATAGAGCAAAGAGTGAAACATGCATAGGTGACCCTAGGGCAGTCAACAGGACAAACTGTTAGGACCCAGCCTAACATGCTGGGCCTATTCAAAATTTTGATTTTGCCAAGCCTGAGCCCAACACGTTGACAGCCCTAGACTGTGCAATACTCACAAAAACTAAGAAAAATAGCCCAGAAAATTTTTTAAAAAAAAAAGAAGAAGAAAAAAAACTAGTCAACAACAACCACCCAGCCAACCAAGCCTTCTAATAAAATAAATAAATAAAAATATCAACTACCAATCGCTGTGCAGCAAGTCCAACGAAACCCCTGCAAACTCAATAAGACGCCCACTCAGAAACCAGCAAGCAATACTCCACTTGAGGAAGAGAGGAGCAACTCTATCCTCAAAAATCCTACCATTCCTCTCCTTGCAAACAAGCCACAGGACTGCAAAAGGGAGAATCTTCCCAGTGGAGACAAGGGGCCAGTCGCCCACCCAGCATAACGTCAAAAAATGATCACCCCATCAACTGCTTAATGGTGAATAATTTGAAGAAATGGCCCTAAATCTCATGCGTTGCTTTGCAATGCAAAAATAGATGACCACATTATGCTGGATCATTTTGTCAGTTAGTTCTTTTATGTTACTTAATGATATGGACATTTTAGTTTGTGATTGGACTTTTGGGAGGGTAGATTAGACTTTCTACTTTTTAGAACATAATGGGTATTTTTACTTTTGTCACTAAAATGTAGAATTGTTATTTCAACCAATTTTTGCTATAATATAAATCAAGAGGGGACGTCCAACCCTAATTGTGAATTTTGGAGAAATTTCTGAAGAGGCCTCATCGAGATCATTTCTTCCTTCATCGTTGTGAAGGCTATATCTTTGGAAAGAAGTCTAGAGGGTGTGAAGCCACTCTATCCTTTATCCCTAAGATCATTCCTCTTTCACTTCATGCTTGATGGTTTGTAAGTGGTAAATTCCTTTGTATCTTCAAATCCAAAAAGGTAAGATTTTATCTTTCATTGTCATCTCTTGAATTATTTTTTTTTACCTGATCCTAAGGGCTACCTCAGTCCTTTCCCATTATTATCGGACCCAACTCATACGTAGATTTCAAATTTTCACCTATTGGGCCCAGGTTATGCCTATGCTAGTTGGAAGATCTTTATCTTCCTTGGGCCCTATTTTCCAAGCATTTTGTTTAGTCAAAGGGCTAATGACTGTGATTTAGCCTCAGATCATACTCATCATCTCTTGGGTTTCACGTTGTTTGCATGTGCATCATATTTAACTTGGTGATTTTCTTTTATATAACTTCTATTTTATATTAGATCTCAGTCACATAGTTGGATTTGAATCATTCTACATCAAATCCTGGTATTATAGCAAGTTTAGCATAAGTCCTTTTCACGCATATCACATGTTCGATTGTATGCATCTAGAATAGGTTGTGTCAAGTTTCATAAATAAGCATAAATTCAGCATATGCATCATATCCAATCGAGTCTTGCATTATAACATCTGAAGTTACAGCACTTTATTGGAATTTACTGTGCAAATCTGAATTTTATTGCAATCTAGAATTTTTGTGCAAATTTGAATTTCTGCTCAAATCTGAAATTTTTGTGCATATCTAAATTCCTGCGCAAATCTGAAATTTATTACAATCTGAAAATTCTGTGCAAATTTGAATTTCTGCGCAAATCTGAATCTTATTGCAATATGAAATTTTTGTGTAAATCTGAAATCTGGCCCAAATCTGATTGTCTGTACATATTTGGAATTTCCAGCACAATCAGAAATTCGGGTGCGACTGAAAATTTCTGCAAGCTGCTAAGTATTTCTGCGTACAACAGAAAATTATCCAATTTGCTGAATTTTCTGTGTATTGCAGAAGATTCTGCTGTACATAGAAAGTTCAAAAATGTGCAGAATCTTCTGCAATACACAGAAAATTCAGCAAATTGGATAATTTTTTGTTGTACACAGAAATACTCAGCAGCATGCAGAAATTTTCAGTCACACCTGAATTTCTGATTGTGTTGGAAATTCCAGATATGTACAGACAAATCAGATTTGGGCCAGATTTCAGATTTGCACAAAATTTTCAGATTGCAATAAGATTCAGATTTGCGCAGAAATTCAAATTTGCACAGAATTTTCAGATTGCAATAAATTTCAGATTTGCGCAGGAATTCAGATTTGCACAGCAGGAATTCAAATTTGCGCAGAATTTTCAGATTGCAATAAAATTCAGATTTACGCAGAAATTCAAATTTGCACAAAAATTCCAGATTGCAATAAAATTCAGATTTGTGCAGTAAATTCCGATAAGGTGCTGTAACTTCAGATTTTATAATGCAAGACTCGATTGGATATGATGCATATGCTGAATTTATGCTTATGCATGAAATTTGACACAACCTATTCTAGATGCATACAATCGAACATGTGATATGTGTGAAAAGGACTCCTATGCTAAACTTGCTCTGATACCAAGACTTAATATAGAATGATTCAAATCCAACTATGTGACTGAGATCTAATATAAAATCAAAGTTATATAAAAGAAAATCACCAAGCTAAATGTGATGTACATGCAAACAACGTGAAGCCCAAGAGATGACAGGTATGATCTGAGGCCAAATCACAGTCATCAGCCCTTTGACCAAACAAAACGCTTGAAAAATAAGGCCAAAGGAAGATAAAGATCTTCCAACTAGCATAGGATTAATCCGGGCTCAATAGGTGAAATTTTGAAATCCACGCATGAGTTGGGTCCAATAATAATAGGAAAGGACTGAGGTGGCCCTTAGGATCAGGTAAAAAAATAATAATTCAAGAGAGGACAATGAAAGATAAAATCTTACCTTTTTGAATTTGAAGATTCAAAGGAATCTACCACCTACAAACCATCAAGCATGAAGTGAAAGAGGAATGATCATAGAGACGAAGGATAGACTGGCTTCACGCCCTCTAGGCTTTTATCCAAAAATCTAGCCTTCACAACGATGAAGAAATTCACAACGATGAAGGAAGAGGATAGGAAGAAAGGAAGAAAGGAAGAAAGGCTTCCTCAGAAATTTCTCCAAATTCATAATTATGGTTGGACATCCCCTCTTGCTTTATTTTGTAGCAAAAATTAGTTGAAATGACAATTCTACCATTTTAGTAACAAAAGCAAAAATACTCATTATGTCCTAAAAAGTAAAAAGTCTAATCTACCCCCCTAAAAGTCCAATTACAAACTAAAATGTCAATATCATCAAGTAACATAAAAGAACTAATTGACAAAATGGTCCAACATAATCCAACCATCGGATGGACCCATGATGGGACATGAGATGATCCAATGGATGGACAATCATGTATACCACGATCAACGGTGAGATGATCTCCAAATATGATCCATGACATCCATGTTGTTCTAATGCTCGTCGATGACCACTGGTGATCACCATTAGTCGCCTAGCCAAAGTGAAAGTGCCGATGTAACCTATCGACGCCTACGTCTCTGATATGTACGGAGTAGGGGTGTGATGTCCGCATCAAACCTATTCTTCATCACTTCTACACAAAATAAATATTCGACACCATTTTAATTCTCTTCTAATTATCTACTACCAGAATTTTGTTCATCAAGGCAATCCAACTGAATGCTTGAAACCCAAGGAGCGATCGGGATTTTGCACACATATCCGCATGGGTAACACAAATAACTAACTTTGCAAGTCCCCACAAAAGGAGGTATGAGAACCCATGACTCACTGACCATTCTGAACATTCCTATCATAACTTGTAGCATCAATACTAGTTTATAGAGGGACCACATGAGTGTGGTGAACTCCCTCAATTCATCATCACTCAAGTTGTTCCAAAGGGTCACATTCCAAACAACTGGACCTCCCAACATGTCATCAAATTCCACCATGGTATTCTAAGGAGTGTGAACCTCCACAAAAGGTCGGTGGTGAGAGTTCATTCGAGAGTGGTGGAGCATGCTTGGAAAGCCGTCTAGTGGAGTTTTGTGGTGACACTAAGGGAAGGACCTTCAATTGCAGACTTAGGAGATTGGCTCTCCTTTTGTTTTAGCTTAGAGAAGGAAGACAGGGTCCTCAGGCCTCTTAGTTCGAGAGAGGTATGGATCTGTCTCTAGCCGACTGAAAATCTTGACAAGATCATTCTCGTTGGAGCTTTGATCCAAGAGAGCCCGTGGTTTCCATCAAAAAGCAGTCAGATAGGTCAGTTTTTGGCACAGAGGAGGTATGGGTCAAGCTATGGGAGTTACTGTTGGAGCTTTGGTTCATGGAAGTTCTCGTGGAAATGGGCTCCTGCTCCAAGGAGGTGGTTGCAGTCAATCTGGCAACAAAAGCTTGGGTTTAGCTGAGAGCAACTAGGATATGCATGATGAAGTTAGCTAGGATATCATATTGAATCTCTCTCATAGCGGGGAAAGTGAGAGCTTAAAATGGTGAGGGAAGAGTTTGGGAAGCTCAATGCAGAAGATGGGAAGCTCTAGAGGGAGATGATTGCTAGCAAATAAGGTGTCCGAGAAGGAGGTTGGTGGATGAAATATTCATCTTTATATAAGGCTTCTGGGCCATGGAAAGCAATTTGCATATTGGTAAACAAGTTTAAGTTTCTCATGCAGTGATGGAAAAACGATTTGATTTTGGGAAGACTTATGGATCGGTGAGAGAACTCTTCTAGCAAAGTTTCCAACGTTAGCTAGTCTAATGCTGGAAAGGGATTTTATCATTGATCAGTGCTTCTTTGTCTCCGGTGATGTAGTAGTTTGGTCCCCTCCTTGTTGGGGGAAGTTGACAAACGGGGAAACTGAGTTCATTCGGCTCTTGGAGAGGCTTCACCATTTCAAGCCACCATCAAGTGATAGGGATTCAATGGTGTAGACCAAGGGAATGTCATTGATTCTCCATTCACTCCTACAGGACGATGTGATGGGGACATCATGCGCTCACGCACACGCACGCCGCCCCCCCTACGCACGTATGCACGGAGGAGTGCCCCACCGTCAATCTGACTCGATGACGACGTCCAGGGAGAGCCTCCTAGTTAGAAGACAGAGTTTTGATTCAAAGAGTGGGCCCGATAGTCAAGAAAAGCCCACCATACGATCTCATGATCGTAGCCCACTAGTTGGATTAAGTTCCTACTTTAGGTTTTGCTTATTTATATTATTTAGAACATCATGAACGCTCTAGATTTCTTTGATTGATTTTTATTTTAGTTTACTTCATCGCCACGTAATAGGTTGCGCACATGGTGCGAGTTTTGGGATATAAGGTTTTCTTATAAATAGGCACCCCTTGTAGTTCTTTTGATTCATTGAAGTTAAATAAAAATTTGTGTGTATTTTTCTACTCTCCGAGTTTCCGAGTTGTGGAAAAATTCAAGCGGGTGCGAAGCCCTCCCTTTTCGAAAGGCTAACTACCGTGGTGCGAAGCCACGTTTATCCCAATCTGCCCCTCCATCTTATTTCACCCATTCTACAATCATCTTCGCTTCAAATCCGCTTGTTTTGCAGTTGTTCGTCTCTCTACAGCCAGTTCCAGAATCTGGCCCTGCAGGAGGGCTGAAACTTCGACTGAGCACCGTGCCCCGACCGCACATCGAATTGCGACAAGATTTAAGAGGGTTTGAAGTCCCCCCTGGCCGACCAAAGTCAAGGAATCAGTTTAGGGATTCGGGCCCCCACCGCACGTGCGGCCAGCCTTAAGTGCACGTGCGCCAGGCCCTGGCCCGCTGTTCGCACGCGGGAGCTGTCTCAGGTTTAGGTTTTCTTCCTATTTTCCTCTTTTTATACATAATTTCATAAACCCTAACCCTAGATTGCATTATCCCTAATTAATTTGCCCATTTTCTCACCCCTAGGGTTCCTTGAATCGAAATTGGGGAATTCCTTGGATTAGGTACTGATTGCTATGCATTTGTGGTTGATTTCTATTTCCCTTTGAGCATTGTTTGATCCATAATTTTACTGATCCAGTCCTAGCCTGTGTAGGCCTGGACCCGTGCAAATTCCCCTTTACTTGAATGTTTGAACTTTTGTGTGGGATGTGGAATTATTATGTGATCGTTCTGCATTAGTCTGATCTAAGCTTGAATTCTTGCATATCATATTTAAATTTCATGTCCTACATCACGATGTCTAACTTCCCTATGGGAGTAATGGTCACGCTTCCCATGTCTAGTCTATGGGGCTCCCACTCACAATTGCGGCTTTCGCTTGGCTAGTGGGAAGGAATAAGGTGCTTACAATATACAATCTACAAAAAGATCAATGATGGTCCCCAATTGCTGCGTTATATGCACGAGGGACGCAGAGTCCGTCATATATATTGTTTTAGTCTGTCTAATTTTAAATCCTTTGGATTCTAAAGCATACCTACATAAATCTAGCTCTGTGTTAATGCCCTCCCTTATCTTGTCCATCAAAACTATGTCATCTACAAACAACATACACCATGGGATCTCTTCCTGTAAATACCTTGTTACTCATCCATAACCAACGCAAAGGGGTATGGACTCAATGACAACCATTGGTGTAAGCCTACAATGATCGGGAATTCATCTCTCCACTAGTAGTCTTCACATTTGTTACAACTCCATACATATCCTTAATCATGTCAATATATCCTCTTGAGACTCCTTTATTTCCCAACACCTACCAGATTAACTTTCTAAGGACCCTATTGTATGCTTACTCCAAGTCAATAAAGACCATGTGGAGATCCTCCTCTCCCTATACTTCTCTGTCAATTGTCCAAGTAGGAAAATAGCTTCGGTGGCATACCACCCAGGCATGAAATTTTATTGATTTTCTGATACATTCGTCTCATAATTTAGTCTTTAGTCCATCACTCTCAACGACTAAGGTGTGAGACAAATGTATCAGAAAATCAGTTGAGATCAAGTCATAAACAAAGGTAACCTAGATTAGAGAATTTGTTAAGAAAAGAACTCGTGACTACACCAATTTAGGAGCAAGAATTGTTTGGGGGAAGCCCATATCAACCAAGATGGAATTGTGAAATTTTTGTTGAGCACTAATTGCTAATACAAAGGTGTGAACCACCCAACTTCAAGTTCATAGAGCATATATTTGTGAATTTGAGAGCACAACCTACGGGGGAAAATCTAGCTTCAAGGGGCAAGCATGGGTGAATAATGTGAAGTCTCCTTCAAATAAATGATTCAAGGTTTTTTAGTGGAAGCAAGCTTTGTTAACATTATGATTTATCAATTGCTAATTACTGCAAAGCCTTGCTTTACTATCCTTGAACTTTACCAAATTAGACTGGATATTAGGAATGTGATTACCTCTCAAAATGGGATCGTGTGAATAAAAATGTACGCCATCCCCTTCAACCAACTAGCACTTGACATTTTCTTCTAAAAGTGTTTGTTTTTCTACAATACCTTTAAAATGAAAAGGATATCCACACCATCCTACCATGACATTATTTGTGGAAAAAATAAAAATCGAATGGAATCCATTTTACATTTCCAAGATAATACGAAAACAACAGCGAAATCAACATCACCCAAAAAAAGTTAATAAATAGATTTCCAACCACTGAAAGGAAGCAAAAGAAACATTTGACTGTTGACTTCTTCACATTTCTACACAATTCCATGCAAAACGATCAAGGTGTTCCGTATCCGTTACAATACGCCCATAAAGGCCGATACGCGTAGGTAACGGCTATGACCGTTATGCGGTACGGGGGTGAGAAGGGGCAATTAATTTTTTGAAACCGTATCAGCTGTTACGGTGGCCATAAAAGCAGTTACAGGGCATAACGACCGTCACTCCCGTAACGGTCAAAAAATGATCACTTTTTTTTCTATTTAAATTCATTATTCTCCTCTTTTTCACTTTTCTCATTCCAAAAACTCTCCCTATATCATTTTACAACGGATTTCGACCACTCTTACTATAGCTTTTAAGATTAAAATTGTGGATTGAAGTGATTTGAGCAAATAGAATCTCCGAGGGTCTTTTTTTCAAAAAATTGAAAAAACAGTATTTATGCCTTTTTCTGATTTCTAGTTTTAATGCTTGATTGTGATGTGTAAACATTAGAGACATAATCATATTAAACAATTCACTAGACAACCCGATACAACGCTCTCACCAAAGAGTGGACCGTTACACTATCATAAACACGTTCATTTCAAAAAATGAATAAATATTTGAAATTTTCCTGATTTCTAGTTCTAATTCTTGATTTTCTAGATATTTTTTCAAAAATTTTCGGGCAAAAGAAAATTTTCAACCGTTATGGTGGTCGTAACGGTCATTATGCCCCCGTATCGGCCATTATGGCCGATACCCGTATCGGTAATGGTGGTGACCGTTACAGCCACCGTTACCGATACGGAATACCTTGAAAACGGTACTGCCAACCAAATGAATAGATTACCTTATGGAATACACAATTTTCCATTTCCTGGAAATGGAGGAATACACAATTTTCCATTTCCTGTGAATTCCATTTCCATTTACCATACCACGAAATGGTTTCAGATAAAATCCAACACACCCTAAGAGATCTTGTATCTAGTAAGGTCCAGAAACTCTTGAGGCCCAGCTTTATCCTCCTTGTCATCTTTACAACTTCTATCTTCTTTCATTGATAGGTACCTCCTACAAATAATCATTTCCTTCCAAAAGCTGCATGATGCTCAGTTTCCACTCCATGCAGCTTCATTTTGGCAGATCGATCCCTCCTGTTTACCAGATCAGTTCAATCTTGCACATGAAAGGATTAATACGCTTGTACGATCTCCCAAAATCCTGCTCTGGACAGAGAAAATAACTCTAGATGATCTCCTGGAATTAAGGTTCAACTATGTTACCCCGAATGGGTTTCGCCACAAGTCCATCTATGCTTACCAGTTTGTCTGTCAGAGCAACGTTAATGAAGTCATTAACTACAATACTTCTGTCAAAAGTTCAAACTGCCCAACCCCTTTTGTTCCACGAGAATATCCATCGCTAATTGATCAAAATGTCCTGATCGTTCATCATGACAATCACCAGATCGCCCCCAAATGAAGATATTTTAAAGCTTCCCAGTAGCATTTCACTTCCCTCCAATTCCATCCGTTAACCACCTTGCATTTATTTTCTCCATTCTCCAAACTTTTAACTGTGTAATGAACTATGTCCACATAAACAATGGGAAAAAACAAAAACAAAAGACAACAACACATTTATAATCTTTATATTTTATTTCTCAACCCTTGTTGAAGAATCATCAACTAGTCATTTCCAACGGGTTCCTCAATTCCTAATCCAGGGGAAACTTCGAAACCCTGTCTTCCTCTTCCACCACATCTGCTCAAGCATCCTTGTTCATTCCTCTACTGTAGTTTTAATCTCCAGAAACCCATGCAAAACAGTTTAAGGAATGGTCCATACTAAAGGCCCGTGCTTGAAAAAACCCAAGGGGTGCAGTCAACCCAAAATTCCACATTTTTTAAAAGCACATCAAGATTATTTCACATTTCATCAAGAAAAAGCTCTTGGAGATGTCCATGTGATTTATGCTCACTGTGTGCTAGCTACAGGATGGATTTGCAAAAGCAATCCCCAGCTCTAAGTGTATACAGTCCTAAGGGCATCTTCATCTAGTGGCTTGCAAACACACACGCAGGCTCACATAAACGTGCATATAATTTCTTATCACTCTTTTGTTTTTTTTTTTTTACTTCTATTTTTTCTATCTTTCTTCCCTTTATTTTTTTCTTTTTGGTGGGCAGGCACTGCGCTAAAATCAAACAATCCTTTCAGTGACAGGAGGATTATCTTGTAATGGATCGGTGTTCAGAACTACATCAGAAACAGCAACTGCTTGGGTATCTAAGATCTCATACAGAAGGATTATCTTGCATGTAGAAGGCCTTCCTTCCAAAGAGTAGTAGTTACCTGCCGTTTTCTCTCAAGCTGAAAAGATTGTAAGATGGAGAAAGATACATCTCACCCAACACCAACATTTTATCATCTACTGCATCTGAATAACTTCATTTCTGTGACAACTAGAGTTATAGATTTCTATAACACATTGTTTCGCCATGAAAGTAATTCAATAAACAAGTGATTGAGGCGTTAGGATGATCAATTGAATTGAAAGGAAATTCATTCAATTCATTATAGAGGACTATTTAATTCATAACAAGAACAAAACCCCATATTGCAATTCCACTCAGTTCAAGTTGGATCAGAGATGACAGTAATCGCATTTAGAATCACTCTGAGTTGAGCTACCCCACTTTGGCCACAACTCTTTATTGAATTGAATCATTGCAAGACAGTCCAATTGATCACAGCATGCAAATGCCAAATGCAGCTTTCAACAGAAATTGGGCCACCAAACATGATTCCCACCAAACATGAAATGCAATAAGTAGGTCTTCATAAAAATGAATAATAAGCTTAGGTCTTCATAAAAATGAATAATAACCTCACCTGCAGCCCTGTATCTGTAAGGGTAAGTCCTCAATGGATCTAACTGAGTTGCCATGCTAAGATCATTCTTTGCCATGTCACGGTCACAGTACTCTGAACGTTTTTCATATGCTGATGCATTGTTCCGTGCTTTCTCTATCAGCTTGGTCATCTCATCATAAGCAGCTTTTCTCTGATTCTTAAGATGATGAACGCGTGCTAGACCTTGATGTGCTCGTGTGTGCCTTATATCAAGAGCGCTTTGATAGCAGGTTTTAGCATCATCCAGCTGATCACAGTCGACATAGACACTCCCTAAATTATTTAATGCCTGAAAGACATCATAATCAAATGTATCAAATAAGATCTGTGCCAATGAGACACGTCCATGTAAGGAGAAAAGGCTTCACTGTGGCACACGTGAGAAAGATCCAGGCCATTCATCATCTGGGCCCATGATGAACATACCCTAGCTCAAAGATCCAGCTGGTCCGCTAAATGTGCATGGAAAAATCAAATAGGAAAAATATAGAAAAATGGTCCATAATCAATATACACATGCTGGCCCACCTGACTGACCTATTTTAGGCCAGGCATGTTCATGTTGACCCCACCTGATGGGTGGACTGGATCTGAAACATGTGTGCCACAAAGAAAACCCCCAATCTTGTACACACGATACGTGACTCATCAAATAAAACAATTAGGCCTACATGACCAAGATATGGGATTCCCTATGTTGTATGTAATATGAATGCTTACTTGCCCTTTCCGAAGCCCATCAGATTGACATGTAAGAGCCTCCTTCAGAAGTTCAATGACGGTGGATGAAGAAGAAGGATCAAGACTCGTATCAGCCAACGCATACGCTTTGAGGAAAAAAGCTTCGAATGACCTCTCGATGGATATGGATTCCTCCGCCTTTGATAATGCCTCTTCACGATGGCCAGTGTCATATAAAATCCAGCCTTCATAAACAAGCCTTTCATGCTCAGAAGGCGAAAGGTTTCGAGCCAACCGCAGACTGCGCATTGCTGCCTTTTGACAATTTAACCTGAAAATTCAGATCTATCAGGCAGAATGTTGGAAGAATAAGAGAAACATATATTAGAAGCTAAAACTCGACAGGGTAAATTCCTCTACTGATAATGTGAACACCTTCTAATCAGAGTTTATAAGTTTCCATGTGCTTGTAAATCCCAGCCCCTCTACATGCTGTTACATGTACTTAGCTGCTACGTGTTTTGGGGCATCCAAGCTGTCCATCAAATGGCCCCACCATGTACATGCCTTAGCCAACAAATCAGGACAGCCCACTTGTATGTGGGCCACAGTACAAACATATGGATGGCAAGCTTGCCCAAATTTCTTTCGCTTGTCCAGTTCTATATGTTGTCACTTGTGACCACCTGATGAGCGGATTGCCTAGCACAGGAGCCAGGGCATATGTATGGCGGGAGACACCAAATGGAAGGCTTGGCTCTCTTTCTTTTTTTTTTTTTCTTTTTTTTTTTTTCTTTTCTTTCTAAATCAGTTGGAATCAAGGCTTGGCTCTCATACATGTGCAAAATTGGCACTTGTTTTGGAGTAAAAGATAATGTTCTTCATCCTTTAGTTACTATGGAGTATGGATCAGTGTTTTATGTAGTGAATAGAGTGTAGTGTAGTGCTCACCTCTCTGAAGCATGAGGCTTAAGCCACAAATCGCTTAGTGTAAGTAACACATCGCTTAGTGTAAGCTATACGATATTTCTAAGGTTGTGCTTGGTTGCACTTGCGCCAAATATCATGAAATTTCATGATATTTTGCACCAAATTAGTCTAATTAATAATAAATTTTAATGACATTTGGTTCAACCAAACATAGCCTACAAGATAGGAAAAATAGGCAAAGATTAAGAATAAAGGTAAAGAAAGAGCAACCTAACTGATTTAATACTATCTTTTTTTGAAGGATAACAGATTTAATACTATCACTTACATTATTTCACTAAATCATTGAAAAGATTAACTAATTTTTATTACAAAATGAAAATCATTGAAAACATTAATTAATTTTAATGTTTTAGTATAAAAAAATAACTTGTAGCGTAAGCTGTGTAGCATGTATCATATGATATGTAGCATGTAGCATAGGCTACACGTTACTTAAGCTATTTTCATGAGCTACGTGGCCTTAAGGCTAAGCTACGCTACAGTGTAAGCTACATGTCACATAGCAAAGCTATTCAAAACACTGCTATGAAGTAAAAACTAATAAACCCCCGCATGGCACAAAGCTTTCTCCTTCATATCTTTCACAAGTTCTCCAAATCAGCAAATCCACTCATTTAGCCCATTGTTCCAATTAGAAACTAAATTGCCGTGACACTTATCTTTCCTAAAATGAGAAGGTTCCAAGTCCAACAGGTTGGACCATAATTTACGGCCTACCCAGCGAATAACTTCCACCCATCAAGTTCATGTTACATCCAACCCTTCCAAAAGGTTGGCCCCACCAAGAGGATCGGCTTGTGCGAAAATTCAGCCCCATCCACTCATTAGGCAAGCCACACCATTGAAAACAATGTTTGCCCATTTATAAATAACAAAATACAATGGTGGTCCTAATGTAGAGCGGGTCGCGGATAGTTTCATGGCCAAGATGGTTCAGAGAAGGCCCGGTCGATGACAAAAGTGATCCAGACCGTCGGACCTTAGATCGGGCATATCTCGCAATCCGGAATGAGTTACCTAACGTAAAATAAATGATTTTGGGGTAGAACGAGCTACTTTAGCCAACCAACCCAGCTACGGCGGGTTGCAATGCCCGGAATTGCGAGAAACCCCTAGATCGACGGTCGTTTCCCTATTTTAATTTCGTTTTTACTATAAATAGTAAGTTTTAGTTTGATTGTAACTCTTCATCCGTCGGGCTTTAGGAGTTGCGTCCAACGTGAAAAGAGCTTAGAATAATTAAGAGAACAGTTTGGTGAAGCCAAATAGGACACTTACTATTTTTGGCCGAAAACCTTTCGCACTAGTAGACATCACGACTGTCTATAAATAGTAAGTTTACTATTTATAGTAAGTCGCGAATTCTAGGAGGTTTTAGTTGTAGTTTGATTCTGATTTCTTTCTCATTGCTTGGTAGCCCTATTTAAAGGGTTGTGAACTTGTTTTTATAGATTCATTAATCAATTTCGAATTTATTAAAACTTATTTTTATTTTCTGCTTTCTTTCCTCGTGGATTCGAGAAGTCTCTGTGAGGAGTCCAGAGAAGTTCCGTAGATTCGAAATAGTTATCCTCTTGAGGAAGACGGTGCTCGACCTCACGTCCTCCCCTGCGTCAGTTTGGTATCAAAGCGAGGTTTCTCTTCGGATCGATGGCTTCTAACGACGGGTCAGGCAACAATCCCATGGGCGGTGCTCCAGGGAATTTACCTTTAACGGCAGCAGCTTTCGAAGTAGCACAATAAGAGAATCAACAAGCCATGCAAGGGCTGCATACTTCCATCAACCGCATAGCGGATCTCTTGGCGGAAAACCTAAGGCAACTCCGTGTTCCTGGTGTTAATCCTCCACCGCCAATTGCTGAAACTCGTAATCGCCCTGATCGCAGGATAGTACGGACAGTGCATCCAAGGGTCATTCCTGACGAAGGGGGCTCCAATGAGGAGGAAATCGACGACATAATCTTCCAACACCCCAGACATGGCGGCGATCGAGTAGATCGAACGGATCGAGAATTCAAGATGCGGGTTGATATTCCTAGCTTCAATGGCCAACTACACGTTGAGGATTTCCTCAACTAGCTTTCTGAAGTTGAGCGATTTTTCGACTATATGGACATCCCTGAAGCAAAGAAGGTCAAGCTTGTGGCCTACAAGTTGAAAGGAGAAGCTTCAGCTTGGTGGGAACAACTGTAACTCGCGCGAACCAAGTAGATGAAAGCACCAATCCGTACCTGGCAGCGAATGAAGCAGCTACTACGTGCCTGATTCCTCCCTAACGATCATGATTAGGTATTATTCCAACAATACCAAAATTGTCAACAGGGTAGTCGGTCGGTGAGAGAATACGCGGAAGAATTTTACCGCCTGGCGGTGCGTAACGATTTGGTCGAAACTGAATCGCAGCAAGTCGCCCGATTCAACGGTGGATTGCGTATGGCTATCCAGGATCGGGTCCAGATGCAGTCCGTCTGGACGATGAATGATGCGATCAAGTTGGCTACTCGGGCAGAAGGGCAAGTTGAACGTCCTAACACACGGACCTATCCTACTGTAAGGATCTCTGTGGCAAGTCCACCCCAGGGAACTGCACAGCCCAAGGGGAAGGAGCCCGTAGGAGCATGCACTCAACCTCCTACGTCTGAGAACCGAGATCAGGAAAGCGAGCAAGCTAGGCCCCAAAGGGGCGTATCGACTGTTGCTGGTCCAAGTAGAATCCTGAACCCCTATGCTCGACCAAGGCCCGACAACTGCTATCGTTGTGGCCAACCGGGCCACCTATCAAATACTTGTCCCCAGCGAAAACTGGCAAACCTCGCCATCAATGATGGTAGTGCTGATAACGCTTATGAAGATCCAGATATTGAATAACAGGAGCATACCACCGAGGACGAGGCGAATAATTCAGGTTGAGTTCAGTAGGATCACGGCGAGTCGCTCGTCGTGAGGCGACTATTATATGCGCCAAGACCAAGGTGTGCCGTATCGGTATCGGTTGGCGTAACGGTGACCTCCAAAACCGATACGGATACGGGGGTGTAACGGCGATACGGGGGCGTAACGGCCCGTAACGGCGCAAAATTTTTTTTTTGCCAAAAAAATATGAAAAAATATGGATTAAATCCGGAATATTCTAAGCATTCCAAATATGCATTCATTTATAAATTGGAACATGGTTATGGTGGTGTAACGGTCCACTCTTTGGTGAGAAGTTGTATCGGATTGTCTCGATGAATTTATGAACCGATAACCTAAATTTGACTACAAAATTCATATTTTTAATTTTCTAACCTGCTGTCTACTATCAATGATAGATATATTAGAATGAATGTAATATGAAAATATCTTACATTAGGTGTTTGCAATTATTTTTGAGGAATTTCTCGAACATACTGTGGTCTGTGCACGTGGACTTGTGATTCCTGTCTATAACCTGTCATCCTTAAGTCAAGAATATTAAAAAAAATAAATTAGTAGTGTCTGATATACTCCCGCAACTTGATTAAGGATTACTTGATTGGTTGTCAGGGGAGTTATTTTAAATACAAGTTCGATTAAAGCTGTCAAGTGTGTGCATCACTGCATGGCTTCTTGCAATAATATCTTGAGAGTCTGCTACAAATACTTACCTTAATACAAATATATACTCACAATCACAAGTCACCACCAAAATGAAAATCTGCTTTTTTGTGGTTGCTCGACTTCCACATCATCGTCATCGTCACCATCAGGCTGAGGCTGTCCAATAGGTGTAGTGTGCGCATATCCATAATATCCAGGTGCGGTTTAAGGAAATACTAGATCAACGAAACCAGAGGATGACTGATCCGACTAGGCAACGACTCGACCCCGAATAAGGATATCCACCGGTGCCGTCGAATAGCCATACCGGTGCCCATACTCAGTGTCGTTGAGAATCTTGAGATTGAGAGTGCGTCTGTGCGATGAGTAACTTGGATTTGGATCCGGATATCTATAATCATATGGATATTGATCGGGAGGGCTACTCCAACATGAATGTGATGGAACAGCTCAAGATATAACCATCATAATCATAATCCAATTGACTATAAGAATATCCATCATAATAACCAAGACCATGAGCTCAACGATGTTAGGACCTCTCGGACCTGTGCACCACTAGATGTACCCTCATCCGCCGGGTTGATCGTGACTCGGACACTCGTAAGTCCGACCTCGTGTACCACGTCGTCGATGTTCATCGCCATCGCGATCCAGAGACGGCCGTATAGGGGGATAAGCAACACCGAAGTGCCGGCACCTGGGGGGGGGGTCGTCATCATCCGACACCTGCGGTTACACTACCACCGCTCGTACTCTTTTGTTGATCTTGAGTCAGATCCAAAACGTGGCATAAATGCCGCCCTCATCGGGTCCAACACATCCGCACGACTCTCTTGTTGCGCTTAACTGCGTATTTACAGGTCATCAATTTCCAATTCTTCACTATCCTCTTCAATTTGCTTTTCCTTGTTTCCAACCAAGGTAGAAGTGGGTCATCCTCATCATAAATATTGTCCAAGTTTATTGGACAAGTAGTCTCCGTCATCGGAATTGTAATGCTCTATGATGTCGTCGCATTCTTAGTTTTATATTGTAGTGCATGAAGACAAGTCTATCTAATGTTCTACCGCAATCTATTCCTATTCTTTGAATGAATGAGCGCAAAACAACTCCAATTCCTTTCGCAGCTAGAGGAAGATGTTGTTTGGCTCAAAACTTTTACTGCAATTTTTTGGAGAGCCTTCGTACTCTCTCCGAAATTAATCCACCATTCGGCCGGTTGCAACCTAGACACTGCATGCTGTGCAAGAACATCTCCAAAGCTACCAAGGCGATTTCCAAATGTATCTAATTCATTCAACGCCTTTATTTGCAGATCTAAGTCAGGCTCTAATCTCTTTATCACATTTTTTAGCCCGACACGAACTTCATCATCCTCAACAAATGATTGGGCATATCTATACCTAGGATTTAGGTAGAATCACGCATGAAGATCGTGATGGAGTTGCTTTGTCCATCTCCTGTCGATCATCTTCCAATAAGTCTGCCAACTTCTACAATCACGTTGAATTGCAAGCTTTGCCTTATCCATGGCATCATATAGGAAGCCCATGGTAGGTACTTCATCGGTTTCAACAAGACGGAGTACCCTCATTAGTGGCTCCATCACCTTTAGGATTGCCTTAACCTTCTTCCAATATTTGTTGTCCCGTATGGTGTTCACAACGTCGACCAAGTGTCCCTGATGTCTTCTTCCCATGTTTTGTGTTGAGCCATTCTCGGGAAGCGAACATCTCACTCAACTCTCCCCTATGCTTTGGAATAAACTCTCTAATGCTATAAAGTTTGTTGCGAATCTAGTCGCCGCAGCCTCAACAACTCTCGTCCTTTCGTGAACTTTCTCATTATTGCGACTATTTGATTATGGTTGTAAATAAACGTCGTCACTTCCTTGCCCTTTCGACCATTTCCTTAACATTCTTCTTCTTCCCAATATCTTCCAATATAAGATCAATACAATGGGCAAGACACATGGTGACCAAAAAGATGTTTTCTCTCATCCATTAACATATGTCCCGCAAGCTTATATGTTGCTTCATTATCCGTCACACTGCACTATATTCTCCTCTCCAATCTCGTCCACAACTTTATCCATTAGTTCATTAATATAAGTAACATTTTTGTTTCCTCCGACGCATCAATTGACTTATGGTATATAGTTCTAAGTGGCAAGACACCATGAAGTTGATCATGCTACGTCCGGTTGGGCCAGTCCAACCATCACACATAATCGTGCATCCTCCGGCTTGCCATACGAGTTTAAAGGTAGCCACGTATGCTTTCACATCCACATACTCGCATTTGTCCATTTCCCCCTAATGTCCTTAGCCGTGGGAGCTTTTATTCCTTCACGCCTGCTGCCGCATCAATTACCACCTGCCAATATGGAGACTTGGCCTCGTTAGGAGGTATGTTTGCATGTATAAATAACTTTTGCTGTTTGCTCTACCTAATTTCTCAACGGAAGTTCTACTCCACATTTGTTTTATTTTTTTTTGTTTAGTTGATTCTTTCCTAAATAGGATTGGATCAATAGAGGGTCTCCTAGGCTCATTTACTTCTTCTTCTTCACGTATAGGGGCATCACGTGAAGATGTTTGTCGTCGGCTCCCAAACATACGTCGTAACCCACCAAACCTACCCCAGACCCTCAGTCCCACCTACAGAAGCAGTTGCACTTCCAGTTGCACTCCCACTCCCACTCCCACTGCCCCCCCCTCTATCACGCACTGACCCATGCGTGCCAAACATGCGGCGACGTTCTTCCTCTTCACGAGCTACACGCAAGCTCTCTCTCCTAGCTATAGTTAATTCCCGATCTGAATCTTCGTCGAATCAATAATATCTTCATCACGAACGCCCATATATTCAGGACCAAACACCTCCTGTCGAGCTGCATCCAAAATATCATCTTTCTTCTTTTGTACAACAGCACGTTTACCCTTCGACTCATCCAGACTAGCTTGCATTAAAAGCATTATCTCTCTCGGTACTCTGGCACATGGCGCAACTTGACCTTTTCGATGTGCTAAATGTTGTTTGAGACGGGTAATTCCACAGATCACATGTTTATCACAATAGTTGCACTTCATTTGGTGCCTAGTACCACCAACCCTCTCACAATGTTGCCATCCAATATCCTCACTCACTTGTTGGCCAGACCCAGACATTTCTTTAAGTTTAAGTAGATGAGTGTATGTCTCGTATGACCTATGTTAATAAGGATGATTTTATGTTCTAACTAAAATACTAAACCCTAAGAAGCTCCAAAACCCGTCAATATAAGCAAATAAAAATATAAAGTCACTAATTCGAAAATACAAAAAAATATTAAATAGCACCCCAAATCAGTAAAATGCACATTAACATTTTCTACTCGATTAACATATCACATGGCATGATTAAAACAGCAAAATAACCATTAAAAATTGATTTTTGAATTTAAAAAAAAGAGTCAAAATTCATGCGTAAATAGAAAAAAAATATTTAAAAATATTAAATGGCACCCCAAATCTGTAAAATGCACATTAATATGTTCTACTATGATTATCACATCATATGGCATGATTAAAACAAAGACAAAACAACCATTAAAAATTGATTTTTCGAATTTTAAAAAAAGGGTAAAAATACATGCGTAAATAAAAAAAAATAATAAAAAATATTAAATGGCACCCCAAATCAGTAAACGCACATTAATATGTTCTACTATGATTAACACATCATATGGCATGATTAAAACAAGCAAAACAATCATTAAAATTTGATTTTTCGAATTTTAAAAAAAAGGGTAAAAATACATGCGTAAATAGAAAAAAATAATAAAAAATATTAAATGGCATTCCAAATCTGTAAAATGCACATTAATATGTTCTAATATGATTAACACATCATATGGCATGATTAAAACAGTAAAACAACCATTAAAATTTGATTTTTCGAATTTTTAAAAAAAGGGTAAAAATACATGCGTAAATAGAAAAAAATAATAAAAAAATATTAAATGGCACCCCAAATCTGTAAACGCACATTAATATGTTCTACTATGATTAACACATCATATGGCATGATTAAAAGCGACAAAACAATCATTAAAATTTGATTTTTCGAATTTTAAAAAAAAGGGTAAAAATACGTGCGTAAATAGAAAAAAATAATAAAAAATATTAAATGGCACTCCAAATCAGTAAAATGCACATTAATATGTTCTAATATGATTAACACATCATATGGAATGATTAAAACAGCAAAACAATCATTAAAATTTGATTTTTCGAATTTTAAAAAAAAAGGTAAAAATACATGGGTAAATAGAAAAAAAATAATAAAAAATATTAAATGGCATTCCAAATCAGTAAAATGCACATTAATATGTTCTAATATGATTAACACATCATATGGCATGATTAAAACAGTAAAACAACCATTAAAATTTGATTTTTCGAATTTTTTAAAAAAGGGTAAAAATACATGCGTAAATAGAAAAAAATATTAAAAAATATTAAATGGCACCCCAAATCAAGCAAAATGCACATTAATATGTTCTACTATGATTAACACATCATATTGCATGATTAAAACACAAAACATGTTAAAAAAGTATAAATACCTATTTTTGACGAATTCGAATTTGAAAAATGGCCCCGAGCTTCGATTCAACAAAACCGGCAATACAATGCGTTTTTATCACAAAACCTAACCAAGGTTGGTCGAAATTGGCAAGAGAAGGGGTGAGAAGTACTTTGGAAGCAAGAAATTTGAAAAAAACAGCAAAAGTTAGCTTTAAAAGGAAAAAAAATGCCGTTTTTCGACCGTTACGGGCAGCCCGTTCTGGTCGACCGTACGCCAGATCGGCCGTCTGGACGGATCGTATCGGCCGTCTGGTGCAAAATTCGTATCGGCCGATACGCCCCCGTATCGCGTATCGGTTCAGGCCGTTACCGTTACGTATCGGCCGATACGGCCGATACGTAACCGTTTTGGCATACCATGGCCAAGACAAGAAGTGCATCCACAGCGGCATAACATTTTCCGCACTAGGTGTACGGTAAATCGAAAGGTTTGTGACGTGATCATTGACAGTAAAAGCAGCGAGAACATCGTCTCCAAGGTCATGGTGGAAAAATTGCAATTGAGAACGGAGCGTCATCCCTCTCCATATAAAATCGATTGGATCAAAAAGGTCAACGAAACAAAGGTAACTGAACGGTGCACCATATCATTTTCAATTGGCAAACATTATAAGGATGAAGTAGTATGCGATGTGATTAACATGAAAGCATGTTACATACTACTCGGTCGGCCCTGGCAATCTGACCGTGACGTCATTCATAAAAGGCGAGATAACATATATATCTTCGTCAAGGACGGCCGGAAGACCATATTGGCCCCTATGGATCCAAAGGGACTACTTGAAACTTCTAAAGTGGAGGGTCGTTTTCTCTTAACCATACGAGACTTCGTGGAAGAATCCAAAGAAACAAGACAGACTTATGCATTAATTGTAAAAGGGGAAGAACTCGAGCCTACCATCATCTCTAAAAGACTAAGACCCCTGCTACATGAATTCAAAGAAATTTGGCCCGATGACCTTCCCGATGGGTTACCCCCATGCGGGATATCCAACACCATATCGACTTTGTCCCTGGATCCAGTTTACCTAATCATCATCATTATCGAATAAGTCCGAATGAGTGCGAGATTCTGCAGGGACAAGTAGAGGAGTTAATCCGTAAGGGTCTTATTCGAGAAAGCATGAGTCCATGTGCTATATCAGCTCTATTAACTCCAAAGAAATATGCGAGTTGACGCATGCGTGTCAACAGTCGAGCCATCAACAAAATCACCATAAAATACAGGTTTCCTATACCATGGTTGGACGATATGTTGAACATGCTAGAGGGTGCAAAAATATTCTCTAAATTGGACTTAAGGAGCAGCTACCATCAAATTCGAATACGATCGGGTGATGAGTGAAAAACGGCCTTTAAGACCAAGGAAGGATTATACGAATGGATGGTCATGCCCTTCAATCTTTCAAACGCGCCTAACACATTTATGAGATTGATGAACCAAGTTCTGAAACCTTTCATTGGGCGGTTCGTTGTGGTTTATTTCGATGATATGTTGATATACAGTTAAGACGAAACCACCCATATGGAACACCTCAAGGTTCTTCAAGTGCTCACAAAAAATAAACTGTATCTCAATTTAAAAAAGTGCAGCTTCATGACTGATAACCTATTGTTTCTGGGTTTTGTCGTAACATCCACAGGCATTCGGGTGAATGAGGAAAAGGTGAAGACAATCAGAGAATGCCCGGTTCCCACAAATATTCACGAAGTGCGAAGTTTTCATGGGCTAGCGACATTCTATCGTCGGTTCGTAAAGAATTTCAGTACCATTGTGTCACCAATCACAGATTGCATGAAGAAAGGGCAATTTCAGTGGACTGACGAAGCCGACAGGAGCTTTGCCGAAATTAAGCGCAGATTATCCACGACCCTGGTTCTTGTACTTCCCAACTTCAACAAACTATTTGAAGTCAAATGTGATGCCTCATATATCGGAATTGGGGGAGTTTTGTCTCAAGAAGGTAGGCCGGTAGCCTTCTATGGTGAGAAACTTAGCGATGCACGCAAGAAGTGGTCTACATATGAGATCGAGTTATACGCGGTAGTTCATGCACTGCGATACTGACGACATTATTTGATTTAAAGGGAATTCATACTTTACACGAACCATCAAGCTCTCAAATTCATTAATAGTCAAGCTAACATTAACCGTGTGCATGCTAGATGGATCTCGTTTTTGCAGGAATTCACGTTCGTACTAAAACACAAGTCAGGGCAACAGAACAAAGTAGCTGATGCACTGAGTCGTCGTGCAACTTTGTTAGTCACTATGAGCAATGAGATTGTCAGGTTCGAGCGCCTCAAAGACATATATGCCGATGACGACGACTTCAAGGACGCATAGGGTAGATGTCAAGAAGGTCACCCCAGCGACTTACATATGCAAGACGGGTTCCTTTTCAAGGAAAATCGACTGTGCATCCAGAACAGTTCTCTAAGGGAACAGATAATCCAAGAGCTACATGGAGGTGGCCTCAGTGGACACCTAAGGCGAGACAAGACGCGAGCTCACGGTATTACTGGCCGCAATTGGTACGTGATGTGGGAAAGACAGTCCAACGTTGTTATATTTGTCAGACCTCCAGGGGCAATCTCATAATAAGGGCCTCTACACCCCGTTACCTGTGCCTGACGGCCCTTAGGAGGATTTATCTATGGACTTCGTGCTTGGTTTCCCGCAAACACAACGTGGCATGGATTCGATGTTCGTGGTAGTAGATCTTTTTTCCAAGATGGCGCACTTTATTCCACGCAAGAAGACTCTTGATGCAACACACGTAGTGAATCTATTCTTCAGAGAAATTGTGCGGCTACACGGGTTCTCAAGACTATTACTTTTGATCGTGACATGAAGTTCATAAGCCACTTTTGGCGAACTTTGTGGACTCGATTCGACTTAATTCGATACACAACTTCAGTTCAGCGGCGCTTACCACCCACAGACTGACGGTCAAACTGAGGTTGTGAATCGCACGTTGGGAAACCTCCTTCGATGTATTTCAGGAGAAAAACTGAAGCAGTGGGATTTGGCTGTCTCAAGTGGAGTTTGCATTCAACAACATGGTGAACCGCTCGACATGAAAATCCCCGTTCCAGGTTATTTACGGACGAGTACCTCGCCACACACTAGATTTGGTCCCTCTGCCCAAGCTCCCAGGCATAAGCATTGCAGCAGAACATATGGCTGACAATATCATGGGCATTCATGCGGAGATACAAACCAAGCTACATGCCTCGAACAAAAAGTACAATGAGCAAGCAGACAAGCATCGGCGACAAAAAGTGTTTGAGGCGGGCGATCAAGTAATGGTCCATCTGCGTAAAAAATGATTTCCAACCGGAACGTACAACAAGTTGAAGAATAAAAAGATTCAACCGGTACCAATCATCCGAAAGATCAATGACAACGCTTATATTGTTGATCTTCCAGATGATATGGCTATCTCACGAACTTTCAACGTTGCGAACCTGACCGAGTATCATAAACCAGCGCAGGATCAGAACTCGAGGACAAGTTCTTTTGAAGTGAGGGGGACTGATGTAGAGCAGGTCGCGGACAGTTTCATGGCCAAGATGGATCAGAAAAGGCCCGGTCGACGACAGAAGTGATCCGGACCGTCGGACCTTAAATCGGGCGTATCTCGCAATTTGAAATGAGTTACCTGACGTAAAATATATGATTTTTGGGTAGAACGAGCTACTTTAGCCAACCAACCCAGCTACACCGGGTTGCGACGCCCGGAATTGCAAGAAACCCCTGGATCGACGGTCGTTTCCCTGTTTTAATTTCGTTTTTACTACAAATAGTAAGTTTTAGTTTGATTATAACTCTTCATCCGTCGAGCTTTAAGAGTTGCGCCCAACGTGAAAAGAGCTTAGAATAATTAGGAGAATGGTTTGGTGAAGCCAAATAGGACACTTACTATTTTTGGCCGAAAAACTTTCGCACTAGTAGACATCACGACCATCTATAAATAGTAAGTTTACTATTTATAGTAAGTCGCGAATTCTAGGAGTTTTAGTTGTAGTTTGATTCTGATTTCTTTCTCATTGCTTGGTACCCCTATTTAAAGGGTTGTGAACTCGTTTTTATAGATTCATTAATCAATTTCGAATTTATTAAAACTTATTTTTATTTTCTGCTTTCTTTCCTCGTGGATTCGAGAAGTCTTTGTGAGGAGTCCAGAGAAGTTCCGTGGATTCGGAATAGTTATCCTCTTGAGGAAGACGGTGCTCGACCTCACATCCTTCCCTGCGTCAGGTCCACTCAATGAGTGGCTGTGGCTGTGGTTGATTTTTGCACAAGGTAATCCCAATGTTGGGTCAACCTATTAAACGGATTGGATGTTGCACATATGAAAGGATCGAAATTATTTGCTCAGTGGACTGTAAATTATGGTCCAACTGGTTGGGACTTGAGATCATGATCACCTTTCCTAATAAAAGATTTTCTTTGCTACCACCTACACTCCTTTCCTTATCCGCCTCTTCTCTCCTAATCCTCCTACTAATCTCATTGATTTCTATCTTTTTATAATTCTCACTGTCTCACCACATGCACAGTCCTCCTTTCCTGATGTCAGCCTCCTCTGTACACAGAACAACCTAGAGCATGAGATGTTATATGCGTCAGACCCACTTGGAGATCCATTCTAGCATCTGCTACCCCCATTAGTGGTCTTCTTTGATGAGTGGGGGACTATGTGGTCCAACATCGACTTTCCTCACCAGACACATCTGCGGTATGCTTCTCTTATCAGCTGCTAAGGCAGTGCTCACTACAGTCTTCAGTCTTCCTTCCAAGCTTTAGCCATCCTTGTGTTGCTGCATTTCCCCGTGATTTCTTTACCTATCTTTTTTTAATGGATAAATTCCACTGTGATGTCTTTGTCACACACAGAAACTCCGGGAAGTGATTGGTTTTCGATCTCCAGCAAGCCTGAAATCTCCTTTCTTGGCAATCCAAACATTCCTAACCTCTCAAAAAAATTACTTGGAAATTTTTCTGTCCTTGCCCACCCTCCAACTCCTCACCATGCAGAATGCCCACCATTTTCTAGGCCTATTATTTGTATGAAATGCCTTGCAGCACAGAGCACCAGTATTAAGATCTCTAGGAATCACCGATCCGATGATTCTCCTGAATCTCTCAAAACTGAGACAGTCTTCAGATCTCCAAAACAAAGAGGGAGAAGCACCACTTAAAACCTTGTCTTCATCCTCCCTGCTAGGTGCTAGCCACCTTCCTGCTTCAAACCACTTCCCTCGCAGTCTTCAATCTCCTCTTCCCCCACTACATAGTCACCTAGTATATGCACTGTGATTAATGGAGAAGTATTCCTTCTGCCAATGTAAGACTCTAGAGAACACATCATGATTCATTGCATAAGCTAGAGCCAGGTCAGCAACTACCCCATAGCTTTTCATGAATCCAAGTCATCTACACCATGGGGCCCAACTAAAAAGTGGGTTTGGACGTCACGCGTAGGGTGCAACTTGGGTCTGGGTCGACCCGAACCCGATCGACCTAACCTGAGTTTAGGTTGGTTTGGGTCTGTTGTCAAGGTCCTCAGGTTGGTTCAGGTTGCAAAAAGCCATCCCATTTCAAAATTGGTTAGGTTCAGGTTGAGCAAATATGGGTCGGGTTATATCGGTTTGGAACAATCGCATGCATTCGGGATCGGGTTGGGTCAAGTCTAGAGGACTTGAGGTCAGTTTCGGATTGGAACAATGTTACCTAAAACAAGAAACCCCCATGTTTTCTGTTCCAAATCAAGCCCTCAGCCGAACCCTCCTCGTGGGCCCCACTTCACATGAATCTCGCCTCACACGGGCCGCCCACCCTGAGCGTGCCCTCGCTTGACACAGGCCATCCCACTTGAACCCGGTGTGAAAATGCCCCCTACATTAGATTATAAGGGAAAATAGCATTCCTCATTTCACATATAAATTGCAACATGAGTTTACATATGTGGTAATGAGCATGATCCTACCCCTAGTCTACCACATATTCGAGGGATGTAACACGCATACCCAATCATGGGTACAATACTAATGCGGCCCAAGATCAAGGTAGCCTTGGGTTGGGTTGGGTTCGGTTGGGTTTGGTTGGATCAGGTTGCTGGTTGGGTCCTCTTGAGGTTGGGTCAATCTTGGTTTGACCCTCAGCTTGACCCAACCTGCCTGAGTTGCACCCCCAGTCACAAGTGCAGTACATGCTGCAAGTGGGATAAGGACTCCGTGTACACAGAGGATAAGCACCCCCAGTCACACTCCATGTAGGCATGATTTGCATGTAGAGAGGTGCAAGTGGGATAAGCAAAACCTCTCAAATTGCAACAGGGAAAGGCGAAGTATAGACTAGAACCCCTAATCATCTTGCAAGATCTAATTGCTTGGTGACTAAGATTTAAATTTGAATTCATTTGGAACAGCATGTAAACATAGATATTTCACGGAAGTGTAAAAAGACACAATATGCAAAAGCCGAAGTATAGACAAGAACCCCTAATCATCTTGCAAGATCTAATTGCTTGGTGACTAAGATTTAAATTTGAATTCATTTGGAACAGCATGTAAACATAGATATTTCACGGAAGTGTAAAAAGACGCAATATGCAAAAGCCAGTCACAATGCAGACATTATATGAAAGAACTAATACTAGTGCAGGTGATAACACTGACCGTAGAAGGAGGAGAGATTGCCGAAACCGCATAACACTCCTCCTGGATTCATCCAGCGGAAGCATCTGATGGACGACAGCCAGCGACCCAATATCATCGACAGAGGACCATCGATCATAGAGCTGCATCCAACAATCGGATAGGTCCCAATGCTGTACGTGCTGGCGGAGGATCTCAACCAGCTGGTCCCCGTGCACCTTCCCGTGGAACATCATGTAATCCGGATCCAACGTCATCATTGCCCTGATGTCCCGCAGCGCATGTTCATAATCCTCATTGGCGAGCAAGAACCAGGCACGCAATTCAAGGCAATCCGTCGAGACTTTGAACCCAAGAATCTTGCTGATCTCCACGATGGCAGCACCAACCTTGTTCTCCTCCATCATCGCAATGGCCCGGTACTTGTATGGGTACGAGAGGGTGGGGTCCATTTGGGTCGCAGTGGCCAAGTCCATCATCTTCTCCTTGCCAATGCAATACAAAGACCGCTCTTGGTACATCCACCCGACTGGTTTGTACTCGGAGATGAGGCTATTCGTCTGCTTATATGCCGAATACTTGTGCCCCCGCTTGTACTTGGACCGTGCAACGCCTGCCAACGAATAGACATGACCTGCCTCAGCCGCAACCTCAAACCAACGCTGAGCATCCTTATACTCTTTCCGCCCGAGCATGATGCAACCCAACTGGTGAGCCGCAAGCTGTTTCTGCCACCCTTCAGCTGCGCACTCTCCCATCCTCTCCAACAGCATCACTGTCGTGTTAGATCGCATGTCCTCCTCCATCGCCGCCTGACTCAGGAAGTAATATAACATGAATGAAGCATGGCCCACCAAAGCCAACCTCTCCCGGCCCTCTGCACTACAAAGCAATCCCCTAACATCGGGCTGGTGGAACGACCTCGGGATATCTCTCAAGAAGACCTGCAAGCAAGACGCCACGAGAAGATGTGCCCTCTCCTCCAACCCATATTCGATGAGGATCACCGCATCGTCAATGGAATCCACGAGCGACGCCAGATGCCGGTCACATGCTGACTTCATTTCCTCGCAGCAGAAGCGATTCGCAAACGACAAAAGCTCCAAGACAGTGTTGGGCCGGAACATATCCACGCGGCCCGTCCTGCTAAACTTGGCAACAGCCCTCATAGCTTTCACTGAGATCCCATTCTGCGTGAAATTGATCTTCTCCCTCCGCGACTCTGTAAAGCATCCGTAGAGCATTGTCTGGAATGGCCTCGAAAGCATGGCGATATTGTGCCGGATGCAGACAACCTCCTTATCACCGATGCAGAATGTGACATCCCCTTCATCAGCTGACGTCGAGCACTCCTCATCCGTCGAGCACTCATCATCCATCGCGCACCCAACATCATCGGTGGCCATTGCCGCAGGGGCCCGGCGGCAGGGGCACGGGTCATATGCGGAATCCGGATCATACCCAGGCAAGAGCGCAGCGGTAGGGCACTCCAGCATACGGCCCCCACATTCCAAGGCGGATGCCCCATCGAGCTCATCCTCCCGCCGCTCGAATCGCAGCCACGTGGCAGCAACGAGCTTGTCATGGATGGAGACGGCATGCTGGCGGGCAGCGCGGAGGCTACGGCGAAGGAGCTTCGGATCGACAAGGGCCCGGAAGACGGAGTACTGGTACAGATAGAGGCCGGCCTTATCGGATGGCGAGGAGTCACGGAGGAGGCGATGGATCACAGCAAGCGATTCAACGAAATCCACCGATTTGAGGTGGGGATCGATAGGGGGTTCGATGAGATCGGTGGACGGGAGTCCGCAGGGGAGTAGGGATTCGACGAGGCTGGAATTTTGGACCGTCGATCGAATGTTGTTGGCACGGGCCGTCCGGTCTGGCGACAACTTCTCACAGGCTGCCTGTTGGGAATTTAGGGCATGAACTTGGGTGGGTTTGCAGCCGTCCACCAGCTTCAAGCTGCGCATCGTGGTGAGGAAGTTGTGCTGCATTTGATCGGCGATTGATTGGATCGACGGCTGTGATGGTGTTATTGGGAATGGGGCATTAATTGAATGGTTGGGATTATAGATGGAGAAAGAGATAGAAGATCTTAGCCTGCAAACACCACCAGGGAGAGATAGAAATGGTGATGATGCAGGAAATTTTGTTTTTTTTTTTTTTTTTTTGAATTTTGAATTTTGGGCGAAAATGAAAATAGAAAAAATTGAATTTTTTTTATTTTTGGGGGTGATCGAGAGATGGCGGTTATACCGTCGTTGGCCTCCAACCAGATAGAATGGTGGCCGTTACAACGGCTACTCTCTCTCTCTCTCTCTCTTTCCTCTCTTCTCGATTTGGAAAGGAAAGAGCTCTCCCTCCCTCTCCTCTCTCTCTCTCTCTTGTGTCGCTGGGATGGGAAAACCGGTCGAAGAGGAGCCGTGGAATTCGGGCTGTCTCTCACGCTTTGTATTGGGAGTCGCAACCACTCACACTTCCCGGGTTCGTCGCAGGTACAGACCCTTGTTTTTGCACCCTTTAAAAAATTCGTAGACGCTCATCATTCCCAGATTTACCATATGATTTGTGGGTCCCTTTTTGTATAGCTCTTTTTACCTGAAATCACATATATTAAGTAACTTTGACCGTCCAATCACTGGCTATGAAATGGATGGTTGATATTAAAGTAATTAACGGTCCAATTTTTTTATTAAATTTCATATTATCGATACATCTTGTCCATGCAATTTTTCGATTATGATTCATTCAGTTGGATCAGCGATGCCATTTGGAAGTTCTGTGTTCCGTACAACTATGCAATGTGTACGTTTGAAGAGTCACCACCATTTTTTGAACGGTGCAAAACTAAGGTACGTAATGATCCGAGAGAGCAACTAAGAATAGTTCTCGGGGGAAGTACCGTTAGATCCAAGCCGTTCATCAGGTATACTACACTGTTGGCGTCTCACACTGATTCTGTGCCAGAAAAATGTGTAGCTAGATAAAAATAAAAATAAAAATAAAAATAAAAATAAAAAGTTCAACTGTCGACATTCAACATACATGTGTGGCCAGCTTAGAGTTGTACATGAGTCGTATGGTCAGCAGCTGACCTTGAGCTTGATTGGCCAGCTCGACTCAATATAGTCAGCAGCTCAAGCCAATTCGAGTTGAATTTAAGCCAATGCGGCATTTTCTAAAATCCATGGAATATACCTTTAACTTCTCATAATACGCAAAACAATAATAACAGCATTTTACAGGCATTTAAACAAGCACTCAATATGCAACATCAAAATTAAGATCCAAATACAGTTTTATGATATGATATTTATCTCTTGGTAATGATTTGTTTCATGTTCATACCTCCCTTGCTACTAATAGATCCTATATAAAACATATGCACCTGAAGCAATACTTCATTAAGTTATTTCATCAAACACTAGTGAGCAACATCAATATAAAAATAATTGAGCCACTGAACTGGCCGATCAAAGTTCAAATCAAGTTGAGGTTCGATCTAAGTTGATTTGACCTCAGGCAAGCTCAAACTTGGCTCAAAATTTCTTCGAGCTCCAAAAATCAACATGACTCAGCTTGAGCTTAGTTTTAAACCGAGTTGAATCACCAGGTGGAATGAACTAACCGAGCTAACTCGGTTCGAGTACAGCTACAAGCCTACTTGATGATTTGGCTGCATGTTTTTTGGTATATGGCTTTTTTCACAGTACGCACACCCTAATAATGGGTGATCATTTGGGCTCACATTCCATCATAACCCTAATGGTCAAGGCAAATCCATCATTGGGTAGGCCACATTTGCACGTTGCATGCGTACCGTTGGTCAAATGTCTCTCAACTGCATCATTTCTGTGCTCGTGAGGCCCACGAAGTGAGTGGTTATGAAATGATGAATGGATTTGATCCGACGCGTCGGATTCCCGCGACGTAAACAGAACAACTTGATACTCTGACAGAGCGCGGTGGATGATACGCAGGCACTTGTAAATTACACATCTCGAATAAAATTAATTTAAATTAAACCGTTGAAATTATATTTTACATGCTAGATTTATCATGAGACAAAAATTACAATTGCATGGTCATCTGACTTTTAAATTGGAGAACAATTATTTGACGGTTACAAATGAAAACATCTAATGTTCTTATTTCCACAAACAAGTGTCCACATATCAGAGGTTAGATTTTTTCAACCAATCTAATTTTGAGACCATGAATTAGAACAGTGGGTACCACGATCCAGTAGTTTAATTTGAGTTGATGCATCCAATATATACAATTTCTAAGTGCCTGTCTGTCAAGCGCCATACAGAGCTCGAGTACCCATTCCATCAGCGTGAGTGTGTGGGGTGTGTGTGCGTGTGTAAAAAAATAAAAATAAAAATACAGAGCTCGTGTACGAAAAAACTCCGACTTCAGCGAAAGGAAGATGGGAAGAGGAAAGAGGTTTACAAGAATACATCCGGTCGTATTGCAACAGGATGCATCGGGACTTTAACGGTTAGATTAAGATCATATTTAATGATCTGGACTGTATATACGATGGGCCTCACCATGGATGGAGGATATCAGAAATAACTCTTAATTTAAGGTATTCGACTCTTCTATTATTTAAAAGTCAAGCAGACTGTCTATATTTAAAGAAAAATGTCAATTTATCTGAGGGTTGAAATATTTCAATTTAAGGTTCTCAGTTTGTATTTATTCCATATTAAGGTAAGTTCCATCATTTAAACGGCCTGGATCTTTGAAAGATGGCCCAGACCCAGTTGTACGGACTCGTCTACAGTGCTATTTTTTTTTTCTCTAGAGAAAACGAAATCCGAAGAGTTTAAATCCAGTGCATCTCGAGGCATGGGAGGTACTATCAATCCATGTGACTGGAAAGATCTGCACCATTGATTTTTCAAGACCAGCAGTAAATGAGTCAATCACATCATACCTCATATAAATAGACACTTAAATATAAAAATAATCAACAGCTTACACTCAAAGAGTGAAACATATAAAGTTAGAGGTTCGAATCATTCAATGAAAGAAATTTATAGGAAAGAGCCAATTACTTGAGAAACCTATGATATAAATGGATCGGATCATCCATCATACATATGCCACGTGTACGGTAGACGATATGAGTGCACGAACATTGCGTGTGCCTCCGGGAGTATCGAATATCCACCTATTAGATTATTATTTTTTCCGAGAGGAGTAGTTGCAATGATTTTGTTGAGAGAGACTGACGGAGGATCTCAATACCATTCCTAAGTGGCGAGATGTCACGATTTGGTGTACCATCTATATCCGCATACGTGGCATGCATGTACGTTTATGCAATGGTGGGCGTGGTGGGCCCCACAATGGATTTGGCATGGCACAAAAATCTGCATTTACATCTGTTGATCGAAACCATCTAATGCAGAGGCGTTATCCTCTTCAACATCTTTTGAATAACTCATGCGCATGGGGCCTACATGGATGTTATTATGGCATCCAATTCATCTTCAAGGATTTCCTATCATAAACAGGGACACTCGATAATCAGTCCGATCCAACTGTCATGTGGGCCACCACTTGAATAGTAGATTTTTGAGTGATGATCCATTGTTTTCTGCAGGGCCAACACTTGAATAAGAGATTTTTAGGTGGTGGTCCATTATTTTCTACGGTGTAACGTATCCTATTATTTTTTATGTGATCCAATCTTCTTCCATCATGTTGATGGGATTTCTAAAAGATTACACTTAAAAAATGATCACGTGGGGTTACGTCCGGGAAAAAAATGACAACTACCCGAAAACATTAAATTCATACGGTACACTGATACGGTGGACTTTCACGTGCACGAGTAGGATGGATTATGTGATGTAAAGGCACACCTGAGGTGGGTCTCCCTTGCGAGGCGTGAAACAGAACCCATGTGGTCTGGGCCACGATGAGGTTCACTCGAATATCTAACTCATTAAGTTGTGGTACCTGAGTTATATGAGATAAATGGATTGGTTCGGCACACTATCAATTCAAGTTTTTAAAGGAAGTGGTTAGTATTATGTTTCGATTTACAATTTCTATCACGTGACAAATGTTGTCATGCCATAATTGAATATGCAACAAGATAGACAAATACGTAATATGTGATCGAGATCAAATAAAATCGGTTGCATATTCAGCCAGTCACATAGTGTGTTAAAAGGATAAGGCGATAGTCAAATGGTAAGACTTTTCAATACAGATAAAAGAACAATAAATAAATTTTTACCGTTGCTCACGAATAACAACTACAAAACACCTTCTTAGATAGAGTACTCTGATTAATGATGAGACCGAATTCAACGTATGAGCATCGATCCAAATTATAGTTAAAATTAATAGGTACTTGATTAACATTACGGATTATGTCACGCCCCAAACTCGAAAACTGGGCTCACGAAATTCTCAATTGCCGAATTCGGTGCCGACAGCCTCTGTAGTACCTCATTCTCGGCACCCAGCGCCCATACGCCAGATTCCGATCCTAGGATCCTAAAAGGAGGATTTTCAACGTACATTTATCTCGTAAGAAGCATAACCACAAGTTTACCCAAATCACAAAAGCAACATCATCATCACATATCCACTAATATAAACAGTTGAATACAGTGCTGAAAGGAAAATACATATATTAATAATCAAAGCTCCAGAGAACAGCTGCACGCTCCAAGCTCAACCTGCTGCGACCTAACGTCACCTGCACGCATCTATCATGCATAAGCTTATAGAGAGCTTAGAGGGTGGTGAGAGTGTGTGCGTAAGGTAAGTGTCAAGTATACAATATCAGAGTAGTGCGAAAACATGCTGGTAAGTCTATAAATACCATCAGTCTTATCCAGGCTAGGTGATGCAAAAACATAATAAGTCAATATTATATACTGATGGAGCAATGTAATATGCAAATTATGACGAGTCCACGAATATCGTCAACCTCATCTAGGACATATAAATGTAGAAACATAGCAACCCAAAATGCTATATGCCGCGGATGTAATGCAATATACGGTGCGAATGAAATGACTATACTGGAGTGTGAAGTCGGGATGATAGTATGTAGTATCACAGGCTATGATGTCCATCACAAGGGACTTCTATCCAAACTAGTCACATACCTAAATTTGGATAGCCAGACTCAATGTAGTAAACTCCTGATCTCAGGTTAGTCACGCACCCCAACCGAAATCTTGACCGTTGCGAAGGTACACATGTAAGACCCGTACCTCAGTCTGTACCATTCCGTTGGCTTCCGCGATCCTACCGGTCGAATTTCGGCAATCCTCGACCCATTTCCAACGTTGCGCGCGATCTGGCCAGAATCCGCATTCGAAAGTCGAATCGGCCCAGAAACTTGTATCTGGCGCCCGGCGAGTCGCCGCCGGTTCCAACGCCGCGACTCGCGACCAAATCTAGGTGGGAAGATGTCAGTCAGCGTTCGATTCGAAGAAATGCCGCACGTTGCGAATCTCGAGGGAATCTTTAAGAGATGTCTCATCAATCAAGTCAAGTACACCACCTTACTTTAATGCCACCTCATCTAATAATAAGTATACATGACCTCTCTCTCCTTTCCCCCAAGTCAACAATTCCCTCCCTTCACCATTCCTCTTTTTTCCCATTTTCAAACCTAACCATACATCATTAATTACAACACCACTCCACCCATCCCTTCCATCCATATCTCCCATCACTTCTCTCTCTCTCCCTCATTTTTTTTCTCAAATCCCTCCAAGCAACAAAGCTCCATACGTCCCAAGCTTTCCCAAGCATTCTAAGAGCAACAAGTGTGGCCCACTTTCCCCACCCCTCTCATCTCTCATCCACACCATCAAAAGTTCATCATCCACCATTAAAAGTCAAGCAAAGGAGCATTGGAGTGCAAGGAAGCAAGGAGGAGTGCAAGAGGTGGGTGATCCACCGTTAAATTTCTTTTCTTAGGGTCACTTGTTAGTGGGACCCGTTTTTTATGTATGAATTGTATCATGTGGGGCCCATAGTAGCGGGGCCCCACCATCACCGTCTTTTGTCTCTTGTCTCTTTCTCTATCTCTCTCTTTCCTTCTTTTCCCCTTGAATGTTGTGGGCCCCACCAAATTATGTTGAATCCACTCCATCCATCAGACGGTGTGGTCCACCGCATTTTAGGTGAAATCCACCCTTCATATATGCATATATATGTATGTAGTAGCATATTATATTATATTATTATAATATATATTAATATATGTATATATATAAATATGCATGGTGGGCCACGTGCATGTGGGACCCACCATGAAACTGTATACATCACGTCCACGTCCGAGAAGATGACGGTGGCTAGATGGAGTGTTGTGTCTTGACGTGGTGGTGTACTAACAAAATCCAAAAAAAAAGTAAAAGTAGTGCTTTTGGGGTGGTGCTCATGCGAGCCCCACCTTGATGTATGAGGCGATCATCGTCATTCTCGTCCTTCAGATCATTTTAGGCGTTGAGACAAAATCGTAAGGTGATCTGATCACCGGGTGGGCCATACCCTCTAAAACCATGTAAAGACATGCCAGAACATATAAAAGTACTTAGTGGGACCCATCTGAAGTTTGGATGCAGTTGAAACTCGGCCTGGACGGCCAGAAAAGTGCAACACACATAATGGGTGGAATGGATTGTGAATCACATCTCGGTGGGCCCAAAAAAAAAAAATGGAAAACATCAGCGCTGCTGCTGCTCCTGGCCGCTGGCGGACGGACGGGCTGGGCCTCACGGTCCAGCTGTGGGCTCCACCATGATGCTTTTCGACCATCAACACTGTGCATTTGATGGCTCCCCTTTGGCTATGGGGTGTCCCCAAAAATCAACCGTATACGGAATTCAGGTGGGCCATAGCATCTAAAGTCATGTGAAGACATGCCTAAACATATAAAACCACTTGGTGGGGCCGAGACTTGGACACGGTTTTGAAACTTGGTTTGAACCCTCGGACGGTGGGACACACACATTAGGTGGGTGGATTTGTAAACCACATTTCGGTGGGCCCCACCCCCAGGTCCAAGTGACCTTATGAACAGGTTTGGACGGCATATAAACATTATAGTGGGCCCTGTCCCAAGGTCCACGTGACCTCGTGAATAGGTTGGATTTCAAATAAACATACCAGTGGGCCCAAGGCCCACGTGACCCTTTGAATGGGTTGAATGGAAATAAACATCACCGTGGGTCCCTAGTCGGCGTGACCATATGAACAGGTTTGATGGAAAATAAATATTATGGTGGGCTTCACATGTGGCCCACTTGGATGCATATGGGCTGATGTGTTTAGGCCCATCTTGATGTATTTTTAGGCCCATTATGGAGGCCCACTTGGATGCATATGGGCTGATGTGTTTAGGCCCATCTTGATGTATTTTTAGGCCCATTATGGAGGCCCACTTGGATGTATATGGGCTGATGTATTTAGGCCCATCTTGGCATGTATATGGGCCCAATATTGAGGCCTACTTTGATGTATATGAGGCCCATATGATTAGGCCCACCTTGTTATATTTGAGACCCCATGTGTTATGTGACTAATGTGATATATGCAAAGCCCATGGGTTATGGCCCATTGCAATGTATGTAAGGCCGTTGGTGCGGTCCAATGATACGACCCACTTGATGAAAATAAGGCCCTTATGATACGGCCCATTCGATTTACCTAAGGCCCAATGGAGTGCAACTATATCCATTACAATGTGTGATTCCCCGAGGTGTTATAATGATGTTTATAGCAGGTTATACCTTGGAGCAATGATGGTTTGACATCCACATTGCATGGTCGGTGTCGGTTAAAGGTCCGCACCACCACTCTCCCACGAGGCACACCTGTGGCGAGCCGTACTCGTAGTGCATTGGCCGTCTAGAGCCATCTTTAGCTGGCAGACCCATCGCTTTATATCATGATTACTTGACTATAGATTCATGATTCATGATCATACGCATCATATGTATGCTTGATATGGAGAGTGGTGATCATAGCATATGCTATGGGCGATCGTTTATGGGTTCCACGATATGCGGGAATTGCCTACATGAGCGCAAGATATGCACTGGGATTGATGCATGTCGGTAGAATGATTCATGCACTTGCATCGTGTGATTGTGATATGCCCTAGCGACATCGGGCCATAACCTCCACGATATATCGTGGGTGGCGGATGGATCCGAAAAAATCTTGTTTAAGCAATTGGGCGTCGTAGATGTCCCCTGGGTGAAGTCCCCGAACCCGATGGTACCGGAGGATGACTCGACGTCGGGCACCGAGTGAATATGAGCGCACGAGGGCCGAATACCATGAGGCCGCATCTCCCATTGTGTGGTGGTCGGTTGAAAAGGAGTGGTGGCCTTACTCGCCCGAGCGGGGGGCATTCTTGGTGAGTTTGACCGGCCTCGAAATGGGTTCGCTATCGACGTCTTGGGATAGGTATTGGTCGACCATTGGCGGGCGGATAGTGAGGTTTCTTACGCTCACTTGGTGTCTTTGCTTGGAGAGAGGCAGTGCCATTTGAAGCGTCTTGAACCCGGTGATTATCCATGCGAGAACCGTCTTGATTTGACCCTTTTCGGGCTCTAGTGAGGAGTTGCATTGGTATGAGGATTGGCATACTTGACTTACATATTGCATCGCATGGCCTTGGTATGGCCGATAGCATTCACATCTTGTACTACATAGCCTTGGTACGTTGGTTGCATTTACGTACTCCATCGGACATGATTCGCATTACTCGGCATTACATTCGATGCACGTTCGCACACACTTACACCGCCCTCTAAGCTTTTTATGCTTTTATGCACGATTGATGCGTTTGCAGACCTTGTTGTAGTCTCGCCGATTTCAGCGTGCAAAGAGCTTTTGGAGATTTTATTACCACTATCTTGTATTTTCCTTTATACGCACTGTATTCAAAGTTTTTGTTCATAGTGGATTTTGTGATGGTGTTCTTGTGGTTATTGTTCGTGGGTTATGCTTGGTTATGCTCATTACGAATCAAATTGATATTAGAAACCCTCCTTATAACATCCCAGGATCGGAACCTGGTATATGGGTGTCCGGAGCCGAGAATGGGGTACTACAGAGGCTGTCAGTGCCGGATTCGGCGATCGAAAATTTTGTGAGCCCGGTCTCCAAATTCGGGGCGTGACAACACATAACAATTAGTTACGCACCACCAGCCCAAGTAGATAGTGAATGAATGAATGAGTATGCAACTTCTGCTCAATAAGTCCACATATCAATACTGTACATCTCTGAGATAATCACCTGGGTCTAGTACAATCTACTCCAGCTTGTCACCCCCTATCCAAGCTCACAACTGGGTAAGTGGAAGAGACCTCACTATCCGCCTACCAATATCGGGCCCGGCTCGTCGATAGCGGATCCATTCCTTAAACTGGTTAAACTCAACCTAGATATTGCCCCCTCACTTAGGCAGGTAAGGTCACACCCCTTTCCAACTGACCACGACACAGTGGGAGACACGGCCTACTGGTATATGGCCCTCGTGCGCTCATGTATCTACTCGGTCTCGATGTTGGAGCGTTTCTTGGCCTCGGGGGTTTATAGATTTTCACCCAAGGACATCTATCGCGCCCGTATATTAGAATCAAATATTTTCGGTGTCCTATCTGCCCATCCACGGCATGCATGCGGAGGTCACGGCCCTGATGTCACTTGGTCGTACAGTTGTCATATCCCAAAATGCGAGATATATGAGTCACACGGTCAAATCATGCATCAATCCTGAGCATACCGAGCGCTCATGTGTGACGACTCCGCCTATCAAGGAGTCCCATAAACAACCTGTCCTATGACGTATGCAATGTTCAACCACATCTCATAACAAACATGCAGATGATGCGCATGGGCATGTATCATGATGCTATGCTGTCACATACTCATAATCGGTATCGATAACCGGCACCGATAATCGGCATCGATAACCGGCACCGATAATCGGCATCGATAATCGATATCGATAATCGGCCTATATGCAAGACGAGGTCCGTAGATGAACAACCGATCTAAACCATAATATAAGGATCGACCCTTGGCCGTGGAGATGTCAAATCCGGTAGCACGAAGTCATCCGTCTACGGCGATGGACCATGCAACATCAATGGGCCCCAAAGATTTGGGTTAACCCACTTAGAGAATGATGAGAATGGGCCTAATAAGGCCAAGGGAAGGTCATAATGTGGACATTTAACCATCATTGTCCATCAATGTGGACATTTAACCAACATTGCTGCCAAGGAGTAGCCCATGTAGAGCTTAACATATAGTGGGCCCGTGGCCTCACATAAGGGCCCAATACGCATCCTGTAAGGGCCGTATCCTAGACCGTACCGTTCCATAGGCTTCTACGGTCCTCCCGATCAAATTCCGGCAACCCTCGACCTATATCCGACATTTGCATCGATCCCAAGACGAGTCCTGCATATCAAAGTTGACTCGACTTGAAACTTGTACTCTAGTGACTGTGCCGTCGCCGCGGTTCCAACGTCGCGACTCACGCACCGATCCGATACCCGGGCCAGGAGATGTGGGCCCGCATTCATTCCGAAGAAAAGCCGCGCATTACGAATTCCAAAAGAATCTCTGCAACATATCTCATCAATCAATCAAGTACATTCCATACCACAAGTACAAACAACCCATCCCTTTTTCTTTCTCAAAGTCAACTCTCTCTCTCTCCACCCATCCCTCTTTCACCCAAATTTCAACAAGCCCATACCCTAACCATCCTTTCCTTACAACAACCACTCCATCCATCCCTTTCATCCATTATTTCTCTCTTTCTCTCATTTCTATCTTTACTCTCCAACCCCAACAGCAACACCCAACGTCCAAGCTCACTCTCCCAAATCTAAGTGTGGCCCACTTTCTCACTCTCTCATCTCCCATCTCAATCATTCATTCATCATCTACCTCCATCAAAATTGAAGGCAAGGAGCATAGGGGCCCAAGGAGCTAAAGGAGAAGGCCGATAGGTGGGTGATCTACCGTCGATTTGCATTTGAGGGCCCACTTGTAGGTGGGACCCATTTTGATGTATGTGTTGTAATTATGAGGGGCCCACAGTGGCGGGGGCCCTCCATCACCGTCTCTCTCTCTCTCTCATTCTATCCGTTTTGATGACGTGGACCCCACTAATTTGTGTTTCATCCGCACCATCCATCATGAATGGTGGAACTCCACCATGAAGTGCATCCGCATCCGGGTTGTCCAGGTCCCGGACACACCCAGATCCATAGCTCAACTAGCAGACCGAGTGGAGATACCACGTTTCAACACTTGAGGTTTTAGTGGGGGTGGCTAACATGAAGTGTGTGTATTGACATGGGTGTATACTAACAAGCTAAGGACGCCGGACCAAACCCCCCTTTTTGTATATATATTTTTATATAATATATATTTGATATATATATATATATATATATATATATGGGAAAAGGTACAATGCGCTCGACCTCACGAGTCTGTCCCATGAGGTCGAGCTGTGTGGGCCCCACCATGATAAGTTTCAAACATTTACCCCATCAGTCAGATGCACCATTCCATCGTGGGCCTAGGTCTCAAAAATCAAGTCAATCCATGACTTGTGTGGGCCACACCACATACAGAAGTGGAGAGGGGCCATGCACCATTAAAACGTTCATAACCATTTTTGAGGGCCTACCGAGATGTGGTTTACAAATCCAACCCATCCATTATGTGTGTCCCACTTGAATGAGGGTTTAGACCAAGTTTCAGGCGCATGCAAAACTCAGGTGGGCCCCACCAAATGCTTTTATATGTTTCTACGGTGTCTTCACATAATTTTAGATGGTATGGCCCACCTGAGTTCCGTATACGGTTGATTTTTGGGATATCCCATAATTTAAAGGGGACCTATCAAATGAATGGTGTTGATGGTCGACATGCATCATGGTGGGGCCCACACAGCTCGACCTCATGGGAGCTTATCGTCAGCTCAAGTGCATTGTACCTTTTCCCTATATATATATATATATTATAATTAACATCTAGTGGGCCACCACGTGGTCCCACCTTGATAGCAGGTTATGCATCCAGACCGTCCAGCGTCACCGCTGCTAGACGATGGGCTGGATGTTATTAAATAATATATTATATATATTATTATATCAATATTATATTATTATAAGTATGATATGGTGGGCCCCACGTGGGAACTCACCTTTGTATCCCTGAATGTGGGGCCATCTGTTTTTGGATGGCCAGCAGTGTTGGCTGCTGATAAATTCACGCTGTCCATCTATATAGTGGGACTCACCGCTGATGGATTCCATCCAAGCCGTCCATCCATTGGACTTATTCGTGGGCCTCACTCTAGAGGATGTGTTCCATCCAAGCAGTCCATCCATCTGAAGTGCTAGTGGGCCCCACTTTGATGTATGTGTAATATTCCACCGTCCAGATGGCTAAATGGTGGACTGTTTCAAATATATATATATATATATATATATAATATAATAATAATAATAATAATAATTAATAAATAAATGAGGCTGAATCAATTCTTTGGTGGGCCACGTATGTGGACCCCACCTTGATGTATGTGATTTATCCAAACCGTCCATACATTTGGTAAGCTCGTCCTCGAGCTTAAAATAATAATAATAATAATAATAATAATAATAATAATAATAATAATAATAAGACATATCCAGTTATCAGGTGGACCACACTACAGAAAACAGCGGAGCTGATAGTCTACCATTGAAATTCCCTTTATGGGATTACAGGAGTTTTGAACTAATATGATATTTGTTTTTCCTCTAAATCTAGGTCTTTGTGACCTTATGAACAGACTGGTTGGGAAATAAATCCTATGGTGGGGCGCACTGAAATTTAACGGTGGAATTCTTTATCACCACTATTATTTGTAGTATGGTCCAGATGATCTTTTGATCTGATTCATTGTTTGGATAATGCTCTAAAATGATCTCTATAGATGGATGAATGGTGCGGCCCAAATGGTGTGACCTACTTGCTGTATTTGAGAGGCGTAATATGATGTATTCGGGGCCCATGGGTTGAGACCCATTGTGATGTATTTGGAGCCTATGGGTAGAGGCCCATAGTGGTGTGTATTAGGCCATTTGATCGGCCCAATGAATTCAACCCATTTGTACTAGCCCATTTGATTCAGCCCATTGACTCAACCCATTCGATTTGGCCCATTGTGATATATTCGGCCCATTTAACTTAGCCCGTTTGATTTGGCCCATCGACTCGGCCCATTTGTATCGACCCATTTGATCGACCCAATTGACTTGGCCCATTTGATTCGGCCCATCGACTCGACCCATTTGTATCCGCCCATTTGATCGACTCAATTGACTTGGCCCATTTGATTTGGCCCATTGACTCGGCCCATTTGTATCTACCCATTTGATCGACCCAATTGACTTGGCCCATTTGATTCGGCCTAATTTATTTTACCCATTTGTACCGGCCCATTTGATTCGACCCGATGATATGGCCCGATGTTATATACATTGGCCCATGAGTAAGGCCCAATGTGATGCGTATATGCCCCATAACAAGGCCCATGATGATGTTGCCTTTGTGATTTGGGTAAACTTGTGGTTATGCCTTTTACGAGATAAATGCAAGTTGGAAAATCCTCCTTGTAGGATCCCAGGATCGAAACCTGGCATATGGGCGTTGGGAGCTAAGAATGGGACACTACAGAGGCTTTTGACACTAGATTCGGCAATCGGGATCCCTGTGAATCCGATTTTCGGGTTTTGGGTGTGATAGAAGTTAGTATCAGAGCATAACTTGGGAATACCTGAGGATAACATCACATATCTACTGATAGATACCCTACACTTTATGATTGTTGAGAACTATGATAGTTGAGAACTTAGAATGATTAGGTCCCTGAGTTCGAATACCTCAGAGACTTTCTGATAAAGCTCACCATCGTGTGTATATTCGAGAGTATTTAAGGATAATAGGTGCCTTTGTTCCTTCCTATAGGACATGCCACCCAGGAGAGTGACGCGAGCGACTCCCACTCCACCACCAGAGATCCCTGCTCCCCAGCTTGAGGATGCTGCTCCTCCACCTGAGACCGGTGTAGATCCGACCGTACCCATGAGTGCCTCCCAGTTACAACAGATGTTACAAGCTTTGATGGCTGCCCTTCAGGGGCAGGGCAGACACCCCGTTGTTTCGCTAGCCCAGGTAGAGCAGGAGCTCGCGAATGCCCTTCTTTAGGAATTCCGACAGCTCGATCCTCCATGTTTCCAAGGTGATCCAGATCCGATAGCAACCGAGAAATGATGCTCTGATGTGGAGAAGATTTTTTATACTATGGCATGTATGACCCAACAGCGAGTCCGTTTGGCAGTATTTCTTCTCTAGGGTGAGGCCGAGCACTGGTGGATCTCTGTTACCCGTGTTGCAAGGCCTGATTATATCTGGATATGGCAGGATTTTATTAATCGATTCGAGCAGCAGTACTTCCCCGACCACATTCATTGTCAGAGAGCGTTAGAGTTCGAGACTCTAGTGCAGAGGGACATACCCGCGGCATAGTACTTAGCCCGTTTAGTGGCGCTATTGAGGTTCACACCATATTTGGTTGATGACGAGGGGCAAAAGGCCTGCCGTTTCGAAAATGGCTTACGTTATGGTCTCTGAAGCTGGGTTGTTGGGCATGCGCTCCCGACTTTCAAGAAGGTAGTATGGAAGGCCCAGATTTATGAGGACGAGTGGGTCAATTCACAGAGAGATCGTGAGCAAAGAAGAGACCGGAAGAGGCAGGCCCCCTCCGGTAACTCCCAGCAGCAACAGTATCGACGGCCGCCGAGGCATAGGAATCGCTCATCCATCTAAGCATCGGCAGCACCCCTAGCACCACCTCTACGGCAGTTCACCGGTGTCAGTCATGGGTGCGGCGAGACGAAACATCGTTGGCGGGAGTATCCCCACCTTCAGCACCAGCAGTAGCGACATCAACTCCTACCATCGAGACCTCAGCAGCAGCCACGGCAGCGACAACCACAGAGAAGACACACACCTCCACAATAGGCACAGGACAGACTTTATGCAGCCCAGCAGGACCCTCAATCGTCGGAAGGAGTTGCCGACGATTCGCGCAACCAATTCATAGGACTGCCTTATTAGATTAACCATTAATAAAATTCTGAGACTGTAAGGTATCCTAGTTTCAATCGTTTCTAATCCAGGATCTGAAGTTCAGTAGGGGTCACCATTCTGTTGATGAGGCATCTTAGGAGTGCGAGGCTGAGATTTGAGAGCGTTATCCTCATCTCTTTGACGATTGATTATATATTGTATCTTGTATGTTGTCTCCGATTTTATATGATGATGTGTATTAGACCCTTGTATGAGATCATGGACCCATTATACAATTGACCCTATGAGTGTCATTCTTTGGGAGCAATGTTGGTTAAAGGTCCACATTGATGGGCAATGATGGTTGAACGCCCACATTGTGACCTTCCTTTAAGCCTTGTTAGGCCATTCCTCATCATTCTCTCGTGAGTTAACCCTAATCAGTGGGCCTCATTCGCCATAAACGGATGGTTTTGTGCTAACAGGTTTGATATAACCACGGCCGAGGGATGATCTTTATATTATGGTTCGATCGGCTGTTCATATATGGACCCCGCCTTGCTTATAGGCCGATTATCGACGTTGATTATTGGTACCGATTATCGAGGCCGATTGTCGAGGCTGATCCGATTATCGATGACTGATTCCGATTATTGAGGCTGATTTCGATTATTATTAAAGACGACTCCGATTATTGAGGCCGATTTTAATTATCGAGGCCGACTCCGATTGTCGAGGCCGATTGTCGTGGCCCATTGTGATGTATATGTGGCCCGTATTTAAGGCCCATTCTGATGAGCATTCGGCATTAGCTTGATGTATTTGAGGCCTATGTAATGTATGTGAGGCCTATGTGATAAGGCCCATTGTGTTACATTTTAGGGCCAGGCGATGGAGCCCGTTGTGTTGTATATTAGGCCCATGTGAGAGGCCCATCGTGATGTATATTAAACTCTTGAGTAAGGCCCATGGTGTTGTATATTAGGCCCTTATGTGAGGTCATGGGTCCACTATATGTTAGGCTCTATGTGGGTCATTCATTGGAGGCAATGTTGGTTAAATGTCCACATTATTGAGGTCGATTGACGATGTTGATTATTAATACCGATTATGAGTATGTGATAACATAGCATCATAATACATGCCCATACGCATCATCTACATGTTTGTTATGAGATGTGGTTGACCATTGCATAGGTTGTTATGAGACTCCCTGATAGGTGGAGATTGTCTCACATGAGCACACAGTATGTGCAGGATTGATGCATGACTGAATTGTATGACTCATGCATCTGGCATTATGTATTGTGATTACTGTACATCCTAGCGACATTAGGGCCATAGCCTCCACAGGCATATCGTAGATGGCCAGATGGGACACCAAAAATATGTTATTAGCATCAGGTTGCCATAGATGGCCCTGGGTGAATATCCCTAAACACTCTTAGTACCAAATGATGCCTCGACGTTGAGACCGAGTAGATATATATGAGCGCATGAGGGCCGTATACCAGTAGGTCGCGTCTCCTACTGTGTCGTGGTCGGTTAGGAGGGGGTGTGGCCTTACCCGCCTGAGAGAGTAGGCATAGCTAGGCTAAATTTGATCAGCTCGTGAATGGGTTCGCCATTGACGTGCCGGGTAGATATTGACCGACTACTAGCCAGGCAGATAGTGAGGTCTTTTTCACTCACCCAGTTGTGCGCTTGATGGGGCGGCAAGCTGGTGCAGTGTACTAGACCCCGGTGACGATCCTAGAGATGAACAGTACCAATATGTGGACTTATTGGGCAGGAGCTACATATTCATTAATTCACTATCCATTCGGGCTGATGGTGCGTAACTATTTGTTACGTGTGCCTTCGCAAAGGCCAGGATTTCAGTTGGGGCGCTCGACTAACCTGAGATCAGGAGTTTACCACATTGAGTCTGACTATCCAAATTTAAGTATGAGACTGGTTTGGATAGAAGTCCCTTGTGATGGACCTCGTAGCCTGCGATACTACGTACTATCATCCCGACTTCACACTCCAGCAGGTCATTCCATTCACACCGCATATTGCATTACATCCATAACATATGGTATTTTGGGTTACTGTATTTCTGCATTTATATGGTCTAGATACGGCATCTGATATTTGGTTCTTATGACTCCTCATTTGTATAGTTGATCTGTATTGTGTACTCTGATATTGTTTGACTCATGGACTTGTCAGTATTTCCGCTTACTCTGATATCATATGATTCATGATCTTACCCGTATTTTCGATATTGTATGATTATGACGTTGTATTTGTGTGCTTGGCACTTATCTTGTCCACACACTTTCACCACCCTCTAAGTTTTTTATAAGCTTATGTACTATAGATGCGTATAGGAGATGATAGGTTGCAGCAGCGTGGAGCTTGGAGCATGTAGCTGACTTCTGGAGTTTTGATTTTAATATATGTATTTCCCTTTCAGCATTATATTCAAATGTTTATATTAGTGGATATGTGATGATGATGTTACTTTTGTGATTTAGGTAAAGTTGTGGTTATGCCTTTTACGAGATAAATGCACGTTGGAAAATCCTCCTTGTAGGATCCCAGGATCGAAACCTGGCAAATGGGCACTGAGAGCCGAGAATGAGATACTACAGAGGCTATCAGCACCAGATTTGACATCGGGATCCCTGTGAATCCGATTTTCGGTTTGGGACGTGACACATCCCATTAGGCCGTATCACATGGGTCTCAAATACATAACATGGGCTTAATACATATCACAATGGGCCTCGTACAAGGACCTCATATACATCGCATTGGGCCACACTCATGGGCCTCAAACACATCACAATGAGCCTCTCATACGGGCCCAATATACATCACATCAAGGTGGGACCCACACACTATATTTTTATTTTATTTTATTATATCTACACCATACATCTATTTTTTTTAATTTTTTTTAGAGATCATTTAGAGCATTACCCAAAAATATGAATTATATCAAAAGATCATCTGGACCATACCATAACGTTGATTTTCCATCCAAACTGTTCATATGGTCACAAAGACCTGAATTAAGAGAAAATAAATTTCATATTGATCCAAAAACTCCCTTGACCCCAAAAGGGTTTCAATGGTAGACATTCAATCCCCACGGTTTTGCAGTGTGGTGCACTGGATAAATAGATCTATCTTATTTTTAGTCTTAAGCCTTAAGACGATCTCACCATCAGGATGGACGGTTTGGATATAACACATAGATCAAGGTGGGTCCCACCGTCCAGCCATCTGGATGGTGTGGATAAGACCCATACATTAGCGGTGCGCGCCACACAGCACACCATCCAGATGGACGGTGTGGATATGAAATTCATATATCAAGGTGAGTCTCACCTGCCCACGTCCAAAACGAATGGATGGAGTGTATAAAACACATGCATAACAGGGCCCCGCACCACCTGTCCAGATGGACGGGTGTGGATATAAAACAGATACATCAAGGTGGGTCCCACCTGCCCACATGTGTCAGACGTGTGGGGTGGGCCCACACCTCAAACAGATGGAAGGTGTGGATACACACATGCAAAATTTTTAAATCAAGCTGGTATTTGTGCACTCCAACGTCCAGGCCTATATCGGGTGGAATCCACCGTCCAGCAGATGGATGGTGGAGATATAACATCTACATCATGGTGGGTCCACATGTGTGGACACCATGTGCCATCAAGGCAGGCCCCACCACTGATGGCCAGGATAAAACACATACATCATGCGGCCCTTGGCCCGGATAAGGTATTTGCAGCTAGTGCGTCGAGCACCTTCCAAACATCTGGACGGTTAGGATGATACACATACATCATGGTGAGCCCCACCATCCAGTCTATCTGGACGGTGGATACAACAAATGTGACAAGTTGGGTCCACACGCGTGGCCCACTAGTTTCTAATATAAGCTGATATTTGTGTTTTCGCTACGTTCAAACCTGCTGGACGGTCTGGACAGCAGCCCTGTCCGGGCTGGTCACGACCCACCTGGCCCACGTACTCACTACGTAGATGGACAGTGTAGATATGCAGCACATACATTGAGGCAGGGACCATCAGGGTGGGCCACACAGTCCCAGGACCAGGCAGATAATTGGGTTTTGCCTTAAACCTGAGCCCAAAATGGCAGCAGGTGGCCCTGTTGCTGGATAGTGGGCGTTCCACTATTGGATAGTGTGTGGGCCCACTTGATGGATAGTGTGGATCCAATATACACCAATAGGGGGGTCATCATACAGGGGAGAGAGAGAGAGAGAGAGAGAGAGAGAGAGAGAGAGAGAGACGTAATGTGAGGCGGGGAGGAGCTCTGCCACTATGAGCTCCCCCTAGACAATCACAATACATACATCAAGATGGTCCCAAATCATGTGGGCCCTAAATAAAAAATCAAGATCAAATGCTATGAACACCCACCGATTTCATTCCTTCTTAGCTCCTTGGAATACTATGCTCCTAAGCTCTCTCTTTGATAGAGGTTGATGAGATTTGAAGGGCTAGGATAAAAGATGAGGGGTTAGGAAGGTGGGCCACACTCTTAGCTCTCTCTTGGGAAGCTTGGATGTCTACACTCCCTTTGGTTGTTTGGAAAATGGAGTGAGAAGTGAGAGAGAGAGAGAGAGAGAGGAGTGGTGTGAATGACATGGGAGGCATGGGTCTCATTGACTTGTTGGTAAGAAAGGAATAGCTAGGTATGGGTGTTGTTGACTTTTAGGTGAGAGAGGGATGGGTAGGGTATGGGTTGTACTTGACTTAATTGATTGATGTGATGTTTGGTAGAGATTCTCTCGGAATTCGCAAAGCGCGGTATTTTTTCGAGATAAATGCGGGCCCATAACTCCTCACATCGGTGTTAGACTTGGCGTTGGAACAGCGGTGATGGCGCGATCGCAAGGGTACAAGTCTCGGGTCGAGCCAACTCAGATCAATAGGATGCGGCTCATGGTCGCGCACAAATGTTATCTACACGTCGCGGGTCGCCGGAATTCGACCGGGTGAACCGCGGGAGTCTCAAGAATGGTATGGAGTAGGATACGGGCCTGACAGATTATATCAATGAATGTAAATAACATACAAAAGTAAAAGATTACACTATTAAATATAATTAACTAGCAGAAAATTAAAGGGATTACATTAAGGAATGTAAATAACGGATAATTGAAAGATAGATTTGGTTTGATTGAGTTGGTATGAGATAATTTACTTTACTAAAATACTTTAGTATTTATAACCTTAACCTAGCTATGTAGATGTTCCCACGTTCTTACGATCGTTATAACCGTTTAGCATGACTGAACCTTCTTTTATTATATACACGACATCTATCCTATAATCACTTCTAGATGATCAATCTTCACTCGACCACTTAGTGGATGGCATAGCATTGATTGACGCGATCCACCTATATTATTGTAGAATTATCTTCGTATATTCTAAAAGATCTCTAAAGATACCATGCAAGTCCATCCAGATCACACACAACCTGTTTTGATTTATTTTTATAAGAATTGGCAACAATGGAAATAATAATTAGTTGTTTTGTATCAAGGTGGTATTAGAGCAGGAGGTGATGAAAAATAAAACATTACAATAACCTAACAAGTTTTCAAGTGTGGGCATTTCATCCCCATTGTTTTGTGGTGTGGTCCACTTAAGCTTTGAATCGACATAATTTTGATCTCATAGTCTTACATGAGTTGCCAAAACAAATGGACAGCATAGATAAAACACAAGCATTTAGTGGGCCCCATTGAGGAAGACTGTTTCATGTTAGGAATTGAGTTTTTGGAAAGTAGAAGAAAACTACAAATCTCTAAAAATAAATATAGATTCACGGAAGAAGAGTGCAGAAGAATAAAAAAACAAACAAACAAACTTGCATGATATAATGGAAGACAACGAAGAAGGAAAAATAATTGAACTGGGTGATGATTTAAAGGTTTAGATCTTTCCTCGCCTGTCTCTAAAATCCTGCAGAGCATGCCTATCCATCTGTAAACGGTGGAGATCTCCAATCACTCATTATCCGTCCATGATCTTGGATGGGACAGAAGACGAAGGAGGAAAAATAATAGAATGATTTAACGGCCACGAGGAGGTTCACCCGAGTATCTAACTCATGGGATGTGGTGCTTAAGTTATATGAGATAAATGGATTGATTCGCCACACTATCAATTTGAGCTTTTAGAGGAAGTGGTTAGTGTTGTGCTTCGATTTACAGTTTTTTTTTCATGTGACAAGTGTAGACATTCCAAAATTAAATGTGCGGCTTAATTCAAACTGAACAACTATGACCCCAAGCACCAAGATATGCAAATATGTAGTATGTGATTGAGATTAAATAAGATCAGTTGCCTATTCAACCAATTACATATTGTGTTAAAAGGATCAGGCGATAGTCAAAGGGTAGGACTTTTCAATACAGATAAAAGAACAAGAAATGAATTCTTACAGTCGGTCACGAAGAACAGCTATAAAACACCTTCCTGGATGGAGTACTCTAATTGATGCTCGAATTGAATTCAACATATGAGCATAGATCCAAATTACAACTAAAATTAACAGTTACTTGATTAACACTATAGATTATACTAAGGAATGTAAACAACAAACAAAAGTAAAAGATTACACTATTAAATATAATTAACTAGCGGAAAAGTAAAGGGATTACACTAAGATAGAAAAGTAAAGGGATCACACGCAACCCGTTTTGATTTGTTTTCATAAGAATTGGCAATAATTGAGATGAAAAATTAGTTATTATGTATCAAAGTGGTATTAAAGTGGGAAGTGATTGTAAGACTCCATCAGGTGGGCCACACATGATCATCAGTTCAGATTTGACCGTTAGATTATTCAGATTGAGTGATTCAATAGGCCCTATTTTAGTTGTGATTATTGTAAATAGGTTTGGGGTAGGACGCTTGAACCAAGGTCCATATACTCGGTTATTAAGTCAGATATGGAAACCTACGGTGTGGAGATCCTAGAGGGGAGAAGTGTGATGGGTTAAGCTTTTGGTCCTCTTTCCGATAAATAAATATCTTGGTCCCCTTACCAACATAAGAGAGAAATCCTAGTCCTATTGAGAGGTTCTCTTAAAGGTGTAAGATGTGGAAGATCAAGATTCTCGTTGGCGATATCGAGAAGGCATTGTGATGTCTTCTCAATCAGGTACGCCTTAAGATTATTGTGTTAAATCTCCATAGTTGATGCATATACGATCCGTCAATTCCGCAATGCAGATCTAATAGTGATTATAAATAAAACATTATAATAACCCAACATGTTTTCAACCGTGGGCATTTCATCCCCATTGTTTTGTGGTGTGGTCCACTTGAGCTTTGAATCAACATAATTTTTTAGCTTATACTCTTACATGAGCTGCAAAAAAGGATGGACATCACGGATAAAACACATGCATCATGGTCGGCCCCATTGAGGAAGACTGTTTTACATTAGGAATTGAGTTTTGGAAAATAGAAGAGATAAGGAGAGCTAACGATGTCCTAGAAGGGGAGTAAATAGGACAATGCCAGATAATCCAAATAAATGTGGAATATATAAAGATTACAAAAATCTGAAACCTTAATTGTAAATGATTCTTAGGACAACCTTCACCTAAAAATTAAGCAGAACAACATTATTTCATGAATATCTTTAAAATCAAAATTTCAAACTAACAAGAGAAGATAAAAGAATTACAGCATTCACAACAAGAATGAAATAATAAATAGTATCTACCACTAAAAGATTAAAGCATTCACCACAAGGCATAATGGGTTATAGTGATTTGGTGCTTAAAACAACCACACCTACTCCACTCCCAAAATTACTACCTTCGTAATTTTGGTTTTCACTCTAATAAGGTTTTTACAGGTTCACCTTAACAACCTGATACAGTTCCCTGTGATTTTCATGGGCTATCACTATAAAAACTCCTTTTGTGATTTTCACAAGCTATCACAAATAGAAACTCCACTGAGATTTTTATAGGCTATCTCAGAGAAACTTCACCGAGATTTTCACAGGTTATCTCAGAAAAACCTAAAATGAAATATAGTAAATGTACTTATCTTCAAATGGAGATTCAAAGACATGGTAGAAGCTTGTAGTAGAAGAACTTCTTTCTTGAACATAGATGGTGCAGTGTTTAATCAGACAGAAAGAATCTAGGGTTTTATAAATTTTATAAATGAAAAACCTAAATGCTACTTGATTCAATTCTCTTAAATCTCAAAGAAGAGTATAGATTACCCTCTTAGAATAAGATTAAAAAGATCTTGAGATAAAAGAATTGAATAAGATATAAATTAAATTTATAAATACCAACAGATAGCTTGTAGAGGACTTGAGCTTCTTTGTCTCTTGCAGAAGGATTATAGTAAATTTTCATTGTAATTTATAATGAGAGAAATACTCAATTTATAGGCAAAGAGGTTGGAACTTCGGCTAACCTAAGACTGGCTTCGACTGACAGGATTCCACTGGATTTATTCCAACTACTATCGGATCGTGTGGGATAAGATCTATCCAAAATTTGGTTGGCCTAATATCAAATCATCACAATTCGGCTGGCCAAATTCCCGCAAAAATCAAAGATTTATGTTACTGGAATTTCACCCGAACTTTCTCAGGCTAGTCGAATTTTCAATAGAATTTGTTATTTTGTTCGGGCTTGAAGTTAGGATGGCCGAATTCTAGGGCAAAAACACTTATTAAAACCCAAGTTATTGAATTTTTGAAAGTACCTAAACCTAAGGTTTTTATATGGTTATACCACCCGTGTTTTAACAAATATATGAGACACATTATCTTAAACTTTGACTTGATCTTGCCTTGAATATGAGCGTCAATTTCTTGAAAAGATGTGACGATTTTGGGTTGATCATAAGTCGATCTTGAGTTGATCTTCAGGCATGTATCTTCAGGCATGTAGAGTCTTTGTAATTCCATACTTGTGATCAAACCTTGAAGTACTTTTGTTTTACGAAATTTGACAATCTATATGTACTTTATATAACAATACTTAGAACTACAAATCTTTAAAAATAAATATAGATTCATAGATAAAGAGTGCAGAAGGCAAAAAACAAACTTGCATGATATAATGGAAGACAACGAAGAAAAAAATAATGGAAATGAGTGATGATTTAACGGTTAAGATCTTTCGTCACCTGTCTCTAAAATCCCGCACAGTATGCCTATCCGTCTGTAAACGGTGGAGATCTCTAATCACTCATTATCCAGCCATGATCTTAGATGGGACCGAAGATAGAGGAAAATTAATAGAATGATTTAAGGGATATGATCTCGCCTGGCCGGCCTTTAAAGTCCCGCACAGCATACCTATCCAACTAATAACGGTTGAGATCTGAGATCACTCATCTTCGACTGAGTCAGGGGTGACTTGGGGTCCGTCTAAGATCGAGTCGTTGACTCATGGTGCATTTTGACGTTTGCATGGACAACGTGGTGGGCCTACGGGGATTCAGATTCTGTTGTGATCCCTCCAAGTCGGTCCAGGTGGATGCCGGAAAAGCTGTGTGGCCCTACTATGACATATGTGTTTTATCCATGCCGTCTATCAATTTTCCCAGCTTGTTTTAGGTTGTAGGCTCAAGAATGAGTTAGATCTAACTCTCGGCTGGACCACACCACAAGAAACAGTGGTGATTGAATTCCCAACTATAAAAGCTTCTCAGGGCCACAAAAGTTTTGAATGAAGCTGCTTTATTCGGGACTTCGTGACCTAATCAACATGTTGGGTGGCAAACAAACATTAATTCAGTAGCCCCTTGAAAGTAGCTGTAGGGTTCAACCATCACTATTTCCTGTTGTGTGGTCCACTTGAGATTTATATTTGCCTTCTTTGGCCCGAAGTTCTCCCACAAGGATTCTGAGTGGGGTCCACTGTGATATTTGTGAGAAAATCAACCCGTCCATCTATTTTGCAAGCTCATTTTAGGATATTCGTCCGTAAATAAGATGGATCCAAAATTCAAATGGTCCACACGAGAAGAAATAGTGGGTATTTAGTGACCACTTATATGGCCACAAAAGTTTTGTATTAGTTTAAAATTTTGGTGTTTACACTTCATCTAATGACCTTATAAACGGTTTGGATGGCATATAAACATCAAGTTAGCCTAAGAAGGTTTCAACAGTGGGCATTCTTTTCCCCACTGTTTCATCTGGTATAGCCCACATGAATTTTGGATCATCCTCATTTTCTGCCACATGTCCTAAAATGAGCTCAAAAAATGGATGAACAGATTGGATTTATCGTAAACGTAACAGTGGACCCACCTTACATCCTTGCGCAGGAACTTCGTGGGAAAGGCCTTTATAGGAAATCCGCAGCCATAAAACACATACATCGAGGACCCACATCATCGACAAAACACATACATCGAGGACCCACATCATCGACAAGTTCCGAAACCTCGATAGTGGAGGGGTCACTATCGAGTATGAGTCCGGCTCATGGAGCTCTCTTGTTTTACTTGCATGGTGTTGCGGATGATTCGGGTCCGATAGGGATGGGAACAAAGTCGCCGCCTTGCAAGTATCGCAAGGCGAGCAATCGTAAAACGGATGTGGATTAGCTGCGACCCGAATCGAGCCACGTGGGTTTCACCCTGACCGTGGGGCCCACCTTGATGTGTGCATTGTACATCCACGCCGTCCATCTGGTGTGCCAGTTCATTTTCATGGCATAGACCTAAAAATGAAGCAGATCCAAACATGTGGACCACACCATAGGAAACAGTGGTGACTGACCATTAAAAACTTTTGGTAGGCCACAACAGTTTTCGATCAAGCTGATATTTATGTTTTCCTTTCATCAAGTTCTGTATGACTTTATCAACCTGATGGAAAATAAAATTTACAGTAGAGACAAGGAAGTTTTTAACGGTGGCATTCTATGAGCACTTTTCCTATGGTGTGGTCCACCTCGGATTTGTATCTACTTCATTTTTTGGAACATGCACTAAAATCAGGAAATCGGATTTCCTACTGAGTTACTCGGAAGGCTCTCATTGTACTGAGTAAAGTCAGTTGGGCCTACCTTGAATGTATGTGGTCTATCCATGCCATCCATCTGTTTTTCCATCTAATTTAGGGTGTGTTTGGATGGGCGGCCTGGATGGGATTGGGTTGTATTAGGGTGGATTGCACGGCTTTCAAGATTGTGTCAGTGGATTATATGCATTCCCACTGGATTGCTATATCCAGCGGCTCAGCTAGTGGTGTGTTTGGACGGGCGGACGGCTCTTGGGAATGCGTGGAGTGATTGTGTTTGGACGGGCATGGGATTGCATGCCATCCATGGGATTGATATACCCGTGATAACGTTACTTGGAAAGGACAGTTATAACTATTTCCCGCCAATGGACGAATTGCATTGGTGTCCGGCCATCAACTCCGTGGTAGGGGAGTCTGTGCTCTCTGCGTCACCCCATGATGAAAATGTTTCATCCATGCCCTTCATCCATTTTGACATATCATCTTACACCGTTGTCCCAAAAATTAGAGGGCTATATATCTCAGGTGGACCACACCACATTAAGATATAGCATCAAGCCCATTATTTTACCAGATAATTTCACATCAAATCTCTTCATGAATGCCATACAAGCCCATATAGAGATATAAAACAGATATCAAAGAATATTAACTGTATGTGGACCCCACTGGTGTTTTCTAAGGTCGACCCTCAATCAATACTATTTCCTGTAATGTAGTCCACATGATTTTTGGATATATGTAATTTTTAAAATCACACTGCATAGCAATGCATAAATGAGGACGGATGTCATGGATGAAATAGATACATTGTGGTGGGGCCCACAGCACCGACCACCAGCCATTACCTGATGTCGGTGGGAGTAGCAAGTCCCGTCGCTTACCTTGACATGCCTATAGCTTGTTTGGGTCATAGAATTGTGTGGGGCCCACTGATGTATGTCTCATCAACGCCAGTAATATCTAGTTTATTCAATCAATATCACTATCACTATGGAACATGTCCACGTATCCACATGGACCACATCATGTGGCAGTGGTGTGATGCAGATGATTCCAAAAAATATATGGCAGTCTAAAAAAGAGATGTATGAAAACATGAGAAACATAAGTTGTATGGGAAAAAGAGAGGAGAAGAAACAAGTGACATATAAAGAGTTACAGTCATCCGTGTTGGGTTAGAATTTGAAAATAACAAGGATGACATGAAAAAGGACACCGATGCCAAGTAGAAGAGCACATAATATTTCTCCATCTGATCGAGTTGATGGGGGAAGATCATCAGTCGACACGGCCATAGAAACCATGGCCTGCGTCGCCTATACCGTCTGCATTGTCTGTCGGATGGACGAAGATGAAGAATGGCGGATGTCCAACTCATCAGAAAATGCAGCGACCTGAACCGCATGAGATTCCGTGCAAGGTCTCAATAGTGCACATGCCTTACTGAAGTGACCATCCCAGCATACAACTGCCTCTTTCCAGTTCCTGAATCGTGGTGTCTCGCTCCACTAAAGCCCTCCACCTCCAACCGAGCATCGTCCCAACACATGTATATTTCAGGCCTACGTCCCACTAAGACGACGTAGTACTTATCCTTTCCCATCTGCAATGACATTGACGTAATTGGCACGAGATTCGTGTGTTGGAATAGAAATTCGCAAACGAAGTTTACATGCAGTATTGTCCTATCGAGTAGCATCGTAAAGTACAAATAGACTTACTAAATGAAAACAAAATCCAGTTGTATGTACGTACCCTTCCAAGCAAGTGGATTGTATGGTCTTATCTGTCTTAAGAAAATAAACTTACCAATGCATGCATGTGAAACTATATAAAAGATGTTATTACATAAAAGTTATCGCCACAGCATAATTGTCATATTGGTATATACTACGTATATACCACCATATGTGTCAATCCAAAAAACTAAATCTAAAAAAAAAAAAAAAAAAAAAAAAAAAAAAATCCAAGAAAATCAAGTATATCAAAGTTATTATATACCAACAACTAACAACCAAGAAAACATAACCAAAGATATTTGAAATCCTCAGATGGATCCGACATCTCGATCACCAAAGTGGTCATGGAGTGTTTTCTTCTACCAGTCAATGCGGCGCTCAGGTTGTAGACTCACAAAGAACGATGCCAGATCCTTATCCTTACTCAAGAGCTGACCAACCTCAAAAAACTCTGAGTTGGTCAGGCCCTGAACCTCTTCTAGTACATCAAGTACTTTAGAAGTGTGATTCCAATTGAAAATCTAGACATAACGCCCAGAAAATGGTTTGAGGGTTAAAAAAAATAAGATATATGACAAAAACATGAAAAACCAGCTTCACACGAGGCAGAGAGTAAAATTAAAATGATATATGACATAAAATTTTATTTGAATATGTTGGTTATATAGGACGAAAATGAATTGAAGCACAAGAAAGTAAACTAAAACAAGCCCGTAACTTGATACATACTAGAAAACAAGCAATTCCAAGTTACATGATGGAATGAGATCAACCAGTTGTCTTGATAACTCAAAGCATATTTTTCCTGTAACTTATGAATTGGAAACATGCACATGCTGACATGCATGTTCTGGAATGATATCAACCAGTTGTCCTGGCATAATTTCGTAAACATCATCTGATTGGCAGCAACACGTCAGATATGTAAATGGAAGTATTCATCACTAATCCTAGCTATGGAATCAAGTACATTTCACAGAGATCTTGTCGCCATCCAAACAATAAAGCAAATTTCTGTTTTTCCATATGAACAGAAGAGTAGAAACTTACCTCTTAAACGTCTCTGTAATGAACAAGAACGATGTGCTCAACACTGTTTCCTGAAAAATGGAACAACATGTATTAGAAATATTCCTTCAGTTAAAATAACACACAACCATAATAAGCAAGTTCCATCATACACCATTGAATGTAAATTAGATGTTGTTGGCATATAGGCCATTGGCTTTTCCCATATGAAGGGAGTGTGCAATATTAACTACCAGATCATTATGAAACCATACCAGATATGTATAACAGATAACAATGAGATTAGAGAAACCATACCAGATAAACTTTAAGGAAAATCAACCATGCTACGATTAACGAAATGAGAAATTCATAACATATAGATTCTAGGAAACAACAAAAGGGGAAAGAATTTCTATGAAGACAAAATACAAGGGAAGTATTTGTGAAAGATCTCTATATTACAATCGAAGGCCGAGATTGGAAAACCCAATATATATTTCAAGTACACGACAATAGGGAGGAAAAAAAATTCAAGTTCATCCACATAGCGACAAAGGTTGATGTTTGAGGTTCAAGTTCATCCATATAACAGTGAGATTTTAATATGGATACATAGAAAACCACATTCATTTGATTCATATAAATAGGAAAAAAAATATATAAATGAACATACACATGTACATGACATTTGAGGTTCAAGTTCCTCTCTGATTTTGGGGCAGGGCATAGCTACTGGGCTATCAAATCAATGCTCTTGATCAACAATTTATGGCCCTAATTAATACTGGATCAATGAGGCCTGCTACTCTTGCTGTCTTGTCTCTATAACTCAAGTTCATTTGATTCATTGTATTAAATTGAAGGTGCACCCAAGTATTCATCGCACTAGATCAGCATACTTCTTCTAATGGGAATCACATGGTGAAGCCCAATTTCACAAGAGAAAAGGGCCCCACTACTTCCATGAGCATTTGGAATGCACCGAGGACATCATGTTTTGAATGGTGGTGTCTTCCCTATGAGTTGTTCATTAGATTTGCAGGCAAATGGAAACTCAGAACATGAAGGAGAACCCAAAAATGCAAGAAAGAACAAAAAGAATTCTTCGTGAAAAACAAAAGCATATAGAAACATATCAGTAAAGAGCATTCGTAATTCATATCCATTGCTACTTCTCCAGAGATGAACATTGCAAATGATACATGTTGACAGATAATCAGATTTGTCAAACCCAATGTCTTAAAATTCAATAGTCTATCGAAGTTAGAATCCATATTAAAAAACATACTGAGAAACACATCAGCCCTCAAAACAAGCTCTAGTTTTGGAAAATAGGAGTTGAATTAACAGGATTCTGATGCAAATCCATAGTGTACACTGAATGTGAAACAGATGGAAATTTATGGCCATACATTACACCAAATACCTGATTTCCTCTCATTTGATTTATGACAAAAAAGCACAGATAGACAACAGTAAATGAAGATATCATTTGATCAAACTATCATCTATACATGCACTTTAAAAATCAGTAATATTCATGACTGGATGTCAAGGAAAACTAACAACAAGAAAACCATCTGAGATATACCGTAAATAACACTCTAACTTGATAAATTGAACTTCTCATAAGAACAGTCTATTGCAAATAGTCCACATATATCCACTTTATGTAACAATCCAAAAGGACAATCTATTAATAGAAGAACAGTCTACAAATCTCTAACACTACTTGCAATTAAATCATTATCAGGTGTATATTACACCAAATATACACTTTCTGCAACCCAAAGAAACCCCAAATGGTATAGTTTGAAAGATAATTAGATTTGTCAAACCCAATATGTCTTAAAATTCCATAGTGTATCATTTGGGTTTAGTCCATATTGAAAAACATTTCGAGAAACATACAACTGTCAAAAGTGGATCCAGATTTGGAAAACACATCCATAAGATAACAGGATTCTGATGCAAATCAATAGTCTAAACTAAATGTGAAACAGAGTGAAATTTATGGGCATACATTACACCAAGAACCTGGATTCGTTGAAAACCAACAACAGAAAATCCATGTGAGATATACCAAAGTAACACTGCAACTAGGTGAACAGAATTTCTCATAACTACAAATATATTGCAAAAAGGTCCAGAAATATCCACTGTATGTAACGATCCAGATGAATAGTCTATTTTCAGAAGAACGGTGACTAAGTCTCCACTTTAATTACCAAACTATCATCTATACATGTACACTAGAGTAGAAATATTTATAACTATATACTCAAATGACAACAATCTATTTTCAGCATGAACAGAAAGAACATTGATAACTATCATCTATACATTGATTAAACTATCGTCTATACATGTACATTAATCAAATGAAAAATTCATAACTGGATTCTAAGGAGATCAGTCTATTCCTAGATGAAGGAAAAAATCCATAATTGTCATGTATACCTTCATCATACTATAATGTATACATCTATACTTTATGTGAAATTCCAAAAGAACAGTCTATTCTCAACAGAATAGAGACTAAATGTCCATTTTAACTTCCAAAGAAATCATTATCACAAGAACAGTCTAAAAGTTTCCACTTTTTGCAACCTAAACAGACACCAAATGAGGACGGTTCAAAGATTTTCACAATTGTTAAACACAAGATGATCCCAGAAATTCCACAGAACCTGATTTTCAAGCATTTGTTTTATGAAAGCAAAAATGCATGGACAGATATAAACAAAAAAAAAAAAAAAAAGACGTTGACATTGATCAAACTGTCATCTATTCATGTACTTTAGGCATGAGAAATAAATAACTGGAATACAAGGAGAACGGTCTATTCTCAGAAGAACAAAAAATAAATAAATTCATAATTATCATCTATACATTGATCAAACTATCATATATACATGTACTTTATATATGAAAAATTCATAATTGGATTCCAAGGAGAACAGTCTATTCTCAGAAGAACAGTGTCAAATTAAACAGCTTACATCTATACATTGATAGAACTATCATCTATACATGTACTAAAAAACACAAAATTTCATAACTGGCTTCCAAGGCATATAGTCTATTCCCAGAACAATCCTTCAAAATTCATATTTGTCATCTATACACTGATCAAACTATCATCTATACATTTACAATAGATCAGCAGAACATGATTTTTGATAACAGGATTATGTTGTCCAAGTGTAAAATCCAGCAACAGAAAATCCATCTGAGATATAGCAACAACAGACAAATCCAACAATTGATATACCAACAACAGAAAACCATCTGAGATATACCACTAAATCCATCTGACATATACCAGAAAACGATATGAGATATACTAGAAAACCATCTCATTATAAAAGAAGAAGATACCATAGACTCAATCAAAATAAGAAAAAGGAAAAGATATACAGGAAATGAAAAAAAATAAAAGACAAAAATAACACCAAAATAAGAACATCTAAAATATGTAATTCTCAGCAGAGAAAATAAGTTTGAAATATGACTAAATAGACTAAGTACCGCAATTTGCAAGGAGTTAGCTACCCATAAATAGGAAAAAGCAAGAATATTTAAATAGAACTATATGCTACAAGAAACACATGCACAGATCTATAACAATGTGATATTAGAATACTAAAAAAAATAAAATAAAGTCATTGAAATCTGATGACATGTTGGAAATACATATGGGATATACCAACATGTGTGAATTCCATCTAAGATATAGCAACAACAGACAAATCCATCAATAGATATACCAGTAACAGAAAACCATCTGAGATATACCAAAAAAATCCATCTCAGATATACCTACATCTGTAAAACCCATCTAAGATATACCAACATAAGAAAATGCGACAATATATATACCCAGAATAGAAAAATCCATCTGAGATATACCAGAAAAAACCATCTGACATATACCAACATGTGTAAAATCCATATGAAAGATTTATATGCAATGAAAATCCAACATTAGATATACTGACAACAGAAAATCCACCTTAGATATACCAGAGAATCTATCTCAAATATACCAACAACAGAAAATCTCTCTCAGATATACCCACAATAGAAAATCAAGTAATAGATATACCAACAACAAAAAATCTACCTAAGATATACCTATGCAAAACTGTCTGAGATATACCAACAATAGAAAACCCATCTGAGATATACCAATAGCGGAAAATCTAGCAAGAAGACTTACTTAATCAGATGGATGTAATGAAAGGCGACAACAATAGGATGCGAATGATCAGGGTATATGACGTATTGTCTGAAAATCCACCCCCGCATAAATCAGAATCTCAAACAAAGCTGTCGCAGCCAACGACAAAAGCCAACTCCATATCGGAGGGCTTGTCTTACCTGTGACGAAGCCGCATACATCACATGCATGCAAAACCACCTCATCCCTCTCAGGCGCAACACAAATCAGGCCTTACCGGAACATGTAAGAGAAATCGGGGTTTACTCATAGAATTTGGGTGAGGAAGAGGACCTACCTCTGCCCAAGAACACCGTTAGTTCATGATGGTAGTGCTGGCTTGACTAATGACGGCCATCGTGACCTGAAACGGCTTCTTATGACTCCATTTTGTGCTAAAATAATCATCTCCCGCTACCATCTCTTCTGCCAAACTGCCAAATCCCAACATCTGAAAACCGATCCGGATTTCATCCGTACGATGGACATCAGGCGTGAGAATGGTAGGGAGAAAAAACTCCAATCTAGCACTACTCCCGCAGGATTTCGTCGTACCACCGATAACCCCTCGAATCTAGTGACCAAATCCTTCCAAATCCAGTGGATTTTCTTGCTTGTTGCGAATCCACCGCCCGTCCAAACAAACGGCTATATGGATATTGTGGGATTCGAGGAGCTTATCCCACCTAATACGGGCTACTCCATCATAAGCCGCCCGTCCAAACACGTCCTTTAAGGGGTTGAGCCCAAAATTGAAGCATATCCAATGATCAAGTGGATCATACCACAGGAAATAGTGGGGATAATGATTTCCACCATTGAAACCATTCTAGGCCTCACAGTGATATTTATTTGTCATCCAACCTGTTTAAGATCATACAAAAATGGATGAAGGGAAAACACAAAAATAAGCTTGATCCAAAACTTCTGTGGCTCCCGGGAAATTTTCAATGGTAGACGAACAATTCAACTATTTCCTGTGGCGTGGTCCATTTGAACATTGTATATGCTTTATTTTTGGGCTCAAGCACTAAAACTATTCAGTAAAATGGGTGGACAGAGAGGATAAAATACATAAATCATGGTGGACTTCATAGAGTTTACTCGATATGCTAAGCGTAGTGAGTTATTATGCAATCCGCTTCCTAAAATCAGATAGCAAAATGAATGGAATGTGTGCCATGCACTGCACGTGCTATCTACTGCATGCAATTGTGCACACGTTTGGTATGCATTACACGTGACACACGTGTGTGCCACATGTAGGTGCATGAGAAGTGTGTATGTTGTGTGCATGAAATGTGTTTGGCGTGTGTGTACAAGATGGTGTATGTGGTGTGCGGTGGTAGTGAATACAATGGCACATGGATGGATGATGTAGATGGGTCAGTGTATAGTTAGATGGACAAATAAATGGTTAGATGGGTTGGTGTATGATTGATGGATGGACTCAAAGATGTACATATGGATTGAAGGTGAGTTGCACAGATAGAATATGGGGATTAGTTAGATGAAAGGGTGATGAACGGTGACTTTTAGAAGAGCTGATGTGGGCCCCACAATGAGTAGGCAGTCAAATAGATGGGTAGGATTATAGATCTTCTGTCACGCCCTAAACTCAGAAACCGGGCTTGCAAAATTCTCGATTGTCGAATCCGGCGCCGACAGCCTCCTTAGTACCCCATTCTCGGCTCACAACACCCATATACCAGGTTTCGATCCTGGGATGCTACAAGGAGGATTTCAAACATGATTTGATTCATAATGAGCATAACAAAAGCATAACCCACGAACAATAACCACAATAACACCATCACAAAATCCCGTTGTAAGACCTGTACCCTAGTCCGTACCATTCTGTAGGCTTCTGCGATCCTACCTGTTGAATTCTGGCAATCCTCGACCTATATCCAATATTTGTGCGCGATCCTAAGCCCGGTCCCGTATATCGAAGTCGATTCGAACCGAAACTTGTATCATAGCGACTGCGTCGTTGCCCCGGTTCCAACGCCGCGACTCGCACATCGAACCGATACCCAGGATAGAAGATGTCAGCCCGTGTTCATTTCGAGGAAACGCCGTGCGTTGCGAATATCGAGAGAATCTATGCGAAATGTCCCATCAATCAATCAATCACTCATGTCAAGTACAAGTCAAGTCACTCCATACCCAAGTACAACAACCCATACCTTTCTCTTACACAAGCAAGCCCAAAGTCAACCCTCACATCACTTCACCTCTCTCTCCACCCATCCCTTCTTACAACACATCACTCCACCCATCCCCATCACTCTATCACCTCTTATCATTCCCATCACCACACTCTCTCTCTCATTTCTCAAATCTCCCAAGTAACCCAAAGCTCCACACGTCCAAGCTCCTCCCTCCCAAATGCCAAGTGTGGCCCACTTTCCATACTCTCTCATCTCCCATCTCAACCATTGATCCATCATCTACCACCATCAAAAGTCAAGTGAAGGAGCTAAGGAGGCTAAGGAAGCAAGGTGAAGGCTAAAAGGTGGGTGATCTTTGAGTTCTATAGTTGATTTCATGATTTGACGACCCACTTATTGGTGGGACCCATTTTGATGTATGTGATGTTCCATAAGGGGCCTATAGTGACGGGGTCCCTCAATCACCGTCTCTCTCTCTCTCTCTCTCTCTCTCTCTCTTTCTTTGAATGGTGATGATGATGAAGGGTGAATGAGGCCCACCATGAATCATGTATTTCATGTGGGACCCATTGGATGAACGTGTTGGATCTATGCCATCCAGCCCATTAGCGGGCCAAAATGAAGGAAAACATAAATATCGGGTGGGCCGCATTCATGTGAGACCCACCTTGATGTGTGGGCCACGACCGTGTGAGACCCACCATAATGCATGTGTTTCTCCATGTCGTCCAGCGTCTCTAGACGCTGGACGGGCGTGACTAACATGGAGTGCGTGTACTGACAGGGAGTGTACTAACGAGCTAACCAAAAAGGTAAAAAAAGAAAGAAATGGTGGGCCACTCATGTAGACCTCACCTTGATGTTTATGCATGATACAAGCCGTCCATCCCAACCCTTGCATCATTTTAGGCGTTGAGCCAAAAAAATGAGATCGATCCAATTATCTGGCAGCCCGTGGCATTGAGAATGCTAGTATTTTCCGTTAAAACTTGGAAAAATGATTGCTGCGGTCCACAAGAAGCTTAGACCCACCTGAAACTTAGTTTGGACCCCTAATTTTGTGGGACACGTACAATGGACAGGGTAGATCTGGTTAATGTGGGTCCCACCTAGAAAAAAAGAAGAAGAAGCAACAGCAGCGTTGCTGCTACTGTTGTCAGAAGACGCAGGTAGCGCCTGTGCTGGCTGCCTGACGGATGGACCGGCTGGGCCTCACGGCCCCAACTGTGGACCCCACGTGATGCGTTTCAAACATCAACACCGTGCATTTGGTGGGCCTTCCTCCTGGCTATGACCCACCCAAAAATAAGCCATATACAGAACTCAGGTGGGCCATATCATCTAAAATCATGTGAAGACATACCTAAAACATATAAAAACACTTGGTGGGGCCTACGTGAAATTTGGATGTGGCTGAAACTTAGTCTGAACCCCTAGCCAGGTGGTACACACATAATGGGTGGGCTGGATTGGTGAACCACATTGAGGTGGGCCCCAGGTCCACCCCAAGTCCATGTGACCTTATAAACAGGTTGTTTGGAAAGTAAACATTCCAGTGGGCCCCATGGCCATGTGGCCTTATCAACAAGTTTGAATGGAAAACAAACATTTTAGTGGGCCCTAGTCTGCATGACCTTGTCAACAGGTTGGATGATAAATAAATATTATGGTGGGCCCCATGAGCTTGTCGATGGGTTGGATGGAAAATAAATAACATGATGGGCCCCCAGTTCTCTGTGACTTACCAACAGATAGATGGCAAATAAATATTACAGGGGCCCTTGGTGATTTATATATATTATATTATATTATAATATAGTATATTATGATATATTATATTATATTATATTATAGTAATATATATATATATATATATATATATATATATGAAGGGTGGGCCACGTGTATGGGACCCACCACTGATGTATGTGTTCCTGTTCCACCATCCCGATGGAACGGTGGCTCACCATGATATGTGAGCAACTCCACCATGATACATGTATTTCATCAATGCCGTTCATATGTCTTATATCCACGTTGTCCATCTTATATGAGGCCTACCTTGATTTGTTTTGGCCCATTGTTGAGTCTTACCTTGACTTGCATGAGGCCCATTTGATGTATTGAAGGCCCATGGGTCGAGGCCCAATGGGATGTACATGAGGCCCATTATAACGTGATTCTACCATGGTTTATGTGTTAACTATTATAGTGGGCTATGCCTTGGGAGCAATGATGGTTTGACGCCCACATTGTAGGGATAATGTTGGTTAAATGTCCGCATTGTCACTCTCCCTAAGGCCCACTGATAGGCCCATACTTGTAGTGAGTAGGCCATCTAGGCCTATATCCGTTATGCACAAGCCCATTACCCTATGACATGTTTAATATAGACTCATGATTCATGATCATACGCATCATATGTATGTTTGATATGACGAGTGACTGATCATAGCATATGCTTTTGGGCGGATTGTTTATGGGCTCCCTGATAGGCAGAGTTGCCCTACATAAGTGCGCGACGCGCACATGATTGTTGCATGTTTGGTAGGGTGATTCATGTACTTTCATTTGTGTGATCATGATTATTGTATGCCCTAGCGACATCAGGGGCATAGCCTCCATAGACATATTTTGGGTGGCTGGATTGGATAGTAAAAATGTTTGGTTCTAGCATATGGGCGCCATAGATGTCTTTGGGTGAAATTTTTTAAATCCGATGGTACCAGAGGATGACTCTAACGTCGAAACCGAGTGGATACACGAGCACGCGAGGGCCGTATACGAGTAGGCCGCTTCTCCCACTGTGTCATGGTTGGTTAGAAAGGGGTGTGACCTTACCCGCCTGAGTGAGAGAGCAATTTTTAGGTTGAGTTTGACCAGCTTAAGGAAAGGTCCACTATCGACGACCCGGGCCTGATATTGGCAGGCGGATAGTGAGGTCTCTTCCACTCTCCCAATTGTGGGTTCGGATTAGGACGACAAGCTAACGTAGAGTGTACTAGACCCCGGTGATTATCCAGACTGAGAACCGTACTGATTGATGCTCTAGTGAGGGGCTGCATTAATATGTAGAGGTGGATTGGCATACTTGACTTGCATTATGCATCATATGGCCTTGACATGACCGATAGTATTCATATCTTGCACCGTATAGCCTTAGTATGGCTGACTGCATTCATGTACTCATCAGTATGTTTCCGCATTACTCTGACCTTACATTCTGAGCACGCTCATATTGCGCACACACTTACACCACCCTCTAAGCTTTCTATAAGCTTATGCATGATTGATGCGTGCAGGTGATGCCAGGACGCAGCCGTAGTCTCGCCGCAGTTGGAGCGTGCAGCCAAGCTACTGGAGTTTTTGTTATTATCACTATCTTGTATTTCCCTTCATACGCCTTGTACTCAAATTTTTTTATCATACTGGATTTTGTGATGGTATTTTTGTGGTTATTGTTCATGGGTTATGCTTGTGGTTATGCTCATTACGAATCAAATTGATTATTAGAAATCCTCCTTGTAACATCCCAGGATCGGAACCTGGTATATGGGTGTCGGGAGCAGAGAATGGGATACTACGGAGGCTGTCGGCACCGGATTCGGCGATCGGGAATTTTATGAGCCCGGTCTCCGAGTTCGGGGCGTGACAGATGGTCACATAACCAACAAGATGAATGGTAATTTTAGGGTAGGATGGGTGAATGGACAAATGTTTTGATGAGTTTAAGCATATGAAAGGTTAAATAGGTGTATCATTGGATGGATGGTTAGATGCATGGTTGAATTTATTAGTTAATAGACAGTTAGATTTGGATATGTTGAAATCAATGGTTGATATTGGACAGGATAATCATATAGATCTACAGTCTTATTCAACAAGTTTGGTACATCGGCTTGAAATTGTGTGGATTGTATACCACGATGCATGCGGAAGCTTGGCGGATGTATATAATTATAGCTAAGTATGAGAGGGAATTGGTGATTAAGACCACTTTAAATTATTTTTCCTAATTTTCTAATTTAATAATTAAAATAAACAAGACCAATTAACACTAGGGCTTCCAAGCTAAAGTGGGACCAATCACATAGACTACAAATGATATACCAATCAAGCAACGAGTCTATAAGAAATAATGAGCTTGTGTGTGCCTACAAGTTAAGTACCTGGTACACAACATAATTCAAGCATTCATTTGCTTTAACTAATCAAACAAATAAGCATGAATAGAATTGTGTTTAAATGACAATCACAAATACAAGCATGTGTAGTGGTTCTGTAACGTCTCGAAAAAATCCGTACAAAGACCTGAGTACCACCTCAGACAGAAATCACTCAGGACCAAATCCTTTAGAAATTAGATGAAATTAACTAAGTGCTAAACTAGAGTACCTGTGAAATTAGCACTAATCACTTTAAATATGAACTGCAAGATTCAAAACTTACAGAATCATTGACGCTACATTACCCTGAAATCTAGGATCAATCTCTAAACCCAGTTGCTCTCGGGAGCACATTGAAACTTCGTATCGGACCTGGACCGCGTGTCGTAAGTCCGTTGACCACAAAACTATACGCTTATGACCAATTTACTAGGCTTGACAACCATCGTGGAAATGAAGTCCTAATAATACCCAGAAATGCACAACTTGAGCCTGGAGCGAAGTGTGTGAGAAACGCGAATACCTTTCAAAAATGAACTTAGATTTTAGTGAATTGAGTCGTTCGCTTGCAGACCATATATAAGGATTCAAACCATCAGAATTTCCAACAAATGTCAGTATACTTGTGGCCCTGATCGAATGCCGGTGACTGCTGAATTGACACTGGTCCGCCACAATCGATCCATAAATCTGATCGAACTGAAAACTTAAATCAAGCTAGATCCAAGGCCAGTGAGCTTAAGTCTGACCACACGCAGAAAAGGGGCTACCAGAAGTGCTCCGTTGGATCGAAACTATCACCCTTTGGCTACAACCTAAGTATACCTTGGCCCTGGGGCCATTCTCATCAGTTTTGGGCCTATATAAGGGCCTTAAACCCTCTCTCTCTCTCTCTCATTCCATACAAATTTGGGAAAACCCTAAGAGAAAGAAGAAAGAAAAGGGAAGGAAAGAGAGAGAAAGTAAGAGAGAGTCAGCGTTTCTTCCTGGGATTCAATCCTATCACTCCTTGTGCTTAACCACCACACCTGTATCACTTTTTCAACGATTCTAACTCCGTACTTAGGTAAGAAAACCTAACCCTAATCTATTTTAGGGTTTCCAATAGTGTAAGTGATGAAATAGCTAACCTATTTCATGCTATTGGTTGCCGTTGTGTCGCAGACAAAGGCTTAGTATTTAAACTGAGTTCATTATGAGCTACAGGCGAAAGGTGCAGATTATAAATGTTTAGGTTATGGTTTTCAAGGCCTTCAATGTCAGTAATAATTTATGACTGACTTAATTACTATCACATGTGCTTAGATGCGATGTTTTCTATATAGTACCTATAGATATAAACTATGTTGAGTATAATGCATTCTATGTGGTTGTTAAAATGTCTGAATGAGAAATTATCTGATGAATTATCTTTACTAAGGGTGTTGAGATAGGATTCTCAACGACCTTATCTAAATGTATAATTCCCTTCATGTGGGCTTAATTTCAACTACGTGATTTATGTATAAAATGTATGTGTAATAACATGTTCTATGTGTTTGATACAATGTCTGAATGAGTGAGCGTTTGATAAATTGTACTTGCTAAGGGTGTTGAGATAGGATTTTCAATTACCTTAGCTATATCAATAGATTCCTTCATATAACGTGTATTACTATTTTGTGATTTATGTATAACATGCCTATATAGAATAACATGTGCACTATGTGTTCGTTAATATGTTTAAATGAGATTTGTTTACGATTTGGTTGTACATGCTGTCTTGGCTATTACATTTGAATACTATTGATCTGGAGTATGTTTAGGACTATGGTATAGTTCAGGCAATCGGTAACCGATCCTAGTTTGGTGGCTGAGGTCGTTTCATTATACATGACATGTTCGATGAATCCGAGCCGTATTTTGGTTGTCGACAGTGGTTAGGCCACGTGGAGTGCTTACACACTTCATGTCGATCAATTCGATGTGTGCTTGTACCAGTCGAGCTCGTCAAATAACCCGATTGACCCGATGTATGTTCACCATGTATGGACGCTACTGCTTGAACCTATGGTACCAAACTCACCAGTGGATATCCCGTTTAACCTTGGTACCTCGATCTACTAAGACTCATGAGCCAGGTATAGTGGTATGGGACACCGTGGTCGAGTTATCGGCCTACGTTGGGGCGACGAGCCTCCCCGTAGTGACCAGTGAACAACATCACCTCGTGAGTCAAATACGATAGTATGAGACACTATATTCGAGCTGTCAGCCTACACTGATTAGGTGACGAGCCTTTTGTAGTGACCTCGAGAATACTCTGAGACTACGTTGAGGCGACGAGCCTTTCCGTAGCAACTAGAGTATAAAATAAGCCTACTCCGACGCAGCCTGGCTATGGTCCCCAGTCGGGTCGGTGACTAACCTTCAAAAATAGACTGTCAATTGGTAGGGCGTTGGTGGTAGTCACCTGAACTTGCTTATCGTATGAGATTTACTAGGACTGATGACCCTAGAATGGATCATTATTTGGGAAATGATATAAGGGAGGTACCTTAGCTTCTCAATCTTGTTGCATGAAAAGGTCTAATAAGAGCTCGGTAATCACATTCATGTACCGCATTGCATGTGCCTTTTGCGTTGGAGTTGAGCATTGTGGAAGGGGTGCATGCCGCGACCGTGAGATGAAGTTCGCAGAGAGAGTGCAGGCGATGGCATACATCATTAATACATATCATCCTTGTATTAACAAGAGTACTTAGGAATGTTTGATTGTATTACCTTATCATTATTGTGTGACTGTGATAATATGTTAACCTTTGCTTTATAGCTCCATTGAGTTGATCACTTACTCCCATGTTCTGGGACGGTGTTTTAAACACCAACTACACTCTGTCTTAGCTGCAGGTGATGGTGATGCCTACGAGGCGAAGCCAGATTTTGAGGACAATGAGGAAGCATTCTCCTATATGCAGTTATCATGCAAGTTCATGTGAGCCGTATCCTGATCGACGGGGCTTGCAGGGTTGCTGATTAGATGACATTACACATTTTGTATATTTTAAAACTTTACATGTAAATTATTGACCTGGTACCATGATATACTCAGGAGACCTACGATTACTTATACGTTTTATATATCTATCACAGTCTTCCGCTTGCTTAACTTAATCGTCTCTAGAGTATGATATGCTATTTTGGTTTAATCTCATTCAAGTTTAATGTGCTAATATAAACAACATTTAATCAACATTATCTATGTTGCATAAGTGATGCGTTAGAACTGGAGAGTTGAGCTCCTGCTCAACCCTCGATTTTCAGGGCATTACAGGTTCAGCTTCCCTACTCTTCTCTTAGCGAATGCACTTTGCTCTAGTGTATCGACTATTATAAGAGTTTTCAATAGGTTCACCCTTAACCTTTACAGCCCTACATAAGGACATAAGGACCTAACGCACGTACATTCTTGGGTTGAAGGAACACGTTTCGACCCGTGAAGGTGGCTCTCACAAGAGACGTTAGTTGGTTTTCTATTAGCTAACCAACAACTACTAATAGTCATAATCTAAGGCCCTACGTTTCGCTCCCACCGAAGGCTCCCTATGAAGACTAACACATACACACCCATGTCCGGTAAATTAGGCCCTACATAAGATCCTAAGTCCTACACAAGAACCTATTTAAGTTTGGATCACAAACTCTTAAACTTAATCCTAAACAAGTAAAGAGTGTATGGACTCTACAATGACAACTTACTTGTCTGATTGAGCCTTGTTGATGCTCATTCCCTAAGATGCTTGATACATGCTCCCCCGAGCGTCAATCGGCTTCTCTTGTGCTCCCACATTCTTTGAAGTTAGTCTTCTTCCACTTCCTTAAATCAACTACTTTGCACTTGATGTTCCAATGGAGCTACAAAATAATTGGAGTGGTTTGGTTGAATCTACTATAACTAAAGGCTTAGTTAGTTTCTAAATGGAGATTTACCTAGATGGGTATTCTAGAGGTTTTAGAAGAAAAATGATTTTCCTATTAGATTGGTGTTTATCATATAAAGAATGTTGGAAAACAATATCATCTTTATAAGGAGCTTGGAATGCTCGTGAGAGTGATTAATCCAATGCAAGATGACTTGTATCCCTTTGGATGAGAGCTATAAGTGTTGGGAAGTATTGGAATACACTAATGCTTTTAACTCACTAAAAACCATCATTTTGCCCAAGATCCAAGTTCCCTTTATAAATGAACTAAGTTTCAACTATTAAAAAATGGAAAGAAAATGACACCTTTGATTGATTAATTGAGCGACCCTTCAATTGGATAAAAAAACTCCATCTTTTCATTAGTTTATTGTTAGACGTTGTTGGCAACCTTCGATCGATCGAGCGATTCTTTCAATCGATCTAACTCCCCTTCGATGAGATCAAGAAACTCCAGAATATAGGTAATTGGTTACTGGACGGTTCTTGTCACCTTCGATTGATCGAGCCTTGAGCTTCGATCAATCAAAGGGTCCGATCGAGACCCATCGATAGGCCGTCGATGGGATTGAAGTTTTCTCTAAAATTATTGTTTTGGGCTGTTATGTTTACAACAGTTTAGTATCTCTTATAGCCTAACTTATCATGTTTCATTAAGGCTCTTAAGGCTATGTGATGATCAACCAAGATTTACCTATAAAGATTAAAATCATCTAAAGGCTAGGTTATTTTGGATCAAAGGTTAGGGTCACCAAGGCACCTTAATTTGCTTGTTCTTCACTCATTGATACTCCAAGTCTTCATATGCCTTCAGTCTTTAACTTCCAAGGACTTGCCCGACTCACTAACACACATACACACGTGATTGATAAATAGGTGCACAAATTAGTGCACTAATAATCTCCCCCTTTGTTAATTACATGACATAAACCTAACTAGACCTTCTCATAGTCAAAATCAATGACAAATCGAAACAACTAAAAAATATTACATGTTAATTACAAATAATTTAAAGCTTGAGTTCATAAAGACATATAAACTTGCATTGTTCTTACTCAAATGCTCTCCGAATACAATTTTCTACAACAACAAACAAAACCTATAAATCAATTTTCTATTTATTTCGGTGGGACTTGATATCTCTCTTTTTGTCAGTATTTGACATATAGACAATTCTATAAATATACCAATTAAGAGTAAAAAATGGAAAGCTATATATATATATATATATATATATATATATATATCATGGATTTACTAATAAGTGCATACTAACAAGGAAATAAGGTGCATATATTATTAAAAACATGAATCATGCTTATTATGGTCATTTTAAGAGGATGTGCCATTTGAAAAATTAATGACTAATGATAGTCTAACAATAAACATATGATACTTAAATTAAGCAACTTTAAAGCTAAATAATAAAAAAGAAAATGAGGCTATAATCCTTGAATTTAACTATTAAGAACAAAATATGGCTCTAATTCTCAGATTTAGTAATTTAGCCCACATAGATCTCTATGGATCACCTATCCATCTTCACCACCCATGTGGGTGTAAATTTCCTAAGACCTGAATCAAATTCGGGAGAGATGTTCTTTTTCTAGATTCTACTCTCTTATGTGTGTCTCTACTCGGAGATTTATATTCAATAGGAAATTTTCTTCTTTGTTTCCTACCCTTATGTTTGTTGCCCTAACTAAGGATTTTACTTATACGTTCGGTTAATAGGAAAATCTGTTTTATCAACTTCCTCATATGAATATTCATTTTTGGAGGAGATGCGAACTTCTTCTTCTTCTTTAATGATTGTCTAAGAATACTCTTCTTAGAGTGTGTCATTTTCTTAGTCCAAGTAAATTTACCTATACTGTTCGGAACTAAGGTGGATTGCCAATTTTTATATCTTAGACATTCAAAGTCCATGTGGCCTATGTTTCCAAAAGAATGACATTTAAATTTACTCCCTAAAGCTATAGAGTCATTTTGGATCACCACTGAGATAGATTTTGTAACATGAATATTCTTAATATTTCTAAGACCTCTTTTGTCCCTAAAAGGTTTACCTACATTAAAAGATTTACTTATATGTTCATTTCGGGCAACCTTAGCATTGATAGGATAAGATTCAAGTTGGTTAACGTGAAGTTTCAGGTCTTGATTTTCAGATTTAACTGTATCAAGTTCTAATTTAAGACTTGAACATCTCCCTAAAGCCTCATTAAGGTGAGACTTAAGATTTTTATTTTCTTGTGTGAGAGAAGAATTTTTAGATTCAACTTATTCTAATCAATTAGCCAATTAAATTTTTTCAACCCTTACCAACCCCAATATTTTTATCATTTTCATACTTCTTTTTTTGAAAAGTTGGTTGTAGGCATCTTGCAAATCAACATTTCCATCCTTATATTTTTCTTCACTATTGGAGGATAATGTCTCTTATTCATCCGATGTGTTATGGTCGGATACTTCTCCCATGTCTTTAGTTATACGAGAGTAAAGGTGTTGGAGACCATTAAGGTTTACATTGATCCAAGGTCTCCACGACTATGAAATTTTTCATAATTTGATTTAAAATTCTTAGACTTATCCCGTTTTATTGCTATATCCTTTTTTTAAACATTCGGAATGAGGAGATAACATGACAATAACCCTTGTAAATGTGACAATGGGTTTCTTTCGATTTTTTGAAAGATCTACCTATATACATCGAGTCAAAAGATATGTTCTCCATGTTACAACACCTTCTATTGTTAGACATGATTCTAAAGCTCCTTTTTAGATCTTACTCTATACGGTTAAGTCCTCGAAGATAAACATGCTCTGATACAAATTAAAATTACGTGGATTGTCTACCACGATGCATGTAAAAGCTTAGTAAAGCTATAGAATTATGGCTAAGTCTTAGAGGGGGGTGATTATGACCACTTAAAAAATTCTTTGCACAATTTTATAATTTACCAATTAAAAAAGCAAGGTAAATTAACACTAAGGCTTCTAAGCCAAAGTGGGTCCTATCACATAGACTACAAATGATCCACCAATGAAGTAATTAGTTTATGAGAAATAGTGAGCTTCTGGGTGTTTACAAGTTAAGTACGTAACATACAACCCAATTCATGTATTTATATGATTTAACTAATCAAATACATAAACATGAATATAATTGTGCTCAAATGACAATCACTAACATAAGCATGTATAGTAGTCCAGTTTCCTTACTCCACTCCCAGCGGATGCACTCTCCTCGAGTATACCGTTTTTTATTATCTTAGGAGTTTTCAATAGGTTCAACCTTAACTTTTACACCCCTACACAATGACCTAATGCACATACACTCCCATGTTAGAGGAATAGATTTTGACCAGTGTCGGTGGCTCCCGCAAGAGACTTTAGTTGGTTTTCTATTGGCTAACCAACAACCACTAGTAGTCCTACTCGAAGGCTTTATGTTTTGCTCCCACCAGAGGTTAGCTATGGTGAGTAACCCATACAAACATGTGTCAAGTGAATTCGACCCTACATAAGAGCTTAGTCCTACACAGGAAACTATTTTAGTTTGGGTCTCAAACTCTTACATTCAATCCTACACAAGGAAAAAGTATATGGACTCTACAATAACAACTACTAATTGGATTGAGCCCCGTTGATGCTCTTTTATTGAGATGCTTGATCAATGCTCTCCCATGCATCAATCAACTTCTTTTATTCTCTCCCGATCTTTGAAGTTGGTCTTCTTTCTCTTCCTTAAATCGGCTACCTTGAACTCGATGCTTCAATAAGGCTACCAAAGTAATGGGAGTTGTTTGGTTGAATCTCACACAATTAAAAGCTTAATTGGTTTCCAAATGAGGATTCAAATAGATGGGCATTCTATAGGTTTAGAAGATAAAGGCTGTAACGCCCCAGTTTTTGAAACCCGAGTATATGACTCATTTTTCAAAAACCCAAGTGTTAGCCTTTAAAATTTAGTCCAAATTTAAATCATCTTATCAAATATCAGAGTAAATCATGCATTGTATAAAACATTCCAAACACCATAAAAATCCAAATGTAGTGCCCATATAAGACTTATACAATCCCAAATAACAAAGTTCATTAAACAAAAATAGAAATCTATCATCTAATGCTAGAACTCAATATGGACCGCGGGGACCCCATTTAGCTCCTCGGCTACCCAATCTGCTATAGCAACCCAGTGAACAACATCAGGTCGCTTTATACCTATAACGTCTCGGAAAAATTTTGTAAAAAAGACCCAAGTACCACCTCAGGTAGAAATCACTCAGGACCAACTCCTTTAGAAATTAGACAAAATTAACTAAGTGCTAAGCTAGATTCACTGTGAAATTAGCTTGAACCACTTTAAATATGAACTGCAAGACCTAAAACTTGCAGAATCATTAACGCTGCATTACCCTGAAACCTAAGAACAATCTCTAAACCCGGTTGCTCTCGGGTGCACCTTGAAACTTCGTATCAGACTTGGACCACGCGTCGAAAGTCCGTTGACCACGAAACTATACACTTATGACTGCTTTACTGGGCTTGACAACCATCTCGAAAATCAAATCCAGATAGTATCCAGAAATACAACTTAAGCTTGGAGCAAAGTGTGTAAGAAACGCAGATATCTTTGGAAATTGAACTCAGATTTAAGTGATTCGGGCCATTCACTTGCGGACCAAATTTAAGGATTCAGACCCTCAGAATCTGACCCAATTACACCCTCAGATCTGGAAAAATTTTCAACACATGTCAGCGTACTTGTGGCCCTGTTCGAATACCGGTGACCATTGAACTAAAACTGGTCTGCCACGGTCGATCTATAAATCTGATCAGACCGAAAACTTAACTCGACCTAGATCCAAGGCCAGGGAGCTTATGTTCAACTGCATACAGAAAAGGGGCCTCCAAAAGTACTCCGTTGAGCCGAAACAGATGGCTTTTGGCTATAACCTAAGTATATCATGGTCGTGGGGCCATTCCCATCACTTCTGGGTTTATATAAGGGCCTTAAATCCTCCCACTCCCTTCACATAAGAATTTGCAAATCCTAGAGAGAGAAGAGAGAAGAAAGAGAAGGAAAGAGAGAGAAAGTGAGGAAGAGAGTTGGAGTTTGTTCGTGGGATTCAATCCCGACGCTCCACATATCTAACTGCCACTTCTGTATCGCTATTCCAGCGATTTCGACGCCGTTCTTAGGTAAGGAAAATCTAACCTTAATCTGTTTTAGGGTTTCAAATAGTGTAAGGGATGAAATAGCTAACCTATTTCATGTTATAGGTTGCTGTTGTACCGTAAATCGAGACTTAGTGCTCAAACTGAGTTCGTTACTCGTTTACCGACGAAAGGTGCAGACTATAAATGTTTAGGTTATGGTTTTCAAGGCTTTTAATATCAGTAATGATTTCTAACTGGCTTGATTGCTATCACATGTGCTTAGATACGAGGGTTTCGGTGTATTATGTATATATATAAACTATGTTGTGTTTGTTGAAATGTGTGAATGAGCATGGAATTGTGATTTATGCTTGCCGTGTTTATTGATTGAGAATTCATGATTGTTGTACGTATGGTGAACTTTTTGTAAAGGGATCTGCTATAATACCTGTTATAACTACCTTACTACATGTATATAATATGTGTAGCTTAAGTGTTTGATAAAATGCCTGAATGTGAAAATGCTTGTTTAAATGCATGAAATAAGGGTGTTGAGATAGGATTCTCAATTCCCTTAACTATGGTTATAGTATCCTTGATACAACCTATCTTATTACTATGCATTGAATGAATGAAATGTTTGTGCATGATAGTATGTATAGTATGTGTTTGTTAAATTGCTCAAGTAAGATTTACATCTAATTTCAGTTGTCACATGCTGTTTTGGATTACTATATGTGAATGCTATTGTTTGGGATGTGATTGGGGCTATGATGTAGTCCAGGCAATCGGTAATAGGTCTTGATTTGGTGGATGAGGTGGTTTCGCCACACAGGACATGTTCGATGAATCCGAGCCGAACTTTGGTTGTTGACAGTGGTTAAGCCACACGGAGTGCTTACGCACTTCATGTCAATTAACTCGATGTATGCTCGTACTAGTCGAGCTCATCAAATAACCCGATTGACCCGATGTATGTTCACCATGTATGGACGCTACTGTTTGAATCTAAGGTACTAACTTACCAGTGCGAAACCCGTTTACCTTGGTACCTCGATTCGCTAAGACTCATAAGCAAGACATGGTGGAATGGGACACCATGGTCGCACTATTGGCCTACACTAGGGTGACGAGCCCACCCGTAGTGACCAGTGAGCAACTTAACCTCGTGAGCCGAATACAGTGGTATGGGACACTGTATTTGAGCTGTCGGCCTACGATTAGGTGACGAACCATTCGTAGTGACCTCGAGCATACTCTGAGACTAGGCTGAGGTGACAAGCCTTTCCGTAGCAACTAGAGTATAAGCTAGGAGTGCATTGAGGTGACGAGCCCTTTGTAGTGACCTGGAGCTACAACATCGTATGAAACTAGCTAGGACTGACGACCCTAGAATGGATCAATGCTTGGGAAATGATATAAGAGCGGTTTCTTAGCTTCCCAATCCTGCTGTATGAAAAGGTCTAATAAGAACTCGGTAATCACGCTCATGCACAGCATTACATGTGCCTTTGGCATTGGTGTTGAGCACAGAGGAAGGTGTGCATGCTGCGACCGTAAGAGGAAGATCGCAGAGGGAGTGCAGGTGAGGGTATGCATGATTAATACATATCATGTTTGCATTAAGCAGAGCACTTAGGGATGTTTGATTGTATTACTTTATCATTACTACTTGATTGAATTGATAACATGTTAACCTTTGCCTTATAACTCCACTGAGTCGATCACTCACTCCCACGTTCTGGGACGATGCTTAAACACCAACCAGACTCATCTTAGCTGTAGGTGATGGCGATGCTTATGAGCCAGAGCAAGACTATTACGATGACGAGGAGTTCTCCTATATGCAACTCTATGGCGGGTCTATGTAGACCTGGAGTTGCGCTGTCGGGGCTCTAGGGTTTTGGACTAGATGACATTACACATTTCTGTTTTGTATATTTTGGAGAATTTACATGTATTTATTGACCTGGTAACATGATCATACTCAGGAGACCTACGATTACTTATACGTTTCATATATCTATCACAGTCTTCCGGTCGCTTAAATTAATCATCTTTGGAGTATGATATGTTGTTTTGGCTTAATCTCATTCGTGTTTAATGTGATAATACAGACAACATTTAATCCACATTATCTATGTTGCATACGTGATGCGTCGGAACTCAGGAGTCGAGCTCCTGCTCAACCCTCAATTTTTAGGGCGTTACAACACCTGTATCAATTGATATGGTTCGATAACATTAATGACTATCGCAGTGAGGAGCACCCTCTAAGATTACGCACTCATCATTCACAATCCAGGATAGATTGCAAGTTATGAGAATGGACATATTAAATAGCGCAATTCAAAATCATAGCCATATACTTAAAAAGTCAGTCAATTAACATAATCTCATCATTAGTAAAATATAATAGTAATCGTAATGCAAGTGTATGTGTCCAGATGGTCTAATAATCAATCATACAACTTTCTATTGCACCCTAAAATCATATTGTAGGTGAATTCCGTAAAATGGCTAAAAAATCAATAAGCGAACTTTCACTCCACCCGGAAATCATCGTACTGGTGAACTCCGTAAGGTGAATAGAAAATCAACTTTTAAACCCCTACTTCAACCGAAAATCATCTCGTACGTGAACTCCGCAAGATAGTTAGAAAATCGATAAGCAAACTCCCTCTCCACCTGGAAATTATGGTACAACTGAACACTGCAAGATGAAGAGAGAATCAACAAGGACATTCCAACATTATCCAAAAATCGTTTGAACTCCGTAAGATAGCTAGAAAATCGATAAGCAAACTCCCGCTCCACTCGAAAATCATAATGAACTCCTCATAATGCGAATCAACACAGAAACATCTACTTCACCTGGAAATCATATTGTTTGTGAACTCCATAAGATGGATAAAAAATTGATAAGTGAACTTCTGCTCCACCCGAAAATCATGGTATGACTGAACACCACAAGATAGCTAAGAAAACAATATACAAACCTCTACTTCACCCGGAAATCATATCGTATGTGAACTCCGCAAGACGGCTAGAAAATCGGTAAGCGAACTTTAGCTCCACCTGAAAATCATGGTAGGACTGATCTCCGCAAGATGAACAGAGAATCAACATGAGAACTCAAGCATCATTCAAAAATCGTATGAATTCCGCAAGATGGCTAGAAAATCGACAAGTGAACTTCAGTTCCACCCGAAAATTATAACGAACTCCGCATAATGACCCAAAAATCAACAAGATATGTGAATATAACCAACAAGCCATAAAAGGGTACCAATGTTCCATCAAAGCCACAAAGGCAAATAAGCGATCCAAGCTACGTAGGGCAAATATGCCATCCAAGCCACACAAGGCAAATGTGCGATCAAGGTCGTGTAAGTCAAATAGGGACTGTGAGATGGTGAGTCCATGACTGGTTCCATTCATTCCATCACTTAATCATAAGTGGTAAACATACAGTTAATTAACAAATATACAACTAAAGATAACACGTTATCATCAAATCATTTATGTTAGCTATAATTAAAGACTGATGTCTATCATTTATCACAAGAAATAAATTGTATAACAAATTAGCATATTCAATAGTGAGGTAAGTAACTTAATGAGAGAAATCAAGGTATCATTTATGTCTAGATTAATGAATTTAAGTGGGAAGCTCAAAGGGTGAGTCCTCACCTTAATCAAGTAACCTAGTTGCATGTGGCCCGCTAGATAGTACGAAATGTAGCCGGATAGAGTCAAATCTAGCCATTACGTGTGCGTTCACGACCTAGTCCAAATGCTAAGGAAACCACTGACAATTAGCCTTACAACCAATAGACTCAGTGAAAACCCATTGAGTTAAGAGGACATTACCTTGACTTGGTGGTGCTCGACTCAGTGGAAAACTGAGTCATCCAAGAATCCGGCCATTGAGCCAAGATTTCTAATGTAAACTTGTGGTAATAGGCCCAACCTAGCACCCTCTTGAAGCTAGGCTCAAAGAAGGATATTGAGTTGACTTGGTATTAGCATGGGATGGCCTGATAAAACTCAGCTTTAGACCCAAGCTTGCTCACCATGCTGAAATAGCCGCACCCAACTAGCTGTAGGCACCCTACTACCGACCTGACATGCTGGGATCAGCATCACTTCGAACTAGTCCCCAAAAACTAGCATATGGGCCTACCAGTTGAGTCAACCCGGTGTTGATTCCTCTTTTTCCTTTCTTCTACATTTTCTCTCTTCCTTCTCTCCCTCTTCTTCATGCAACCCCTTTTTGCTGAAACATCCAGCAATAGCTCAGGCTCGAACTAGACCCAGTATCAACAAACATCACCAGGTTGAAGAGCAACCTGGTTACAACACGGCACCCACAACTCACTCACCGATCTCCTTTTTTCCTTCCCTTCCTTCTCCCTTCTTCCTTATTTTCTTTTCCCTCTCCTCCTTGACTTCTCTTAGGACCCGCACAATGTCCAAACTTACTAGGACGTGCCGGCTTGAACTCGCGGCTCAGGCGAGTCACTTACAACGCAAAACATCGCCCTCGCTCCTCTCCCTTTCTCTCTGGTTTTCTCTCTCCCTTCTTCTCCCATTCTTCTTCTTTTCTTCCTTTTCTTCCTCTTACGACCAGACAAGTTGTGCAAACAAACCCAGATCGAACTCGGTTTAAGTCAAGCTGGTGCTGCAGCGGGTCAGCTGTAGGAAAAATGACGCTCCACTCTCCCCTCTCGACTTTCTGTTTTTGGCTAAGAGTGCCCTAAAAAGGAGGCTATTTATAGCCATTTCTCGGTCTTGAAATGGTCTGCCACTAATCTCTGGATTAGCTACAACATGAGCTCTAATCCGCACGAAAACTTGGTGTTATTATGTCAGTTGGATGTTAATCACCCTTAAACCCTTGCATGGCTTTAATCAGACCTCGAGAATGAATTTTTAGGACCCTGACCCACCTAAAGGATGGCCTAGATAAGAGGATGGGGCCCACATAATGGTGGTATGTTCTTTCAACCAACGGAGAAGATGACCCGATCGTTAATGGCGGCTCATCATCGGAGGGCTGATCCGACGATCAACAGCGATTGGACGATGTGGATAGGTCCCATAATCACTATGGGACCCTCTGGATGGATGGTTATTAGCTTCTTTACTAATGAGCTTGTGTTTCAACTCACGGTGGCAACAAGAGAAACTCGAGCAATAGCCTAGGAAAGCCCTAGCTTGAAGAGCCGTGATCTGCTGAGGTGGAGGGCTGGGATCACAGGAAGAGCTTGCACGTGGATTGCCACCCTGGAAAGGAGAAAGAAAACGAATATTTCCATTTTCGAAAAGACAACCACATATGGTTTGGTTTGTGGCTGAGCTTGTGTGCGCACCTATGCCATCCAACTGTGAAATTAGTAGAGACTTGTCGTATTTAGATCCTCTGTAAGATGAACGGTTTGAATATTCAGGAGGGCCCTTGAAGGTGGGCCATATCCAAGCCAAACAGACGTTGTCCGTTTGAATTAGCTCGGACGGGAAGAAAGCTCCCTGCTTTCTTGCTAAATCCATCAGGTCAAACCCATTTGACTGGATTTCTTGGTCTGGTGCACCATGGGTGCGCGTGTGTTGTGCACATGCACTATTAAAAATGGGACCCATAGGACTGGTTAGTGCAATCTGCACCGTCCACCTACTTCCACTGGCCTTATCAAGATCCCTGACCTGACATGGGGCATATCCTAAATTCATGGAGGCCACACTTAGAATCTTATGCTTTAATAGTGAATCTTCGTTGATTTAACGACGATCTATGACCAAATCCCAAGATCAACATTGTTCACCTAACTAGTGAGCCACCCAAGGCTACTATTTACTTTAAATCGATGTCATCTTATATGTATAAGCTACGCAACATTTTCCCTTTTTAGATTTTATTGAGGATTTTCGTCGATTGGACGGTCAGATCGTTTTTAGATTTGATATTCAAGTTTTATATGGATTCCTAGTTTATTCTATAGGGAACCTAATGGCAGGTTAGGTGTTGATTAGTCAATTCATATGTTTTCGGTGTGATTCATCCTCTATGTTATTAAGGATGCACAAAACAGTGGATGGTGTGACTTAAGATATCATATTTGTGGCAGATGGTTTAGTTTTAGGGTGATGTGATGGCTCATCTTAAGAATTTAATGGATGGATGGGTTGGTCTACGGATGAAGATCACCATTAACAATTTTAGGCTAGATTGTATGAATGTTCAGACAAATTGTGTTTGCGTTATACTAAGTTAGGTCCTCATGGTAACGCCTGAGTACTGAAAAGTACGGGGTGTTACAAAGGATTTGCCTATTGGATTGGTGTCTATCCTCTTAAGAATGAAAGGAAACAAGATCATCTTTATAAGGAGTTTGGAATGCTCATTAGAGTAATTAATCACATGCAAAATGACTTGCATCCCTTTGCGCGAGAGCTTAAAAGTGTTGGAAAGTATTGAGATACACTAGGACTTTTAACTCACTCAAAAACTATCATTTTGCCCAAGGTCTGAGTGCCCTTTATAAAGGAACCATGTTCCAATCGTAAAAAAAGGGAAAGAAAATAACACATTAAATAGATCAAGTGATGGCTTCGATCGATTAAGTGAGCCTTCGATGAGATCAAAAAACTCCAGTTTTTCAGAAAGATTGTTACTAGATCTTTTTAGCCATCTTTGACCGATCAAGCAATTCCTTCAATCGGAACTCCCCTTTGATGGGATCAAAGATCTTTCGATAGGATTCCATCTCTAGAATATAGGCAGTTGGTTGTTGGACGTTTCTTGCCTCCTTCTATCGATTGAGCCCTAAGCTTCGATTGATTGAATTGTTCAATCGAGACCCATCAACGAGCTATCAATGGGATCAAAGATCCCTCAAAAACCGTTATTTTAGGTTGTTATGTTTATAACAGCTTAGCACCTCATGTAGCCCAACTTATCATATCATTAAGGCTCCTAAGGCTATGCAATGATTAATCAATGTTTACTTATAAAGGTTAGGATTATCTAGATGGTAGGTTGTCTTTGATATAAGGTTAGGTTGACCAAGGCACCTCGATTTACATATTCTTCAATCCTTGATGCTCCAAGTCTTCATATATATTTAGTTTTCAACTTCTAAGGGCTCACTCGACTCACTCACACACAGATGCATGTGATTGATAAACAGATGCAGAAATCAGTGCACTTACATGATCAATTGTTATAATTGGGAGGTCAAAATCAATTCGGGTTATTACATGAAATGCAAAAGATAAATATTAAGTCCCGTCTCTAGTACAATATTTAGGTTGTGTATACTCAGGTGTTGGGCCTGGGACGTGACACTAAACCCAACCAAAGTTGAGACATTGCGGTCTCCTTAGTGGTAATTTGGGAGATTAGTGGCATACTAGTTAGTTTCTATCATTGTTGGTGACCGGCTAGTCAATTAGAATAATACTAGGAATTCCAAAATTTTCCAAAATGTTTTGAATCTCATAAAGTAAAAACCACACACAAGAGTAGGCAGTTGAGAGTGCCTAACTGATGCAGGGAAGAGTGTGAAACGACAAGAAGAAGATTACCATCTTCCTCAAGTAATCAAGACCTTAAATCCACAATGCGAGTTCTTAAATCAACAAGAAATAAGAGAGAGAAATTTGAATATTTTATTGAAGAATAAGAATAATAATTTTCGATTACATCACTTTTATTGACGACCCAAACCTTAATTCGAATTACTTGAAATTGTAAAATCTCTCCTAAAAGGCTAATTTTGCCGAAAATAGAAACAACAATAAGAATTTACCAGATCATTCCTGGCATTATTGCAATTAACTTTTATATAATAAAAATAAAAACTCTAAAAATAAGGAGATATGATGATAACAAAAATTACTAAAAATAGTAAAATTTTCATAAAATCTCAAATTTGACCCCGAAGATGTGATTTTTCTTGCAAAACGGATGTCTTCGACCGACATAGCAAGTTAGTTGATCCCGGATGCAATGCTACATAAAGATTGATAGGTCATGCATTTCGTGAGGATATTCGAATCAAAAGTTATAACTCTTTTACGATCAAAACTTTGAATGACAGTTTCTTCATATTCCAAATGAATTTGTTCGAACGAGACATGCCTGGGACCAGTTACGTCATGCCTTATGTAGGATCAGGTCCGGTTCTAACAAACTACTTCTATTTTTGTTCAAGCTACTTTTGGTTCAATTGTGCTAAGAATGTACTGCAGCCTGCTCGACATTGCTAACCCCTTTCTTCATCATAATCAATGTCTTTACCCAGAATCTCTGGTTGTTGACCTTATTCATGAGCCATACTCGCTAATTCAAAGCTATTATAAGAGTTTAGCTAGTCGTAGATTCTAGGCCTTTATTAGTTAGTGACAACTCCTAGTCTTTTAAATGCATTATTCTAAATCCACTCAAATTTCACTCGAGTTGAGCCATGCAAGAGCGAGAAACACAACATGACTATTCCTAAGTGTGCACATTTCGCCCCCGTGTAGGATTGGCATCCACAACAGCATTGTGATGGATTTGGTTAGATTTGTGAGGGCTTTAAGCTCTTCATTATTTGATTTATTTATATACACACTACACCAAAATCATCATTTAGGAACGGTTTTAAGCCGTTCCTAAATGAGGCGTCGCAGAAAAACAGGAATGGTTCAGAACCGTTTTGGGTACCGTTTCAAATTTCAGGGACGGTACTTTAGGAATGGTTTTAAACCGTTCTGTTGCCAACGGTCAGATTTTAGGAACAATTTTAAACCCTGCTTTAAAAAAAATAAAAAATTAAAACTTAGAGAAACTTCATTGATGGAGATCCAATGATAACATCTATTGCATCCTTTTGCTGAAGCACATACATCTAAACCTCAACAGTAAGATTACACTATTTACAAAATATAAAAAAAGAAATGAAAGCAACAATGACCATCCTAATACCAAAATTACAAATTTGAAGAAATTCCCAAAAAATCCATTAAATAAGAATTACAAAGTGGGGCCCAAGCATTCATCCCAACCCAATCAATCCTTTTTTGGAGATTTTGAAGCTTCCTTAGACTTTGCAATCTCAAAGAGATTTGTATCAATTTTCAGTTTGAAACTCACCCTGCAAGACGTATAGAAAGAAATAAAGTATGACATAATAAAATCATTTGCAATAAACATCAATAGTGAAAACGTATGCTTGGTTTTTGGTTTTTGATACAGGAGTTTCTAGATTTCATGTATTAAGTCCATCAATAACAAATCATTAAGTGCTTCAAAGAATAAACTAAATTGAAAATAAACATAATTGAAATGAAAAGAATCTGCTTCCAACAAATGAACAAGATACCTGAAGGATAAGGGCGTAGTTTTTCTTGTATGTGCCTTTTCCTGAAGTCAGTCTGTGGTTGTGGATTAAACTGCACCTTTTTGTTGACAAAATCTAGCTTGTGAAATCAAAGAATAAGAGTTATAATGCAGTTCATAATTTGAACTGAAGCTAATAACAGTTCTTAGCCATACTTGGTAAAAGTTGCTAAATAAAAATGTCAGAACAATCAGCTTCAATCAAAAAATGCCCATTGATTTCTTTCCTTAATAGAAAAAAGCAAAATGAGTTGAACATTGATGATATAAAGATATAAGTCTCATCCTCTTCAGCCTGCACAACAATGATCACTAGGAACAGTTCCACAAGAAAGGATAAACGATATGCACAATCTTGTTGGTAGAAGAAGCAGTAGAGTTCAGATAAAGTAGTTCAAGACAACAATTGAATCACTATACCAATTGTCATGCCCCAAACTCGGAGACCAGGCTCACAAAATTCGCATTGTCCACGAACCCCACGCCGATAGCCTAAAGTAGTACCCCATTCTCATGTTCAGCACCCACATACTGGTTAGATCCTGGGATGCTATAAGGAGGATTTCTAATATCAATTTGATTCGTAATGAGTATAATCAAGCATAACCCACGAACAATAACCACAAGAACACCATCACAAAATCCACTATGATAAAAAACTTTGAGTACAGTGCGTATAAAGGGAAATACAAGATAGTGGTAATTTCAAAACTCCAAAAGCTCGGTGGCACGCTCCAACAACGGCGAGACTACAGCTGCGTCCTGGCGTCACCTGCACACATCAATCGTGCATAAGCTTATAGAAAGCTTAGAGGGCGGTGTAAGTGTGTGCGAACGTACTCAAAATGCAATGTCAGAGTGATGCGGAATTATGCTGATGAGTATGTAAATGCAACCAGCCGTACCAAGGCTATGTAGTAAAGGATATGAATGCTATCGACCATAACAAGGTCATGCGATGCAACATGTAGGTCAAGCATGCCAACCCTCATACCAATGCAACTCCTCACTAGAGCACCAAATCAGTACGGTTCTCAGTATGGATAATCACAATGATTTAGTACACTCCAAATGGCACTGTCTCTCTCCAAACAGCACAGTCCAAGTGAGCGTAAGAAACCTAACTACTATCCGCCTGACCAATAGTCAGCCAATACCTATCCGACACGTCGATAGCGAACCTATTTCTAAGTGGTCAAACTCGGCCTAGTAATGCCTTGCTCTCTGGCGAGTAAGGCCACCACTCCTTTCCGCCGTGGAAGAGCTACGACACGGTAGGAGACACGGAATGGTATTCGGCCTCGTACGCTCGTATATCCACTCGGTCTCGACGTTGGAGTCATCCTCTGGTACCATCGGGTTTAGGGACTCTCACCTGGGGACACCTATGGCCCCCAATTGCTTAGAACTTGGTTTTTTTTTGGTATCAACGGCCACCCACGATATATCTGTGGAGGCTATGGTCCTGATGTAGCTAGGGCATATCACGATCATACAGATGCAAGTGCATGAATCATACCGTCAGACATGCATCAATCCTGTGCATATCGTGCGCTCATGTAGGGCAACTCCGCATATCGAGGAGCCGTAAGAGACCGTCTGCCCAGGGCACATGCTATGATCGAGACACTCCTCATCTAAAAAAGAATACATATGATGCGTATGATCATGAATCATGGGGCTATCTTAAACATGTTATAAAGCAATAAACTATCCTCTCAATGAAGATGGGCCTAGATGGCCTACATGAAGCAGAGATAAGGCCTATTGAAAAGTGGCCTTAAGGAGAGTTATAATGTGGACATCTAACCAACATTACTCGTACAATGTGGACGTCAAACCAACATTGTCCCCAAGGCTCGGCTCGCCTTAAATACCATTAAATAAACCCTGGTGGAATTACACACTGCAATGTGCCTTAGGTACATTCCATGGGGCCCTAAATACATCAAATGGGCCGTATCTCATAGGTCTTATATTCATCAAGTGGGCCACCTCAATGAGCATCATCAATGGGCCTTCGGTGCATTGCAATGGGTCATCACCCATAGGCCTGAGAATGCATTAAAATGAGCCCGATCACATAAGCTTTATGTGAATCAAATGGGCCTAATCATATAGGCCATATACATATCAAAGTGGGCCTCAACAATGGGCCATAAATACATCAAACAGGCCTCATAATGTGGGCCTATATATAACATGGTAGGCCCCAACAACGGGCCCATAAACACATCAAGATGGCCTATATACATGGGCCCATATATATACCAAAGTGGGCCTCAATATTAGACCTATATTCATGCCAAGATGGGTATAAATACATGAGCCCATAAATATCCAAGTGGGCCTTAATAATGGGCCTAAAAATACATCAAGATGGGCCTAAGTACATGGGCCCATATGCATCCAAGTGGGCCACATGTGAAGCCCGCCATAAAGTTTATTTTACTATCCAATCTGTTGATAAGGTCACATGAGTAGAGGGCCCACCATAATATTTATTTTCCCTCCACTGTTGATAAGGCCATGTGGAGGGCCCACCAAAATGTTTATTTGAAATCCAACCTATTCATAAGGTCATGGGACTAGGGCCCTAAAATGGTGATGTAACGTTTATTTATCATTCAATGGTTCATGACAATTCGTGCTAAGTCACACCGACACGGGCCCACGGCCTTGAGAGCCCACCGTAATGTTTATTTCTTTGTCTAACCTATTCACGTGGTCACGTGGACTTAAAGTGGGTGGAGCCCAGAGATGTGGTAAACAAATCCGGTCTTTAACCGATGTGTGTGTACCACACTGGTGAGGTTCGAGGCACCGAGTTTCAGCCACGTCCCAACTTCAGGTAGGCCCCACCAAGTGGTTTTATATGTTTTAGGCATGTCTTCACATGGTTTAAGATGGTATGGCCCACCTGAGTTCCATATACGATCCGATTTTGGGGCGTGCCCCAATGGAGGGGACCCACAATGGTTTATGTGTTGATGTCCGAAACGCATCATGGTGGGGTTTGTAACTAGGACCCGTGGGTCGATCCAGATTGGCGCCCGCTGATGTGGCGTTCCTTGTGTGCATCTGCTGTGTGTGTGTGTGCGATGTCGCCTTGTTTTTTTTTTTTTAAAAAAATGGAAATCCGAGGTTTTTAGGTAGGTGGGGCCCACATCCGGAAATCCACCCTGTCCATTGGCTTCCACGGCTCAAGGCCGTTCTAATGAGTCTAATATACCATATATTTTTGGCGAGTAACAATATAAAAATGGATTTTAATGGCCACGCCACTATTTTCTATGATATGGCCCGCTTGATAATCGGATTGGCCTACTATTTGGATTCAATGTCTAACATTAGCGGGGAAACAAGATGGATGGTGCGGATTTGTTCGAGACATCAAGGTGGGGCCTGCATGGATGGCCCACCATTCCCCCCCCCCCCTTTTTTTTATATAGCTTGGAAGTACACACCCATGTCAGCGCATGCGCTCCATGTTACCCACCTACGTTCGACGCTGGACAGTTTGGGATAAACACTGCATCATAGTGGGTCCCACACGTAGGTGGCCCACGTGCATCAAGGTGGGTCCCACATGATCATGGCCCACCATGCATATAAATATTAATAAAATATTATAATATATCATACAATCTAAATAGGGGGTGGATCTCTCCTAAAATGAGGTGGGCCACATTATTTGATGGATGGAGTAGATTTAACATATTGGTGGGGCCCACTTCATTCTAAGGAAGAGAGAAAGAGAGGGAGAGAGAGAGAGAGAAAGAGAGAGAGAGAAAGAGAAATAGAGAGAGAGAGACGATGATAGAGGGGAGGGTCCCCGCCACTATGGGCCCTCTATAGTTATAACACATAGATCAAGTGGGTCCCACAACAAGTGGGCCCTTAAAAATTGAAATGAAGGATGATCACCCACCTCTTACACTCCTTCTTGCTCCTTAAGGCTTGTATACACCTATGCTCAACATTCAACGGTGGCGATAGAGTTTTAATAGTGAGGATGAGAGATGAGAGGGTGGGCTACACTTGTGGTTTGGGAGAGAGAAAGCTTGGACGTGGGATGCTTAGGAGATTTGAGAAATGAGAAAGAAAAATGGGTGATGGGGTGATATGGATGGGAGGGATGGGTGGAGTGGTTGTAATAAATGGAGATGGGTTGAGTTGAAAAATGGGTAAAGGAGGGATGGTGAGTGGGGAGAGAGAGTGGACTTATGGTAAGGGAGGAGTGGTCATGTGTACTTGTTGTTGGGTGAGGTGGCATGGAGGTAAGGTGGTGTACTTGACTTGATTGATGGGACATCTCGTAGAGATTCCCTCGAGATTCGCAATGTGTGGTGTTTCTTCGAAATGAACGCAGACCGACATCTTCTACCCTGGGTATCGGATCAGTGCGTGAGTTGCGGCGTTGGAACCGTGGCGACGGCGCGGTCGCCAAGGTACGAGTTTCAGATCGAGCCACCTTCGGTAGGCAGGACTCGGCTTAGGATCGCGCGCAACGTCGAAAATGGGTTGAGGATTGCCGAAATTTGACCGGTAGGATCGCAGAAGCCTATAGAATGGTACGAACTAGGGTACGGGTCTTACACCAATGCAAGTCTATATTAAACTACTTTCAAGCCAGCTTCACATACTCAAGCATTGTCCACAACCCCGCCTATCACATTTTCTAAAGACCACCTTCAATCATGTTAAAGGAGCGAAGCTGAAACTCCAATGAATATCTAGATCTAACAAATGTAACAATAATAAGAACGCTACAATCTCCATGCATCATCAATGGATATTGACAATGTCATGCTTTCAAAATTTCAAAGATATTTGTGCATCTTTTATCAGGCCCTGTGCAAATACCTAATTTTTATCATCAAACATAAGAGCTAGTGCAGGCACATCAACTGAGTTTCATTATGTAGCAAAAGAAATTATCACAGCTAATTCATTTGCTGAAGATTAGACAGTGGGTCACACAACTGATAGATATTAGTTTATGATTCAAAAGATAATAATAAAAGCTAGCCAACAAAAGTCAATTTCTTGTAGTGATGTGTATAACCCAATAGATGATAGATTGTAAAGGATTCATTCTTCTCTGATCAATGCCATCCAAATGAGATGCAACAGCAAGCGGATCATTGATTTTCTTATCATAAAAATCTGACAGTTGCTAGAGTAACTCCTGAAAAGTAATCTCCAGGAAGAAAGTGTCATTATTGATACATATTCTTTTTTTTTTTCCTAATTCTAGCTGTCAGGTACGGTTTGCATCGGGAACGGTTCCTAAACCAAAATCATAGCCGTTCCTGATCAATAATTTTGGTGTAGTGACATATGGGATGTTTGTAGGACATTTATCTTCGTGAACAAAACTATATAGGCCACGAAATAATCGTGGCCAAATATTTTTCGCCAGGTGGAAGGAATGGTTATTGTTGGCTAGTTGCTGGATCATGAATGTTGTCTTTGGCCATTACACAATTGTGGCCTTTTATATCTCGCCATGTGTATGCATGGTGGTTGTTTTCTCTTATCATCCTGGTCATACAACATGTGTCCCATTACAATGGCTAGCTTGGTTTTATCTTTACCTAGCATCTTACAATCTCCTTTTGCCGATCATATAGGTTGTAAGGATTTTGTCCTAATTTCTTGTAAGAGGTTGTTGCCGCGTATTGGCTTTCTAGCCATTTGATATGATATCACGATATCAGATTGGGTATAAACAATCACATATGTTCTATCATCCAAATTATTAAACCGTAAGAGACTACATTGTAGAAATTGTACTTCTTATCTCATTAAAAATAACATGAATATATAAAAGATATTGGAGATTACTGAGAGATTTGAAGAGATCTTAATAGATACACATCTTAATAAATAATGAAATAACTTAATTTAGTCTAACATCTTCCTTAAATTCAAAGTGCTCTAAAAGGAGTAATTTGAGTTTGAAAGGTACAATGAATATTTATTTAATAATAAAAGAAAATTTTAATACTAATGTGGTGACGAACGATAAGTGACACGATGTAAGCATGAACTTTTGATGACTTTTAGGATGTTAATTCAATGGCTGGCAAACAATTTAGTGGCACTTCTGGTGTTAGTATTTCAACCATTAATTTTTTGGTGGATATATACTTTGGATGGCTTGCAGTTCACCAATTGCTCTTTTAGTGGCTTTAAATAGTTGTCCAACAAATAAAAATAGGTCTAATACATACACCTGGCACAATAACAAATTCGGTCTATACACCTAACACAAATGAGCCAGACCAAACGCCTGACACAATAATAAACCTTGTCCAAAACGTTGGGCATAAACAAGATACATTTTGTCACAACGCCCGGTACATAAAATGTACATTGTTGAAAGTGTAAGGAGGATGAAAATGCATAATTGGATAGAGAAGGAAAGCTCAAGATGGAAAATGACGAGCAAGATGGCATGATGAATGCAATTTGTCATATCGAAAGGTGCATCGTAACATGAATGGATAGAAGGGCCAATAAAGTAATGGGTTTGGTCAGATGAATTGGAAGTAAAGAACAAATTGGTAAAGATGATGCATGGTCACGATGAAGACAGTGGATCAATGTGCACACATGGTGCACATCTCTTGAAATAAGATGGACAAGAATCCAACAGAAGGAATTAAATGGATTTTAGCACTGGATCTGCTAAAATAGAGGATGACAATCTCAATTTGAGGGTGAATTTCTAATTCGATTGACAAGCTAAAATGGTGATGATAGTGTAAATCAACTGATTAAAAGGAAGACAACTATAGAAATGGTATTCGACAGTTGCAGTTTGCAGCGATTGACAATTTGTGCTAAGATGGGGAACTCGCAGGGGCGTGACTTACGACAGCAGTGATGTAGTTGGATGGCTGCCACTTAAAGGAAAGAAAACGAGATAGAGAGCTAGTAAAGCTTTGAAAATTGTAACTTTAATACTATGTTAAACTACATGAGACTACACTATGAGAATTATAACTACTTATTTTACTAAGGGCCCATTTGGGAGCTTGGTTTCAGAGTGCTTTGGAATCCAAATCACAATTACATCATAATTAGGGTGATTGTGAATCCTTATTTTTGTTTGGCTAAAATGCAATGGAATCCAAATCTTTGGTTTGTGAGTTAGTATTTAGATGGCATTGGAACTGTTTGTATATTCAGAGGACTTAGATTTGATTAACTAAATCAACTTTCATATCTTAAATGTGTGTGTGTGTGTGTGTGTGTGTGATATTTGATAAAATGATTGTAATAAGCTTGTTAAAATATATACTTTGGCAAAAAAAAGTGAGTAAATTATGAGCCTTGGGTGTGTCACAAATGCAAGGATTACAAACAAATGACTCATTTAGGTTTCTTAACTATTTATTTCTATGTCAAACATTTGGATGGTTTAGATTATTCTATTGATGTGATTTTAATAATGAAGCTGATTATTAGATTATTTTGGAGTATCATCAGCATGCCAAGTGTCTAATGGATTAGTAGCTGAGATAATCCATTATTATGTGTCTCTATTACACTTAAAAAGGAGGCAGAAAACGCATGTCCTTCCGATTACACTGGAACATTTTGCTGGAATTTTAAAACACAAAAAATAAGATTTGAAACACCTCCATTTCATTTACCTTCAAATGTAGAGCTATAAAACACAAAAGCAGCTATTTGGATTTGAAATATACCTAATTACTACCAAATCCAATGTGCTCAACAAGGTGTAAGAATATCATGAATATATAAAAGTGGTGGGAGATGTGAAAGATTTGGCAAGATTTTAATAAATAATGGTCTTAACAAAATATGAAATAATCTAATCTAAGAATATTACCTAATCTACTCTGGCACATGGACACATGTTGTGGATGGAGAAAGCTAGAAAATAACACTAGTAAAAAAACAGTCTTGTTCAATTCATGGTTGGACGGTTAAAAATGAATTAATGAAGCATATAAATTAAGCAGGAAAAATCAGATGTCATCATCTGCTCAATGTAATCTGTGTGTCGCGCTCCATTTACAATGATGCCAGTGGTGTAGATCCCTAAATGGCCATAACATTAAGCCAATATGTATGATGGTAGTGTCACCACTAATTGTAAAATCTAAAATGGTGGTGAACATAGGGATCTAACCCCACTAACTTCGTAATTATAATATATCCTGCATGAGTACGACTATCCGTACACATGCTTTATCCCCCTTGTGACGTGGCATAGATATACCCATATTCCAACTGTTAAATTAGTGGGCCGTACTAAAGATGAGTCAACGAAACTAACGCTAGCAGATCATCATCATTGCTCATTGTTAGCGGCAGTTCTGGTCACTTAGTGAATGCGGGCATTCCTAAATAGAATTTGCAGATCAATTCACATCAAATAACTATGACCCAGTGCGGAAATAGGCAGATGTGCAACATATGACTGAGATCAGATGAAATTGGCTACCTATTCAGTCACTCAATCAGTGTGTAAAATAGGATTAGGTGATATTGAGAGAATCTGGTTTATCCTCTAATGATGGGTTACACCTTTGACTTCCGTATGAAAGGACTTTTCAATACATATAAAATAGGAATGAGAAAAAAGATCATTACAGTCGCGCGAAGAGCAACTGCAAAACACCTTTTCAAGTAGAGAACCAAATCTAGCGTATGTGTGTAGACCCGATTTACAGCTAAGATTACCAGATACTTGATTAACACTACAGATTACACTTTGGAACGTAAACAGTAGGTATAAAGTAAACGATTGCACTAGGAAATGTAATTGACTTGGCAATAAAAGTAAAGTGATTTACACTACATTATGCAAAAGGACTAGTATTTGAAAGGATAATTTGAAAAGTAATGTTTGAGTTTGATTAGATTGGTATGAGACGAAATTTCCTCTTCTATTTATAGCTTTATCCTAGCCATCTAAATTCTTCCCAGGTTCTAACAGTTGTTATAATCGTTGGACACTTCGTTACCACTCTGCTTCTATTTTTGCCATTGCTCCTAATACCACTTCTACATGATCGCTCATTCATCGACTACTTACATAATACTTGTAATGTCTCAGATTTTCGATATTTTGGATTTTAAAAAACTCTTGAATTTTTTTCATTGTAATTAACTTATTTTGTCACTTACTGACCATTAACACTCGATATTACTTTATATGTCGATGGTACCAATAAAGAACTGCACAATTTTGATTAACCAACCATAAGAAGCCAACGAATCCGCCCGATCACTTAAACATCGAGTCTAGTCCCGTGATTTATTCATTCAGGGCCCAAATCTAGCTGACCTATCACCAACTAATCGAGACAATCATAATATAATGCCCTAAATTTCGAGGGTCGAGCAAAGGCCCAACTCCTGAGATCCTTCGCATCACTTATGCAACATAGATAATGATGATTAAATGTTGTCTGTATTAGCACATTAAACATGAATGAGATTACAATAAAGCAGCATATCATACTGTAGAGATTATTAAATTGGGCAAGTGGAAGACTGTAATAGATGTATAAAGCACGTAAGTGGTTGTAAGTCCTCAGAGTATGAACATGTCATCAGGCTGAATAATTACATGTATAGTTCCAAAATTTATAAAATGAATAAGTGCGATGTTCAACTAGTCTGTATTCCCGTAACCCTGGCGACGCAACTCCGGGTCTACATAGACCCGTCAGAGAGTTGCATGTAAGAGAACTCCTCATTGTCGTAGAAGACTGGCTCCAACTCGTAAGTCGCATCATCATCTACAACTACAACAGAGTTTGGTTAGTATTTTAAAACATCGTCCCAGAGTGGGAGTGAGTGATCAACTCAGTAGAGCTATAAGGCAAAGGTTAACAAATTATCAATTCACTTAAGCAATAATGATAAAGCAATACAACAAGCATTCCTAAGTACTCTGGTGAATGCAAGGATGATATGTATTAATGATGCATGCCCTTGCTTGCACTCCCTCAGCAACATCATCTCATGGTCGCGTATGCTAAACTCTCATTGTGCTCAACACCCACGCCAAAGGCATATGCAATGTGATGCATGGTCATGTTAGTCAAGTTCTTAGTTAGACCTATTCATACAATAGATTCGGGAAGCTAAGGTACCTCCCTTTATATCATGTACCTAAACGATGATCCATATATGGTTGTCAATCCTAGTTAATCACATACGATAGGCAAGTTATTGGACAACGTCACCCCTGATTTAAAAATAGTGGACAGGCAAGTTTAGGTCGCTATAGGAGGCTCGTCACCTCGGTGCAGACCTAGTTTATACTTGAGGTCACTACGGGAAAGGCTCATCACCTTAGCGTAGGCAGATAGCTCGAATACAGTGTCCTCATACCAGGGTATTCAGCTCACGAGTTTATGTTACTCACTGGTCACTATGGGGAGGCTCGTCACCCCAGCGTAGGCCGACAGCTCGACCACGATATCCTATACCACCATGCCCAGCTCATGAGTCTTAACGGATCGTAGTATCAAGGTTAAACGGGATTTTCATTGGTAAGTGATACCGTAGATTTAAGCAGTAGCGTCCATATATGGTGAACATACATTAGGCTAATCGGGTTACTTGACAAGCTCGACTGGTACGAGCGCACGTTGAATTAATCGACACAGAACGCATGCGCACTCCTCGTGGCCTAACCAATGTCGGTAATCACTGTACGACTCGGATTCATTGAACGTATCCATTGTGGCAAAACTGGTTCGGCCACTGATCGCAAACCATTACCGATTGCCTGGACTACGTATTAGTCCCAATCATATTCAAACACAATAGGCATTCATACATGATAGTCATAACAACCCTTTAACAGCCAATGTAAATATAAATCTCATTTGAGCATTTTAACAAACACATAGTGCACAGGGTATCACACATAAGCATTTCATATATGAATCACGTAGTCGAATGTAAATTACAGGAAGGAATCTATTGATATAGCTAAGGTAGTTGAGAATCTCATCTTAACACCTTTAATAAATGCATTTCATCAAACAATCACTCATTCAGACATTTTATCAAACACTTAGATTACACATTTCAAACATACATGTAATGAATTAGTTATAACACATATTGTGGCAAATCCTTTCACATAAGAGTTGTCATGCATACAACAATCATGTAATCTCAATTAATAATCATGGAAAGAACAAATCATAAATCCATATTCATTCAAACATTTCAACAAACACATGGAATGCATAATATTCAACATAGTTCATATATATGTGTAATATACGGAAAACGTTGTATCCTAGCACATGTGACAATAATCAAGTCAGTCATAAATCATTAACTGACATTAAAAGCCTTGAAAACCATAACCTAAATGTTTATAATCCGCGCCTTTTGTCGGTAAACTAATTACGAACTCGGTTCGTACACTACGCCTTTGTTTACGGCACAACAACTACCTATAGTATAAAATAGGTTAGTTATTTCACCGATCTACCTATTTGGTACCCAAAAATGGATTTGGATTCGTCTGTGTAGCGACATGGGAGAGGTGATTCAGCACGTGGAGTGGCGGGAATGAATCCTAGCAACAAACCACAACTCACTCACACTACTCCATACTTTCTCCTTCTCTTTTCTCTCTTCTCTCCTAGGGTTTAGGAAATTCTTATGGAATGAGAGAGGGGTGAGTTTAGGGTCTTATACAGGCGCAAAAGTGATGTCAATGGCCCCAGGGCCATGGTATACTTAGGATATAGCTAAAAGGTGGTTGTTTCGGGCCAACGGAGCTCATCTAGAGGTCCATTGCCTGCATACAGTCTAGGGAAAGTTTTCTGACAATGGATCTATGTTAGGTTAAGATTTCAGTCCGATCGGATTAGTGGATCGACCGTGGAGGACCAGTTTCAATTCAACGGTCATCGTCACTCAATCAGGGCCACAAGTACACTGACATGTGTAGGAAAATTTCCCTGATCCAAGGGTGTAGTTAGGTCAGAATCTGACGGTCTGAAACCTTAAATTTGACTTGTAAGTGAACGGCCCAAATCACTTAAATCTGAGTTCATTTTCTAAAGATATTCGCATTTCTCACACACTTCGCTCTAGGCTCAAGTTGTGTATTTCTGGATACTATTTGAGTTCGATTCCCGTGATGCTTGTCAATCCTAGTAAGGAGTTATAAGTGTATAGTTTCATGGTAATCGGACTTTCGACCTGCGGTCCATGTCCGATACGGAGTTTCAGTGTACTCCCATGAGCAACCGGGTTTTGAGATTGATCATACGTTTCTAGGTAATGTAGAGTTAGTGATGTTACTGGTTTTGGGTCTTGCAGTTCGCATAGAAAGCGGTTTAAGTTAATCTACTAATTAATTTAGTTTAGTACTTAATTAATTTTCGTCCAATTTCAAAAGGATTCGGTCCTTAGTGATTTTTGTCTGAGGTGATACTCGGCTCTTTATATGGATTTTTCTGAGACGTTACACATAACTAAATAAAGACCTACCTAAAATCGAGACAACTAGGGGTCAGATCTTAATTAAAAAATCAAAACAACACAGTTACTCCTTTAGCATAAAAACCAATGGTTTAGGGTGATTATGATCGAATCGCCATTTTCGTTAGTTACGAATAGGCCATACTATGAACTTACCTAATCCAGGCCCTAATCATTGCACACGAGAAATCTCAATACCTAATTCATTCCAGAAATGTCTTGATTATCCAAACAAGCTCTAGACCGCTCGTTAGTGGGCCATTAAACTTGAGACTATAGAAAGACATTCGTCTTAGTGGGCCATTAAACCTGAGACTATAGAAAGACATTCGTCTTAGTGGGCTTGACGTCCATCATGGGACATAGAGCCAAGAACATGCCTCGAATCGCTTAACTTGGACTTATAAGATCAGTGCATGAGATGTGCGAATATTCTTGAAATTAATTAAGAACTTAAATTACTTTTCTATGTTCGGTCTTTGCCCAAGTTATGGATTTTGGACCGTTAAACTACGATAAAATTTAGGGCAACAATTTAAGTTAATACCTTGCACATATTCGTATAGTCGTGGCCTTGATCAGCCATCAATGACCGTCGAGCATACTTCTGATCATACCCATCGATCGACGCATTTGAACGGTGGACCGATCGTATTTATATGTAGATCATCATTAAGGCAATTATTCTATGGTGTATATAAACCCTTATACCTCGTAGTGGGCCCAAGGGTTAGAAACACACTCCCATAGGGCTAGTATAATGAAAACCTAGCCCTTAGGGCCATTTGCATCACTTCTGGCACTATATAATGCCTTCATTTGGGCACTCCACCTTCCCATACGAATTTTGCCTTGGAGAGAAAGTGAGAAAGAGAGAATGATGGAGATCTTGTGATGAAGATCTCAAAGTGTTCTTAATAGATTCTCATCGACCAAGCCCTAGCCTCTACCGTTCTCTTTCACCGAATCCATCAACTTGTGATCGAGAGGTAAGAAACGAATCATACTTTTGAACTTAAGTTTTTCTAAATTGAATTGCATGGGTCTCACTTAATTACTTCGAAATTGATGTATGAATCATTTTCCCTCAAATCCATAACCCTAGGAGCTCAAAATCGGAGATTCCTTCTTAAATGTGTAGACCATTATCTCCAGGTTATCATTTATCAACCCTTGAGGGTCTCAGTCATTGATTTGATGCTTGTAGATAAATTTGTGTATGCTAATATGTTAACATTTTTATTTTTCTATAATATATGCTATTGGTTGAATATGGATGCTCACATGTTTGATAAAATGTCTAGGTGATTGAATGTGTTATTTTGTTGATGCCCATATGTTTGATAAAATGTCTAAGTAGATGTGTTGTTTCATTGATGCTTACATGTTTAATAAAATGCCTAAGTAGGTGTGTTGCTTCTATTGATGCTCACATGTTCAATGAAATGCCTAAGTGGTTATGTAGTATATATGCTATCATTATGTGATGTAGTGCTTAGTTCATATCGATACTTATGACTTTTATGATGTTAGGTCAGTTGGCTAACCGCTCGAACTAAAGGGGTGGCCCGAGTTGGGGCGGCCACCCCAGGATTGTTCGATCGACTCGGGTTAAACATGGACGATCGACAGTAGTTGGATTACACAGGATGCTTCCACCCAATGCCGGTTGCACCAGGGTTTTCCCAGATCAATCAAATTAGTCCACTAACTGACTGATCATATATGTTAAAAAAGTGTGACACTACCAAATAGAATTTAGGATACCTTGTTCTCAATGGATGAGTCCATTCATAACCGCTAGTATGATACAATCCCATTAAGACTCATGAGGCGGGCATGGTGATGTGGGATACTGTATCCAATCTGTCGGCCTACACTGGGGCAATAAGCCTCTTCGTAGTGACCAGTGAGTACTAATGAAGGTGATAGATCATTGTTCGAACGACCCCCATCAAATTACCTGGCCGATGGTTCTGTGCTAGAGTACCGTTTGAATGACTCAGGAGTAAATGAAATTGGATGACGAGCCCTTTTCCTTTATAGTGATTTGGTTTTATATAACGAGCCTGTACCTCGTATTTAAGTGGTCATACTTAGTTTTGGTGACGACTCATACCGGGTTGATCTTCATACATTTGGGTGTCATGCCGTATCTTTGGAATCATTGATTTGTGATATAAATGGGTGACACCTAAATTTAGATCAAGAGACACTGGTGAAGGGCTGCTACGTGCCACTACGTGACGTGTGATTCGGATAAGGACTAGTGATATGACATCGGTATCCTAGCTTTACTAATATGCTAGATGAATGAAACTTAATAATTACTAGCCAACATATGCATTCACCGCATTGCATTAGATAAGATTTTGTGATTTTGCATTGGAGTCGCTTGTGAAGGAGTGTTGGCATTTGTGAAATAGGCGTTGAAGCCGCTTGTGAAGGAGTGTTGGATTGTAAGACGCATACATCATTACATAATTTCATTTGTGCATTTAACAAAAGTATTTAGGAAATGCTTGATTTCTTATTTATCATTAACTGCGTTAATTGAGTCAATAACATGTGTAACTTATAATTAATGGAATCACCGAGTTAGCTACTCACTCCCACCTGGGACGGTGTTTTAAAACACCAACCAAGTATTGTTGTTGATATAGATTCTATGGAGGCTTCTTGTAGGTAGACTTGGGTCGGCTTGCACTTTCGCCGTAATGCCTTAGGAGCATCGGGCGAAGCTGGAAGACCTTGCTTTTATTTTAGTTTTGTACATGTATATATTTGAGTCCCTGATCGGGTGTGCTTTATGTGTAAATTTTATATCATGTTCCTTGTGGCTTGTATAATCCTCATTTTGGGCGATCATCATTATTGGAATTGTATTTTTGACTCTTAGCCTTATATTTATAAATTTTTATTATCAATTCTCTGCTTTGGTTCTTCTAAGTTGAATTGTACAACTTTGGCTATCTATGTGTGAAATGAATTTGAATCTGAACGAGGCTACATGTACATTTTATTAAGTCAACTCTTGAAAACTCAGGACCGAAGTCTATATATCCAGGTGCCGATATTCGGGGTGTTACAATGCTGCAACCTCACTTGATGCATTTCCACTGTACCATCAACACAATCTTCTCCGTACATTTTCGCAAATCTTCAAATACACCGTGCCGATCCAACCAGATCACCGTAGCTTGCTCTAATTGGTTCCCTCAGCAAATGACGGCAATAGGTATAAACAATGGTTAATATCCGGTTTATCTCCAACAATGGACGATTATAATGAAGAATAGTTAACTGACGTTGTTCAGCGAACAAATATGCAACAACAAGGGGTGAGGATCTTTTAATCACTTAATAAGAGATATAATCCATCTATGGTGGGGCGCATGTTGCGTGCGTGTGGATGATCACACATCCAAACAACCCCTTCAGGTGCTTGGATAACCGTCACTCTCGTTATTGCAAAACGGATAGACGGTCCAGATATACAACGCATATATCGAGATTGGCACCACGGTCAGGTCCCACCCACATCGCTGGATCCTGGGTCGCAGCCAAGTCGCGTCCCACCCTCCAGGCATATATTGAAAAAGACAGGAATCCTCTCGGACACCTGTTTCACACAGTGGTGGGACCCACCATGCTATATATTTAAAATCCACTCCGTCTATCAAGTTCGATTCTCAAATTTAGACATAAAGGCTAAAAATTAGCAAGATCCGTTGTTCAAATGGGCCTCAACACATGGAACACTTAGAATGGAATACGAGCCATAGGTTTGTGTGTGGGGTCATCATGGCGTTTATTTTTCATCAAGCCCGTTAATCAAGTGTACCTTCTCAAGACGAACGGAATACAAAAGTCAGGAGGGCCATGCCTTAAAAACTTAGCAGTTTTGGGAGCAATTTTACATGGTTGTCATTGGTATAGCCCACATAATTTATTAATCAGGAATATTATATGTATGTACGGTAAAAATAATGATTCTCACCTGATGAACGGAGTAGATTTTACATATAAGCATCCTGGACCCCACCGGCTGTTTTACGCACCGGGTAAAACGTGTTGTCGACGAGGGGATAGACTTTAGTGTTAGTTTTGAATCATTTAAGAAGTGGTAGCGACTCGTTCTCACATGTGGCATTGATGTAGGGCGATCTGGACCATCTAACTCGTGCGTAGGTCCCATTGTGGATGGAATAGATCTATAAAATCAGACCCATCAAGAAATTGTAACCATCCAATTAATGGCAATCAAATGAATGATTAAAATTAAAATAGTGTGTAGCCCAAATTCAAAGAGAGAGAAAAAAAAAAAAAAAATCAGTTTGTTCATATTATCTTCTTAGTGAAATAATTCGGTTATGATCCATCCATAGTTAGGTTAGCAATTTGGACGGTCTGGATTGCATGACGCAAATTGCCTGCCCCTTGGCAGATAAGTTCGGTAGCTGTCCACAAATCCATTATTGGCCCCCATCATCCAATTGGTGGGGCCCTCCTGTAATATGGACTGGATAATCCTCACACGCATCAAGTTGACACGGGTGTGATCTCTCGCACGTGTGGGATTATAAAAAACTTAATATTTCATACTCAAAAGCTAATTTGTGGTGATTAGAGGGATGGGATTTTAGGGTTTTGTAATGTAGCTGGAGAATAGCAGGTAGACGAGTAAAGGACAGTTTAGATGAGGGATTATTTTCATTAATGGTGCGTTTGGTTGCACCAAACTTCAAAAAAAAATCACCATATTCACCAAACACGCCCTGCATTAAAAGAACTGAAACTGCTTTGCAGTTCTGTACCAGGACGTAGATTGCATCATTGTACGGATTTATATAGGGCGCCACCTAGGACAGCTAGTCGGTGTCAAAGCTCTGTGGGTCCCTGTATGTATTTCATGAGCGGATTGGCTAGTGACCCTGCCAGTAGCCAATGGCTAGTGGTCGTTGCTCCCTGGGCCCCACCATGATGTATTTGTTTCATACATTTTTCTATATCATTTTATGGTATGATCTTAAAAATGAGGTATATTCTTTTTTCAAGTGGACCACGTTACAGAAAACAATTTTGACTGCACGTTTACTATTAAAAACTTCTGGGGCACATAAAAGTCTTCGATCAAGTTTTTTCCTTCATCTAAATCTGCCTGACCTAATCAACAGATTGGATAACAAATAAACAGCACAGTGCGCCTTGGGAAGATTTAAATGGTGTGTATTCAATCACCTTATATTTATATTCCTAGGATAAAGCCCTAAAATGATATGTAAAATTATATGGACGGCATGAATAAAAGCTAATTTGTGGTGATTAGAGGGATGGGATTTGTTAGGGTTCTTGAATCGAGGTGGATGATAACAGCTAGACAAGCAAAAAGACACCCTTGATGAGGGATTATTTTTGTTAATGGTGCGTTTGGTTGCACCAAATTTCTTGAAATATCACCATATTCACCGAATGCACCCTACATGGCTACATTAAAAGACCTGGGACTATTTCGTAGTTCCTTATCAGGGGACACTGGTTTATACAGCCTGCTACCTGACCGCGCTGTGTGGTCCCCACCATGATGTATGTGTTTTATCCACGCTGTTCATCATTTTTTTCAGCTCATTTTAGAGCATGAGCCAAAAAAAATGAGGCAGACCCAAACCTCAGCCACACGACAGGAAACATATGTGCTTGAATGCCAGCCGTTCAAAACTTCTTGTGGGCCACAAAAGTTTTAGATCAAGCTGATATGTGTGTCTTTCCTTCATTCAAGTCTGTGTGACCGTAGGAAGTTTTTAATGGTGGGCATAGGAAGTTTATTGGATGGCAAATAAACATTACGGTGGACCGTAGGAAGTTTTTAATGGTGGGTGTTTAATCACTGCTGTTTTCTTATTGGTGTGGTCCACCTGAGATTTGAATCTCCCTCATTTTTTGCCACATTCCGTAAAATAATGATCCAAAATGAATGGAAGGCGTGGATAAAACACATGCATCATGGTTGGGCCCGCAGAGCACCTTCCAGTAGTAATGTGGGTTCTGGCAGTGGTAGTGTGCAATCCGCATTGTTCAATATATACGTCAGGTATGGTCCCATCTTTGCCATTTTAATTTTCAACGCTGCAAGTGAGGCCCACTGCTCTGTAAACCAGATAATTTGCCTATTGTGTCCTATCTTCGATTGATGCCTCTTGATTTCTGACCTATAAATAGACAAATAAGAAAATAAAATGCAACAAAGGTACATATTCAACTTAGAAAGACCTAATATTTGTCTTGATGATCTTCCAACATAGGACATTTTTTGGGCATTTTCCATCTAGGTTGGAAATAATATATATTGTACAACCGCAGGGTCATGTAATTACAGCATGTCATCAAAGCTTAAATGTTGTAAAAATAAATAATTATTTTGTTTCATTTATGGTTTTATTTTCTATAATAAATTTTTTTTTTTAATGATGAGTGATGTAAGTGTTACAATTTTTTAATGACTCACGCTTTTAATAGCTAAGGTGCCCCAGCTTATATTAAAAGTCTCACTCACACTATTTCACATTTTAAGGTTGGAAACTTTCCTAAAAGCTAATTGTCTGAGCAAAATCATCCAATACCATATAGGCACTATTTCATGTTGAGCAATGGGCCTAAAAATCAGGCATATCCATGACTTAGGTGGTCCATATACCACTCATTACAGTTGAGAGCGGGTGCCTGTCCACTGAAACCTTCCTAGTTGTATATATGCCAGTGAGATATGGTTAAGACATCTAGCCCATTTATTGTGTGTGTGTCACTTGAATGAGGGGTCACATCAAATTTTAGGCCATTCCAAAACTCAAGTGGGCCCTACCACGTGTTTTTAGATGTTTTAAGCGTAATTTTTCATGATTTTAAATGGTAGGAAGTTTTGGACACAGTTGATTTTTGGCACATCCCATAGCCTAGAGGGGACCTACCAAATGCACGGGCGTGGACACGCATCACACAACATCAAGGTGGAAACCATACACTTCGACCTCACTTAGTACCGCTTCATATATATATATATATATATATATATATATATATAGAGAGAGAGAGAGAGAGAGAGAGAGAGAGAGAGAGAGAGAGAGAGAGAGAGAGAGAGAGAGAGAGAGAGAGAGGACCATTCGTGCACCTTCTTAGGTGAGAACTCATGCTCACCTTTGTGCACCTCTAGTAGACACAAAATTCGAATGGTCCATGTGATGTAGCATCTCATAAAACCCCTAGGATGCAAATTTTAGCCTGATTCAAAACTTTGGTGGGCCAGAGCAAAGGGAGAGTAAAATCAAGAGAATATACTGTTTTCATTTTCTATAGCCCACCAAAAATTTGGATCAAGCTTAGATTTGGGCTCGGGGGGATTTCATGGGTGCTGCATCACTTGGACCATTCAGAATTTGTACCCATGACATGTGTGCAAAGGTGCACACCAGTTCTCACCTCAAAATGTGGGCAAGTGAGCATTATATATATATATATATATATATATATATATATATATATATATAGAGAGAGAGAGAGAGAGAGAGAGAGAGAGAGAGATTGTACTATTTCACCTAACTAAGAACTAAAATCTCCTGATCATCATATGAATTTTGGTGGTAGAGATTAGCTAGGCATGTAATTCTTGTCCATGGAATTATATGTATATAAATAGTTTAACTTGGTTTGAGTTTTTACAAACAAGGCCATTGATTTTTGTAGCCTCCACTATGGATATACTACACCTAAACAATTTTAAGCCACTTGGGCTGCAACTTAGGGTTGGGTCAACCTAAACTTGATTGACCCACCCCTAGTTCATGTCAGGTTGGGTCTGGTTGTTAAGGTCCTCGATGTTGGTTGAATTCAATCAAACACGAGGCCACACATGTGATCAAAGGCTTGTATTTAGATTTTTTGTGCAATTATGATATGCAGGTATACTAGAGTCGTATTCAACTCAATATTTGATTAAACGTTGGTGCCCATCTCATTGCATTTGATTGATTGGGGATTGGACGTAGGATCCTGTTATCCTTTCAATCATCAGTTGTGATTAACGATCAAGCAATTTGTGAAAAGGTATGGGTTAGTCCTTCATGATGCATTCTTTTTGCTTGGTGTCTTTAGAACTTTTTCTTTCACCAGAAAAAGCAATAAATTCCTCGAAAGAATGAAGATAACTAATAAATAAAAGAAATGCTCAACCATGCCGATTTCATTAATTGAATATTTGGTCCATTAAATCAACAAAGTATTGAAAATAACCTAGAGAAATAAACAAATGGGGGATAAATAACTGATTCGTCTGCAGAAATAGATAATAAAGGTGAATGGTCAGCATAATATGACCGGATAGGTATGATCACCCAAGTAAGAACTCAATTGATTGAGGTCTAACAACTTAGGGTTGTGGACATTTAATCTAATCTTATGGTACTATAACGGTGGACACTGGACAATAACGATTTATGCTAGAGCTAGGCTAGGCTATGTAAGATAAAAGTAAGAATAAATGAAAGATAAATTGTAAAGGTAGATAAATGTATTTGACATAGGGCCTCGAACGCTTCTTTGCATACTCCTTTTATAGCTTGTCGAGGCGGCTAAACCCCCATTGGTTTCCTTGCTTATCCTAAATCTTCCACATATTCGGCATGTATTCTAGATAAGAAAATCTCTGGATAGATCTGAAACTTCTGGCTTTTTGGATTTTTTTTTTCTCATAATTGATCCCTTAATGGGAGATCTTATTGGTCCACTAATCTAATTTGGGATGAATCGGGGGAGTGTCCCTTGCTAATCTCAAGCCTCAAATTGATCATGATCATGCATTTGGATCATACCACCTCTTGTATTTACCTTAAACTCTCATTCCTTGATGGTTTGAAGTATTGGAGGGATTAAATAGACCAGAGCCATCTAGTACTGATATATTATCAGACGGGTCAAATCGAATTTTTCATCGAGCTTTCCATTCTCTTTATTATGATTATTGTATAGCTTGGGACCTGATCTGATGTTCGCTTTCTCCTAATTTGGGTCGAAACCATAACTGGATTCATTTGGATATGGATCCGATCTTCAAAAATTCGAGATCTTCGAAGCTTTCGTGAACTCTCTGAATGTCTCTAAAAAAATCTCTCATTTTAGAAGGACTATGAGAGGAGAGATAACCTTACTAAGTATATCATAAATAGATCCGTGATATGATCCACTCTTCTCTCAGTGAGACTTTATAGACATGTCAGGCACGTTGCTACATTAATTGGCTCACTAATCATGGCCACCTGGCATACACTGATTTGCTTCCTTAAGGGCATGTGTAAGAGTATATACCTCCGCATTAATAATGGAATGCGTATCGCCAAAGGAATATCCGTTGAACATATCTTAAAGTGCGAGTAGGATTTCCGTGAGTACCAAACCCATAGTGTCAACATGTGGCGGCTTTCCATCGCACCATGTCAAGGCGCCAAAAATGGGTGTAAACATTCGAATTGAAAAAACCCAACCCAATTAAAATCAAGTTATGCTCAAGGCAAGCTAATTCCAGCTCGTTCAGGTCATGTTGGGAATAATCACTAAGTATTTGGATTGGGTTTAGTTTGGGTTAGGTCAAGTTGGGTCAAGCATAAAAGAATAAGGCCGGGTTAGGTTTGGGTGAACACCTTAAGTTAGAACTTGGGTCGGGTCAGGTCGGATTGTGGGTTGGGTCCAAGTTGCACTCCTGCAATCTATCAATAGGAAGGATTAGGATGCTGGGCCATGCTTCAACAACCTTGTTCGGACCATTATCCTCTTGGGTCCCACAGCTAAATGGGACGTGCCCAAAAATCATGCAAAGTTGCATGCACCTTCCTAAGCTTAACTTTAATGCAACCACATATGTACACTACGCATACGCATAGAAAATTCATAAAAAATTCAAGGCTTTTATCAGGAAGGTTCAAACATGACCTTTTTAAAAGTTGGAAACAATGGATAATTTACAAGTAATTTCCAGTGGTCAAGAATCAACACTCATATGTGGGCCCCCTGCTGAGTAAAATCTGCTTGATGTTTTATCAAAAGTGGCCATGACTGGGCCCACCTTATCCATGAATCAAATATATATAAATTGGGAAGCTTCCATGACTGGGCCCACCTTATCCATGAATCAAATATAGATAAATTGGGAAGCTTCATTGACAAAGTATGTTGGTAGCTTCGTTGACAAAGTATATTAGTGATACCACGTACTAATCAACAATTGTACGGGAGCGGATTAGTTACAACCTGGCCTTACCCAACACAGTGTGGCCCTGACCGTGAGGCCCACCTTGATGTATGTGTTGTATATCCACGCTGTCCATATGTTTTTCCATCTCATTTTAAGGCACCAGAAAAAAAACGGGGCAAATCAAAATTTAGTTGGACCACACCGTAAGAAACAGTGGTGATTGAATGCCCACCATTAAAACTTCCTACGGCTTATCGTAACATTTAATTTCCATCCAACCTTTTTATAATGTCATAGAGATGTGGATGAAGGGAAGAAATAAATATCAACTTGATCGGTATATTTTGTGGTCCACAGGATGTTTTTAATTGTCATTGACTACTGTTTCTTTTCGTGTGGTCTACCTGATATTTGGATCTGCTTTATTTTTTAGTATCTCAAATGAGATGGAAAAAAAGATGGACTATGGATATAATAAATACATCAAGCTACACACCACGATCAGGGCCACACCATGTTGGGTGAGGCAGAGCGTACATAATCTGCGATCCCCAGTTGCATACGGATGCGGGAGTTCATGCGGTTGTGAGAAATATACTGTCCATCCCTTTTTTTTCATATCATTTTATGATATAAACCCAAAAACAAGGTATTTTTTTAGCCTCGATATATTTTTATTTTTATTTTTTTGAACAAAACTACCCTTCTGCACCACCTGCTGTATCATATAACCTTGCTTACTCGAAAAAGGAATTGTGAGACCCACAAAAATAACGGTTGGGCACATCGCTTAACTGATCTAGCTCGTTCGTTCAATCCAGTGCATGATTGGGCATTGGAGTACGTTTATTTAATCTCCATCCAAGGCATTTGTGGCCCCCAATAGAGAGAATGGTGGCTTTTTTAAATCTTCACCCCAGATGCCTTCTTCCCTGATTCTTGGGCCCATGCCCTGAAATTATTTTTCCAACCAAATGGTTAGATAGGATTTTAATGGAGATAGATAGTGGGCCCTACGATATCAATCTGTAAGTCATATATGTGGGGCTAAACCCATGTTCCAACCCATTTCAGGGTTTTCAGAGATTTATTTTTGAGAGAGAGGGGACTACTACCACCACCATCGAAGCTTGAGGGAGGGCCACCACCACCGAATCTCGAGATAGAGAGGACTACTACCATCAAATGGAAAGAGAGGGAGACCACCACCACTACCAAATCAAAATAGAGGGGACCGAAATTGCAGTTTAGACCGTTGTAGTAAAAGTATGGAATAGTCTAAGAGTCCTAGGGGGGGGGGGGGGGGGTGAATAGGATTTTTCAATTATTATGCCTATTTAAAACTTCTAATAGCCTAACTTAATCAACCCTTTAGTTTAAAGCAAGTAAGGCAATATAACTCTAAAGGCTTCCAAGCTAACAGAGGTTCCAATCCCATAAGTTACTTAGGATATATAAATTAAGTGACTAGCTTATAGCGTAGTGAACATGTGTGTGTGGAACATGTTACCTATCAATCTTAGGCGTTCATTTAATCATGTATATATAATTAAGCATTCAAATCATACACGTAATTTAAACAGATGCGCAAATGACAATTCCAAATACAAGCATGTATAGTGGTTCGGCTACTTGCCTACTCCACTCCAGGCTGCCACACTCTCTCCTAGAGTGTACCAAATTTCACTATGAATGGTTTTAAATCAGGTTCATAATTAGCCTTTACAGCACCTACACAAGGACTTAACAATTTATGCTCTACACACGAGCAAAGGTCCTACACTAAGAACTTATATTTAGGCCCCACAGCCAAGGTCCCACACAAGGCACCTACGCGTAGGTACACAGGCTAAGGTCCCACACAAGGCACCTACAATTAGGCCCATTGGCCAACGTCCCACACTAGGCACTTAATCGAGTTTGTGGATAGGAAACTCTTACCCTCAATCCTACACGAGGATAGAGACTAATTTGTGGACTCTTAACAATGACACTTACTTGTTGGAATGAGTCATCTTTTGTAGCTTGTGTTGGGTTGCTTGATCTTCGCTCTTACATGCTTGAATCAGCTCCACGATGCTCCCCTGATCACGATGTTGTAGTTTTCCTATTGTTTTAGCTTCAGGATCAAGTACCTTGCATATGATGTTCCTATTAAGGTAACCAAGGTAATGGGAGTGGGTTGAATCTCCTATCAAAGGATATAAGTGGATTTCCTAAGAGATTCAATGGATGGATGCACTAGAGTATGATTGAGAGTAAGGATATACCTATAGGTTTGGTCTCAATACTCTAGTAAAGTCTTGAGATCACGTTGTTCATTAATTCGAGCTTTGAATGCTCATTGAAATGATGAATCACAATGAAAAGAACATGAATCTCATATGGATAAAGTCTAGGAAGGCTAGTGTAAGCATGGGTTGCACTAGGGACTCTGAAATGCCTTAATCCATGTTTTTCATAGAGTTTCGGGTCCTATATTTATAAAGAAAAGTCCCAACGGATCTATAACTTCTAGTTTTTTATTCTACCGAGTGAACATTCGGTGGCACCAAAATTCAATTGGTGGTACTGAATTAGATCCTGAATTTGCTGGATGAATTCGGTGGTACCAAATTAACTTCAAAAGCTGCTAGACTATTTTGGGCATTTTCGGTGGTACCGAAGGCGTCTTCAGTGGTACCGAATGGCACTTCGGTGGTATCGAAGGTGTTATTCAGTGGCACCTTCTCCAACCGAATTGGAACGGATTTTCTTGTTTGAACTTTTGTCCAGCAACTCATTCAACAACTTTGAACCTACTAAAGCCAATATTAGAATGATGGAAAATATAGACTTAAAATGGCTTGAATAAATGATCTAAGTCGGTTTTCCTATTTGGGTTATGATCATCTATAGGCAAGGTTAAGATTGTAGAAACTTCTTTGTACTTTAATCTTATAACTTGGGCTTCTACTCCAGTTGCATCATCGGTCTTCATTTGCCAATGACCCATCCGACCACTTGACACAACTAGTCACATGATTAACAAACATGTGTGCACGGTGAGTGCACTAATAATCTCTCCCTTTGTCAATTACGACAAAACAACCTAACCTCGGACAATGTCATGGTCCATACCGATGACATACTAAAATAAAAAAGATTGCATGTTCATATACAAAGTTTATAACTCAAAGTGTTAACATGTAACACACACAAACATGCTGCTCCCCCTTAATTTCTTCCGTGAACAACCTGTGACAGAGAAAAAAGCAATCTCTGCAGGAAACAATGGATTGTTTTGGTGGGTAGGTTCTTCTCCTCCCTTTTTGTCAGTCATTGACAAAGAATATACCAAGAAATAAATCAATAACAATTTATGATGAAACGCAGTTAGGAGAGAGTAGAGAAAACATTCAAGGCACATAATGTTCAGAATAGAATAGTAGGAAATATAGAAACATAATGTGATAAGCTCATTTCAAAACAAATATAACCAGGAAGTAGATTAAATAATATGAGCAGAAAGGATATCATTGTGAATTCATGAAAATTACTACCCCAAGTTTGGGTAGAATCATCCATCATCCAAAACCAAACAAGCCCTTAAGGGCATCTAAAATCCCAAAGATTAGTAAGATAGAGCCTAAGTAAGTAACAAAATCTAGTAAGACAAAGCCTAAGTAACAAAATTTCAGGCTGTAGGGGTCATGTAAACCAGTTCATGAAAAAAAAACAACTATCCACACAACAAGTCATTATTACACAATCATAGATTTAGTAGATTAAGAGGGGCTGGGCTCCCTAGTGTCCACCGAATCATCCTGGCGACAGGACAGATGAGCTGCAATGCGTTGCACAGTCCTCTGAATAGAGTGAACTATTCTTTCCAATCTGGACTGGCGTTTGATTATCTCCTTTTGTTGTTCTCTGAGAGTGGTGAGAGTTTCATCTAAGGAGGCAGAAGGAGTAGGATGTGCAGCTGCATCATCTTTAGTAGGCGCAAGAACCTCTTCTTGAGGTTCATCATCCTCGGCTTGAGGTCTCGTCCCATGCCCAGCTGGAAGTTGCATTCGTGTAATGCTGAGAGTTGTGACTCTGGGGGCAGTGAGTACTTCGTCCTTGTTTCCCTTTATCCCGAACTGGTTAGCCAATCAACATAGCAATCGTCCGAATGGTATTACACAGGAATTTGACTCAAAGGAAGACACAATTTGATGGAATATCATTGTGGGAAGACACATTGGTTCCCCTGTTCCAAGTTTGTATGAAGTTTTGACCATGAACGGGGTAAGTTCTGTGTAATTACCTGATCGAGGATATACATTTGACACAAAGATAAGATGCAAGATGCGATAATCATTTGATATTGTAGTAGCTTGGAGAGCATTGCCTTTGCTCCATTCAATATTTTGACCGCTACAAAAGAATTCAGTCCAAACAATGTATTTTTCACCAGGGGTCATATTGAGCTCAGATGATTGTTACAAGCAGATAGGAATTTTGATTAGGGAAACAATCCTGGTAGGGGTAACATGAAAAGTTCTCCCATGATAGTTGACCGTAATGGCAAGGGAGTCATGGTCTTCAAGCTGGGTGCAATGAGACAAAAGGGTTTTTACCAGGTTTACATCCACTTTCCCTCCGAGAGAGAAAATGGGATCCCAACCACGGTTGTGAAGGATATCATAAACATTATGGTCAGCGAGACATGAAGCATCGACATTCCGTTCACAGATGATTTTCCTAGAAGCAAATCAGGTTGTGATGGGACTCGGAGGAGGAGAAGGATCTTCTTGGGAACCGGAAGGTCGAGTATTTTGACGAATATTGCGACCTCATTTTGGAGCACATTGTTTAGACTTAGTGTCGAAAGATTCACCCCTATCGTGTTTCTTTTTGGAGCGTCCCTTCCTTGGAGGAGTATATTCTTGATCTTTCATAGAGAAAAGGGGTAAAAGGAACAAGAAAAGACCAAAAGGAAAAGGAACTACAAAGGAATGTGAAGAGACGAAGGAAAATACCTAGGAAATACTGTTGAAGCAGTTGAGTTCGGTAGCAAAAACCTCTAGCTGAAGTTTAGGAAGAATAGACAAAAAATTAGGACAATAAGGGTTTGTTCAAAAAATCAGACTTTATAGGCAACCCCGCTCGATTTCGATACCACCGATGGACATTTCGATGCTACCGAAGGTCCTAAAAAACAATCAAGAAATTGCAAATGATGTACAAGTATATGTGTCTTATAAGTATTCTGTACATCCAAAAGACACTAAACTCAATAACATATATGTCCAAAAAGATGAAATGAATCAAAATTGAGTATACATATATGTTTAAAAATAAATACTAAGGCTAAGATTCCTCAAATATGACAGTTAAACACAGTGGACCCCTAAGTAATGTTAAATCACACAAACTCCAACAAATTTTGTAGATCCCTAAATCTGTTGGCATCTAGTGGTTTTGTCAATATATCGGCCAATTGTTGCTCAGTAGGCACATGTTCTAGCATGATAATATTTTCCTCGATAAGTTCACGTATAAAGTGATGTTGGATGTCTATGTGCTTTGTTCGAGAATGTTGAACTGGATTTTTTTGAGATATTAATGGCACTTATATTGTTACAGAATAGTGTCATTGTAGATTGTTGAATGCCATAACCCATCAACATTTGCTTCATCCATAGAAGTTGTGCACAACAACTACCAGTTGTAATGTATTTGGCCTCAACAGTAGACAATAAGATTGGGTTTTGTTTTTTGTTATGCTATGATACAAGGCAATTTCCAATATAGAAGCAACCTCCACTAGTGGACTTGCGATCATCAATGTTACCGGCCCAATCGGCATTTGAATACCCAGCAATGATGGTTGATGTGTCAAATGGGTACCATAAGCCAAAGTCAGTAGTCCTAGCCACAAATCATATAATTCTTTTTACCGCAGATATGTGTGATTCTTTAGGATCGGCCTGAAATCTAGCACATGCACCAATGTTAAAAGCAATGCTAGGCCGACTCGCAGTTAGGTAGAATAAGTTGTTTATCATACTGCGATACAAGTGCTGATCCACACTCTTCCCATTGACATCATGAGAAACTTTGAGAGTGGTTCTCATGGGAGTATTTTGAGTGCGGCTAGAGTCGAGTCCAAATATTTTTATCAAATCTCTTGCATATTTGGACTGACATACAAATATACCATTTTGCCATTTGTTTCACTTGTAACCCAGAAAGAAATTCAGCTCACCAACCATGCTCATTTCAAATTCATATTTCATCAATTCAATGAATTCATGAGCGGTATCTTCACAAGTGGATCCAAAGACTATGTCATCCACATAAATTGGGGCAATGAGCAAGATATTCCCAATCTTTTGCGTAAATAGTATTTTATCAACATTCTCCCTATAAAAATGGTGATCTAGTAAAAATTGCGTCAAGTGCTCATACCATGCTCGAGGTGCTTGCTTTAGTCCATAAAGCGCTTTACTCAATTTGTATACGTGTTGAGGATATTTAGGATCCAAAAATCCTTTTGGTTGTTCGATGTATACTTCTTCCTCAAGTACACTATTGAGGAAGGCGCTTTTGACATCCATTTGGAATAATTTATATTTTAACGCACAAGCAACATACACGAGAATTCTTATAGACTTGAGGCAAGCTACAGAGGCAAACGCCCTCAATTTGTGAGTAGCATTGTGCTACGAGTTTAACTTTGTTTCTTACTATATTCTCAGATTCATCGGACATGTTTTTGAAGATCTACTTTATTCCGATGATGTTAGTATCAAATGGCCTGGTAACTAGCTGCCACACTTCATTCCTTTCAAATTATTGAAGATCATCTTGCATGGTTGCAATCCAAAACTCATCTTGGAGAGCTTCTATAACATTTTTGGGCTCAATTTTAGAAGTGAAGCACAGATGACTAAAAATACCTTCAAGCTGGCGTTGAATTTTCACACCATCATTAGGATCTCGAATGATTTGATTGATGGGATGATCCTTAATGACTGGCAGGTTGTTCGACAATTGAGGTTCATGAGATGAAGTGACTTTGTTGTGTGATTTTCCTATTGTGAACGTGTCTACTTCATCCTCTATATCAATTGCAGGACTATTCTTATCATGTGGTTGGTCATCAACAACCACATTGACAGATTCTTGAATAGTTAGTGTCCTTAAATTGTACACTCGATAAGTACGATTGTTTGTCAAATATCATAGAAAAATCCCTTCATCGCTTTTAGAGTAAAATTTGCTAGATGTTCCCTGTCTTTAAGAATATACCATTTACTACCAAAGACACAAAAATATTTTACACTAGGCTGTTTTCCACTCCATAGCTCATATGGAGTCTTGTTCAATCCTACTCTAAGATATACCCTATTAATTATATAGTAGGCGGTATTGACTACTTCGGCCCAGAAACTTTTAGCCGTGTTTTTACTATTGAGCATAACTTAGTCCATTTCTTGCAATACCCGATTCTTTCTTTCTACTACTCCATTCTGTTGAGGTGTTTTTAGGGCTGAGAATTCATGTTAGATTCAATATTTATCACAATACAATTCAAATCGATCATTCTCAAACTCCCCACCATGATCACTCCTAATACAACTTATACAATATCCTTTTTCATTTTAAAGTTGTTTTGCTATCTTCTGGAATTCTTCAAATACATCGGATTGTTTTCGAAGAAAGGCGACCTAAGTAAATCTGGAGTAATCATCTACTACCACAAAAAAATATCTCTTTTACCCATGGCTCTCACCTTTGGTAGGTCCCACTAGATCCATGTGTAATAGGTCAAGTGGTTTGGAAGTTGCTATGGTAGTTGTCTTTTTATGTCCAACCTTTATCTATTTGCCTTTAAGACAATCACTGCACACAATCTTCTCATTCTTCCTGATCTTAGGGAGACCTCTCACCAAATTTTTTGAGCTCAGTTTAGCCAAATTGCGATAGTGGACATGTCCAAGTCTTTGGTGCCACATCTTGGATTCATCGTTTAGGGCCATGTGGCATTTTCTGGATGGGACACTCTCTCCACTGCTTTTAATTACATAACAGTTATCACTTGTGCGAAGACCTTTTATGATAAGTTTACCTATGAGATCTGAGATCTTGCACGCATCTTTAGAGAATGTGATTGAGTGTTCTTTGTCACAGGTTTAGGAAATGCTTAGGAGATTATGTTTTAATCCCTCTGTACAAAGAACATCCTCAAATTTAGGCAAGCCAGGCTCAACTATTGTCCCTCTTCCAACAATCTTATCGGAACTCCCATCACCAAATGTGACTGACCCACCATCAAATTCTGAATAGTCACAGAAGTGGATCCGATCACCCATCATATATCTGGAGCACCCGCTATCAAGATACCACTTAGAACTATTGCCTGCCTTTAGTGCAGTATGAATTACAAGGCATTATTCTTGTTCTTTATAACCCATTTGGTGACAGTCCTTTTTGGAGATGTGGATTTGTTCTCATCTTGGGGCTTTTTGGATTTTTTAGGTAACTCAACCAGATTTTCTTGTTTCATTAATTCTTTGGTTTTCCAATTCAGTTGAGCTACTTGATTCATCAACTCCTCCATGCTCTTAGTCATTTTGGGAGGAGTAGGGTATTTTCTTCCTTCATTTGGTGTATGCTTTGAAGGACACTTTGTTCTCTGTATTATTTTTCTGGTTGATTTAAATTTTCCTATATGGTTTAACCCGGAAGTGGAGTGAGACCTACTAGATGCAAGACATTCAAATTTATAATGTCCCAAGTCTCCACAAGAATGACAGATTGGAGTATTTTTAGTATTGCTTTTAGATGCAACAGTTTTCTTGATCACAGGTGATGCAGGAACGAGGCTTGATTTGCCAATTTCATAGCCCAAACCTCTTTTGTCCTTATGGCTTCTTCCCATTCTAAGAAGTTTTTCCAGTTTTTTACTACTTTATGAAAATTCGTAACTAAGTTCAACAGACTGTTTTGAATTTTCTAAATCGATTCTCGGTCTGTGGTTTTCATTTTTGAGTTCTTTATTTTCTGATTTTAAGAGTTCAATCTGTATATTTAGTTTCTAATTTTCAGACTTGAGGGACGTTGAGGTTCTTTCAAGCTTGTCATTTTCAATACGATATTGTTGAAGATCATTTATCATTTGTGTTTTTATTCCTAATGTTTCATCTAGATCTTTTTGCAATTGTTTATTTTTGTTTTCTGAAATGCCGAGTTTTCTGAGAATACTAATGTTATGTATGTAGAGTTGATCATAAGCATCGTGTATACTCTCTTTTTCTTCTTCTTCTTTTTCTTCATTGGTTTGATGTTCATTTATCTCTTTGTTATCCATAATTACTACTTTTGTCAAGATCTCCCTCTAGGTTGTTGAACCCTTCAAGAGGAACCTCTCTCTGATACCAATTGAAATTGCGGTTTAGAACGCTGTAGTAGAAGTATGGAATAGTCCAAGAGTCATAGAGGGGGGGTGAATAGGACTTTTCAATTATTATGCTTATTTAAAACTTCTAATAGCCTATCTTAATCAATCATTTAGTTTAAAGCAAGTAAGGAAATATAACTCTAAAGGCTTCTAAGCCACTAGAGGTTCCAATCACATAGGCTACTTAAGATATGTAAATTAAGTGACTAACTTATAGCATAGTGAACATGTGTGTGTGGAATATGTTACCTATCAATCTTAGGTATTCATTTAATCATGTATATATAATTAAGCATTCAAATCATACACATAATTTAAATAGATACGCAAATGACAATTCCAAACACAAGCATGTATAGTGGTTCGGCTACTTACCTACTCCACTCTTGGCTGCCGCACTCTCTCCTAGAGTGTACCAGATTTCACTATGAATGGGTATTAAATCAGGTTCACAATTAACCTTTATAGCCCTACACAAGGACTCAACAATTTATACTCTACACACGAGCAAAGGTCTTACACTAAGAACCTACGTTTAGGCCCCACGGCCAAGGTCCCACACTACGTACCTATGTTTAGGCTCACCGGCCAAGGTCCCACACAAGGCACTATTAAGGGTCAAATATTGCATATTAGACTCCAGTTATTACTTGGTTTTGCGTACATGATAATGCTTAATGTCATATTTTAATCATGTTTTTATTGCAAGGTAAATTTAAGAGTTGGGACTGAAAAATAGTACTAAAAGCATAGATTTAACACTCAGAAATCACCAAGACAAGAGACTGATCTTAGGGGACCGAGATCGAAGAAATTATACGATAAAGATCCGAGAAAATTAAGCAATTGAAGTCCAAGAGGCCTGAAAGTCGTCCTGAATGCAAGATCACAGAGTTCCCACTATCCGTTTGGCTCGAAACTTTATATCTGGCCTGAGGATCCTAAATTAACCATACACGTCGAATTTCAGCCATTGGATCCTTGTGGAAGTGGCCCAATGAACAGATCACCCCATAAAACACTGATCTAGGACCCACCTGATATCTGGATATGCTTCAATTTTGGTCTTAACCCTTAAATGAGGTGGCAAAATGGATGGACAGAGAGGATTTGTCACACGCCTCACAGTGGACCCCACATGAACATGTGGGAGTGCACAGGCAATGCACTCCCGCACCACACTGGACGGTCAGCCCGGTCAAGGTTAGGCTGACCCGACTCCTGCGAAACACACAGCGTCTACAAGAGCCAAGTGTTGTGATGATCAGCGGGCCATCCTCATCGTCCCAATGGACAATCTGAACCATCCATTCAATCTAGGGGGTGGCCACGACCCTAGCCATGGTGACCTTTTGGTCCCATGCACGTATACACACGCCGATCGCCATCAAACGTAGGATGAAGGATAGGGTGATTTGATACAGTGGGCCGCACCAAAACTCGACCAAAACCACTCATTTCCAACCAAAATTTTGCCAGGAATCCAATGAACAGGGTGGATTTCTCTGAAAACATCACTATGGGGCCTACTGAGCATCTTAGCACAACCTCTGTAAGGTTTATGCATGTCCGGACGTTCGGCCCTCCGTGGCCCATTTTACATGCATGATCATGGTCGGATCTGTGATCCAAACCGTCTAGAAGGTCCAGAAGGGGGCCACAACCCCAACCATGAAGTCCAAATGGAGTTTGGGACGGTCATCGTCACAAAACTCCCATCCAAACGCAACTTGTTTGCATTTTTCGTCGTTGCGCACGTTGTAACTGCATAAAAGCTCCCAGTCACCGACTTCTAGCCTCCAAACCGAACTCCCTTGGCTATAAAGGGAGAAGAGACGAGAGAGAGGAATCATTCTTGGACATGTGAAGCCGTGAGAAAGAGAGAGAGAGAGAGAGTGGACGGCGACAGTTTCTTCCTTCTTCCTCCTTCCTTTTTCTTATTATTTTGTTTATGTCTTTCCTTCAAGATTTTAGTTTGATCATGACTATGATCGGCTAAACCTCTTAGCTAGGGCTAAGAGGTGAAGCTGGTAACGTGATGGGGTGTTTTTCTATGCTTTGATTCCTGTTTAATGAACTCTCCTTGATTCTAGTTTGATTATAAAGAATATTCATAGTTTTTAATGGTTTATTGTGACTTAAATTACACTAGATCTGCGATAGCTTTGAGTATATCCTGGGCATGCAGCAAGGTTGTGAGCGTAGGAATCCTATTCTTCACCATCGTCTCATGGACATGGTTGGATGACGGAATCCTTCCTAACGTTCATAACTCCCTTAGATTGGATGTGGATTGGTTAAGTTTTGTTGTTTGCTTTGTCTCATGGGCATGTTTTTGTGATGGAATCAATTCTAATTCTCATACCTTTCATCTCTTGTGAACTGGATCAAAGGAAGTTCAGATTGGTTTTTAATGAAATATCTTCGAACTAGATAAAGATAGGACTCTAATTTCAGTTGTGTTTATGAATCAGCCATAGATCTCCCTAATCTCTACAAGTGGATCCTTGGAATCCCTAGTTTCGTACCTTTGAATTTTACAAGTTTTAGTTTAATATTTTACTATTATTGTCTTAAAATTTCCTGATTTAGATTATATCTTAGTCTAGTTCTAATTCGAGTTACTTTCAGATTATGTACAAGGTTTAGTCCCTGTGGATTCGACCTCGGTCTTATCGAGATTATTACTACATCGCAACCCTATACTTGGGGTGTGAACAAGTTTTTGACACTGTTGTCGAGGATTGACGGTTACGTTTTTCTGAGATTAATTAATCTTAAAATTAGGTTAAGATTTGTTTTTTTTTTTCTAGTTTTCTAATTTTAGGTTTTCTTTTATTTTTAGAAACTAACCTAACTTTCCTGTTTTATAAGATTTTAATATAGACTTTCTAAATTGGTAATCTCCTTCTAATTTCTCTATTTTTCTATTTTTAGGATTAAAATTTTATTTTCTATTTTTAGAAATTTCTAATTCTAGGTTTTCTTTTATTTTTAGAAACTAATTTACTTTCTATTTTTATGGTTAGAACTTTCCTAATTTATTTGTAGAAACTTTCTATTTTTGGATTTTTAGAAATTTTTCTTTTTTAGAAACTAGTTTACTTTCTATTTTTAATAACTTTCTATTTTTAGAAATTGACTTGTTTTGTTTTGTTTTGTTTTGCAGGATCTTGATTAGGAACTTCCAAATTGGTAACTTCTTTCCAACTCTTCTTTTTCTTTCAAGATTTATATTCTTTTTTTTTTTTCCTTTTTAAATTGAGGTTAAAATCGGAGATTGAGGGCTGCGAGTGTTTCATGCCCAATTGGGTCCATGACAACACTCGACATCTCTTGACTGAAAGAGAATTGGTTAAGGGGTTAACTATCCATCGCAAGATTAGACACCGCTCGAGATCCCCAGAGTTAATTGAAGTGATGGCTGCAAACTAACCTCTTCTACCCCACCTTAGAGTGGAGGACATCCAGGATGAGAATGAGGTGCATCAAGCACCCCCGCCTCGTACTTTACGAGATTATTTACAACCGGTGGGGGTGAATACGCCCTTATGCATGGTTTTTCCAGAGAATACAGGACACATGGATATCAAGCCAGGAGTGATCCAACTCCTTCCTAAATTTCATGGGCTTGAGTCAAAAGATCCATACTTACACCTGAAAGAGTTTAATGAGATCATAGCCACTTTATACTTTCCTAACATGTCTGATGACACGGTCAGGCTGAAACTCTTTCCCTTTTCTTTGAAAGAGAAAGTTAAGACGTGGTTGCATTCACTACGTCCTTGATCTATTGGCACATGGAATGACATGATAAGAGAGTTCATAAAGAAATTTTTTCTCACATCATAAAACAAACACCCTTAGAAAGTCAATCATGAACTTCGCCCAAAAGGAGGATGAAACATTCTTCCAATGTGGGAGCGGTTCAAGGATCATCTCAGTTCATTTCCACAACATGGATTTGAAACGTGGTGCATTACACACTTTTTCTATGATGGACTGACATCTTCCATGCACCAATTGGTTGAAACAATGTACAATGGAGAATTAATTAATAAAAATATCAATGATGTGTGGAACTACTTAGATAGACTTGCTGAAAACACACAATCATGAGACACATACCCAAAACCAAGCACCATGTCTAGGCTAACTCAATCCAAGGAGAGGGGTGGAATGTATCTCCTGAAAGAGGACGATGATATCAATTCTAAAGTGACTAATCTCATAGGGAAATTCAAGGCTATAGAATTAAAGAAGGATAAGATTAAGGAAATTGTTTGTGGAATTTGTGCTTGTAACGTTCACACAACTGAAAATTATCCAACAATACCTGCCTTTCAAGAGGTGTTGAATGAGCAATTCAATACCGTGAACAATTACCAAAGACCTTTCAATAGACCTACTTCCAATACATACAATCCTAATTGGAGAAATCATCCAAATCTCAGTTGGAGGAATGGACAAACTGCTGCTCCTCAAGGTTTCTTTAATCAAATTCCAAATCAAGTGAAACCTCAAGAGGATCTAATTCTAAAACATATTCAAAACCAAGAGCTTATCACTCAGGGTATATTGCAAACCCTTCAAGACATTTCAAAGGCCATACAAGGGCGTGAGACAAAAAATTCAATTGGGGAAAAATGGATTCTTTCAGCCCAACCTTTCCCCAATCCTAAACCACAATATGAGATAAGTGGTCCAAGCTCTTCAAATCAGATGGAGCAAGTTGAGTCTATCACCGCTCTTAGGAGTGGGAAAATAATTGACAAATCTATTCCACTAAGGGATGAAAAGCCTAAGGACCCGAAAGAGGACAACGATGATAGACCTAGCACTGCTCCACAAGAATTAGAACCTGAACTTCAAGGCAAGCCAGTTGCCGAAATTACCTCACCCGTTGCAACTTGTAAATTCCCAACATCCAAACTTCATACTCACTCAATTTTTTAGACTCATGCGATAGTCAACTTGACAAAACAAATAAACGGAGTAGATCTACCGAAATCCATCTCAGTGGGGCACACTGCCAACTTAGTTTAAAAAATATTTAAAATAGGTTAACGCATGCCGACTCCCACTAACCATAAATACCAAAACCTCGACTCGAGACCCCATCTTCTCTCCTTTATCTTTTTCTTTCTTTAAGCTAGTGTCGCACCTTAATTTGTGATCCAACCCATTCATCTTATTGGGATCATCTTTCGAATCTGAACCCTCCATTAGATTCAAACTCCCAAAAAACTTTTACCATCCAAATCTCATCCATTGTTTCTTGTCATGTGGCCCACCAGAACTCGAAACTTTTTTGTTTTCAAGCTTTCGATCCATCCTAATCTTACAAACTCAATGTATGTTTGGATTTTTCATTCTGCATTACCATGAACTCTTTCTCGAATCAATTGCTTAATTGAGTTATGTCTTAGACGTATATGTCTAGACTTTTCATTATAGGTCTTATTGTTTGCCTTAGATATCACAATGCAACACAATTGTTGCCATTAGTTTACCCCACAAGGATATATTTGAAAATATATTTTTCAACCATTCAGCATCTTTACCTGCAGTTGCAAGAGCAATAAACTTTGATTCCATCGTGAAGCCAGAGATGCAAGTCAGCTTCTTAGACTTCCAAGATATTACGGGTCCTCCAAGAGTAAACACATAGCCATTAATGGACTTAGATTCCATTGAATCTAATATCTAATTTGCATTATTGTACCCCTCTCTAGTACTATTTGGTATACTTGATACCATAGTTGCAAGTCTTTTTTAAGTATCTTAATAATCGATTTACTACATTCCAGTGATCTTTTCTAGGATAACTAGTGTATCTACTCATCTTACTAATTGCATATGCAATATTAGGTTTAGTACATTTTATTAGATATATTAAATGCCTAATGATACTAGAGTAAGTTGTGAAATACTTTTACCATCATTTTTACACAATTTCACATGAAGATCAAAGGGAGTGCTTGCAGGTATACAATATAGAAGATTATATTTTCTTTACATAATGCGATTGAGATAAAGCGATTTCATTAGAATCTTTCACAATTTTAATTCAATGAATCACATCCACCTCTCCTAAGTCTATTTCAAATTGTGAACTAATGGTTTATTCACCACATCAATGTTAGATCCAAAGATCAACATATCATCCACATAAAAATTTATAATAATGCATTCATTTTCTAATATCTTGCAGTACATTTATCTAACTCATTAATTTAAAAACCGTTTGACAACAACACTTTGTCAAATTTCTCATTACTATTGCTTTGGAGCTTACTTGAGCCCATAGAAGGACTTAATTAATTTGCATACCATATTCTTATGATGTTTTATCATAAACCCTCGGGTTGGTCCATATAGACTTCTTCCTCTAATTCTCAATTTAGGAAGGTGATTTTCACATCCATTTGATGAATTACCAGATTATAGATGGAAGTAATAGTTATCAATAATCGTATTGTTGTGATCTTGGTGACCGGTGAATATGTGTGAAAGAAGTCAATACATTCCTTTTATTTGTATCCTTTAGCTAGAAGCCTAGAATTGAATTTCTCAACAGACTCATCTGTTATAAGCTTAGTCTTAAAAATCCATTTGCAATCTATGAGTTCGCTACCTGGAGGTAAGTCTACTAATTCCCAAGCATTATTGTGCAATATAAAGTCCATTTCACTGTTAATAGATTCCTCCTAAAATGTTGCATTAGAAGAGTTCACAGCCTTGATATATAAGGATGGGTCATCCACTACAAGGAATGTATAAAAGTCAATCTCTAAAAGGTTTTTTAGCCTCGATTGTCAAAACTAAGGTTAAAGCCTTCAACCATGGGACTTTCAGCAATAGTTTGAGTAACCGAGGTAAAACTGAGACTAGAGGCTTTAAGTTTGGTTTTTTAACTTTTTAGTCACAATTTTGGATCGAGGCTAAATGCCTTTTTTTTTTCTTGTAGAGAAGGGATCTTCTATTGTATCATTCTTTATATCAACCCTTACAGATGAGTCTACTATTTCCGTGTAAGAAGTCTTACATTTAGCTGAAAATATATTTTTAAAGAAATTGACATCTAAGGATTGAATAATAGAATCGACATCAATATAATTATGAAACCTCAAAACTAAGAATATATAAGCCTTGTTATTTTGTGCATAGCTTATGAATGCACAATCAAGAGTTTTATTATCTAATTTAGTTTTCTTGGGTAAATGTGGTCCTATTTTAGCTAGGTACCCTCACACTTTAAGATATCACAGGTTTGGAGCCTTGTTCTTTCACAATTCATAAAGGGTTTTATCAAAATGCTTATGAGGTATATGATTTAAAATATGACATGCAGTAAGGATGGCTTCTTCCCATAAATTAAAGGGTAAACCGGAACTATAAAGTATAACATTTACCATATTCATCAAAGTTATATTTTCCTTTCAGTAATTCCATTTTACTGAGGTAAATATGGTGCAATTACCTCATATATAATCTCTTTTGATTCACAATAAGATACGAAGTCATGAGAAAATTATTCTCCACTTTGATCAAATCTAAGTACATTCACATTTTTTCTAATTGATTTTTCACCTCATTCACAAAGGCTATGAATCTATCTTGTGCTTCATCTTTGCTCCTGATAAAATATACATCTGTTTATCTAAAGTATCATCTGTGAAGGTTATAAAATATTTCTTTCCTCCATGAGTTACAATATTTTTTCACATCGCATATATCTCTGTGAATCAAATCGATAACTTAATTGTTCCCTTTAAATCATTTGAACGGTTTTCTATAATGCTTAGATTGTACACATATTTAACATTTACTTTAGTTTTCCTTTCAACTCTAGAAATAAATCCCATAGAAATCATGCTTTAAAGAGAAGGATAATTCACATGTCCTCGTCTAGTATATCATATATCAAGAGACTTAATCAAGTAAGCAGAAGAAGTAACACCATTATAATCCATAACACTCAATTTGAACAATTCATCTGTTACATAACATTTTCCAACAAAAGTATCATTCTTAGTGATAACACATTTTTCGAATTCAAAAACGAACTTAAACCCATTCTTACAAAGAGTAGAGTCCGAGACAAGATTCTTCTAAAGGTCTGGTACATGCATCATATCCAGAAGAGTTAACACATTTCCAAAAGAAAGCTTTAGGCTCACCTTTTTCTTGGCAACTACATTTGTCTTGGATGAATTCCTCATAAATATGTCCCTAACATCCTCTACCCTCTCATATGAAGAAAATGCACCTAGGTCATAACACAGGTGCTTGGTGGCTCATGAGTCAATCCACCATTCATTTGAGTTACAAGCAATGAGTGCTTCAGTGATGACCCCCACAAACTCCTTGACAACATATGTATGGTCTTTTCCCCTTTTATCATTTTTGCAAAATATACATTCTTTACCAAAGTATCTCTTTTTTTCCACACACATAACATCTTTTATTCTTCTTCTTTTTTATTTTTGTCGATTTTTTGTTCCTTTGGCCATATGAATGTTTTTTCTTTGACGATCCAGACCTTCAGTTATCTTGATGCTTCCGATTATTCTCAACAAGGTGTGCCTTAACTACAGATTCTAACTCCAGAGAATATTTATTATGGTTTCTTACTTCCTTTTCTATACATATGTGAAGGATGATGTCATTCGAGCTCATGGCATTTCTCTTATGCTTCAGAAATTTTTATACTCTTTTCAAGATAGTAAAAATTTCTCAATTATTACAACAGCTTGGAAAGCCTCATCAATCAGCACACCTTCAGATGATTTTAATGAGAAATCTTCTGTAAATCATGCACCTGATCTACTACAGACTTATCATCAAACATTTTAAATGATATATAACGACTAACTACATATTCTTTTGCTCCAGCATCCTGTCATGAATTTCTTTTCAAGATACTCCCACAATTTTTTTTCAGTGGAGAGATTATAATAGATATTATAGTTTTCATTCGTCATAGCATTAAGAATATACTTTTTACACAAATAGTCATTTTTTTTTTTTTTTGCATTTTAATTAGTAAAAAAGGATGCCACTGGTTCATTTGCCTCAAGGGATGAGGCATATTCTTTGATAACATAAATCAACTTGAGTATAGTGAGATATAACCCCATTTTCTACTAGCATCTCCTGAAGTTCTTCTCATCAAAATTATCGATTAGTAAATCAGTCATAGTGGCGATATTTTTTAGAGAGAAATTTGTCTTTAAATTGTTTGTTATAATATATAGTGATATAGTATAAAATCTAAAATACCAAATCATAAATAAAAGAAGAATCTAGAGAGTCGAGGCATGTTACAGTCATTGTCTTAAAGATAAATTTGCCCCCACAAGAAGACAATCCCTGATGCATTAGGTCCGAGCAAGTCTGCCCCTGAGATACAACAACTCTCCTCCAAGATGAACAGTTTTGATCAGGTGCACTTATGATCTTAGCCACATTAACCCAAGAATGTTCGTACTGATATGCTCAAATAGAAACTGCAGCAAAAGCACAGAGGAAAAAAAATGAGAGAATTTTTGAATGATTTTGCAATGGAGAGAAGATGTCTTTATAAATGAAAAGTAGGTAGTCATTGGGGCTCGAGGCACACGCGAGTGACATAATATATGCATATTGACGCATGTTGGCTCATTAATTATTAAGTGCAGATGACTCTATCTTCATGTGCATGAGTATGACAAAATATACCCAGAGAAAACAAAGGTGTCAATCAAAGATACACCGCACCACGCCCACGACCGCGGCCCCCGCGCGTGAGTGAGGTTGCTCTCATGACATACTCTTATTTTTCAATACAAAGGATTAGTGAGGAATTTTAATATAAATCTTTAATTTTTTAACAAAATTTTAATAAGAAATAAAACTAAATACAGTTAAAGTAAGTAAGTGGGCTAATAAAGTCAAAAAACCAATCTTTTTAAAATTTTCAAATCTTTTTTCTTTAAACCTTTTTTAATCTAATAGAATCCAATGTAAAATAATGCATGTTGGGTTCTGGGCAAACACCTTAAGTTAGAATTTTGGTCGGGTCAGATCGGACCAGGTCAAATAGTAGGTTAGGTCCAAGTTGCACCCTTGAGGATTAGGATGCTGGGGCCATGCTTCAACAATCTTGTTCGGACTACTATTCTTTTGGGTCTCACAGATAAATGAGGTGCTGTCCAAAATTATGCTAAGCTACATGCACCTTCTTAAGCATAACTTTAATGCAACCACACATGTACACTAAGCATATGCATAAAAAATTCAAGGCTTTTATTAAGAAGGTTCAATCGCGTCCTTTTCTAAAAGTTGGAAAGAGTGAGTAATTTATAAGTAATTTCCGGTAATCTAGAATCAACACTCATATGTGGGCCCCCTGCTAAGTAAAATCTGCTTGATGCTTTATCCAAAGTGGCCTACGTGATTGGGCCCACCTTATACATGAACCAAATATCAACTAAATTGAGAAGCTTCGTTGACAAAACTTGCAGAAAGAGTCTAGAGGAAAACAGAGGAAGAGAGAATTTTTGGATGATTTTGTAATGGAAGGGAGATGTCTTTATATATATAAAAAGTAGATAGTTGTTGGAGCTCAAGGCGTATGCAAGCAGCATAATAAACGCATGTCAACGCATGTCAACTCATTAATTATTAAGTAGGTGTAAGATGGCTCTTTGTCTTCATGTGCATGTGCAGGACAAAACATACACAGAGAAAATAAAAGTGCTAATCAAAGATACACTGCACTACAATATGTGCAGCGCTCACGACCGCAACCCCCGAACGCGTGTGCGAGGTTGATCCCATGGCATACTCTTATTTTCCAGTACAAAAGATTAATGAGGATTTTAATATAAATGCTTAGATTTATCTAACAACTTTTCAATATGGTATAAAACTAAATACAATTAAATTAAGTAGGCTAATAAAAGCAAAAAATCAATTTTTCTAAAATTTTCAAATCTTTCTTTTTTAAAACCTTTTTTAATATAATAGAATCGAGTGTAAAAAGAATACAGGTTGCATTCTTGGCATACCCCTTAAGTTGGAATTTTGGTCGAGTCAAATCTAACCAGGTCAGATTGTAGGTTAGGTCCAAGTTGTACCCCCGAGGATTAGAATGCTGGGCCATGCTTCAACAATCTTGTCCAGACTACTGTCATCTTGGGTCCTACAGCTGAATGGGGTGTTGTCCAAAAATTATGCTAAACTCCATGCACCTTTCTAAGCATAACTTTAATGCAACCACACATATACACTAAGAGTACGCATAGAAAATTCAAGTCTTTTGTCAGGAAGGTTCAAACACTACCTTTCCTAAAAGTTGGAAACAATGGGCAATTTACAGGTAATTTCCAGTGATCTAGAATCAACACTCATGTGTGGGCCCTGCTGAGTAAAATCTGCTTGATGTTTTATCCAAAGTGGCATACGACCAGGCCCACATTATCCATGAACCGAATATTATATACATCGGGAAGCTTCGTTGATAAAGTATGATGGTGATACCAGGCACTCAGCAATTGCACGGGAGTGGATTAGGTGCGACCTGGCCTCACCCAACATGGTGCAGCCCTGACTGTGGGGCCCACATTGATGTATATGTTGTATATCCATGCTGTACATACGTTTTGTCAGCTTATTTTACGGCATGAGACCAAAAACGCGACGGATCTAAATTTCATTTGGACCACATCATAAGGAGTGGTGATTGAACAGCCACCATTAAAAGCTTCCTAGGGTCTATCCAAATGTTTATTTTCCATCCAGCCTGTTGATAATGTCAAATAGACCTGGATGTATGGAAGAAACATATATTAACTTGATGGAACTTTTATTGCCCACAAAAAGTTTTCAATTTTCATTATATACCTTTTCCTTTGGTATGGTCTACCTGAGAATTGGATATCCTTCGGTTTTTGTATCAAGCTCAAAAATGAGCTGAAAAAACAGATGGACGGCGTGGATATACAATAAATATATCAAGGCTGACACCAAGGTCAGGGCGGCACTGTATTAGGTTGAATACGGACAGGGAAGTTCCGGTGGTAAGAAGTTTGGTTCGCGAGAAATCCACTCCGGCCATCTTTTATTCCGGATCATGTTATGACATAGCCTTAAAAAAAAAAAAAAAAAAGACGAGACAGATCCAAAACTCAAGTGCGCTGCACGATAGGAAAGAGCGAGGAGGAAAATGCTTACCATTTAAACCCCCTTGAAGTTCTTTGTGATGTTTATATGCCATCCAAACCGTTCATAAGGTCATTCCTACTAGGATGAATAGAAAAACAAAATTATTTTCAACGGTGAACATTCAATCCTCACTTTTTATTGTTACCTGGCCTACTAAAGTTTTGGATCTGTCTTATTTTTTAGCTTTTGTCGTAACATAATCTAAAAAACATATGAAAGGGATGAGTGTTATCCAGGTAACGCGGCAATAGGTGTCTCACTGACTGTGGGACCCATCTTGATGTATGTGTATATTCACACCGTCCATCAGTTTTTTCAGCTATTTTTAGTTCACTATCCTAAAAATGAAGCATATTTCAATTTTTAAGCTGATATTGAACATGAAAATTTATTGTGGGCCACAAAAGTTTTGGATTAAGATGATATTTGTGATTTTCCTTAATTTAGGTATGTGTGAACTTATTGTCAGGATGGATGGAAAATAAACATTAAGGTGGACCCTAAGAAGCTTTTAATGTTGACCATTCAATGACCACGGTCTCCTGGAATATGGTCCACCTGAAAATTGAATATGCTTTATTTGTTGGATCATGCCGTAAAATGAGCTGAAAAACTGATGGATGTATTGGATATACAATACAACACATTTATCAAAGTACGGTCAGGTACAACTGGGAACAGGCAAGAGCTTTGAGTGGTCACCGTGATGTATCGGTCTTATCCACACCATCCATTCTTTTTTTTCGTATCCTTTCTAGGTATAAGCCTAAAAATAGGTAGATCCAACTCTCAAGTGGACTACACAATGGGGATTAAACTCTTACAGTTGAAAACTTCTTGGGGGCCACAGAAGTTTTGAATGGAGCTGATGTTTGTTTTTTCTCTTCATCTAGGTTTATGTAACTTCATGAATAGGTTAGATGTAAAATAAACATCATGATGGCCCTAGAAAAGTTTCAACAGTGAGAATCATCATCACCGTTGCTTCCTGTGGTATGGTCCACTCAAGACTTTGATTTGCTTCATTTTTAGTCATATAACCTAAAATGTAGAAACCGAAAAATCGGCGTCCACGTTGTTGTGAAAAAATGATGGTGGAGGTGATTAAGCTGATTTTGATTGTTGGAGTCGCCACTAGCCGAATGATTTCAAAATCCCGCGGTCGGCTAGAACCACGGAATACGTAAGGTTGGAAAAATCCGAAGATTCTCCGACCTTAGATTGACTCCTGGTCTACGATCCGGGATTCCGGGTAAGGGACCTTGTTACAAAAGAGGGAAGGTGTTAGGCACCCTCTGCCCCGTACAAGTGTACGGTCTCGACTTAGTGTGGTAAAATAATCTCAAGGGATGATGATGATGTCGTGGTCATGATGGGGCTAGTCACACATGGATTTACGATGTAGCAAGATCCGAGTATTTTGGCAGAAGCATGGAGCATACGTCCAACAATTCGTCTAGAGGGCGGATGTGATGATGCTTATGCAAAGAGATAAGAAAAGTGGACTAGGTCACTAGGAATTTCGATGTGACAGGATCCGATGTACTGGCAGTCACAGAGCATACATCCACTAGAGATCTAGAGAAGCAGGGGGGTTGAGAAGAGAGTAGATGTCATGATGAATGCTTGTAGGGCGATGGATCTTTGGCTTGATTCTTGAATAGACTAGGATGTAGGTTGAACCATGATCATTCTGGGCTACGCTTATATGTTGGAAGGGCTGAGATGAGGGCTAGGGGGTGGCTGGAAAAATCAGATCTTTGAGGGTTTGGGAGCTCCTTCCCTTTCCCTCACTCTCTTCCTCACTCACTCTTTCTCTCTTTCTCTCCCTCTCCTTGGTGGCTCATACCATATCATTGAAAATGAAAGGGGAGAGGGCTATTTATAGCCCTCTCCAATGGTTTTTTGGTAAATAAGGGACAAGAGGGGGGTAAATGCTGATGTGGCACATGGTGATTGGTAGAGAGGAGAGAGATGCCACGTGGCGTGCTCTCATTGGCTATGGAGGCTGGTAAAACTGTAAATAGTGGAGATGGGAGGGGTAAATTCCAGGAAGAGTTGACTTTGGACGCTGAGACAGCTGTCCCTGCTCAGACCGCACGCGGCGGAATTTCAACCGCCGCGTAATCCGACTACCGCCCGGACTGTTGAGTCCGAATCGTGTGACCGGCTCCGTGAGCATTTTCTCGGGAGGAAGTGGTAATTTTACGCATGTGTACGCTCTCAAATTTATCTGGTGGGTCCTTTTGAGTGAAACAAAGTCCGTTTTGAATATTTGGCTCAAAATGGCTTGAAATTGGCTCGATTGTTGCCCGAGAATGATTCAAGAAATAGATCGATTTTGGACATGGTCTGGATTGAATAATGGCTCAGGTTAGGGTTGGGGATATGATCATGGTTCTCGGATTGTCTTAACAAAATCAAGATATTAGCCTGGGTGGGGTGTCTACAGATACGAAAAAAATGAATGGACGGTGTGGATAAGACCCATACATCACGGTGGCCACTCAAAGATCTTACCCGTTCCCCGTCCGCGTCTGGAAAAACAACCATGCAATACCCAGATAACACTTTTCGGCTCCCACTGAGTGAGGACAGGAAGCATGGGCAGCAAACTTGTACATAGGGGTGTACATCGAGTTGAACCGAGTCGACTTGGCCTCAGCTCGACTCGGTTTGGCCACTAGCTGACCTCAGCTCGAACTCGGCTCGACTCGGTCCTCGAGCCTGACTGGCCAGCTCGGCTCGGTTTGGTCAGCAGTTTAGGCCAGCTCGGGCCAAGATCGAGCCGAGTTCGTCATTGAGGCATTTTCACAAACACTTGGATTGCACCTTCAAAATCTCACTGTATTTGAGATCGCAACAATGGTTTTACAGGTATTCTATCAAACACCTTCTAAGCAACATAAAAATCAAGAAAAAAAAAGTATTGGTTTCATATACATACCTTCCTTGCCACTAGCCACACTTCTTTGAGTCATTTCATCAAACACTTGGTGAGCAACATCAATATCAAAGTAATCGGGTCACCGAACTAGTTCGATCCAAGTTTGATTCGAGCTGGGTTCGATACGAGTCAAGTCGAGCTAGGGCCAGCTCGAACCCAGCTCGAACTCATTTTCAAGCTCAAAAAATCAGCTTTGACTCGGCTCAAACTCAGCTTCGAACCAAGTCAAATCGAGCTTTTTCGAGTTAAGTCGAGCGAACTAACCAAGCTAGCTTGGTTCGTATACACCCCTAGGTGTACATTGAATTGAACTAAGTCAAGCTGGCCTTAGCTTGACTTGGCTCGGCCACTAGTTGACCTCAGCTCGGCTCAGTCCTCGAGCCTGAGTGGCCAGTTCGGCTCTATTTGGTCAACTACTCAGGCCAGTTCGAGCCAAAATAGAGCTGAGTTCGCCTTTGCAGCATTTCCACAAACACCTGGACTGCACCTTCAAAATCTCACTATTTGTAAAATAACAGTAATGGTTTTACAAGTATTTTATCAAACACCTTCTAAGCAACATAAAAATAAAAAAAGAGGGTGAAGAAAGTTTTGTTGTTGCCAGCATTGGAGATGGCTAATTTCTATGTAGAGAGCTGCAAGATTCATTTACTAACTGGATTGCTTGGATCGCCAAATACGTGTTAAATATCCATTCGTTCCTTCCTAACTAGTTGTGTAATGTGGTGCAGGAGAAGATAGGTTCTAGATGAATTGACTGTGTAAGCTACCATGGGTAGAATTTTCCAATACTTTCTTTGCCACTGGCCACACTTTGTTGAGTCATTTCATCAAACACTCGGTGAGCAACATCAATATCAAAGTAACTGTGTCACCGAACTAGTTCAATCCAAGTTTGATTCAAGCTGGGTTCGATCCGAGTCGTGTTGAACTGGGCCAGCTCGAACTCATTTTCGAGCTCAAAAAATCAGCTTGACTTAGCTTGAACTCGGCTTCAAACTCAGCTTCGAATTGAGTCAAATCAAGCTTTTTCGAGTTGAGTCGAAGAGCTAACCAAGCTTGCCCCGTTCTTGTGGCCTCTACCCAAAAATAAGACATATCCAAAACTTTAGTAGACCAAGTAATGAAAAAAGTGAGGATCAAAATCAGTGTTAATTGACCATTAAAAACTTTTAGATCAAGCTGATATATTTGTGGTCCGTTCGTCCAGGTCTCTGTGACCTTATCAACCAGTTGGTGGCAAATAAACACACCGGCCTTAAGAAAATTTTAATGGTGGGTAGTCAATCAGCACTTTTTCATGTTTTGCATACCGGCTTTAAGAAAATGTTAATGGTGGCTAGTCAATCAGCACTTTTTCATGTGCTGTTGTCCACCTGAGATTTAGATCTGCTTCATTTTTGACATATCAAAGTGGACGTAAGGTACATATATCACAGTAGGCCGACAATCATAAATCTATCCACGATCCTTGGGATTACCCAAGCCGCGCCGTGCATCCCTCGTACGGACGCGGATTAGATACTCACAGGTTGAGTAGCCACTCTCGCTACTGAAGTGACGTCAGCAAGTTACGTGGCCCACGATGATGTATGGTTTGTATCCACACTGTCCATCCATTTGGAAAGATCATATTGAAGATCCAAAGCTTGAGTGGACCCCACCACAGAAAACAGTGGGAAGACTGCCCACCATTAAAAAATTCTAAGGGCCACAGAAGTTTTCGATCGACCTGATATTTGTGTTTTCCCTTCTTTCATGTCTTCTTTAACACATGAACAGGTTGGATCTCAAAAAAACATCACGGTGGACCTTAGGAAGGTTTCAATGGTGGCCGTCACTCTTACCACTGTTTTATGTGGTAGGGTCCACTCCAGCCTTGGATCTGCCTCATTATTTGAATCATACCCTAAAATGGTCTCTCAAAATATATGAACGGTTTGGATACAAAATATACATTATTGTAAGGCTCTCAGAACTTGGTGACGTCACTTCAGTAGGGACTCTTGCTACTCAACCGGTCAGTATCCAATCCGCGTCCCAGCTAAAGACCGACGGTCCTATGAGAAGCTACGTGGGGCCCACAATAATCTATATGTTTTATCTACACAGTCCAACTACTTTTAGATACCATTTTAGAACACGAATTCGAAAAGTAGGCAAATTGAAGGCTCAATTGGGCCACACCACATGAAGAGTGGTGATTGAACACTTACTGTTGAAAACTTCTTACGCCCCACCGTAATGTTTATTTTCCATCCAGCCAGTTCAGCCAGTTCAAAAGGTCTTATATACCTGTAAGAAAGGAAAATATAAATATCAGCTTGATCCAAAACTTCATGGACCTCAGGAAGTTTTCAATGGTAGGGTTTAAATCCCCACTGCTTCGTGTAGTGTGGCCCACTTGAGCGTTCAATTTGCTTTATTTTTAGGTTCATGTTCTAAAATGATCTTTCAAAATAGATGGACGGTGTGGATATAACATATAGATCAAGGCGGACCTCACAAAGCTCCTGACATAACCTTCCGTCTGGAAATGGGATTGCGTATTGAGTAACTCACTGCGCTCTTATCTTACTGATTAAGCACTCTTGGGCCACCACGAATATACGTGTCTTATCCATTCGGTCCATTAATTTTTCAGATCATATTAACGGTTGAGCCCAAAATTGAAGCATATCCAATGCTCAGGTGGACCATACTAAAGGAAATTGTGGGAATAATGTTTTTCACCATTGAAACATTTCTAGGACTCACAGTAATGTTTCTTTGTCATCCAACCCGTTCAAAAAATCGCAAAGACATAGATGAAGGTAAAAAAATTTATATATATATATATCATCTTGATGCAAAACTTTTATGGCTCCAAGCACTTTTTAAATAGGAAACGTTCAATTCACTCTGTTTCTTGTGTGGTGTAGTCTATTTGAAATTTGTATGCGTTTCATTTTTGTTTAAAGCTCTAAAATTATCTGCTAAAATAGATGGACAGAATGAATAAAATACATAAATTACGGTGAGCCCCACAGTTTTTAATCAGCATGCTGTATGCTTAGCGTACCGGTTACTCAGTATGCAGTCCGCTTCCGTCCGTCTCTAGCTAAGTCGCACGCATGCCAAGCGACGCCGAACGCAGAGGAAGCGGATTGCGTACCGAGTAACTCAGTACACTAAGCGTACTGAGTAAACTCTGTGGGGTCCACTGTCATTCATGCATTGTATTAACTCCGTACATCCTCTTTATCCTATAATTTTAAGGTTTCAAACCAAAAATTAATCATATCCAAAGTTTAAGTGGACCACACCACCTGAAATAGTGTGAATTGAAGTCTACCGTTGAAAAGTTCTTGGGGGCCACAGAAGTTTTAGATCAATATAATATTTGTGTTTCCATTAATTCATGTCTGCGTGATCTTATGAACAGTTTGGAAGACAAATAAACATCACTGGGGCTTAGAAATGTTTCAACAATGGAAATCAATACTTCCAATGTTTCCTTTGGTATGATCTACTTGAGATTTTGATATACTTCAGTTTTTGGCTCAACCCTTAAAATGATCTAAAAAAACGTATGAACGGTGTGGATAAGCCATATAAATTTACATTAGGCCCACAGAGTTTACTCAGTACGATAAGAGAGTAACTCAGTACGCAATTCGATTTCGAACGCGGATTGCCTCCTACCCCCGCCTGTCTCAGGCTGCGATCGGACAGGGGCTCCGAGTGGCGACCGTTATGTATGGGTTTTATCAACACGGTTTATCCATTTTTTCTTATCATTTCAGGCTATAACGTCAAAACTGAGGCAGATCTAAGACAGGTGGACCACACAATGGGAATTAAACTCTCACCGTTGAAAACTTCTCGGGGACCACGGAAGTTTTGGATCGAGCTGATATTTTTTATTTCCATTTATCTGGGTCTATGTAACTTTATGAATAGGTTGGATTGGCAAATAAACATCACGGTGGACCCTAGGAAAGTTTCAAAGAGAGCATATTATCACCGCTGCTTCCTATGGTGTGGTCCACTTGAGCCTTAAAACTGTCTAAATTTTAATTCCTTTCGTTAAAATGACACGGAAAGATGGATGGACGGTGTGGATAAAACCCGTACATCACAGTGGCCACTCGAAGCCCCGGCCCGTTCGCAGCTGGAGACTGGCGAGGATTGGACGCAATCCGCGTTCGGCGACGGAAGTGGATTGCCTGTCTCACGGAAAGTTCTTGCCCTCAGAAGCTATTTTGGGCTCAAAGTGATGTTTGTGAGAAATCCACTCCGTCCATCCGTTTTTGACAGCTCATTTTAGGACATGTACCCGAAAATAAGATAGATTCAAAATTTAAATGGACTGCATGACAGGAAACAAAGATGATTGAACATCTACCGTTAAAAGACCTTGTGAACGGTTTGGATGGAATATAAACATCATGGTGGACCTCACGGAGGTTTTGACCGTAGGAAAAACAGATGGACGGCTGGATTTCGCACAAACATCGCAGTGACCCACCTAGCTTCTGACCGCAGGAACTTTCCTGCGACCGGGTGTCGGGGGCTAGCGGTACACACGGTCCGGTTTGGTCCGGTTTTGGGGTAAAACCGGAACCGAACCGTTACTAACGGTTCTAGAATTTTCGGAACCGGAACCGAACCGTTAGCACATTAGAACCGAACCAGAACCGGACCGTGAAAACCGGTTCGGTTCCGGATTGGTTCCACGGTTCTGGCTTTTTTAAAAAATTAACAAAAGAACAAAAAAAAAGGTGAAAAAAAATCCAGTTACTTTGCAACAGTGTGGCCCACTCCACATTCAAATCGTTAATCTGTACCGTTCATTGTTTACAGAAGGGAGATTTAACCCTTGGCAACGTGGCATTTTGAAACCATGCAGGCTGTTGTAGAAGTATGACCGTTGAACATAAAATGGACGGCGGAGTAGATAAGCTCATGGGCCACGCTGATTTTCCTCCAAAAATACTCTATTCCTGATGATTTTTCGTCCTCAATCCCATGAACGGAATAGATTTTCCAAAAGACGTCAGTAAATGGCTACCAAATTTTACATTCGAACTTGCGTCGACTTACGTCAACTCTGTTGAAAACAGAGCATCCGTGATTTTGTTGTGGGCCACCATCATGCAGGTAGAGATGGATCTGAACCGTTTATCAGGTAGAGGGGGTAGAACCCATCAAAACCATGTTGAGCTTTCTTAACCATGTACATCCTCGTGATCTCTACAACGATCGAAAGAAGGCCGTCTGACTGCTTTTAAGGCTTGATTATTCAGGTGGGCTATATCATCAAATGATCAAAGCTCATTATTCACGGTCTAAATTCCAAAAGGAAGTCAATGGACGGTGTTGATCTAGGCTACGGTTTAACGGATTGGGTCCACGGTTCGGTTAACGGTTTGGTTCGGTTTTACGTACCCCTTGAACCGAACCGTATCCAATGGTTCTGACCATTTTGGAACCGGAACCGGAACCGTTGCCGTCTAGAACCGGACCAAACCGGACCAATCCAACGGTTCCGGTCCGGTTCTACGGTTCTACCGGTTAAATGTGCACCCCTATCGGGGGCAATCCGCATCACGCCAAGCAATACGTACGTGTGACGTGGATTGAACTGTTGGAGTAGTGGGTCCCACCTTAGGCAGGACATAACCCCATATCAGATTAATTGAACAATCCTATACTCTATTAATGGAAACTTGTTTACTGAATTTGGACCCAACTATTTTCAATTTTAACCGTCCATTCGATGTCCACAAACTGGCAGATTACAGCATCCGTTCATTTTTAATGGACCGGAAAATATAAGATGGAGGTCTTTAGAAGTTTTTAACGGTGGGCGTCACTCTCTCCACTGTTTTTCTGTTCTCCGTGGAGCCGTCAGATCAAGCTTTGGATCTGACTCATTCTTTTGTCTCATTTCCTAAAATAATCTCTCCAAATGGATTGATGGTGTGGATACAAAACATACGTTATGGTGGGGCCTACTCGGCGTCCAAACTCCCCTTTGGTTAACCGTTTACTTTTACTTGACCGTTTGTTTTCCTATTTATCATTGTAAATGGTGTAATTAGGTAATTATCACATATTTCGGAAGAGAGGAAATACAAAAATTAATTACGATTTTCTGAATTTACTTTTTGAAAAAATGGGTGGGAATGACTGAATGAAATTTGTGATCCCACCGTGATGTATGTGATTGATCCAAGCCATCTATCTATTTTATCAGATTATTTTATAGCCTGTGCCAAACAATTAGGTAGATTATAAGCTCAAGTGGACCGCACTGCTCCACTTGAGCAAACGAGGGAATATTAACGTCCATTGTTGAAATGTGAAGCCATCTGTCGGTCCCACACTGATGTGTATCTGTGATCCAACCTGTTCATATGATCACAAAGACACACGGATGAAAAGAAAACATAAACATCAGCTTGATACAACACTCTTATGGCCCACAAGAAGTTTTCAATGGTGGGTGTTTAATCCCTGGGTTTCTTGTGTTGTGGTCCACTTGCACTTTGCATATTTCTCAATTTTCAGTTTATGCCCTCAAATGAGCTGTTAAAATGAATGGACGGCTTGGATTAGAGACATATATATATATATATATATATATATATATATATATATATATATATAATGGTGGGCCCCGCAAAAAATTTTAAACTTTTTCCTTGGTTTTAGTGTCAAGTCAAATCATAAGTCCCTGTGTATGTATGGGTGGCCGCGTGTATTTCTTATGGAAAATAATAATTGTTTATTTACGGATTTTTTAAGGGTTTAAAATCACCAAATATCTCCATAAGAAGGTTAAATGAGTAATAATTATTTATCCTATCAAATTCATGCAAGTCACATGTGCACTAAAATGGATGAGGAGAAAAATCAGAGATTGTGGGGTCCACTTTAGTGTATGTCTGATCTACACTGTCCATTCCTTGTATCAGCTAATTTTAGGGCTTGTTTGATTTTTCAGTTCACAAGTAAATGCAGTGTAAATGCTCATAATTATTCTACAGTGTATTCATTGCACTCTTCCCTATGTCTGATTTGATCCCTTACTTTTTTGACACAAAAATCAAAAAAGCTTTAAAATATTTGTGGGTTCCACTGTGATGCATCGTTGCTTCCATTATGGCAGATGAATTTAAGGCATGAGCGAAAAAATGAGGCATATTAAAAGCTCAAGTAGACCACGCAACAAAAAAAAAAAGTGAATCAAATGCTTATTGTTAAAAACTTCTCAGGTCCACTATTTCTTTTGGTGTGGGCCACTTGAGTGTTGGATCTACCTCATTTTTTGGTTCATGTCTCAGAATGTTGTGGTACAACAGATGGACAGAACAGATATGTCATATCCATCACTGTGAGGTCCAAAATTTTAAACTAACACTTTTAAACCGGTTTTCACGACGGAAATTCTCAAGGATTTTCAAACAGGTGAAATGGTAGTAATTACCCATTTACCACGTATTTACACCTGCATTCAAAAATCAAACAAGCCCTTGGAGCATGAGCACAAAAACGAGGCAAATCCAAAGTGTATGTGGTCCACATCAATTACTACAATGGAAATCAAACATATGATGTTGGAAACTTTTTGAGGGCCACGAAAGTTTTGAATCAGGCTAATATTTGTGTTTTTAGTTCGTCAATGACTTTTTGACCTTGTAAATAGATTGGATGACAGATGCACATCACTATGTCCTGTACCGATTTCGGTGCTTAACTGGGGTGGACTTATTGTCTCTTGTTTCTGGTAGTGTGGTCCACTTGAACATGCAATTTGACTCATTTTTGGACTCATGCCCTGAGATGAGCTAGTAAAATGGATGGACAGTGTGGTGGGGCTCATGGATATTAAAAATAATCATTATGATTATCCTAACATTTACCAACAGTTGCCCGGAACCAAACATCCCCTCAACATGTCTTAAATCAAGTAAGACATTTACAATTAAAGTGGGGTGATGTTAGTGGTTAAAACTCACTAAAATTGGAAGAAAAATCTTCCAATTTAAAGATTTTTGTTTGGTTATTTTAAGCCAGTAAAAAATTCCATTATTTCCCAAAATTGGTAGTAAAACACCCTTCTAACGCTCATCTTCCATGAAAAAAAAATGTCGGAACATAAAAATAATCAATTTTTTTAGCATCATATAACCAGTGGAGTGTTTTTCTTTTCTTTTCTTTTTTTTTTTTTTAAGGTTTGTCCGTACTTCTTGGTTCTACATTTCCTAATAAATTTTGATTCCCAGCTTTCACATTTAGGCTTTTCCTAAGTTATCCCCAAAAATTAGGTATATAGACCAAGCAAAATTTAATCATTTCCCAAGAAATTAAAAGTACTAATTCTAACATTTCGGAGAAAAAAACAGATTAAGGAATAAATTAGCCAACAACCAAACAGGCCCTTGGGATATGGCTCCGTGGCTTATGTTTCAGAATGTCAACCAAACAATGGTTTTGTGAATTTCAAGAAAACTGGATTTATCGCTCATGACAATGTATTTGTCAATTCCAAGACAACTACTTCAGGATTAACTACTATAAACAGACCACTATTTTCGAACATCGGAAGATTCTCCAAACCCCCCTTTGTTTTGTTGGGAATTTGTTAAACCCATGTATTTCCATAATCCATACCTCCATGATTCCATGAAATTTGGGGCAAATCCAAATCCCAAAAGGGAGAAGCACTCGGGCCTGTTTGGTGCATGGGATTAAATAGTATGGAAGTGCACTAGCATTAGATGGGATTAACACTATTATTGCACAATGATTGCATGTCGGAAAATACCATGGTATTTTGGCCATCCAATCCCATGTTTGTCTGAAAATACCATGGTATGTTGGCAGTCCAATCCTCATATTTGGGACAAAATTCTTGCTAGTGTCTGGAAAAAACACTACCTTAAGCAAAACCCCGTTTGGTGGACCATGGAATTGTAATCAATGAACAAAACTCACAACGGATGTCGGTCACTTGTACACATATGTAACCAGAATGCCATGTGTAAAGGGCATATATGAATGGACAATTTGGATAAAAACACATGCATCAATATAGGGCCGACGGTTTGGATAAAAACACATGCATCAACGTAAAGCCCACTTGTAGTTGATTTCAAAATCCACTAGAAATCCTACATGGGACCAAATACAACCATCCCAGGTAATCCCAACCTTTCTCGTCCTCCCCAAAAGTTGGATGGAATTTGCACCAGACCAAATGCAATTCCATCCCACCTTACCAAACAGGCCCCAAAGCCTTGACAGATCCTTAAAATGAAGCTCTTGTGAAAGAAGACAGGCTGAAAAAAATCCTCTTACCACTATTATAATTTCACCCCAACTCCATGGATTTTTAGCTTCATTGCTATAAAATGTACTGGATTTTGCCATATTCAAATCCAATGCATCCATCAAATTGACAAGTTCATGGACTTAAACATATTCAGATTCCCATTTCGTTGATCCCAAACAGGGCTTTAGTGGGCTGAAATTTCAAGCCCTTTAGTACTTGAGCAGCCTAGGGACGAGCTTTCCATTACCATTTTATTAACTTCATATAAAGAGATTTGTGTCATCGGGTTGGGCTCAACCCAAGCCAGACCTATTTAATTGGTCCCATTTTCTGGTCTGAACCCAACCCACAACACATGAATCTCTGCCAAAACCCATCTAAGAAGCAGGCCCATTATTAGAAACTGTTTGTATGTGGTAAATGTGTTTGGTGATTAGGATCACTGAACTGGTGGCTTGCTAAGAGAGTGCAGCCATAGCAGTTGAAAGGAGCAAAAACAGAGATTTGAGAAAGCTGTCCTGTCCACAACATCAATGGGCCATAACCCAGAATTTGTACTCATCAAACACACCATCCAATCAATGCCACCTTGTGCGCGCGCACACACAAACGACGAATTAGAAGAAGAAGAAGAAGAAGATCCAATCTCTGTCAACTGGTTAAATGTGGACACCACTGCTCATTTTTTTTGCTCACACATGCACAAGCTCGAACCATTAGCAATCCAACTGCTGTGACCTTTGGGCCATCGATCATCCGCAAAGATGGCCCGATCAATCACTGGTCCTAATCGACAGGCGCAGGTGTCATGTGTAAAGATTTTCCCATTCACACTTAAAAAAGAAAAAGAAAAAATTTGAAAACCTAGTACCTCAAAAAGAGATGCAACAAGAGCAGTTTTAAAGTAAAATTATCAAAGTGATCATGCTTTAATTGGATGGCTGAAAATTTCGGATACGTTTTCCTTTCATGATGGACTTGATGAAAAACACACCTCAACGCATTAGAAGCAAGATCAAACACAACCACGCCCATCACCTCATCAAATCCAGGGAGAAAAGAACTTGTTGGCTATGGTATATTCTCATTGCCAGAATTCAAAATCTCGACATAAAATGAGCCCTTGCATACAAAAAAAAGGAAGTACTATCTTATTTGTGTGTGGAGGAACTATCACCACACAAAACAATGGTGACCGTACCTTGGTATCTGTCGGCGGTTATGGAAACCTCTTCTCCATAGAAAAAGAAAAGCATCAGCTCGAAACACTTATAGATGGGCAAGAGAAATTGAATTGTATGCCTGTCTTCCCGCGATCATGCTCTAACTGTTTCAGTATGTAACAGTAGTTTATCTGGAAAATAATTCAAATTTGTTTAGAGAGTTGGGTCTTTTCTGAATGAGGAAATATAAATGTCTGGTTAGGAGATCTAAGCACACATACATGCATATATATATATATATATATATATATATATATATATATATATATATATATATATATATATATCTATAGGTTTTGCTAATGTGCCGACCTTTATGGGCATGTTAGCAACATCCCCAAACCTTTTAAATGACGTTATGAACACCCCGATCATCATCCGGGACGGTTCATTCAATAGTACCATTGGGATCAAGCCATTTGCATAAATTGTGCCGATCGGGTGATACTAACCCTTTTGAGGGCCAATTTGTTAAAAAACCACTATTGTTTACGAGCCATGGATGGCATGGTTAGAATCATCAAACTAAAGTGAGATCTATCAGATAGATGTTTCAAGATGATGATTGGACCTATTTTGTTTCTCCGCTCAATCTTGACTGTCATTTTCCATGCTATTGATCAGACGTTTAGAATCATCTAATTGGCATGATTATGCACCATGGCTGGCTCCTAGTTGTAAGGATGAATCCGTTCAAATCAATGATTGGTCATCCCATATGTCGCTAACATCCCCATGAAGGCAGGGTCATTAACAAAACCCATGTATGTATGGTCTAGTAATTTGTTTAAACCAACAAACTGCACACGCAGGGCCCACCTTTTGGTGATTTACACTGTTCATATGGTTGGCCCAATGGTAGAAAGGGGATGCCCCAAAAAGTTTCCCCCATCGGATGAATCTTACTGTTAGACTGGGCCCCTGTACAATGTGGACGCTGTATGTGAAAACGGATTGGCTAAGATTCATCCAGATATGGGAAATGCTGAGGCATCATTGTGGTACCCACCAGTTGAACTGCATATGATACTGAAAGATGGACAATGCATCAATGATGCTGGAATGGACAACAAATCATTCCTTTTGATCAAGCGTGATATGGTACCTCTTTCCAGATGCACTAGGAAATGTAAGATGGCACACAAACCTCCATGCGAAACAACTTGGTGGGAACGATTAAGCCGAAACCAGCGGAGGTCCGGAATGATTCTGCAAATTTCCGAAGTGAAAAATTCTGATACTCGTTCTCAGTCATTTTGGCGAGATTTCCAGCACAGACAAACATGTGACCATGTATTCCAGATTCCCTGAACAGTTTCAATGGCAGATTGAAAGATAGGTCTGCAAAAGCAGTAACGGCAAGATCTCCTCCAATGACATCCCTCCCAGGTGAGGCAGTTGCTTCGTCTTTATCCGGTTTATCAATGATTAACCTTCTGGAGTCGGTTGGCCCCAATCCTCTAGGCTTGAACCCCAACAACATCGTGGGCCCACCCAAGGAGCACACGGGAGAGGCGTGGCCGCCTATGAAGAATCTCTCGGGCAGAGGAGAGGACATGCTCATGAACCCTCTTCCCCAAGGCAAGACAACGCCTGTAGAGATCCCAAAGTTGAGGGCTGCATTGTAGAAGCCCAAGGGGAGAGCATAGCGGAGATCGAACTCCTGTTCAAAATACACAAGAATTACATTGAGCAATGTTGTATGCTAGAGAAAAAGGATAAGCCTAAAAAGTTCTCGAATCCATAAAAGCATATTAAAGCAAATGGAATACACATATTGCCCAGAACTAAATTTTGACCATGAGAGGGAAAATAATGACAGAAACCTTATGCAGGGTGGACAATCCCTTGTAAGGGCCTGCTTGGACTCGGGCAAAATTGTGTCACAACTAGCAGCAATCTATAGCATGCTGTAAGAGCTAACGGGTCATGGACATGCTGTTGCTAACTGGCTGTTCCATCCCTTGTTTATGAAACACCCTGGAACATGGACAAGATTAGATTGTGGCACATGGGGATAACTTAAAGATTGGTTGGTGATGCATCTACATATGTGCATGTGCACATTTGAAACATGCCAATCTTCAGTACTTGGAGATTGATGGTGGCACATGTGAGATGCTTGAACTTGGACAGTCACATATGGTGCATTGGAACATGTCTCACATGTGCACGGACAAGTGAGATCCTCACATGCACCAAAACTATAAAATGTCATTGACAAGTAGTCCCACCTCTCCATCAGAGACCCAATCCATGGTCTAACGGTCATATATCCATGACTAACTGTCCAAAAGTGCATTGGTTCCTATGCAAAAGGGGGTCGACAAACCATGCACAAGTACAGTTGCTGCAACACAACTGTACCTAAATCCAAACAGCCATTAAGAGAATTTCTTTTTTGTGGTCTAATAAAGTGATGGAATCCACCTAAAAACATGAGAAAGGTTAATCCTATATGGGCATGTAGAAAAAGAAAAAAGAGGAGGAATACATGTTGTGACAGGTCACATTGTTGATTAACCTGAGTAGGAAAAGAGTGCACCACACCCTGATTTGTTGTTGGTGTGTGTGCGTGTGTGTGTGTGTGTGTGTTTTTCTTTTCTTTTTTGTTTCCATTACTTTCATACATGGCCCATATGGTGTGGCTTAAAGACTAGTACCTGTACGGGATATTTATGGTTTGTTCATTCTACAAGAGACGAATGACGATTATTAACGTATGCATGATGTGCTTTTAGAATGAGGAATCGGTGGACCATTTATTTCTTCATTGCCCTCTTGCATGGGAATTATGGGGTTGGTTCTTGGAATTGTTTGGTGTTGTTGCTAGAATTTGGATGGGCAGGGGCTAGTATCTGCACCAGTAGTATCTAAAGGACAACGAGGGCGCCAGTTATGGCCGGGGACCCTCTGATGCCTAAGTCAGGCGAGTCGAATTAAAGTGGAAATGGGACTTCGAGTTACGGTTTTGGTGCTTACCTTCCTCCATTGGCAGGTGTATTTATTTATAGGGTGCTTAGGCGGCTCCTGAGCATGTATATCTTGGTGGGATACGCTGGACAAGGATACACTAGCTATACTGAAGGGTCCTTATTTGAATACAGATCTGTTTCCGAAAGTATCATCGAGCCCACCTCGGTCAGCGTGATCTTCGGCTAGAATCTTGTCAAATCTTTTCTTTCTTGATACAAGGCAGGATTCTCTCCGGATATCCCGCCTCTCAGGTCGAGGTCAATCTGATCAGCTTGGGAGGTGAGTCTCATTGCCGAGCTCTGCCCTTAAGCAGTTCGGCTCGATGTCGGTCGGCTCATCTCGCAATTGATGCCTTGATAGCTTAAGGAGTTCGTTTAGGTATTCTTAGTCGGCACAACTTTAAGATACCCCTTCTATGATTGGTTGCATGTCCCGTATAGCAGACCAGTTCGGTTCCCAGAAGCTCGACGTGGACGAGCATGGGAAGTAAGAGCCTGAACTGATCTGGAAGCTTGGGAATTGGATTTCAAATAATGAGTAGCTAGATCTTTTTGCCTCAAATTTGTCGTATGATGATGAGGGCGGGAATCGAAAAGGTGGCGCCCGTCGCAGGAATCGAAAAAGATATGATGGTGATTGCGTAGTACGAGGCGACGCCCATTAATAGGCGAGCGTTGTTTGACCTCTATGCAACTCACCAGCGGACACCTTTCACTCAAGTCAGCATGGCCTTGCCTGAGCTAACCCTGTATCACCACGTGGAGGGGCACATCAGTCGAAAGTCACCCTCGAAGGCGGGGGCAAAGGTAGATGCTGCAGCAGTTCCTATGGAGTGCCAGGGGGCATCTCCAATTCCAACCGCATTGGGCTCTCCCTCCCCCAGAAGCACAAATCTCTAGCTGCAGTGGGTTGATGGAGCAGAAACACACAAGATGGAGACTAGCAGAGAACCAAGTCGGCAAGGCTCGAACTTCGCAGAATCAGGTAGACAAATAACCGGGGGGGGGGGGCTCTACTTGTACAGTTTCTATGACAAGGCATTTAATGTCGACTAAAGCCACATAAGCTCGAGGAGACGCTTCGACTGATGTGCCCCTCCACTTGGCGACACAGGGTTAGCTCAAGCAAGGCCATGATGACTTGAGCTATAGATGTGCGCTGGTGAGTCACATAGAGGCCGAATGGTGCTCGCCTATTAATGGGCGTTTCCTCGTACTACGCAATCACCATCATACCTTTTTCAATTCTTGCGATAGTCACCGACTTTTTTATTCCCGCGATGGGCGCCACCTTTTCAATTCATGCCCTCATCATCAGATGACAAATTTGAGGTAAAAAGACCAAGCTACTCACTATTTGAAATCCAGTTCCCATGCTTTCAGATCAATTCAAACTCTTATTTCCTAAGCTTGTCCACATCGAGCTTGGAAAGGAGGAGGGGCGCAACTGTTATGGAGAAAATTGAACTAGCCTACTATACGAGACATGCAACCGATCATAGAATGGGTATCTTAAAGCTGTGCCGACTAAGAATATTGGAATGAACTCCTTAAGCTATCAAGGCATCAACTGTGAGATGAGCGGACCTCAAAGGACCGACACCGAGCTGAATTGCTTAAGGGCAGAGCTCGACAATAAGACTCACTTCCCGAGCTGATCAGATCAACCCCAACCTGAGAGGCGGGATATCCGGATAGAATCCTGCCTCATACCAAGAAAGAAAAGATTTGGCAAGATTTTAGCCGAAGATCACGCTGACCGAGGTGGGCTCGGCGATACTTTCGGAAGCAGATCCTCATTCATATAAAGACCCTTCAGTATAGCTAGTGTATCCCACCAGGATACGCAAGTCCATCGTATCCCACTAAGATACGCAAGCTCAGGAGCCACCTAAGAACCCTATAAATACACCTACTGCCAATGGAGGAAGGTAAGCACCAAAACCCTAACTCGAGTCCCATTTCCACTTTAATTCGACTCGCTTGACTTAGGCATCAGAGGATCCCTGGCCATAACAGGCGCCCCCATTGTCCTTTACATACTATTAGTGCAGATACTCGTATGCCTACAGGTGTAGCCCCTTCCCATTTAGATTCAAGCAACAACAGAGGTTATCCATGCTTGCATGAATTTGGACGATGTGGGAAGAAAGGAACAACGAATGCTTCCACGATAAAAGTGCTCCAGGCTAGGAAGTTTTTAAGAGAGCAAAACTGGATGTTATTAGGTGAGAGCCAAATGTAACTACACTAAAAGATTGCAATCTATGGATAGAAGCATAGACAACAGGTTTTTGCATATTGTGGGACTTCTATGTATATCTCTGTGCTGCTAGCGGGAGTCCTTGTATTTATGCGGGACTGTGTATTCTTTGAGGGGCTGCCTTTTTTTATTTATTATATATATATATATATATATATATATATATATATATATATATATATATATATATATATATATATATTTAAACATTGACAATTATATTTCTAAAAGACCAAAGCTGCAAATTTACAAGTATAAAGCAGAAATAGAATTACAAACCCTGCCAGCATTCCGGTAAAATAGAGCTGAGCTTTAAAACTTGCACCCACTCAAAGACATGAGATTTAGCCCTTCGGAATACCTCCCAAGTCTGCCACTTACGATTCCTGAAACATCGATCATTCCTCTCAAACCACAATGCCCAAATTCCAGCCAATAAATTTAAATGCCAAATGTTCTTTCTAGATTTCCCTAGACCCCCCACCATGCCATATCAAAAAGAGATCGTCAATTGAACCCGACATCACCCATGCAACTCCAAATAGATTGAGAAAGTTGTCTCAAGTTTGTTTCGCAAACGCGCAGTGGATAAATAGATGATCCACCATTTCTTCAGCTCGTAGGCATAAAAGGTGTGCATTCAGTATGATGAGGCCTCTTTTACGAAGATTATCCAAAGTCAGAATTTTCTTCCTCTCCACTAGCCACATAAACGCCACCACCTTTGCTGGAGCACCATATTGCTAAACGAAAGATAACGAACCAACCTCGAACAAAGAATCACCCTTGCATAAAGATTTCACCGAGAACTTTCCTGATTTTTCATTTAGCCACACCATCGATTTGGGGGGCTGCCTTGGCCCCGTTTAAATTAATAAAGGCATCACCTTTCAGGGGAAAAAAAAAAAAAACATGGCCCATATTTTCAGAAAAAAAGTCTTCCAACTTACGCAACTAACCTCAATCCTAACCAATCCAACTACGACCATATAATTCCTAATTAACTGCTAATGTGCACAAATGATGAAAATCAAGGGCCAATTCCTGTCTGAATTGCAAAACCTTCGGCCTATTGTCAAGGTAACTGAATAAACCTTCAAAATAGGAGCATTTTCATGTCTTTCTGATGTAGTTTGACAACGGCTTGACCAGTGCGGGGACCTATTTTCCCTGTCTACCCATCGTAAATTCAATTGGCCCCTGAGTTTGACTTCGGTCATGTCCAATATTCCACTGACAATCCTCGAATGCTTGGTTTGTAAGGCCTGTTATTTTTTAATTGCATCAAAGGGTGTCGGGCAACTCATCAACCTTCCTATTTGTGCAGGCAACCAAAACATTTAGCTATATGCCACCCAAGTTTGGGTAGAAGTATCGAGTACGGCAAGAATCAGGCTTTGCAGATGTTAAGAATCCAGAATCTAAATAAACAGGTAGGGCTAGAATGGTCACTGCTCACAAGTATAATCATGTGAAAATAACAGCAATTGAGTTTGTTACCATTTTTGGAAGGAACATGGCATCGAAATAACCTAGACAACAAATTTTAACACTTCATCCAATATATTGCGATATTGCTTCCATGGCGATAATATAGGGACACGTTCAGTTGTATAAATACTATACATAGTGTCTCTTTACCTGTGATATTTTGCCAGTATCAATTGACATCAACGACAATTGTGATATTCAACAATAAATAAATAAATAAAAACTCTTTTGTGCATTTTTTTTTGGGAATTGTGTTTCTTGGCATGTTGTAACAACTCCATTGAAGTTGTTTTGCATCAACACGAATTTGGTGGAGAATGAACCCCAAGGTGAGAAAAGTTTGTGTAAATTTGTTTTCTTTTCAACAGATTAGCAAGAAAACAAGTAGAAATCCGTATCCATGCACGAGTTCCATGCATTAACATGGATTTCAAGCCAGAATTCATTTAGTTCTTTGTACTATTTGGTTCTGTTGTTTGTGTTTTGTTGCTTGTAGTGAACGATATTTGAACGGCGTGAACTCGTTTTGGATTAACTGCCTTAGTTGTGGCCAACAGTGCACAGTTCTGTCCCCTACAGAATTGAAAACTATTATGCATAGTTTCTTTTCTTTTTTCTTTCTTGTTGCAACATTTTGAGTTCTGAGCATGATCATGTTTCTTTTAACCTCTTGAAGTTTCACTAAAAAATTCCATCATTTTCTTTAAGTTCCCCAGTGTTTCCCTCATACTACGACACATTACATGATACATGTGATATTTCCAGTGTTTCCCATGGTATTTTTGGGGTTGTTTGGATGGTGGTAAATGAGGCAAGCTGCAAATGATTTACTAGTAAATCATTTACAACTTGCATTTGGATGCCCTAAAATGTTTGTAAATGATTTACCACCTTTTCCCCCTTTTCATTTGCTAGCAAAAAGCTGGGATTTCATTTGCTAGCAAATGATTTACCAGCAAGAAGCCTCCAACGGCTCTTTTTTTAAGGCTAGGCTATAAAAGGAGATACGCACCTCCCTCTCTCCATTGTATCTAAGAACTCCAATGGCTCTCTCTCTCTCTCTCTCTCTCTCTCTCTCTCTCTCTCTCTCTCTCTCTCTCTCTCTCTCTCTCTCTCTCTCTCTCTCTCTCTCTCTCTCTCTCTCTCTCTCTCCATTGGAATGTTTATATTCAGTTGTTTGGCCTCATAAAAGACCATTTGAATTCGTAGGCCCACTTTTATGGCTGAGCTACTACCTACTACTTGGTTTTACATGAGAATCAACCCTAAGCTTTAGTGAGATGGGCTAAACCCAATGATCCACTTTAAAATCCACTCTTATATGCCATTTGAATGCTTTTTAATGAATTACTTCTCTAAACTATCTCAAGTGTGAATACACAATTATAGGATATAAACCATTTACAGGCTATCCAAACACTGTAAATGATTTACTAGTAAATCATTTACAACTTAAAGCCAAACAGACAGGCTGTAAATCATTTACAGCCTGTAAATGATTTACTTACTGGTAAATGGTTTAATTTGTAAATGATTTACTTACTGGTAAATCATTTACAAATTAAACCATTTACCACCATCCAAACAACCCCTTTGTACCCAAGGGTGCAAATACTTCATACACTAGATGACCATATCCATCCCAAGCTCACATGAGCCAAGAATCATAGGGCCTAAGTTGAATCCATTATAAGAAAGGCGCAAGTCCAGCCCAATACAAACCACTAAGCTCATTAGGTCGGACCTAAGGCCAAACTCAACTCAAAATAGCTTTAGCAATAGACATTCAACTTGGCTGCGTACTTTCTTGAGCAGTGGGAGGGAGTGAGACTTTCATACTCTGGGAGAGAAATGTTTCATGTACTGACCAAAAATAAAAAATAAAAATTGATAGGATAACTATAAGACCAACCATGCTTTGTGAGAAGACAGAATGTTGGGCAGTTAAAGAACAACATGATGAGTCTAGCTGATATGATGATGTTGAGATGGATGAGTGGCAAGACAAGGAAGGAAAGAATAAGAAAAGAATACATTCAAGGAAACTTCGGAATAGTACCAATAGGTAATAAGATGAGGGAAAGTAGAATTAGATGGTTTGGTCATGTGCAACGGAGACCAAGGACCTTGTCGGTTAGGAGTGAGTGAGTACAAATTGAAGGCTCTAAAAGGACAAGGGGAAGGCCCAAAAGGACGTGGATGGAGGTAGTAAGAAAAGACTTCATGACCTATGGTCTAACTAAAGGTCTGGCCCTTGATGAAGTGGAATGTGGCACAGGATTCATGTAGCCAACCCCAATTAATTGGGATAAGGCTCAGATGATAATGATCATGAGGTAAGATGGGCTCAAACCCAAGACCTCAATGTTGAAACACACCCTATCACTAAGCCAAGGGCTCGAACCCTGCCAGCATAAATTGTAAAAATCATGGAATTTTGATTCAGATGGATCTTAAAAACAAATATGCAGTGACTTTTCTTTAATTGTTTGATCGGTGCATAATCGATGGCCGAAAGAAAACAGTCAATGATCAAATTCAGCAGGTAAACTCTTAAACACAAATATGCAATGACTTGATGGATCTTAAACACAAATATGCAGTGACTTGATGGATCTTAAACACAAATATAGGAGTGACTTGATTCTTTTGATTGTCTAATTGGTGCATAATCAGTGGCCAAAGAAACAGTCAAAGGTCACATTCAACAGGTAAGCACTTATTAATCCGTAGAACTTTGACAAGAACTGCCCCCTCCTCATTAAGGGCTAAAGTATCCACTAGATATTCCCATTCTTGCTTCTCAAGAAACCCCTAATCAAGCTAAAACCAAGGTTGCTGAGGAACTGTCAAAGTTACATGTCCAATAGCACTTTGGTGGCCATTTCCACAAGATACTACAATTCACATGTAAGTTTCCCTTCTGGCCATGTAAATCTTGTTCTGTTTGTTTTGTATTTCTTACTGTCTTCATTTGAAGTGCCTCCCCCACCCCCCCCCCCCTAAAACCAAGGTTGCCGAGGAACTGTCAAAGTTACAAGTCCAATAGCACTTTGGTGGGCATTTCCACAAGATACTACAATTCACATATCAGTTTCCCTTCTGGCCATGTAAATCTTGTTCTGTTTGTTTTGTATTTCTTAATGTCTTCATTTGAAGTGGCTCCCCCCCCCCCCCCAAAAAAAAAAAAAAAAAAAAAAAAATCACCATACAACATATAGGAGATCCAAGGCAGAGATTTCCCAAAATTCAAGATGCAGTAGGGCCCGTTCAATGAGGCTACTTTTATCACTCGTGGAGAAAGTTCCTTGAAGTCATGTTTTTCACCTTCAAAATAAGGTGATTAAGACCCATTAAAAACTGTTCGTTGATCAGTAGTAATGGTTGAATCCCAACAAAAGAAGATTTTGTGAGTTTTGGGAATTTCTAAGATGAGATGACAGAAGCCATTAGGATCAAGCACCTTGTTGTACCACAGGTCGAAGACTGCTCACTAGACCTCTTCCAGGGTAAAACGGGGCCTTGAGATTATGCCTATGTTCATTGAAAAGGCAAGGAAATCCAACCCCAAATAGCTGGGGTAAGGCTATGACAATGACAATGACAATGATGACTTCCATAAGACAAGGTGTACAGTTTCGTACTTCTAGTTCAACAACTTCAAGATGTTCAGAACCACAAATAGAACATAGAACATCTATCTTGAAATTGAACCACCTAGCAAACAACTCCAAAAACATCTTAGACACAGAACTACTTACTGATGCACTTCTAAGCTCTGTTTAGCTATGAGCATGTATTCTTAAAACACCATCCAACGGTTCCCTAAAACCTTGGTACTAAAAATCAAATACGAAACAACCATATTGATCATACCATATACCTGTATCAGGCTATCAGCACTCCCAATATGTAGTATGGGGGTGAATCGGCCATACCAAAAAGAATGGGCCGTATTGGCCCACAATGGATCCGATACGGCCATAGAGGACCTTTTAGTGATTTTTTCTTTCGATTTTCTTTTCTCGTTTTACACTTTTTTCTTAATTGCAATCTCAAAGGAAGCTTAGAAACTCATTTTACACTAAATTTAGGCTTATTTAGGGGATTGAATCACAAGATTTGTACGGGATTCGAAGAATGATGAACTATTTTGGGGAAGGTTGGAAAAATGGGTTAACAAATACTTTATTCTTCTTCTTTTTGTTGCATTTCAACGTAACGGGCCATGAGCCACCAAATTATGCGCAATCTGCGTGCAACTATGGCCTATTTGGTTGATTTTCAGTAAGTCAAGCTAACAAGCAACATTCTTATCCAAGAATAGTTTGATACACAATTGAATAAAAACACAAAAAGGAAAAGAAAATGATAAGAGTGGTGTTTTACATTTTCTTTTCCTATTTTTCCTACACTTTTCAAAAAACAGAAGGCCAAAAATAAATAAATAAATAATTTAAAAAAAGGTTCAGCTGATATGGACTGTCCTGTATCTTTTTGTTTTGTTTTGTTTTTTTTGATGGTGGGATCTGCCCCCTTGATACTGATGTTCAAAACCCTTCAACAAAACCACAAGCAAAACAACTCGAGGCCACCCTTCTAACATCCCAAATCACACCCTCTAGGTGGCATCCCATGGCCATGATATATGAAATACAATAAGAAAAGAAACTTGACATATTTTTATGAGAAAAACAAAATTAAATCCTATGATTAGATATCATTGTTTTGAAGAAAGGTAATGATACAATTGTATCAGCAGTACCGTAACTGTATGTATCTCACCCGCTTTACTTGATATGGTGGTGAACCCAAAAAAAATGGGTTGTATCAGCCCATATTGGTGCCAATACAAAGATAAAGCCCTATTTAAACTTTTTATTTCCAATTTTTCTCTCATTTTTCACTTCTTTCTTCATTTCAACCATGGAGGAAAGTTATAAACTCACTTTAGACTACATCTAGGCCTATTTTGAAGATCAAGAGTTTGAAACACAAGATTTTAGTAGGAACGGACCATTTTGGGAAAATCAGAAAACAAGGTTTCACTTTTACATTTCGTTTAATTTTCTTCTTCTTTTTTCAATGTAATGGGCCCGATGCACCAAATCATGCTTGATTTTTTGTTCAACTAGGGCCCATTTGGTTTACTTCCAACAGGTCAAGTCGATAGACAACATTCTTATCTAATAATGGTCTGATACACTATTGAATATAAATTTTGGGAACGGACCATTTTGGGAAAATCAGAAAACAAGGTTTCACTTTTACATTTCGTTTAATTTTCTTCTTCTTTTTTCAATGTAATGGGGCCAATGCACCAAATCATGCTTGATTTTTTGTTCAACTAGGGCCCATTTGGTTTACTTCCAACAGGTCAACTCGACAGACAACATTCTTATCTAATAAGATGATAGATGCTAGTGATTTGCACTTTTTCCTATTTATAATAACTTGCAAGTTTTTTGGGGCAAAAAAATTGGTGTACATGGGCCCGTATCATCCAATTGGGTCAAATACAGAATGCCCCATATCATATCGCTTTCAGCACAGCCAATATGCCCCCATATATCTATAATCAAAACCTAGATTAGAATCATTAGAAAAAACTGCCTCTTCATTATACTGAATTGGTAAAACAACAATGTCCCTTGGGATGCCAAAAGAAGACTTGTGCCTAAGCTAGGTCTGGCCTCTCAAGTCACAAGTGATCACCTGAGCCTTGAGGGGTGCCTAGGTGACTAGGCAATCAGCTAATACAGAATGCCCCATATCATCCAGTTGGGTCTAATACAGAATGCACCATATCATATCACTTTCAGCACAGCCAATATGCCCCCATATATCTATAATCAAAACCTAGATTAGAATCATTAGAAAAAACTGCCTCTTCATTATACTGAATTGGTAAAACAACAGTGTCCCTTGGGATGCCAAAAGAAGACTTGTGCCTAAGCTAGGTCTGGCCTCTCAAGTCACAAGTAATCACCTGAGCCTTGAGGGGTGCCTAGGTGACTAGGCAATCAGCTAAGCAACCATTTAGAAAAGCTATTATAATATGCCCCTTAAAACCTATGTTACGTGGGATAGTATTAAAACAAGGATTGAATATTCCTCATAAGTCATAAGCAATGATTTAAATATCAGTAGCGATGCATGTATTGCAACCTTGGGATACGGAAAAATCTTGGTACCACATGGGAAATATCACATGTATCACGGAATGTTGTTGTTTTTGCGAAATATTGAGAAACATTGGGAATTGATTGAATTTTTCAATGGAACTTTATAGGATGTTAAAAAAGACATTATTGTGCAATTATATCCTAAATGAGGTCATATCCAATGTTCTTAATATCAGTATCGCGTTATGTATCACACCCTTGGGATACGGATACATATTGGTTATCGCATGGGATATATCGGTTGTATTGCATAATGTATCGTTGTTGTTGGAAACATGGGGAAACACTGGAAAATTGGTTAAATTTTTTAATGAAACTTCAATGATTGTTAAAAAAGACATCAATACACACTTATAAATTAAAAGATTACAAAAAAACAAGTGCACATAATAGGTTTTCTTTGTAAGTTTGTATGGATCCTAATCTATGCATTGTCTAACTGAATTGATGTAAGTATATTCAAAGTTTATTCATATAATTTATAAATGTAAGAAGTGTGGAAACACGAGCAATACATTCAAAAGCAAACAAGAATCACTAGATTAGGTTATATACATGTTTGATTTTATGTTTGGAAACAAAGATTGGAACCAATTTGCGAGAAATTGGAAATTTTTTATTTTTTCCAATTTTCCACAACTTGGCCCTTCTCTTCCAAATATCAAAATCAAAGCTCCCAATCTTTGTAATAATTTGACCCTGATTTAACATGATTTACAGGGAGGGGGAAGGACTGAAAGTTGAAAATGATCACCAGATCGAACCTGTGAGATATATCCCACTAGTTGTGTGTTTCTTACCACACAGGTAGGATACAAGATATATCGTAGGATATATCGGTTGATATCGTCGATACTTAAAACACTAGTCATACCATTTATAAATCATACAAGACAAGTATGAAACAATGTATCAAATAGCGTACGCTACGTAGCGTAGCGTAACGATTTCGCTACATAGCGTTAGAAATAGCGTTTTTCCCCTGTAGCGCGTCGTAGCGTACGCTACGGGTATGTAGTGTGTAGCGCAGGTAGCGTACGCTACCTGTTTTGGTTTTTTTTTTTTTTTTTTTTTTTAGTGCAAGAAACAGTGGTGAACTCGCACCACAAGCAAACTTAAGTAAAAAAACCAAAAACCTAATTCTAAAGGGCTTCCACCCCCAAACCGCAGCAGCCGACACAGCTGCTCTCCCCACCATTGCATTTGGAGACCCAAAATCTTCTCACAGAGCAGATCCGACGCTGCCGACACTGATTTTCTCCCCACCCTTCAATGTTGTGGTCGAAAGTCAGTTGTCAAGCGCAAACCAACGCTGCCGACGTTGCTCTTCTCCCCACTTTTCAATCGTGAGTTGGAAAAACTACTTCCAAAGGCACGATTGCTGTGGAGCTTCAATATTTACAGTTTTCAGCGATTCAATCTCATCTTGAGACAAAAATAGGTACGCTCCTTCCTTTTTTTTTGAATTTTTTTGATGTACAATGAAAATAACTTGGTATTTTCAATTTTTTCCTCATTTTTTTCCATTCTAAAATGCTAGTTACTGTCGATTTGTAGTTCTTTATCCTTTTTTTTTTCTGTGGTATGGCCCACGTGGGCTCCACTGAGGTGAGTGAAGGGGTGGGATGTGCATTATTTTCTATGGTGTGGCACACGTGGGGCCCACTGAGGTGCGTAAAGAGGTGGGATGTGCATTATTTTCTATGGTGTGGCCCGCTAAGGTGCGTGAGGGGTGGATTTGCATTATTTTCTATGGTGGACCCACTGTGGTGTGCGTATGAGTGTAAGTGGTGTGCGTATGTTTATTTATATATATTTTTTAAAATTAAAAAATAGAAGTATTGTGTAGCTTAGCTACACGCTACCGAAGGGTTGAACGCTACGCAACATGCTACCGCTATTTAAAACACCGGTATGAAAACACAACCAAAACATTCAAAAGCCAAAAAAGAAGTAAAAATATACATGTTTAATATTGTGCGTGTATCAAAAGATATATTTTCAAATTATTTCTTATTGATTTCCTATTAAAAAAATAAAATAAATAAAAGAATGCCATTCAAAAGCCAAAAAAAAAAAGTGAAAATATACCTATTTCATATTGTGCATGTATCAAAAGATACATTTTCAAATTATTTCTTATTAATTTCCTATAAAAATTTAAATTTATAGTTAAAATAAATAAAAGAGTGTAGCTTATATTAAGATCAGCTTACACTCATCAATACACCCAATTTTGGTTAGTCAATGTAATTTTTAGAAAAATATTAATTTTATTTAGTTTTCAATATTTTTATTTTTTTTAAAATCATTTTTTCTCAAAAATTCCGTCAGTATGTGGATCAACCTACAAGCAATCTCACAGATTTTTCCACACTCTAATTGCAAGTTAAATCGGTGAAATGAGAGGAATTTCATTTTATTTTTTTTCCAAATTCCTTCATTTTCTCCAAAATAAAAAATCAGAGGTAAAAAATCCATTACTGAGCATGCAAAACATGCAAAATCTTAGATTAGTAACTTGGTTCCACCGATTTTAAACTATTTAAGCAATTACAAAAACACTTTACATTATTTTTTAAAAAACCACCGATTGGGTTCTGGCCCATCTCCATTCTCAGACCTCAATTTCCCACCCAAATTCTCCTCTCCAACCCAAGAACTGGTCAAAATCCCCTTTGGAGTCTAATCCCCAAAAAAAATTGAGAAAAAATGGATTTTTCAGTGGTTTTTTTTCTGATTATTTTCTGTTTTTTCACAAAGGGAAATTGTTCTCTGGATATTGTCGATACGTATGTTAGTGAACACGTGGCCTCGCAAGTGATAACTTATTGTTTGGTTATCGTCAAGTGGGAGTGTGCTTCCTAGTTTTGGAATGCGCACCTTTTACTTCTTAAAGGAATTCCCGCGTATGGTAACTTGGGAGGGGCGGTCCCGCTAGATGACAACTAAATACTGGTTTGTGGGCTCCACATGTTTCCCACTGTGTTATTTGCATCATTTAAAGGATTCAACTGCATTAGTTGGATGCCCAATATGCTGATATGAGACCTAGAGTTGTTATATATTTAGAATTTATTGTCAACCGTGCGATTTCAGCAAGAGCATGATATTGTTACAATAGTGTTTCCACATGATTATACTTATGAGCAGTGATTTAAATGTTGATAGTTTTGATAACTCCCCCAATATCGCAATCCAGCGATACATATGGAAGACACGTGGAATGAAACAGATCTTGCCCCAGATGCACCGTAATGCAATCAACTCTAACACCAAAGTCCACAGTGAGAACAATATATGGAAGTACAAGATAAGTCCACAGACCAACTAAGTAACTTATGCAGATCTTTTCTTCTTCTTCTTCTTCTTCTTCTTCTTCTTCTTCTTCTTTCCTTTTTTTGCTAATTTCCTCCTAGCATGTTATATTATAATGAACACAAGCCTAAAAGGCTTGCTGCCACCAGTGTTCGAAATATCGGTATCACACAATGTATCGCACCCTTGAGATACAGATACGTATTGGTTATCGCATGGGATATATTGTTTGTATCGCATAGTTTATCGCACTTTTTGGGAAACATGGGGAAACATTGGGAAAATGGTTGAATTTTTTAATGAAATTTTGGGGATTGTTAACAAGGCCCTTAATACACACTTTTAAATCAAAAAGTTTCAAAAAAGAAGTGTACATAATAGATTTCCTTTGTATAGGGTCCTAAGCTATGCGCTGTCCGATTGAACTAAGACAACTATATTCAGTATCAATCCCATCCATCCGTTTTTCCATATCATTTCAGGACATTATCCAAAAAATAAAACAGATCCAATAATTAGGTAGACCACACCATAGGAAACAATGGTGATTGACCATTAGTGGGCCACAAAAGTTTTGGATCAAGCTAATAATAGTTTTTTCTCTTCATTCAAACCATAAATTTATCTGGTAAAATGGATGGACGGAGTGGATAAAATACATGAATTATAGTCTGATTCAACACTTATGTGGCCCCACGAATATTTCAAGTGTGAATGTTCAATCCTCACATTTTTGGAACACTTGAGTATTAGATCCTACTCATTTTTTATTCCATCTCCTAAAATGATCTCACAAAACGGATGGACGGAGTGGATTCCTCGCAAACATCGTGGTAGCCCCACTAAGGTTTCAAGCGCAAAAACTTCCTGCGGAAGGCTTTGGCAGGGCGCTGACGCTCCTCGGGCTCAAGTTGTACAAACATTTCAAAGTTACATGGCCCCACAATAATGTATTTATTATATCTACACCGTTCATGCATTTGGAGAGAGAATTTTAAATCATGAACCCAAAAATGAGTCATATCCAAGGCTCAAGTGGACCACACCACAAATAGCAGTGGGGGACTGATTCTCACCATTAATACATTTGTAGGGCCCACCATAATGTTTATTTTCCATCCAATCTGTTAATTAGGTCACACAGACCTGGATGAAGAGGAAAAATAAATATCATATTGATCCAAAACTTCCGGGACCCTCGAAAAGGTTTCAATGGTAGACGTTCAATCTACCACTGTTGTTTGCAGTGTGGTACAGTTGATCTTTGGATCTGTCTTATTTTTTGGCTCAAGCCTTACGAAGAGCTCGCCAAATGGACGAACGGTCTGGATATAACACATACCTCATGATGGGACCCACAGAACTTGGTGACGTCAACACACAGCTCTGTGGTGTGCGCGACACTCGATTTCGATAAAAAAGGGGCGCGGATTAGCTGAGCAGCGAGACTTGCTACTGAATTGACGTCACCAAGTTCCGTGGGCCCCACCATGATGTATGTTTTGTATCCACACCGTCCATCCATTTGGAGAGAACATTTTATGCCATGAGCATAAGAATGACTAAGATTCAAAGCTCCAATGGACCCCACCACAGAAAGCGGTAGAGAGAGTGACACCCACCATTAAAAACTTCTGAGGGCCACAAAAGTTTTCGATTAAGCTGATATATATTTTTTTCCCTTTTATAATGTCTTTTTTAACTTATTAACGGGTTGGATCTCAAATAAACATCACGGTGGACCTTAGGAAGGTTTCAACGGTGTATGTCACTTTCTCCACTGTTTTCTGTAGTGGGGTCCATTACAGATTTTTATCTACCTCGTTATTTGACTCATGTCCTAAAATGATATCTCCAAATGGATGGACCGTGTGGATATAACACATTCATCATGGTGGGACCCACGTAACTTGGTGATGTCACTTCAGTAGCGATCTCACTACTCAACCTGTCAGTAGCTAATCCGCGTCCAAATAAAAGGCTCGAACGACCTTTTTTAAGCAGAGAGGGTTCCAGCTTCAATTTCTCCCAAACCGGCGAGGATGTCTCCGGATTTCTCTCCAAAATCGGAGATTTTATTTGCGGTAACCTAGGAATGACGCTTCAATTCGAATGGCCCACCAAATGGAAGCTTCCGATCATGGCGATCTCTTCTACAGGTACCGAAATCCACCCTCTAATTTTTTTCCCAATTTTTTCGAATGATGACGTCGATGTCCGACAATAATGGAAAGGAAATCGCGCAATATCGTCAAAATATCATGTGATATCAACGATACATCGGCCGATATTTGGATTTTGGGTTTTTTGGTATCTTTCGAGGGTTATCGCGAGTGTATCGTCTCGCAGGGGTGCGATAACGATAATATCGGCCGATATATCAGCCGATAGTATCGATATTTCGAACATTGGCTGCCACACATGACTTACTATTTGATAGATATTCAAAACAACACAATATGTTGATTTAGTTATAACCAATGAAATTTGGGAAAAGATTGCAAAGTGAATGAAAGAAGCTACAATGGGAGAACATTACCTCAACAATTTATTTAAAAAAGAATAAAGAAATAACATAAGGATAGAGTGTGCAACCTGGCGTATGAATCGTAAGCTCCTACTATCAGGCGCAAGACCTCCAATTTGAGACACTGAAGCAAAGGCGTATCCACGGGTTGGCCTCAATTGTGAGTCTCTGCGGTCAATCTTATACGTGTACTTCATAGAAGAAAGCAAACTGTGTCCCAACTGTCTCCTTATTGACTTGGAAGACATGTGTGAAGGATCCGTTAAGGTGCGCCAAGTAAGATTGTAAGCCAAGTCATGATGCTTTGTTGAAACCAAGCCAATGGAAATGCCCAACAATCGTTCTTTGTAAGATGAGAACTTCAACCAATCTTGAGAGAGTAGTGATGCTCGAGCCAATAGAGGGGCCGATAATGCTTTGAATCGGGGTAACAACAATCCGGTGCTTAATTCTGATGCTTGGTCCCACCCATAAGCCCCAGAAAGATCCCAAATATCACCATAACCAAACAAGTTTTTCAACTTGAGGGATCCTTCAAGCGACCAAGATCTCGCCTGCAAAGCATGACAATTTTACATAAGAAATGGAACTTAAAGAAATATGTATAAACCATTCAAACTGGCTTGAGGGAACATACATCAAATAACCATAAGATACTGAACATTAAAAGTTTTTAGCTCTCTTTAACAGGTGAGAAGTCTAAATGACGGTTGATTACCAAAACATTTTACTGTAAATTCAAAAATACTTTATTTATTTTTTTATTTCTATTTTTGAGATTGTCAAAAATAAAATATGTTAAGAATGCAAAAAGGTTGTGGCAAACGATTGGTTGTGAATGCATGCAGCATGGGCATCTACGCATAACATCTGCAAATACATACTTAGTGTTTGCATACAAACATAGACATGTAGGCAGCATGTGCATGTACGTCTGAGTTAAATTGAGTAACATACATACATCTATATCATGCACCCGTAAATAATAATAATCATCATCATCTAAGTCTCATCCCACCTAATTGGGGTCAATTACATGAATCTTGTTCCACCATTCCACTCTATCAAGGGGCCATAACTTCAATTAGACCATACATAGGTTATCAAGTCTTTTTTTAACTACCTTCACCCATGTCCTTTTGAGCCTTACCCTTGTCCTTTTAGATCCTTCAACTTGTGCCCACTCGCTCCTCCTAACCACCGCAGTTCTTGGTCTCCATTGCACATGACCAAGCCATCCAAGTCTATTTTCCCTCAACTTATTACATATTGGTGCCACTCCTAAGTTCCCCTGAGAGCATTTAGTTCTAATTCTATATTGTCCCATCTTGCCGCTCATCCATCTCAACATCCTCATTTCAGTTCCACATCCTATGAACATATTGTTCCTTCATTGCCAACAATTTGTCCCAATGGTCTTATAGCTATCGTACAAAACTTCCCTATTGTTTGAGCGGTACATGACAATCACATAAAACTCCAGAGGCGCATCTCCATTTATTCCACCCAGCTTGAATTCTATGGGCCAATCCTTCTTAATCTCTCCACTCTCATGAATTGTCGACACAAAATATCGAAAGTGGTCATTTTGGGAAACTTCTTTGTCAACAATCTTAATTAATTCCTGTTGTTACTAAAATTGCACTCCACATACTTTGTTGTCATGCAACAAATTTTAAATCCTTTAGATTCTAAAGCACCCCTCCATAAATCTAGCTTTGTGTTTACTCACTCCCTCATCTTGTCAATCAAAACCATATCAAATGCAAACAACATACACAATAGGATCTCTTCCTGCAAATGCCTTGCTAATTCATCCATAACCAATGAGAAAAGGTACAGGCTCGATGTCAAGCCTTGGTGCAAGCAACAATAAGGAACTCACTTGTCTCTCCACTAATGGTCCTCGCATTTGTTACCACTCCCTCTTACATATACTTAATCATGCCAACAGATCATTTAATCATGTCAACAGATCATGCACACATAAATGATATGCATATATCTACAGATTCTAAATGTGTCCATGCATGTAAAGGGAATGTGTGTGCATATACATGCATTATGTATGCATGCATGTTATGTATGTGTGCATCTACCATATGAATGTATGATATGCATGCATCCATGTGTATTATAGATCAAAAAAAATGAGTAATGCAAGCTCGCAAATGTATATACATTTCTGTCAGTTTATGAATGTATGCATGCGTGCACGTGTGCTTGCATAGTGGTATAACTTGGTCCTTGGTAGTCAATAGTGAACTCCCATAAGCTGGAAATTGTTCATGCTTGGTAGCAACAACGTCAATGGCTCCTTGCTCGAGAATAATAATAATAACAACAACAATAATGATAATAATCCCAAAAAGAAATGTTATGGAAGCTCAACTTCAATGGCTCCTTGCTCTAGAATCAGTGTCTGAATGGTATTGTGGTTGTCAGAGATGAAGAAGACTACTGCATTCTCTTTGGGCAGAGGCGATGGAGTTGAGGGAAGGTCTCCAGTTATGCATATCCAAGCTATCTGGTCCAATCATCACGGACAGAGATTCTTTGAATGTCACTTCCTGGGCCCAAAAATGCAGATGACTCGGAAGCTCTCGTCTTTGATGAGATCACTCATCTTGCATCTGTGCCAAACATCTCTTTTACTCACGTTGGGAGAGAAGCCAACTCGTCTCTATGTCATACTCGTTAGCTAAAGAGGGAACCTGCCAGTCCTCTCTCTTGTACTGGAAATTCTTTTCCTTTATCAGGATTATCTCTTTGCTTTCTTTTAATGAAATCGTCATCTTTCAAATAAAAAATATAGGTATATATCATGGCAGTGTAAATATGCACATCTACATGCAATTATATGTGCCCGTGAACATTTGGCCAAGCATGTGCTGTCTCATGCAAGTATTTGAGCATGCCATAGGACCTATGAATATCAAAGGAACTTCTCAGACAAATGCAATTGGTAATCTCAAGGAGGAAAACCTTTAAAAGGGCATGGAGAGAGCAGATATGCCATCAAGAATAACCGTGCAGCTCATCGGTGTGGAGGACAAGAATATGAATGGATTATTGTACTTCTTCTTTCAACTTACTAAATTTGCAATGGAGAAGAATTGCAGATGAATAACTGATTATATTTTCATTCTCCCAAGTTTTCCCTCAGGGCTTGTTTGGATTGGTGGGATCCAAAAAGTAGATTCGGAAAGGCAAGCGCCACATTGGAGGAATACCGTGGAAAAGATCCTAAAAGGTTGTTTGTTATAGTTTCCATGATTTCCAGCGAAATTTGGAATGGTCAATTATCAAAAAGTGAAATCTGTCTCTCAAAAGTGTGGAAATGAGGATTACAAGTTTATTGTAGGAAAAGGAAAACGACCTTTATTTAGGAAGACCGTGGAAAGGAAAACGGTTTTCCACAGGTCACTTTATTATTGCAATCAGCCAAAAATGTCACATCTGCAGAAAACATTTTTTACATGGTTATATTTTGGAATCCACGATCCAATAAGTCAGATGAGAATTGGAGTTCAGAATGAAAATGACAATGCATGCATGCCTAGGTATCAGAGAGGGGATTGGGAAGCAAATCACATCACATATCAAAGAAGTATACAACATTCTTGAGTATGAAGTTATCATCATTATCAATCCTAGTTCTTTTATATGTGTGATATGCATGAGAAATTAACATAATCCATCACCAATGCAAAGAAAAGTAATGGATGCATCAGCACGAATTGGCGTGCACATTAATATCCATGTACAATGATTTGAAAAGAGACGCAAGGATCGAAAAATTTCCACTACCAAGGCTGAACACTTCAAAAGGCTGTGGTGTGCCACCTTTCTTCAGGCTGTTTGGAATCAAGGAAAAGGAAAGGAAAGGTTGTTTTGAAGGAATGGAAAGGAAAAGAAACTGGTGGAAAAGAAAAGTAGTTTCTGCCATCTATTTTCAATAAGATTTTCCGCCAAAATTGGGGCCATTTTCATAGATATTGTTTGGTGAAACAAAACTTTTCATGGGAAATTTACTTCGTAGTTGGTGGCATGTGGCACATGTGGCACAGTGGGATGCTTGAAGATGGACGATGGCACATGTGCCTAGTGTTCGAGTTGTCGGTATCGCTACAAGTTTCGCTGACGGAAGATAAAGATATAATATCGTTATCGCCGATAATATCGCCAATAACTAGAAATGCAGAGAAAAAGGGCGAAACACGGGGAAATTGATGGAATTTTTCAGTGAAACTTCAGGACATGCCTAAATACACATTTGCATATTTATGAATAAAAAAAAAAATTTTAAAAGGATGCATTAAATAATAAGTTTTCATTTAATGGGTCCAAAAAGCATGCGCTGCAGTAATAAATCACTCCAATTATAACCAAAATGAGTTTATATAATACAAATGCAGCTAGCATATGATAATTAAGACGTATAAAAGTTAATGAACTAAAAAAGTACACCTTTCTTTAGACATGGAATCTATATAATGGTATACTTGGTGATGGATGTTTGGATATGGCACCTGTCTGACATACGGGTGTATCCATCCAATTTCCCGAATCATTTTATGGTATTAAGCCTAAAAAATAGGTAGATCCAAATCTCAAGTGGACCACATCACTGGAAATAGTGTTGATTGAACGCCCACCATTAAAAACTTCTTAGGGGCCACAAGTTTTGGATCAAATTGGTCTATGTGACCTAATCAACAGGCTGGATGTCAAATAAACATTACTATGGACCCTAGGAGGTTTTTAATAGTGGACATTCAATCACTATCGTTTCCTGTGGTGTGGTCCACCTGAGATTTATATTTGCCCAATGTTTTGGATCAAGATTTAAAATGATATGAAAAAAAATGGATGGACAATCTGGATCAAATAAATATGTCATGATTGGGCCCACATAGTACCAACCACTAGTCATCTGGCTAGTAGCAACCAGTGTTTCAAATAGCGCCCATAGCATACGCTACATAGCGTAGCATGGCCGTAGCGCTACGTAGCGTTCCAAATAGTATAAATCCCCTGTAGCGTATGCTACAGGGGTCGTAGCATAAGCTACATTGTATTTTTTTACTATTTTTTTTAATTATTTTTTTCACATTTTCTTTGTTTCTCATGTTGAGGAATGTGACACTTGTATTGTACTTGATACTTTTAACCTATGGGATTTTTATTTCTTTTCATAATTGTGACTTTTGGTTTCAATTAGACATTATTAATTAAAGTAGTTTGCTTACAAAGTTGTTGATGTGATAATTATTTGATTTGGCTTATATATGTGGATTGGCTTTTGATAAATAATAACAAATAACTTTTTTGAACATACTTATAATTGATAAAATGAATCATCTTTTAGGCATTTTTATATTTTTTTCCTTTTTTTCACTATTTATTATATTTGTCCTATTGTTAAATTAAAAAATAAAAGTATCGTGTAGCTTACGCTACATGCTATAGAGGGTTGAGTGCTACACATCACGCTACCACTATTTAAAACACTGGTAGCAACGTAACCAGCCAAACCATGTCTTGGTTTAAGGACTTTGTGGTACCCACAGTGACGCATGTGTTTTATCATGTTACCAAGAACGAGGTGGCTACTGGACGGTGTTCCATGGGCCCACTATGATATATGTGGAAATCCACCCCATTCATCCGTTTCACCATATCATTTTAGTACATGGTCCCAAAAATGAGGTAGATCCAAATCTCAAGTCTACCACACTAAAGGAAACAATATCGATTGAATCCTAGCATTAAAAACTTCTTAGGGGTCACAAAAAGTTTTCGATCAAGTTGATAAGTATGTTTTCACTTTATCCAAGTCTTGTGTGACCTACTCAAGAGATTGGATGGTAAAAAAATATTACAATGGCCCTAAGAAGTTTTTAATGGTGCGTGTTTAATCACCAATGCTTTCTTTGGTGTGGTCCACCTGAGATGCGGATCTGCCTCATTTTTGGGCTCATGCCCTAAAATTATCTAGCAAAATAAATGGACGTAATTGATAAAATATATCACATCATGATGGACCCAACAAAGCACCGAGCCACCGACCCTTGAGACCCAAACAAGTTGTACGCTAGCGCATTGAGTAGATCTGTATGCTGAGGGGAACGAGTCAACTCTGTGGGGCCCACCCTGATTTATATGCTTTTATCCACTCGGTCCATTAATTTTACAAGATAATTTTAGGGCTTGATCCCGAAGATGAAGCATATCCAATGATCAAGTGGACCACACCACAGGAAATAGTGGAATTGAACGTCTATTGCTAAAAAATTCTTAGGGGCCATAGAAGTTTTAGATTTGCGTAATCTGTGTTTTACCTTCATCGATGACCGTGTGATCTTATGAACAGCTTGGATGATATATAAACATCACTGTGGGCCCTAGGAAGTTTTCAACAGTAGGAATCATTGTCCCCACGGCTTTCTGTGGTGTGGTCCACTCAAGCTTTGGATTTGTCTCATTTTTGGTCTCATGACCTAAAATGATCTCGTTAAATGGATGGACCGTGTGGATATAACACATGATGGTGGGGTCCATGAAACTTAGTGACATCCACACACCATCGAGGTCTACACGCACCACTGTAACACATGTAACGCCTAATCTGCTTCCACTCCCTGTAAAATGGTTTCAAATCCCTTAACTCCCGAAAAACCAGTTGCCAGAAAAAGCCCGATAGAAGACAATTCCAGAAGGGAACCCTAAAATCCTGAAAAATCTCTCAAAATTTCCTAAGATTTCTCACATTCTTCGCCAAAATCATTATTTGATTTGAAATTTGTTATCTATTTGAAGAAAAACAAAAAGGAAATTAAAGATTTTTAGACACGTAGTTAAAAACGGTGCACTAATCGATCGATTGGCCCACCGTTACTTCCGATCAACGATCCTATTCTACAGGTACACACTTCCGAAAGTTTCTTCTCTTTTCCCCCTTTTTTCAGATTTTTTTGGTATTTACGCAACCCCCAATATTATCGCCCCTTTTATCGTCCAAAAGGGGCTATTGGCTACAATTATCCCGTGACAGGGTAGCGATTTCTAGTCGACAACTGTATGTTACGTGAAAAATCGATAAAATCGCCGAATATTTGCCGATAATAGGAAGAGAAACGAAAAAAGTGAGTTTCGGTGTCGCAACTCTCGTGACACCGATAATATCAGCGATATTATTGATTTTTCACCGATAATATGAACACTGAATGTGCCACATGTAGAGCATTGGCACGTGGCACATTGGGCTCTTGAAGATAGACGGTGCACATGCAGCACATATGAGACACTTCAAGAAGGACGGTGGCACATGTGGGGCATTTGAAGATGGATGTGGCATGTGGCACATGGCACATGAGTGGGCAAGCGAAGATGGTTGGTAGAACATTGGCACATGTGACACATGCGAGGGGCTAGATGATGAAGGGTGGCACATTGGCATGTAGAGCACTTGACTATGAATGACGGTAGATTGGCACATGTGATACGTCACACATTGACACAAGCAGGACATGTGGGGCATTTGGAGATGGATGGTGCAACTCAGTTATCGAATCAATGAGATCTCGACACCCGAATCACAAAGAAATGGGCAAGAGTATACCCACAAGAATATTTGAGTAGAGAGGGAGAACTAACTTTATTAATATCAAGCTTCTTACAATACATTTCTTGATAAACACACTCGGAGACCCTAAATGAACTTTTAAGGAAAATCCCCCAACCATTAAATTGATTTCAAATCAATATAATCTACCTAAGATGGCAACAAGCCTAATACTAGTAAAACAGTGTGGAAATAATCCTCAAAATCTTCAATCACATCATTAAATAACTTTTTTTAGCCGATAATAAATTTTATTAAAAGGGCTAAAAGCCAAAGGATACAAAAGAAAAGAAAAAGACAATAAAACTAAAGATAAAACCTACAACTCTAAGCAGCTATCTAGAAATTGTGCAACCAGAAGCACATTAGTTGCATATGCCCATTCAAATACATTCATTTTTTCCCTATTAAAGACATCACAAAAACAACCCCTTCAGTTTTTAAAATTCCAACTATTTCTTTCCAATCAAATGCTCCATAAACCTGCTAGCAAGCATAACTGCCATATTCGATTCCCAATCTTGCTCTTGCCCCCTCCATGCCAAGCCAAGAAAAGTTGGTCAATCGATCCTAGAATAACCCATGAGACTCCAAATAGATTAAAGAAGCTAGACCACATTTTTTATGCAAAGAGGCAATGAATGAACAAGCGATCAACCGACTCCTCATTGCAATAGCATAGGAGGCATACATACCACGCTTTTGAAGATTGTCAATTCTAAGAACCTTCCTCCTACCCACCAACCATGCAAATGCCGCCACCTTGGAAGGAGCGCCAAATCTCCATACATGAGTTGTGTGACACTCAACTAGCTCCGAATAACCCCCGAGACTATTGGGAGGTGATTCAAAAGGAAATCCAACAACCTTGACAACTCTACCTCGATCTCCATCAAATTTCTTCCACGAGGAGGATCCCAAATAACTTCCTTACAAAGAATGGAATAACATCTCTCAACCGAGATATTTGGATCTATAGCAATTCAACCTAGATGAGGAAATAAAGTACTCAATTTTTTGTTTTCCGCCCACCTATCCTCCCAAAATCGTATCTTCTTCCCATTCCCTAATGAAAACCCCACAAATTCCCAAACCTTGTCCTTTAATTTGTTCATCGACTTCCATAATGATGAGGCCCTATACAATAACGAAGCTTTTGTCCATCTACCCCACCTCAACACTGTATTTTCTACCGAACACCTCTCTCCACAAGCTGCCCTCCTCGACCCCAAATCTCCACACCCATCTACCCAACAGTGCCATGTTCATCACCCCCAACTTACGCAGCCCCGCACCTCCTTGAGATAACGGTTTACTGTTTACATACTTCATCCCAATTCAAAAGATAAAATTATACTTTTATTCTGACCCTTGCCATAGGAAATCTTGTCTAATCTTTTCAAACTTGCCTTCAATTGCCGTTGAACATCTAAAAATAGACATGTAATAGATCGGAAGATTTGACATGACCAATTTAATTAGTGTTAACTTCCCACACAAAGAAAGATGCCTCCCCATCCAAGAAGATAATTTCCTTTCGAATCTTTCGATCACTTTATCCCATAGATGCTTAGCTAACTTCCCAATTCGTAGGGGAAGACATTAACCTCCCACACAAAGAAAGATGCCTCCAAGAAGATAATTTCCTTTCGAATATTTCGATCACTTTATCCCATAGATGCTTAGCCAGCTTCCCAATTCATAGGGGAAGACCCAAATATGAAAATGGGAAGGAAGTTGCACTACATCCTAACCGAGCTGCATAGGCGTCAGATTCCTCCTTAGAAAGACCCACCCCTAAGATTTCACTTTTACTTATATTGACCTTTAAACCCGAGATCGCCTCAAAACAAGTAATAATGGTCCGGAGATTATCAATTTGCATTTCATCCACCTTGCAAAGTAATAGCATGTCATCTGCATACTAAAGATGAGATATTTAAATTCTGAATTATCCACCCGAAAACCCTCTACTAATCCCGCCGACACCCCTTGTTCAATCATGCTCCCTAGTGCCTCTATCACCACCACAAATAGATAAGGGGATAATGGGTCACCCTGGCGCAAACCTCTAGGAGAAGAGAAATATCCACTGGGAGTGCCATTAATCAATACTTACTATTTTGGTGAATGAATGCACGCTTGCATCTAGGCCCTCCATTTCACCCCGCATCCTAGCTGTTGTAGCATATAATTGAGAAAGGTCCAATCAACCTGATCATGCGCCTTTTCAATACCTAGCTTGCAGATAATACCCTTCGAACCTTTCCTTTTATAAGACTCAATACATTCATGAGCTATAAGAATGCTATCCATTATCTACCTGCCTTTCACAAAAGCTCCTTGGGATCTTGAAACCACCTCACTTAGGATGGAACTATACCTCGACACCAGAATCTTTGCCAGAATCTTGTGTGGACCCCCTAAAAGGCTAATTGGCATATAATCCCTTAAGGATTCTGCCCCTTCTTTTTTAGGAAGTAAGGCAATGTCACCCCAAACATTGTACCCAAGTGACCCGATTCAAAAAAATCATAAATAAAATTAATTACATTATTCTTCGTCGTATCCCAGAAAATTTGAAAGAAAGCAAGTGGAAAACCGTCAAGACCGGGAGCCTTATCACTCCCTAATTCGGATACTGCCTTCTTAATTTCTTCCTCTAAAACTGATCTAAATCTTCCACCGAATCCGAAGATAGGGATGCAAACAGCAGATTGTCAAGAGTGGGCCTCCTCCATTCTTCCTTTTTGAGTAGTTTTTTTTATAAAATCTAACAATTGTGGAGCAAACTTTATCCTTACCTTCAATTCTTTCCCCATTAACTGATATACTTGAATCATATTTAGTTAACCCGGGCCCATGCACTTGCCATAGCATGAAAGAACTTGTGCTTTTATCTCCCTCTTTCAGCCAAACCACCCAAGAACGTTGTCTCCACTTTACCTCCTCTTCTCTTAACCTTGCATTATATTTTGCTTTGTAAACCTCTCTCCACGCCCTCTCTTCTTTTGACAACTCTCCAGCCACATCTTTTACATTAAGTGCCTGAATGTCTTCAAGCAACTTTGCCAACTCTCTTCTCAAGGTTTCCACACCTCCTTTTTCCACATAATGATTTTCTTTTTTAACAATTCATTTTCTAGAACAAGCAAAAACCGGCATACCCCGCCACCTCAAGTGCAGCCAACCATTCTTTAATTTGCTCCACAAAACCTTCCACTAGAAACTATGCCAACTCAAATCTGAAAGGACGAGGACCCCAATCCTCTTCTTCCACTTCTAAAATAATCAGGCAATGATCAGACATTGGTTTTGGCAAAGCCTCTTGATCCACGAGAGGATATTTTTCAATCCAATTTGAAGAAACAAGAAACCGATCCAATTTTTTATTTTAATAGCATTGATTTGTCCATTTGTCCATTTGACCAAGTGTATTTTACTTCTCCCATCGACAAATCCACCATCTCATGCCTAACAATCCATTCTGAAAAATTCCTAATGCTATGAGTTATTCGGCCTCCATTTGATTTTTCATATGAAAATGGAAAACCGTAAAACATTAAAATCGCCTCCCATGCACCATGACAAGTTCCATTTATTTCGACAAGCATCTAGCTCATCCCATATAAGTGATCTATTCCTCAAAAGTGATGGGCCATAAACAGACGTGAATACCCATCGATATCTTGCGGACAAAATGCGAAATAGCACTGAAATCAAATAATTTCCAGTCCAACTATAATGCAGGGGCATTTTCACACTGGGCTCGAGTAGGGTCGCCTGTTGGATGCACGGGCACACTCGGGGTGGGTAACCCATGTGATTTGGGGCCCACGGGGGAGGTCTCGTGTTCGAGACTCCTTACCAAGGGTGATTAATGCGCATTTCACACCGGACTCGAGTGGGGTAGCCCGTGGGATGCGGGGACACACTCGAGGTAGGCGACCCATGTGATTTGAGGCCCATGAAGGGGGTCCGGCCAAGGTCCTAACCCATGAGATGTGGGGCCTGGGCTATGAGATAAATGGATTAATTCGCCATACTCTAACAGTTCGAGCTTTTGGAGCAAGTGGTTAATTGTCTTGCATCAAATTGGTATCAGAGCAGGAGGTCTCGTGTTCGAGACTCCTCACCGGGGGTGATTAATGCAGGGGCATTTTCACACTAGGCTCGAGTGGGGTTGCTTGTAGGATGCAGGGGCACACTCGGGGTGGGTGCGGCCCACGGAGAAGGTCTCGTGTTCGAGACTCCTCACCAGGGGTGATTAATGCGCATTTCACACCGGGCTCGAGTGGGGTAGCCCGTGGGATGCGGGGACACACTCGGGGTGGGCGGCCCATGTGATTTGGGGCCCACGAAGGGGGTTCGGCCGAGGTCTTAAAAAACCCATGAGATGTGGGGCCTGGGCTATGAGATAAAGGGATTCATTCGCCATACTCTAATAGTTCGAGCTTTTAGAGCAAGTGGTTAATTGTCCTGCATCAAATTGGTATCAGAGCAGGAGGTCTCGTGTTCGAGACTCCTCACCGGGGGTGATTAATGCAGGGGCATTTTCACGCTGGGCTCGAGTAGGGTCGCCTGTTGGATGCAGGGGCACACTCGGGGTGGGTGACCCATGTGATTTGGAGCCCACGGGAGAGGTCTTGTGTTCAACTCCTTACCAGGGGTGAATAATGCGCATTTGACACCGGGCTTGAGTGGAGTAGCCCGTGGGATGCGGGGACACACTCGAGGTGGGCGGCCCATGTGATTTGGGGCCCATGAAGGGGGTCCGGCCGAGGTCCTAACCCATGAGATGTGGGGCCTGGGCTATGAGATAAATGGATTAATTCGCCATACTCTAACAGTTCGAGCTTTTGGAGCAAGTGGTTAATTGTCTTGCATCAAACTATCTTCCTTTGACCATATTTTTTAATTCCAAATAATCAGAATACCACCTGTTAAACCATCCACATCCAAAGCCACCCATTCTTTTGTTCTTCCACTCCACAAAATTAATTAAATTGTTGATCTACTAGCTGAATTTTGGTCTTCTGGAAAGCCACCATTTGTGCTTTGTATTTTTTGCACAAGTCTCTAATTTACCTTTTTGCACAAGTCTCTAATTTACCCTTGCTTTTGAGGGCAACCCAAACCTCTCACATTCCAACAGATAATCTTCATTGAGCACTTCTTTTTTCCTTATCTATCTGTGTTGCAAGCCTGGGAGAGTTTCGAATCACTATATTCGGCGAAACCCCGACCTTACTATCTGCCCTTTGATTCCATTCATCTTCCACTCTTTGGCCACTCTGAACCTAAATAACAGAGCTTCCTTTCTCTCGATTCCACAAACACAAACAGCTCCACGTAATCTTCAGGCCTATCCCCAAAGGATACACCCACCAATTGAGCTATATGTAAGGTAACATCTTTTATCTGCCTCATCCCCTGAGCCATTAACATCTTTTCCCAATTGCAACAACACATTCCGATCTTCTTCAGTTCTGAGAACTCCTACTGGTGATCTATCTCCACTTTTTTCTCCCGTTGCAAGTCTTAAGAAAACAAAGCGTATTCTAATGTTTGGGCCCTTTATGCTAAAGAACTCAACAGTAACACACGTGTGAGGTAACTTAAGTTTATACACACATGTGGAAATAAATATGCATATCCGTCACGCGTTTGGAAGAATAGGGTTCAACCACCCTTTTCAAGCCCGTTACATATCTGAACCCGACAACACATCATCATCCAACCACATGTCCACCATAGTTGCCCCCATTGCTATTTTTGAACCACGTGTTGCATGGAGAAAAAATGCCTCTTCATTACTACCCTTTTCGAGCTCTATACCTTCAAACACAATCGAGTTGATTTTAAAGTTATTATCTCTTTGGTTCCATGTCACAATCCCAGTTGAACATGTTTCCATGTGTAGCAGCTTTGCATTTATTACTTTGTAGACGTCTTCTCTCTGTTCTAGTATGGTACGGGAGCACGAAAATAGTACTCCATCTTCATTGTATCCACCATCCGCCATCATCGAAGTTCTTTCAGACGAGACTATTGCTTTTGCATCTGTAACGACCTCTTCTCTCACCATTTTTATTGCAAATTTGATCTACCCCACCTTGATTGTGACCTCTTTCGGTGATGGATGCAATTTCTTCTTCCTGATTAATACCCTTGCAAATCGTATATTCTCGCTGCCTTCTGATCTAGGATCAATCATCATCACCGGATCAATGCATTCCCCAATCTTCAGGAACACCTCATTCATCCATAACTCCAATGGAAGATTCCAAATCTGAAACCAGATCTCTTCATAGCCAAATACCAACCAGTCATCCCACTTTCGAATGCTTCGTACCATATTATCTCTGAATAGGTTAACCGTGACGAAGAACTGCTCCATATTCGTCTTCGACATGGGATAAACCCAAGTTTCTTGTTCATTCAGGGATTTGATCACCCATTCCTCAACATCTATACTATAGTTTTGAATCAACCATTCCTCCACCTCCTCCTCTGAAATTCCTGGTTTTATAGATAAAACAAAATTGTTCTTTAGTTCATTACATGAATTTTCCGATAGTTTGGAATCGATTCTAACTTCCAGCCCATTTCTTACTTCTCTCTAAACCCACCCTTCTTTCGTATGTTCATCTTCATTGGTCTCCAATTTCTTCGATTTCCCCTGAGTGACTGTCATGAAAGGAATGTGGTTGTTGCGACTTCCAACTCACATCTTCTATGAGAGGTGGACAAAACCCATCCTCAGCAACAACATGCGATCATGTCCTTCTTGAATTGGCTTGACAACGAGAATATTGCCACTAATCTTCCTCTATCTCTGATCTTTGCTAAATATGCCTTCTCTGTTTTTTGACATCCAAACCATATCATGCCTTTTGCACAGTTAATTTTCTTCTTCCATAGCTTTCTCCATTTAACATCTTAATTACTCTCTCCACTTCACTTTCCAGACTCATCCTAACGAATGCAAATCGTCGATTTCCTGATGAGCTCCTGGGATGAGGTATCACCGCCTCCATTACTTTTTCAGCTATGGAGAAAAACCTCTCGAAATTAATCGGAAGCCAGCCTTCTGGAAAACCTTCGATAAACGGTGTCAGGTACTCTGGAAGCATGTTTGGAGCATTCTTCAATGTCACTGATGTCTTTTTCTTACTTCTGACTTTCACGTTCCAGCCATTGACCTTCTTCAGCATTCATCTCATTATGAGCACAATCTGAGGTCTCCATAACCACCTTTGCCCTTATCATCTCATTCTTCAACATTCACATCTTTAAATAACACCCCCATATCTTCAATCACATCCCCATATCTCCGATCACATCTTTAAATCAACCCCCATATCTTCCACAAATAGTGAATTATATTTCATGATATTTAGGCTCAAAATCTATCAATAAACGATCCAAAATCGGCACCTCTGCAAGCATGTTTGGAGCATTCTTCAACGTCACCGATGTCTTCTTCTTACTTCTGACTTCCAGTCATGGACCTTCTTCAGCATTCATCTCATTTTGAGCACAATCTGAGGTCTCCATAACCAACTTGCCCTTATCATCTCATTCTTCAACATTCACATCTTTAAATAACACCCCCATATCTTTAATCACATCCCCATATCTCAAATCGCATCTTTAAATCAGCCCCCATATATTCCACAAATGGTGAATTATATTTCTTGATATTTAGGCCCAAAATCTATCAATAAGCAATCACAATCCAACACCAGCACATAACGGACCGTGGGTCCGTATGCACTAAGATGTGTTGTCGCTTACGACACTCCTCAAGAGATTACCAAGGCTCCTATTGATTACCTCAACTTGGCCATCTATTTGAGCATAATATGCGCTAGAGAATTGAAGCTTAGTCCCTAAACCCTTCCATAAGGTGTGCCAGAAGTGGCCCACAAATTTCAAATCTGGTCCGAAGTTATTGTTTTCGATACCCCGTGAAGTCACTCAATTTCCATGAAGAATATGCTAGCAATATGTGTAGAGTTCATTGTCCTTTTGCATGGAATGACACGTCCATCGTCTTTAAAATCGAAGAAGTCCCAAAATGTCCACCCATGACATGAATGGAATGGGAAGTGGCGAATAATGTTCAAAGTATCAATATCGTTACATGTATTGATGACCGAGGATATGGAAACATATATCGGTATTGCTAATACTTGGAAAAATATCATTGTTTGAGGGAAACATTGGGAAATAGGTGGAATTTTTCAGTAAAACTTTAGGGTATGTTAAAAGACATGTTTACATATGTAGTAATCAAAATATTGTAAAAAACAACTATACATAGTAAGTTTCCATTTTATAAGGGCCCAACCATGTATTGTCAAAAAAATCAATATATAATAAACATAAAATTTGCATTCAATCAAATATATAGGCCAACTCTCATTAATATATAAAATTTCCACATTAATTAACAGTGTGAAGAATACACTTTCCAATATATATATATATATATATATATATATATATATATATATATATAATAGGATTTTTTAAATTACATTGTAATTTTTTTCGCCACAAATCCATGTCAATGCATGAGAATCATGCGTAGACATGAATTTTTATTACAATTGATGCTAACAATTGAAAAAAAAAAAAAATTTAATAATAACTTTCTATGGATTTTTCATCACCTTCAAGTTTCTGCCCGTCTTCGTTTCGAGTTGGGATTTCTCCCCAAGTTCAAACTTCTATTCAATAAAAACCAAGAGTGATTGAAATCATGTGAGAAACAAATTTTCAAAATTTAAAAAAAAAAAAAAATCAAAAAAATTTGTTCTTTGGAAAATTTTCAAATATTCTGTCAATTTTCGCCTATTATTTACATATGTTTCTATGGTTTCGGGGATATCATTGATAGTGTCGCTAATACCAAGAAACTTATATAAGGAAGTCTTCTCGAAGTATCGTTGATATCTATAGTATCGCCGACATTATCGAAAAATTTTATACTTAAAAAAAATTCAGTATCATTGACCTGGTAATACCGATAATATCGGCGTTGGCAGTGAATAAAGGTTAGTATTTTGTGCATGACCTTTAAAGACATGACATAGGTGACATTGTGCTACAAATCATTCAACATCACGGTGCATACGAGGCCAATAGTATTTTTCCTCCACCATGACCAATGTTTATCTTGTCCAAAGTGTCCGCCTAATCCATTGTATAGCTCAAATAAGACATTCTCTCGCAACAATCCTTTGAGAATGCATAAGCAAGAGCCCTTGAATAAATATCCCTCATGTGAAATGAATTCGTACTTTTGATTTCGACCATCCACACATCCATTGAGCACATTACCAAAAATGGGCCTTGTATTGTTCTTTTTTAATGCTTCGAATCCCAAGACCTCTACAGCTAGTGTTCTTAGTAAAACCACCCTCCTACTTGAAGCAGCTACTTTTTCTGACTTCCAGCTTTGTGATGCAAAAGGAAAGTATATTCTTGTAAGAAAGCCATCCACTTCACATGATGAGCACTCAGCTTCTTTTGGGGGTTGCCCTATCTCAACACCTCATGGTCCGAGTATAGAAAAAAGTCTCAATGAATCAGGTAATGCCTCCAATATCATAGCACCTAAACCACTGCATGAAACTCAAGATCATAAATGGAGTAGTTCTTCTGAGCATCATTAAGCTTATCACAACAAAAAAAAAAAAAAAAAAAAGCGATCGGCTTTCCTTCCTGACTTAACACAGCGTCAATGCCAACATTTAAAGTGTCGTTTTCCACTTCAAAGACTTCATTGAAGTCCATAATGCAAAAATGAAGCCTTTGTCTATCATCTTCTTTTTTATGACACTGTAACTTTAGTTTGCCGCTTTAATCTAGTCAAACTTGCATCCATGCATGCAATCGATGACAAGTGTGATAGTTGTACTGAATTTCCGAATACATCTCCAGTAAAATGTCGTCAAGACGTGGAAAGACAGACCTTCGAAAGGATTCGTTTCTTGGGCCACCTTAATTTTCTCCTAGTCAACCTTGATCTCTTTTACAAACACAATATATACCAAAACACAACACTGACGACAAGAAATGAGCACTTTTTATAATTAACAAATAGTGATCCTCCATGGTAAATCAAATATTTGTCGAAAGTGATCAAGGTGAACAAATGAATCACAACTAAAACAAAAATACCATCAAAATAAACAACTAAAAACTTTCCCCATAAAGGGACAGCGTACCTTTGTCAGTGCTTGGTCCATTTGAAAGGTCGAAGACATGACGAGACACTTGTATATCCCATCTCAAGTCCGAAATGCAGTCTTCCACTCGTCCTCAGGCTAGATATATATTTGATAAAATCCACTCCTTTGGTCGATTTTTTCAAAACACATTTGCTCCATGCAACATGTCCATCATATCATCCAAGTGAGGAATAGGAAACCAGTACTTAATAGTAATCTGGTTGATCGCACGACGGTCCATACACATCCTTCAAGATCCATCTTTCTTAGGGGTTTAATCATGCATGAACAGAACATAGTGGTATGCTTTCTCGAATTAAACCATTTTGTAGAAACTCAGTAACCAATCTATGGAGGTCGACATATTTGGTTGAACTCATTCGATAGTCGGGAAGAGTCAATAGCAAGGTATTCAAAATCGGTTACGTATCGGCCGTTACGGAAACGGCTGATACCGTTACGCGATACGGCCCCGAAACAGGGCACCTCTGTTTTTGGGTTTGTAACGGCCGTTATGAGGCCGTAACAGCTATTACGCAAAATAACCCTAAAGAAAATGGGAAAAGGGGGGATGGGGAGAGAGAAAAAAAAAAAAGCATACATTTTTTCTTTTCTTTTCTTCTTCTTCTTTTTGGGCTGCTCCAACTGCCGCGGCTGTGGCGCTACTGCGGTTGCGGCGGTAGCAATTGTTGTTGCTCTTCTTCTTCTTCTTCTTCTTCTTCTTCTCTCTCTCTCTCTCTCTCTCTCTCTCTCTCTCTCTCTCTGAAAAAACGAATGGATTGTGCGGTTGTTTCACTGCCATGAACTTTTGTAAAACGCTTTGCAGTGCACGCAACGCAGTGCACTTACACTGTTTTGTTGTGTAGGGCCCACCTTGATTTATGTGTAGTATATCCATGCCATCCATCAATTTTTCGGGTTCATTTTAGGGCGCGGTCCCTGAAATGAAGGGATCCAAATCTCAATTAGACCACGCAATTGGGATTGAATGCCCACCGTTAAAATCTTCCTAAAGCCCATTATAATGTTTATTTTTCATCGAACTTGTTGATAAGGTCACATAAACCTTGATGAAGGAAGAACACAACTAACAGGTAACAGCTTGATCCCAAAAAAAAAAAATGTCCTAAGAAATTTTTAATGGTGGGAATTAAATCCCTATTGTGTGGTCCACCTAAGATTTGTATCGGCCTTATTTTTTAGACCATGCCCTAAAATAAGTTGGCAAAAAGGATGGACCAAATGGATATACAATAAATGCATTATGGTGGGCCCCACATTTAAGGGGATACTCACTAGTGGTCCACCGAAGATTTAGATCTACCTGAATTTTTGGATCATGCCTTAAAATGAGTTGGCAAAATGAATTGACAGCATGGATATACAAATACATCAAGGTGGCCTGCCTTGCCCACTAGTGGTCCACCTGAGATCTGGATCTGCCTCAATTTTTTACCATGCCCTTAAATGAGTTGCCAAAACAGATAGATGACATGGATATATCATACAAAATCAAATGGACCCCACATACATGACCCTAAAAATTTGTACATGAGGTATGTATCAACTTAAAATAAACCAATTAAATTTTGGGACCATTGTTGCCAAGTCACAATCCCAAAATTAAATTGTTTGAGCAATTTTCATCATTAGTTTGAGGGCACTTGTTTTTTGAAATAGGATCATTTGATATTTTCCATTTTTCAATCCAATAAATGTCCACCAATCCATTAGTGGGATAAGTGCTAATATATTGCATTAATTTGAGGCTAGTTTAGGGCATCGAATGGTCCCCAAATCAGCCCCGAACCGACAACACTATTTACCCCAATTTAATTTTAATTATTTCTTAAGATCTATGGGGGAAATGATATCGAATTGTTAGGTATACGAATTACATAACAGGATACAAAAGTCCCTAAACTCAATATATTGAAATGAAATGTATGCAAGTTGCGAAGTATGCATTGCGCCAATACTATAAATAATAGTAAAACTTGAAAATATAAGATGTTTTGGTATTACATTCATTATAGTAAATTTATATAGATATTATATAATTAGAAAACTAAATATAAAAGGTTTGCAGTTAATTCCAGGTTGTCAGATTCATAAATCCATCAGACAACCCAATATATCATTCTCACCAAAGATTGGACCGTTACACTACCATAAACATGTTCAAAATTATAAATGAATGCATATTTGGAATATTTATAAATTTTTAGATTTTCTGAATATTTTTCCCGATTTTTTGGAGCAACAATTTTTTTTACCAATAAAGGGGTGTATCACCCGTTACTCCTCATGTATTGCCCGTTACACCGATTCAACGTATCCTTAACGATGGGCACCGTTACACCCATTGTTACCGCTCTGGAACACATTGGTCAATAGACTCAAACCCAACACTACATCAATGTGGTGCTAAATGTTCCTCATAAGTCATAAGAGAAAGTCCAACTAGGAATTCTACAAGCACCAAGTTTTCATATTCATGAAGGAGCTCTCGTATAGGAGGCGGAATATCTTACGATTTTGTGTCTTCTTTAGCAACCAAGATATAAATAATACTATTCTTCAAACTTTTCTGCATGAGCAATTTATCAAATTTGAATGTTGGAAGATGTTTCATTGGGTACAATGTGATATTAACACAATCCTTGACGAATGAATAGGTGTTAGCCCGAGTCAAATGCGTAATATCTAGGTCCCACAACCACAGTCACCCTACCAAAATGTGGCATGCAACCATGGGGACTACATCACACCTCATCCTTGTACTTTGATCCAAAATGAAACTAAGCAGTTGGAGTTAAGAAAAACGTTTCCCCTTTTTTTGAACAAACGAATCTGGCATGAGTGTGGATGTTTATGCTATTACAGTTTTAATTTATCCATCATTTCTTGTGAGGCAATGTTCTCACAGATCCAACAGAGAATAAATCTAAGCACCAGGAATTAATAAAACTTCTCTACCTTTCTTGAACCGTCAAATCTAGTAGGTGTGTGGATGCCTATGTTCTTGTGAGAAAATGTTCTCATTGCTCCCTCTATCTACCAAAATTGTGCATTTCTTCCCACCAGAAGTGCAAGTTTGTGGAAGATATTGTGTCGCAACCATCGCCCCCTGCCAATCACCCGAGACGTCAATAACATAGTTGGAGGATAACCAACAACTCGCCCTATCACCATACACATCTACTATCATCCATAACATGCACCCCATCCTCATATGCCTGTCATCTTTAGCATTCATTTGCATGCAATCAAGAGTGTCTTCAACATATTCTCCTTTCTCGACCAAATTTACTTTAATTGTGGACTGATGTTTAGGGGTGTACACGAACCGAGCTAGCTCGGTTACCTCGCTCGACTCAACTCGAAAAAGCTCGATTCGACTCAGTTTGAAGCTGAGTTCGAGCCGAGTCAAGCTTATTTTTTGAGCTCGAAAATGAGTTCGAGCTGGCCCCAGCTCGACTCGACTCAGATCGAACCCAACTCAAATCAAACTTGGATCGAACCAGTTCGATGACTCAGTTACTTTGATATTGATGTTGCTCACCAAGTGTTTGATGAAATGACTCAAGGAAGTGTGGCTGGTGGCAATGAAGGTATGTATATGAAACCAACACCCTTTTTTTCTTGATTTTTATGTTGCTTAGAAGGTGTTTGATAAAAAAAACTTGTAAATCCATTGCTGTTGTCTCAAATACAGTAAGATTTTGAAGGTGCAGTCCAAGTGTTTGTGAAAATGCTGCAATGGCGAACTCAGCTCGAACTAACCTGAGCTGCTGACTGAACCGAGCCGAGCTGGCCAGTCAGGCTCGAGGACCGAGCCGAGCCGAGTTCGAGCTGAGGTCAGCTAGCGGCGGAGCCGAGTCGAGCTGAGGCCAGCTCGACTCGGTTCGACTCGATGTACACCCCTACTGATGTTCAGTAGGAAAAACGATGTCCTGATTGCCTCGTGTTGAGGTTTGGCTTCATTGTTAGACGTTAGCACATCATCCCTTGACCCATAGGATAGGAGGCCATGTAGTTGCCTTACATGAAAAGTTAGCATGTTGCCCTAAAGTTAATGATGATCCTTGTGGGTACCAAATCATCTCCCAAGTCCCCAATTAATTACCTCATTTACTTTTAATGTAAGTATGCATGCATCGGACATCTTAATACAACTTTGAAAGTCAATTCATTTCTGATGTTTGGGTTAAGACCATTAAGATATCTTCAGATCTTTTTGACTTTCATATTCATGAAACCCTGCCCATGATGTCAATATATGGAACTCCTCAATGCGTTCATTTATTTGTTCACATGTTTAATAGAAGTCACAAGCATATGTAGCGGGCAGAAACTTCTTTGTTAACTTATTTATCATCTTTTTCCAAGCATTTACTTACTACTTATGTTGACGAATTCGTTAGGCTTAGAGATCATCCCACCATTCTAATTTGTGACCGAAAAAATTCATGGCTACTTAACCTTCCGATTGCTCGTGATTTCCTTATACTCGAACATCTTTGTCGCATTACTTAGCACAATCGATGAAGTCGTCAACCTGCAACCAACCATGAAATTCCAAAATTTCTACCTTAATTCCGAGCTTTCTATCACATTACAACCATCAAAGGATTCAATCATTAGTGTCTTCACAAGCTAGGGCCCCTTATTGTTAGTTAAGACCTTGGTGGGGACCTCCCCCTAGTTATCCACGTGCTCCAACTTTAGTCTCTGGATTCCCTCCATATTGAAGCTCTTCCACTTGATTAATGAGATTGCCTATTATATGCATAAATTATTCAATTTGCTCTATGAGTGCATAGACCAATTGGATTACTTGCACAAAATCTTCCTGTATCACCCCTTTTGAAGGCATTAACAGATGATATAGAGTCAAAAATCCCCTAAGATGACCTGCATCTGAAACCAAAATTGTGCAACCTAGTTATCAAGTCAATAAGATCTCGACACCCGAATCACAAAGAAAGGGAAGGGACTAAGGTAGACCCGCAAGAATATTTGAGTAGAGAGGGAAAAATAACTCCCCCCACAAAAAAAATAAATAAATAAATAAATTATAGACCGTAAATAAATCTTTAATGAAAATCCCACCAACTATTAGATTGATTTCAAACCAATCTTATGTACCTAGGATGGCAACAAGCCTAATAATAGTATTTTTTAAAAAAATGGAAATAATCTTAAAAATCTTCAATCAAAATTTTAAATCAGCCTCTTTAATCTATATCTTCAATCACATCCCCAATATCTCCAATCACATCTTTAAACTAGTCACCATATCTTCCACAAATAGTAACTTGTAACTCTTGATATTTAGGCCCCAAATCTATTAATAAACATTCCAAAAATCAACACATTTTGGGCCCTATGGTGAGCCGTGGACCTGCATCAATCAATAAGGGAAGGAAGTCGAAAATGCAAGTAGGTAGCGATCGCATTTCTCCCAAGTCATATAACTTCCATAGGTTTCCATCAATATCAGCCATTTGTGCTAAGAATGTATAAAATGATACCTCCACTTCCATATCCACATAGCCCCCCTCCTCTTTTGGGAGATCATATGGCCTCCCAATATTTTTAACTATATAAAACAAAGACAATCCAAGCTATTAATGTTTGTTCCACTGAAAACCCAAAGGATGTGTTGTGTTGTTGGTCTATCTAAAGATGTGTGGGTAAATACCCAGCTCATTCACATTGCTAACTCAATTCCATAGTGAAATCACCTGTGGAGAGAGAACCTGGAAACCATGTGCACTTACAAAGAAACAGAGAGCTTACAACATAATTAAGTCTAAAGATGACTGCATGGCCACTTTTTCCTTCTTGGTAAAAATATAGGTCCTCTATCTACTCCATGCATCTTTTTTTTTTCTTTTGAAAGATGATGAAATTCATTAAAAGATCAAAATGGAAACTGCAAAACATAACAGCAAGACCAAAAATGACCCTCTTCAACAAGCCAGGAGTACAAGATGGAGAGAAATGGCAAAAAAACGGAAAACAAAAAAAAAAAAAAAAAGGAAGACAAATACAAGGACCCAAGGGCAACAAACAACAACTAGCTTGGGACACCATAATATTCCCACTCCAATCGACCGAAAGATCAGCAAGTGAACACCCCTTGAACTCTAACCACGGAAATGCCACAGTCACCATACTCAATTCTTTTTAAAGAATCACGTTGTGCAGCTTTTTCAGCAAAGATCTTGCTATCATTTTCCTTCCACAACTCCTAAAAGGACCCAAAGAATGACAGAAAATCAAATAGTGTTCTTGCAATCTCTAAAAGGCCCATAATAACAACCTAACATGAACGATCAACCATCCCAAAATGCATAAGGAAGAAAGCCCAAATATCTCTTGCCACCATGCAATGAATAAACAGGTGATTTGTTTTTCATTTTGCACGTAATGCACCTATCTGGGAGCAAGAAATTCCACTTCTTCAAATTGTCCAAAGATAAGATTTTGCTCACCGATGCAATCCAGATGAAGGCTTTTTATCCTTGGGGGCATAGGGCACCAGAGACTTCCAAACCTTAGCACAAAGAGGAGATGCATTTGCCAGTTCCCAACAGCCAAGAGAAGGGTCATCTCACCAAAAATGAACCACTCGGCGACATTTCTGCATATTCCTATCATCGATTGAGATATCAACAAGCAAATTCCGCAACCTATTAAGCTCGCAAACAGATATGTTTCCTCAATGAAAAGGTTCCTTCAAACTTAATGTTCCAAACCACTACACCGCCATTATCTCGAAACCAAACCTCTTCATCCTAATCCACAGCAAGAGAAAATTCGGAGTACAAAGATTGCGCCAAAGGAATCGAACCATGCATCCAACTAGAAGCAGACTTTATTACCTTCACCAACCAGGTAGCAAATGGCGTTACCAAATTCCATTGATGCTCTACTTGCAATGTGCCTATTATCCAACCATGCATCCAGCCAAAAGCAGACTTTATTTAAGGCTTTTTTTTCCAGGAGTGATGACATGATCGCTTGTTCCTTGGCCTATCCAGTTATTCTCAATATCAAATCTTAATAAAATGATGTTAACAGAGAGAGAGAGAGAGAGAGAGAGAGAGAGAGAGAGCTTTCACAATGCAGAAATGTGCCAGAAAGTACACTGAAAAAGCCACCTCTCAACAAGGTTTCACACATGCTCAACCAAATCCTACTCAAAACTGAGTTTCCGTATTTACTATACTAGAAATATACCATGTCTGCCAATTAGAGCTGGGCATCCGGTACATCCACCAATGAAGTAAAATACAAAATCAAGACATCTACATGCAAGGCAACATGTTGTTCTTTCTCCATCAAGTGCCTTGATGAAGAAGTCAGTTACCGGGTACAATGCTGCCCACAGAAGTAGCTATGCTAAGGTGGTCTTATTCCTACAAATTCAATATTCCTTCAATAACATATTTGATCACTCAGCTCTGTATCGCTGTTGTTTTTCACTATCATTTCATCATCTTACAGAGTCTAATGATTTTTGCATCCACCACATGCATTACATAACACAACCATGCAAATCAAACACCCACCAGAGCTTTTCTCATTCTAATCAATTATCTCAAAAATCCCAAATAGGAAAGTCTACTCGGAAACTAAATTTTCTCTTCAAAACTAGAAAAACCCAGAAACAAAAACACCTTAGTCTATGAAAATATAATTTATTTAAAAAAAAAAAAAAGAATCCGCCACAACTGTGATTAATTAATGAAAACAAGCAAAAACCAGTAACAAACACCTCAGCCTTTGAAAGTAAAATCACCCAATTGAAAAATCCATCCAAAAATGCAATGCACCGCCAAAACGAGCAAAACCCAGAAAGGGGAAAATACTTCAAACTCCGGGGAAAAAAAAAAAAAAACAATTCAAGAATCCACCCAAAGAATCCAAAACCCCGTAAACGAAGATTTCAAAAGGCAGAACAAGACAAAATTACCTCAGGCTTGTTGAAGATGCCAATATCTCCGCTGAGCGGATTCTTTGTCTCCACGACATTAACAACAACATTAGCAGTGCCAGGCAGCTCAGGCGGGCCCTCATCAATCGTGATGGAGACGGAGTCGAAGATGTCAAGCCTCTGCATCCGAGCATTGGCGATGGCGGCCGCTTGAAGGAGCTCCTGCAAGGTGGTGGCATTCCTAAGGGGCTCGAATTCAACCTCGATGACGGAGTCCTTGGTTTTGGTATTGCCTTTTATGACAACATCATGGACTCGGACGGATACCCGCTCGCTCGACAGGCGGCGGAAGAGGTTGTTGACCTTCGATCTTTCGGAAGATAACCTACCTTCCTCTGAGATTTCCTCTCCTTCTTCTTCTTCTTCTTCTTCCTCCTCCTCCTCCTCCTCCTCCTCCTCTTCTTCTTCTTCTTCTTCTTCTTCGTCTTGGGCATTTTTGGACGGTGAAGATGGTGGTGGTGATGGTGGCGATGGCGGTGACGAGTCATTGGCAGTTGGATTTGGGGAGATTGGTGGGCCTGATTCTGAGGTCGCCATGGGAGGAGAGAGGGGGGTCTGTGCTGCTTTGCTAAAGCCCCCGAAGGTTTTAATAACCTGCGCCCCGTTTCTTGTAGGGAAATGAGCATAAGCATGGCACGTGGCACGTGGCACACGTGTAAAGCATGGATGCAGTTTATCAGGCTATCGTCGCGTAGGGCCAATGTGGCAAGGGATGATTTGTATAATACATGGGAGAGGATTAGATGCGCACCGGCCTCACCCAACAAGGTGCCCAGGGCCACCTTGATGTATGTATTATATTTTTATTCCATCTAACTTGATGACATGAGTCCAAAAATAAAGAAATCCAAATCCGAGGTGGATCACACTATGTGAAACGAAACAGTGGTGCTCGAAACTTCATGGCCCCTACAAATCATGTTTATTTTTCATACAACTTGTTGATAAGGTCACACAGACCAGATGAAGGAAAAAATAAATAAATATCAGCTTGATATAAAACTTTTATGGGCCACAATAAGTATTTAATAATCAATCACTACTACTTCATGTAATGCGGTCCATTTGAGATTTGGATTGCTTCATTTCCAGGCTTATGTCTTAAAATGAGCTAGCAAAACAGATAGATGATGTGGATTTACAATAAATAATTTAGATGGGTCTCACTATCAGGGCCACATGATGTCAATGGGATTGGAGGGCACCTAATCCGCTCCATGATACATGGACCATCCTCACTTTGAACGATTTGTGTGGTTTTCAATTTTGACAAGTATTGAGTGTCAAATATTACATATTTTTCCTTATTTCTATTTTGGTTTTATGAACATGATACTGCTTCAAAGGTATATTTCATGCATGTGCATTGTAAGGTGAATTTGAGAGCTTAGATTGAAAAGAATGCTAAAAGCATAGATTTGATGCTCAAGAATTACTAAGGCAAATGAGAGATCTTAGGAGACCAAGAATGAAGAATTCACATGTCAAAGATCCAAGGAAACCAAGTACAAAAGCTAAAGAAATGATTCGAAAGATCGCACAATTTGTAGCAAAAAATAGACAAGTTCATTCCGATCGAACTCATGTTCAATCTGACCGAACTTGCACAAAACAATCTAGCGACAAATGATGGAATCCAGAGCTAATTTGGCTCAACCGATAAACAATTCGACGACCGAAAGTTTACAAAAAGCTCTAGCGATGAAAGGAGTTAATTCAGTTCGACTGAAGATTAATTCGGTTCGACCAATGACTCAAGTTCGGTATGACTAAACCCAGCTCAGTCCAACCGAAATTGGGCAACTGCTGAAACAAAATCCTTTCCAATTTTGGACTCGACTTCGAATTCGACTTCGATTCGACCGAAGTGTAGCGCAGAAAAGCTGCAGATTGCATAACTTGAGGCGATTTACGGAAATTCTAAGTCGATGCCTAAGGTGAAGCTTCACAACTGTAAATAGGAGTCCCTAGGGCATTCTTGGGGATCATCTAAGGTTTAAGGAGTGGAGTAAAAGGGTAGAGAGCTGCCGCCAAGAGTTTGTTCTTCTTCTTCTTTAGTTATTTTTATGCTTTATTTAAGAGTTTTTGGTTCAATCATGTCTATGGTTGGCTAAACCTCTTATCTAGGGCTAAGAGGTAAAGCTTGTAGCATGCTTGGGATGTTTACTTTACTTCGATTCATGTTTATGTTGAACTGCATTGATTTCTAGTTGATTTTAATGAATATTTTCAATTTTCAATGGTTTGTTGTGACTCAAATTACAATAGGCATTACGATAGCTTTGGATATCTCCTTTTCTATCTGAAATTGTGGGATTGGTAAATCCTATTGTTTACCATAGTCTCCTGGGCATGGTTGGGTAATGGAATCCCTTCCAAATCTCCACAATTCTCTTATATTAAGGTTGTATCAATTATAAGTTTAAAGATTTGGCCATCTCTTTATTTAACCGGATAAGATAAGACTCTGATTCCAATTGGATCTCTTGAATCAAGTAAGTTAGCATCCCGATTGCTACAAGTGGATCCTTAGCATCTTAGTTCTCACCTTTAAATTTATAAGTTTCAATTACCTTATTCAAAATCACTCTCTCAAAAATTTCAGATTTAGATTTACATCTTCTTCTAGTTCTATTTCTAGTTATTTTTAGAAATGTACGAGTTTTAGTCCTTATGGATTCAACTTCTGTCTTACTGAGATTATTACTATATCGCGACCCTACACTTAGGGTTGTAAACAAGTATTTGGCGCTGTTGCCGGGGACTATGGCCACGTTTTTCGAATTTAATTAGTTTTAGAATTAGGAATAACTTTCTATTTTGTTTTTAGGTTAGGAATTTTTCTGAACTTATTTTTAAAAATTAACTTTGTCACTTCTAGAAAATGGGGTAAAGGCTACGGATAAAAGCCGTAGCTAAATACCTATAGCTACGTTTATTGTCCATAGCACAAACGTAGTCATGGGTACCGTAGCCATAGGTTTGAAAGATGTGGCTATGGATTTAATTCGTAGCCATAGAACTAATAGCCACAAATTAAATCTGTAGTCATACTTTCCATAGCTAAATGTACATATTGCTACGGATGATATTTGTAGCTAAAAGTAAAAAATAGATCCGTAACCATAGCCCAAAATTAACAACAGCTACAGTTGCTAGATCAAGGGCTACGAACAATATCTGTAGCTATTTCCTACTTTAAAAAATAAATAAATTATAATAATGGTACCTCTTATGTAAGACCTGTATCTTAGTTTGTACTGTTCCGTCAACTCTCGCGATCCTTCTCGACGAAGTCCGGCAATCTGTAACCTATAATCGATATTTGTGCACGACCCTAAGTCGTATCCTGTAGATTTGAGTCGGCCTAATCTTAGACATGTACCATTGCGATCTCACCGTCGCCGTCGTTCCAACGCCTCATCTTGCATACCGATTCGATACCCTGGCAGGAAGATGTGCGCTAGCGTTTATTTCGAAGAAACGCCGCGCTTTTACAATTCCAAGAGAATCTCTACAACATGTCCCATCAATCAATCACTCAAATCAATCAATCAATCGCCTCATGTCAAGTACAAGAGCAACCCATGCTTTCTTTATCTACAAGTCAAACAAACCCCAAAAGTCAACCAATCTCTCACCTCACCCATCACTCACCACACATCCATCACTCACCTCACCTATCACTCACCTCACATCCATCACTCCTTACAACCCTCTCTCTCTCTCTCTCTCTCTCTCTCTCTCTCTCTCATTTCTCAACACAATTCCAAGCAAAGAGAGGAGTGGACGTCCAACATTTTCAAGGAGAGAAAGTGCATGTGTGTGGCCCACTTTCCTATTCCAAAACCTTCACCCTAGCCATTCATTTCTCATCTTCCACCATCAAAGTGAAGTACAAGGAGATCAGCTTTCTAACAGACCAAGAAGATCGAACGGTAGGTGCTTCTATAGGCTAGTTTCCATGTTTTTATGATGGGCCAAGTGAGGCCTACCGATCGATGGTATAGATCTCACTTTAGACCCTAAGTATGGTCGATGGCCCACCTTGATTATCATGATCATTCCATGATGAGGCCATTCTCCATGGACCCCATCATGATGTTTATTTTCCTTGCATGAAAAGAGGTCATCTAGACCATTCATTTTGGGTGGAGAAGGAATCTCCACCGCTGATCTTTGATTTGGTGGGCCCACATGTATCGGGACCCACTTGATGTATAATTGCTTGCAAGGGAGGGCTCATAGTAGCGGAGCCCTCCATCTCATGTGTCCCACTCTCTTTCTCTCTCTTCCCACTCTTTTTCATATATTTGTGTGTGTGTGTGATGATGTGTTTGTGTGGCCCACTCGGATGGACCCCACCTTGGTGTATGTCTTATCCTCACCATCCATGCATTTGGTGGCCCACCTGAGTAAGGCCCACCATGTGCATGCATTACGCCCAGACCGTCCACGTCCAGGGATGTCCTTAGACGTGAAATGAAAACACAAATATGAGCTTGTTTCAAAGCTTATTGGGTGGGCCACTCCTATAGGCCCCACCTTGATGTATGGACTTAATCCACGCAGTCCATTCCTTTCCCCACTTCATTTTAGGCGTTGAGTCGAAAAATGAGATTGATCTGAGTATTTGGTGGGCCATAGTGTTGAAAATAGTGTATCTACCATTTAAATCTACCCTGATGTTTCGATACGCCAAAATATGTTCAATATTAGGCTTGTTTGGCTTTTCTTGAGCTATAGGGACCAATGGCGGGGTCAGATTCCACTGATGTGGGCCCCACACATGAAAAACTGCGAGAAAATGCGATTTCAAAAAAAAAAAAAATACGACGATGGCGTAGGCGCAGTGCCGCGGCACGCTGCGGGCGAGAAGGACGGACAGCAGACCCACGCCCAGCCGTGGGCCCCACCATGATGTGTGTTTGGTATATCCACACCGTCCGTCTTATTGGCCCTTAGGGCAGTGGGCCCCACCCCGAAAATCAACCACATCCAAAGCTCAGGTGGCCCACATCAGAAGAAACAATGGGATTGAACATCTGCCCTTGAAACCCATTTTTGGGTTCACAGAAGTTTTGGATCAAGATGAAATTTGTTTTTCGTTTTCATCCAGGTCCGTGTGACCTTACCAGCGGGTTGGATTGCAAATAAATATTATGGTGGGCCCCACATGGGACCCATAGTGAAGTATGTGTCTTATTCACATCGTCCAGGTGGACGGTGGAACCCACCTAAATGTATGTGTTTTGCCATGCCATCCAGCCGTTTGCTGGGCTACTGGATGGCTAGTGGACCCATGATGTATGTGTTCTATCCACACCGTCCACACTTGGACAGTGGGACCAACCATGATGCATGTGTTGCATCTAAACCGTCAATCCATTTTACAAGCTCATTTTTTGGCATGAGCTAAAGAATGAATCAGATCCATGGTTCATGTGAACCCCCCCACCATGATGCATGTATTGCATCCAAGTCATCCAACCACTTGAGAGCTCATTTTAAAGCTTGAGTTCAAAAATGAGACAGATCTAGGAATAGGTGGACCACATTATAGAAAATAGTGGGTTTGAAGGTCCACCATTAAGACCCTTGGGCTACTAAGTTTGGGACCAAATATGATATTGATCTTTCCTTTTAGTTCAGGTTTGTGAAGCCTTATAATGATGAGAAATAAATATTATGGTGGGCCTTAGGAATTTAATGGTGAAAATCATTACCACCACTTGTATTTGTGTGTGGCCTATTTGATATGCATATGGCCCATGTGATTAGGCCCATTGGTGCGGCCCATTTGGTGAGGCCCACCTTTGATATATTTATGGCCCATCTGTGAGGCCCGTTGTTGAGGTCCACCTTGAGGTGTATGGGGCCCGTTGTTGAGGCCCACCTTGATGTATTTTGTGGCCCATCAGTGAGGCCACCTTGATGTAATGTATTTAGGGGCCCATGGGTTAAGGCCCATGGTGATGTATTATGGCCCATGGGTTGAGGCCCATTGTGATGTATTGAAGGCCCATGGGATATGGCCCATTACAATGTATATAAGGCTCATTGATGTGGCCCATTTGATGCATCTGAGGCCCATGGGTCGAGGCCCAATGAGATGTATATAGGACCATTGCAATGTGTAATTTTACCATGGTTTATACAATGATATTTATGGCGGGTCGTGCCTAGGGAACAATGATGGTTTGACGTCCACATTGTAAGAATAATGTTGGTTAAATGTCCGCATTATGACTCTCCCTTGGGCCCATTGATGGGCCCATATTGGTGTGTGAAGCCGCCAGGCCCATCTTGATGTAAGGATAGTTCATTACTTTATAACATGCTTAGTACACTTCCATGATTCATGTGCATACGCATCATATGTATACTTGATATGAGAATGTTTGATCATAGCATTGATGTATGTAACATCCCAGTAGTAACTCAACTCTCGAGTTCCGAGCAAAATGAATAATGATTGAATGATTGTATTAGAGTAGTGAACATGAGTGAGATTAAGCAAAACAACATATCATACTCGAGAGTTAAATTTGCAAGCGGAAGATGTGATAGATAGATAAAATATATAAACTATGATTTGAGTCTCCAGTGTGATAATATTACCAGGTTAAATAATTACAAGTACAATTAAAATATACCAAATGTGTAAGTGTAATGTCTTCTATCCCAAGTACCATAGCCCGTCAATACTGGTGCATGGTCTTTAGAGACCCGTCGAGAGAATTACATGTAGGAGAACTCCTCCTCGACATCATAGTAATATGGCTCTGCCGGGAGAGCGTCGTCCGAAACTCAACAATCGGTTGGTGTGTACAACACCGTCCCGTAACGTGGGAGTGAGCTATCGGTGGAACAATAAAGCATGGTTAACATGTTATCAATACGGTCAAGCAAAGTAATGATATGTAAAATCAAACACTCTAGCTACTCTTATTAATGCAAGTATGAATGTAGGTATGATGGATGCCCTCACTGACATACTCCCTCATGCGACACCATCTCACGCTCGTGCATGCTTTCATCCCACAGTGCTCCACATCTTCCAGGCACATGCGAATGCATGATGAGCATGATTACCGAGTTTTTAATTAGTCCATTTCAAACACGGGATTGAGAAACTAAGATACCTCCCTTGTATCATTCCCAAACATGATCCATTCTAGGGTCGTGGATCTAGTTAATATCAGACGATGGTGTGTTTTCTAGGTCACTGCAGAGGCTGCCAAGGCTGTTACGCACAAAGGTTACACCACTCCCCCATCACCCCTTAAACGATTCATCACAATACAGAAACAGGCCTAGTTCATACTCTATATATCGCGGCAAACTCTAAAGCTCACCGCGATTTGAGTATGCTCGAGGTCACTACTGAAAGGGGCTGGTGTTGCTCGCATACGTTGCACCACTCCCCCATCACCTTATCAATGTAGGCGGCAAGATGAATATAGTGTCCCATACCACCATAATCGGCTCACAAGTCGGTTGCTCCTTTGGTCACTACGGGGAGGCACGTGGCCCCGGCGAGGCGACAACTCGACCACGGTGTCCCATACCACCATGCCGGCTCATGAGTCTTAGCGGATCAGTACCATGGTTAAAAGGGTTTTCTTTGGTAAGTTTGGTGCCCGGGTTGTAGCGACCAAACATGGTGAACATACATAAGACACACGGGTTACTTGACGTGTTCGGCTAGCTCGAGCGCACAACAAGTTGAGCGATATGAAGCGCAGAAGCACCTCGTGTGGCCAACCACTATCGCCAACTTAGAATACGACACGGGTTCGCCAAACATATCATGTGTGGCGAGATGAATCTCAACCACAATTTCAAATGGGATGTCCGGACTATGGACATATCCCAAGCCCAATCAATTTCCAACCATAGCATGTGAAGTAAAGCATGATAAACAAAGTAATTCAAGCACACTAGCGATCATGTCATAAAGCATATTATAAAGCATGTTATGAAACAAGTTACAAAGCATATTAAAAAGGCATGTTATGGGGCGCAATCTGAGGGGATGTAAATACATATGTTTCATAAGTGAGTGGGTAAACCACCACATGGGGGGTATCATACGTGACTCTAAGGTAGTTGAGAACCCCATCTCGGACCTACCTAAGGCACTAACACTTAAGCACTTATACTCACAAGCAATTTCACAAACACTTAGAGTGCACTATTTCACATGTGACGTATATTAGAGGAATGTGTATTAGGGAGCCCATTCTTTTTACCAAACTAATATTTTATACGTATATATCATATTCATACAGCAAATAATCATGACAATCACATCACCAAAATTTATACGTATGGGGTATTTTTTAGGATACACAATTTCAACATACATAGTGTATACAAGGGAACATGTATTACGGCGATTCCTTTCGCCAAACAGGTATTTTATTCATATACTATATAATCATACAACAATTAATTATGACAAACACATCGCTAAATTATACATGTATACGGTACTTCTTACAATACTGTATTTCTACATACATAATGTATATTAGTAAACATGTATTTAGGCGAATCCTTTCGCCAAATAAGTATTTTATCCATATATCGTATATCCATACGACAAATAAACATGTCAACCACATTTCTAAAAAAAATACGTATACGGTATTTTATACGAATACTTAGAATATGTGAAATTCCATATTCTACAATTTTAATCGAAAGAAATGACGGAAGCACTTTGTACATGTGCAATTGCATATCTGAGATCATGAATCTATCATTATCGACATTGAAAGCATTGGAAAACCGTAACCTATACACCTAAAGTCCTCACCTTGTGTCGTAGAATCGTACGGAGTTGATAGGTTTGCTAAGCTCCGTATTCGGCGGTTGGCAACCTATGAGCGAAATGCTATTTTAACCTACAACCACCCAAGCACCAAATCGGAGTTAGGGTTAGGGTTTCTTACCTAGTGCTGGAATATGAGAATGAAGCGGTGACTCGAATAGCGGCGAGGAAGAGTGGAGGGAGTTCCTCCCACATCTCCCACACTTTCTCTCTCTTTTCTCTCTCTCAATCTATGTTTTCTCTCAAATTCGGATGGCTGCAATGAGAGAGGTTTAAGGTCCTTATAGCCTAAAAATTTACCGAAATAGACTTATGTTCAAGGTATACATACATTATAATCAAATCGGCATTGTTTCAGCTCAAAAGAGGATTTCTGGCGGCCCTCCTTGAGCCAAAGGTCGGACTTAAGCTCACTAATGTTGGATCTACGTTCTATTAAGTTTTCGTTTCGGTCGGGATTCCAGATCACGCGTGGCAGACCAATTTCAGTTCGACGGTCAGTAGGTCTCGATCGGAGATTCCGAGTACATGTAAATGTGTATGAAATTTTTCCTAATCCAAGGGTGTAATTTGGTCGATTCGACGGTCGTTGCTTAAACCGATCCCAGTTTAGGAGTCTCGATTACTACAAGATATTTATTTTTAAAGAAAACGAGTGTTTTCACACACTCTCTCGACTCAATTTAGGCCAGTAGTGGGACATGGTGGATTTAATTTTTCGAGATGGTTGTCAAGCCGTGGCGAGGCGGTCCTAAGTCCTTAACCTCGTATTGTTCGGACTCCCAATGTGCGGTCCAGATCAGATACGGAGTTTCAACATTCTCCCGAGAGCAGTCGGGTAATGAGTTTGATCCTAGATTTTACGGTAACCTAGCGTCAATGATTCTACAAGTTTTGGGTCTTGCAGATCGTATTTAAAGTGATTCAAACGGATTTCGTAGCTAATCTAGTTTAGCACTTAGTTACTTTATCTCATTTCTAAAGGATTTAATCCTAAGTGATTTCCGTCTGAGGTGGTACTTAGTCCTTTGTAGTTTGTATATAGAGCGATCCAAGTTATAATACTTAACTAGTTTAAGATAGTGTCTAGGGTGAAAGTACTTAGGAAAATTGAAAGAACAAGATGGTGAAGGGTTGAATTTGTGAAGGAAATGGGTTCAGAAGCGATTTTAGACTGTGGGATTCAGTTCTGATAGGTTAATAAGGTGTTAGGAGCAACCCATTGCCTAAGGACGTCTAATCCAGGTTGGCAAAAATCCGGAGTGTTACAGAGTGCCCCACATGAGCGCGTAGTACGTGCGAGATTGCTGCAAGACTGACGGTATAACTCATGCATTTTGCATTGTGTGTCGTGATTCACTGCACACCCTAGCGACATCAGGGTCGTAACCTTCACAGGCACATCCTGGATGGCTAAATAGGATACCGGAAATACTTGGTTCTAGCACTTTGGGCACTTACGATGTCCTTGAGTGAAAATCCTAGAATCTCCGAGGTCAGGAGGTACCCCAACGTCAAGACCGAGTGGAACATGAGCGCCCAAGTGCCGAATACCAGTAAGTCGCATCTCTCACTGTGACGTGGTCTGTTGGGAGGGGGTGTGGCCTTATCCACCCGAGTGAGGGGGTTATAAGCTAGACTGAGTATGACCAGCTCGTAAATGGGTCCGCTATTGACGAGCCGAGTAGGTATTGGCAGACTACTGGCTAGGCAGATAGTGAGGTCTCCTCCACTCGCGAGGTTGTGCAGCTAGGGAGGAGGTAGTTGGTGTGAAGTGTAATAAACCCTGGTAATTTCCCCAGAGAGCAACCGTACTGATATGTATACTTATTGAACAGGAATTGCATATCCATTCATTCATTCATTCACTATCCACTCGGCTAGTGGTGCGTAACTATTTGTCATATGTACCTTCGCATGACTAGGATTTCGGTTGGGCGCGCGACTAACCTGAGATCAGGAGTTTATCACATTGAGTCGGACTATCCAAATTTAGGTATGAGACTGGTTTGGATAGAAGTTCCTTGTGGTGGACCTCATAGCCCACGATACTACGTATTACCATCTCGACTTCACATTCCAGCATGGTCACGGATATTACATTACATCTACAGTACTTAGCATTTTGGGTTACTATATTTTTGCACTTATATGGCCTAAATGAGGTTGATGGTATTCGTGGCTCGTTAGGATTTACATATTGCTTTGCATCCTCAGCATCTATTATTGTCTTGTTATGTTTTACATCGCATAGCCTTGGTACAACTGATAACACTTATGGACTTACCAGTATATTTCCGCTTACTCTGATATCGTATGATTCATAATCATGTCAGTATTTCCGCTTATTTCGATGATGTATGATTTATGGGCGATATTGTATACCTAGCACTTATCTTAGGCACACTCTTTCACCACCCTCTAAGCTTTTGTAAGCTTATGCACGATAGATGCGTGTAGGTGGCCTTAGGTTGCAGCAGCGTTGAGCTTGGGGTGTGCAGCTGTCCTCTGGAGTTTTGATTACGATATATGTATTTCCCTTTCAGCATTGTATTCAAATGATTATATTAGTGGATATATGATGATGATGTTGCCTTTATGACTTGGGTATACTTGTGGTTATGCTTATTACGAGACAAATGTACGTTGAAAAATCCTCTTTGTAGGATCTCAGGATCGGAACCTGGCATATGTACGCTGGGGGCCGAGAATGGGGTACTACGGAGGCTGTCGGCACCGGATTCGACGATCGGGATTCCTGTGAATCCGATTTTCGGGTTTGGGGTGTGACATCTTACCATTGCTAGTACATGCCTGATAGATCAACTCATCTAAGCTAATAAAGATAAAGACTTCATGGCTTACAAACCCATTTAAATTAATCCAGATAAATAATAATAGAAGAAATGCATCACGCTTCGAAATACATGCACAACAAGAGAGTATTCTATCTTACAAGCTCTTACAAGGGTAGAAAGAACCCCCACCCCCCTCCCCCCCAAAAGATAGAAATAAACAAAAGTTCATCTCTACTCCTTACAAATCATCCCCGGCCACATATAAGCAAAAAATGCTCCATATAGTTATTCTACTCCTTGCAAATTGCCATCAACCTGCAAGCCTGTTAAAAGAAAGGAAAAGAAAGAAACAAAAGAACTTAGAAGCCTCCTTTCCAATTTGAGGTGTACATCAAGAGCAGAGCAAAAGAAAAGAAAGAACTCAGAAACCTCCTTTCCAATTTGAGCAAACAAAAGTATACATCAAGAACATAGCAAAAGAAAAGAAAGAACTTAGAAACCTCCTTCTAATTTGAAGGAAAAACTTTACAACAAGAACAAAGCTTCACTTAGTGCACATACATGTGTAATAAAGCTTGTGTACACTGTACACATGCACCAACATGACACATACAAGTATAAGGAAACATAGTCAAAGCTCCAAAATATTTAGAACAAATAATTTTACTTCTTTCTCCAAAGCAATGAGAGATTGAATCAGTAACTGCTAATGCTGCTTCTACTTTTGTTAGAGAGAGAATAGTCCAAGCTTTGCCAAATGCATCCTACATACTCTAGTACAGGAAAGGCACATGCATGATCGTCAGGATGTCTTCAAAGAGAAGATATTACCTTCAATGAATTCAGAAGTATGCAAGTCATCTGCCATTGAAGTTTGGAAATTTGTTCGAAACTTATTGATGCACTTCTGGGTATCATGCGTGAATCGATCCTTGAGGTTCCCTTCTCGAAATAGAACAATTTCATTGTCATGCAAAGCACTCAAGAAACTATAAGAAGAAAAAGAATTACTAAAATGGGCTCCACACATTGTAAACTTGAACTTTGCACATGAAGGTATAACATAATCAAGGCAACTGATAGAAGTATAAGGAAACATAGTACGCAACAATCCAAGATAATGCAACATAAGCATTACCTACATAATAAAGACTTCAATTCCTCCATGCTTCGAGACGATGAAAACCTGTCAGCTATCACTATAAAACATAGATCGAACTGTTCACTCAAGTCAAATAACTGATCTATCTCTTCCTTAGTCCACATCTAAATAGACAAGTATAGGAAAGTGAGATGTTCGCTCTACAACACTACCAAAAAAAAGGAAGATAATACTCACTGTCATCAGTGATCTAGAACATTTCTCTGTTGGGCCCAACCATAGATGAACCAGCTCTGAAGAATATCACTGATTGGATATTCTAATATGATTATGTGTCACATTGGTATTCTCCTAAGCAATTTGTACAGGCCAAACACATTCTTCCCTTGTCACAGATATGAGATGAAGAATGATCGGTATATAGCGGGTGACAGCTCCTTGTCTAGATAGTGAATTGCAACAACGGTCTGAAAATTACAAGATTTACATAGCCATTAAGATGAAGAATAAAGTTATAACATGGGGAAAACGGAATGGAATCCACATTAGAGAAGGAACTGGAAAAAAAAAATGATACTTCAACAAAGTGTGATTGATTATATGCAGGCAATTGGAAGTTGCTTAGATATTGCATATAATGTCATATAAGTGAAATTAAACCATCCAAATTACAGGTCCTAGTTTAGATGTGTTATGAACAAAAAAATTAGGCTTATTCGATTATCAAGCTATCGGATTGGTGGACATCCATTGGACGATTTAGAATGAAAAGTATCCAATAGTCCTAACAAACAAGTGTCCACAAGTTGCAAGTTAGGACTGCTTAACCAATCTGATTTCGAACTGCGACTAAGAGGCAATGAGTTCCAAAACTTGGTTTAATTTGAGTTAACATATGCCCCATGTACAATTTCTGACTGCTTGCACATATGCACCAATTTCTGAGTTAATAAACTGTACTGAACACAGAATTCTTGCTATAAGTAATGCTTGCTAGAAGTAACTGTAGATAGGTCCGTTTTATTGAGATCCTTAATTTGAAATTTTAATGCTTGAATTAGAAAAAAAAAGACGAAAAGAACAAAGATGGATTGTCTGAGAGGAGATTTACTAGAACATGGAAAGGTATAAGTGAGTAGTGGATTGGTGTTCTTATATAAGGCATGAAAGCCACTCCAAAGACCAAAAAGCTACGAAAGATTGCAGGATTTTCCAAACCAGTTTGCACGAGTACCATAAGGGTGAAGCTGAATAGAATTTGTATGCATCCACCTTTTTTTCTTTTTTCCATCTAAATCTAACAATCCAATAACCAATCTAAAATCATCAACTGAAAGAATAAAAAAGAAATCAGCAAGTAATACTGAGAGTTTAGTTTTCAATTCTTAGATTTTATTTTAGATTCTGAACTTGAAGGCTGAGAGTGTTTCATGCCCAAGTGGGTCTGCGATAACGCTCTACGTCTCTTGAGTGAAGGAGAATTAGTTGAAGGGTTGCCTATCCGTTATAGGACTAGACATCACTTAAGATCCTCGGAGTCAATAGAAGTAGTGGGCTGCTAATCAACCTGTAAATCAACCTCAACCTCCAGTTGAGGAAGACCAGGATGAGAATGAGGTACATCATGCACCCCCGCCTCATACTTTACGAGACTATTTACAACCGGCGGGGGTGAGCACACCCTCCTGTATGATTTTTCTAAAAAATACAGGAAATATAGATATCAAGCCAGGAGTGATCCAACTCCTTCCAAAGTTCCATGTACTTGAATATGAAAGTCCATATCTACACTTGAAAGAGTTTGATGAGATAATAGCCACTTTATATTTTCCTAACATGTCTGAGGACACGATCAGGTTGAAATTCTTTCCCTTCTTCTTAAAAGAAAAAGCTAAGACGTGGTTACATTCACTCCGTCCACAATCTATTGGCAGATGGAATGATATGAAAAGGGAGTTCATAAAGAAATTCTTGCCATACCATAAGACAAACACCATCAGAAAGTCGATCATGAACAATTCGCCCAAAAGGAAGATGAAACATTCTTCCAACGTTGGGAGTGGTTCAAGGATCTTGTTAGTTCATGCCCATAACACGGTTTTGAAACGTGGCGCATAACAAACTTCTTCCATGAAGGACTAACATCTTCTATGCGCCAATTTGTGAAGACAATGTGCAATGTGGAATTCATGAACAAAGATGTTGATGATGTGTGGGATTACTTTGGCAAACTAGCTGAAATCGCATAATCATGGGACATCTCCTCAAAATCTAACACCACTTCTAAAACTACTCAATCAAAGGAGAGGGGCAGAATATACTTGTTGATAGAGGAAGACGATATAAATGCTAAAGTGGCCAATCTCACAAGGAAACTCGAGGCCATGGAACTTAAGAAGGATAAGGCTAAGGAAGTTGTTTGTGGTATTTGTGTTTGCAACATTCATGCAACTGAAAATTGTCCAACAATACCTACTTTTCAAGAAATACTGAATGAGCAATTGAAAATCATAAACAACTACCAGACGCCTTTCAAAGGAACCACTTCAAACACATACAACTCCGGCTGCCATCCAAATTTCAGTTGGAGGAATGGACAAATTGCTACACCTCAAGGAATATTCCTTAACCAATTTTTAGACCAAAGGAAACCTCAACAGGAATCAGTTCTAAAACATATTCAAGACTAAGAGCTACTCAACTAGAGTACGGCACAAGCATTCCAGGATATCAAATCAGTAATGAGAACACTTGCTTCGTCCATTCAAAGGATAGAGTCACACTTAACAATTGTGGAGAAAGGGATGCTTTCAACTTCAACTCTCCCCAATCCAAAACCACAATGTGAAATTAGTGGCTCAAGCTCTTCAAATCAAATGGAGCAAGCCAAGTCTATCACCACTCTTAGGAGTAAAAAAACAATTGACAAATCTATTCCAGTAAGGACTGAAAAGTCTAAGGACCCGGAAGAAGACACAGATGATAAACCTAGCACTACTCCACACGGATTAGAACCAGAACCTCAGAGTAAGTTGATTGCTCTATTCCCCCAGGAGTTGATTGCACTAAAACCTCTAGCTAACTCTCAGGACATTCTAGAGGTGTTGAAATAAGTGAAAGTTAACATCTCTCTGCTCGACGCTGTGAAACAAATTCCTTCATATGACAAATTTCTAAAAGACTTATGCACAACCAAGAGGTGACAAAGTATCAAAAAGAAAATTTTTCTTACAGAAAAAGTGAGTGTCATCCTCAAGCAAGATGTGCCACAAAAATATAAAGACCCTGATAGCCCAACCATCACTTGTATAATTGAGAATCATCAAATTGAGAATGCACTTCTTGACTTGGGGGGCGAGCGTAAATCTGATCCCTTACTCGATCTACGAGCAATTGGGTCTAGGTGAATTAAAATCCACCCGGACCATGTTACAACTTGCTAATCGCTCAGTTTGTATACCAAGGGGGATGATTGAGGATGTGTTGGTCTAGGTTGACAAATTCTATTATTCAGTAGATTTTATCGTCCTGGATACTCAGCCCATTGTAGATATGAACACTCAAATTCCTGTCATACTTGGTCGCCTGTTCCTTGCTACATCCAATGCTATTATTAATTGCAGAAATGGGTTATGAATTTATCTTTTGAGAATATAACATTGGAGCTCAATATCTTTTTCAACATGAGCAGACGGGCAAAGGATGATGACGAGGCCCACGAGATTAATATCATAGACTCTTTCGTGGAAGATAGAGCTCTGATGACCTTATCCTCTAACCCTCTAGAGACGTGCTTGGCCCATTCCCCTGATTTGGATCATGACATGATTAGGGATATGAATGCCTTACTTGATGTTGCACCGGTACTTGAAGTTAACCGGTGGAGGCCACAATTTGAAAAATTGCCCCAAACTGATGTTGTGCCTATACCATGTAGCCTCAAAGCACCGAAACTTAATCTAAAACCTTTACCTGCTGATCTTAAATATGACTATTTAGGTTAAGATGAGACATACTCGATGGTGATTTCTTCTCACCTTGAGCAAGAACAGGAGAGTATGCTCATCTCTACTCTCCTTTAGCATAAAAGAGCTCTTGGATGGTCGATTGTGAACCTCAAGGGAATCGACCCTTTGATTTGTACTCACCACATTCATCTTGAGGATGATGCGAAGACCTCCCGGTAACTATAACGTAGATTAAATCCAATCGTGAAGGAAGTGGTTAGGCTAAGGTACTTAAATTATTGGATGTAGGTATTATATACCCCATATCCAATAGTGGATGGGTGAGTTCAACATAGGTGGTTCTTAAGAAGTCCGGAATCACCATTGTAGCCAATGCCGACAATGAACTTGTGCCAACTAGAGTTACTACTGGTTGGAGAGTGTGTATTGACTACAGGAAATTGAATACCGTCACAAGGAATGACCACTTTCCTTTGCCCTTCATCGATCAAATTTGGAAAGGCTAGCTAGTCACTCTTACTATTGCTTCCTTGACGGGTATTTAGGCTACAATCAAATAGAGATAGCCCTTGCAGATCAGGAAAAGACAACGTTCACATGTCTCTTTGGCACCTTTGCTTATAGAAAGATGTCATTTGAATTGTGTAATGCCCTTGCCACTTTTCAGCGATGCATGTTGAATATTTTTTTGACATGGTAGGACTATATTTAGAGGTCTTCATGGATGACTTCTCTATTTTTGGTCCATCCCTCAGTGAGTGTTTACAAAATTTGAAAAATGTACTGAAGCAATGTGATGAAAATAATGTGGTACGAAATTGGGAAAAGTGTCATTTCATGGTTTATAAGGGAATTATTTTTGGACATATCATTTCATCCAAGGAAATTGAAGTAGATAAGGCAAAAATTGATCTTATCTCTAACCTACCTCCACCCAAGAGCATACGAGACGTGCGATCCTTCTTAGGACACGCTGGATTTTACAAATGATTCATAAAGGACTTTAGTTACCTCTCTTGTCCCTTATGCAATTTACTTCAAAAGGATGTACCGTACGAGTGGACTGAGCAATGCCAGAAAGCTTTTTCTAAGCTCAAAGGAATGTTGACCACCGCACCTATCATGTAGCCACTCGACTGGAGCATTCCTTTTGAAATTATGTGTGATGCGTATAACTATGCTATTGGGATAGTGCTAGGCCAGAGAAAAGAAAAGAAGCCTTATGTTATTCATTATGCAAGTAGAACTTTAAATCTAGCCCAAGTGAATTACTCCACTACGGAGAAGGAACTCTTAACCATAGTATTCGATTTGGACAAATTTAGGTCCTACTTGATTAGATCAAAGATCATCATCTACACTGATCATGCAACGCTCAAGTATATTCTTTCTAAGAATGATGCTAAGCCCCGCTTAATAAGATGGATCCTCCTACTCTAGGAATTTAATTTAGAAATACGAAACAAAAATGGGGTAGAGAACATAGTGGCTGACCATCTTTCAAGACTTGACCCCCCTGATTCCATTGAGACGATACATATAAACGACATGTTCCCTAATAAACAACTGTTTAAACTCTCCCACTTACCTTAGTTTGTTGATATTACTAATTATCTTGCCATAGGTTTCACGCCAACACATTGGACTGTGCGAGATAAGAAAAAATTCTATGCTGAGGTTCATAAATTCTTCTGGGATGACCCATATTTATTTAAGTATTACCCAGACCAAATTCTAAGGAGATGTGTGTCGGACAATAAACACCAAAGTGTCATCTCCTTCTGTCACTCCTAGGCCTGTGGTGGTCACTTTTCTACTAAAAAGACCATGGATAAAATTTTATAGCGTGGCTTCTATTGGCCCATTATATTCAAGGACACTCATGAGTTCTGCAAAGCTTGTGAGCATTGTCCCATCAAAATATGATGTTTCTGAATCCCATTATGATCATTGAAGCATTTGATTGCTGGGGCATCGATTTCATGGGACCATTCTCCCAATCCTTTAAGAATTTATAAATTTTACTAGTAGTAGACTATGTCACTAAATGGGTCGAAGCAATCCTGTGCTGGAACAATGACCATCGAACAGTCATTAGATTTTAAAAGGAAACATCATTTCCCAGTTCGGAACGCCTCGAGCCATCATTAGTGATGGAGGTTCTCAATTTTGTAATAGACCATTTGAAAGCCTAATGAAGAAATATGACATCTCTCATAAGGTGAGCACTCCATACCACCCGCAGACAAGTGAGCAAGATGAGATTTTCAATAGGAAAATTAAACACATTTTGGAGAAAACGGTTAACTATGATTGTAAGGATTGGTCAATCTGCTTGACTGATGCTTTATGGGCCTACCATACTGCCTTTAAGACCCCAATAGGAATGTCTCCCTTTAGACTCGTCTATGAGAAAGCTTGCCACTTGCCTATGGAATTAGAACATAGAGCCTACTAGGCTATTAAAAATATGAACTTTAACCTGGACGACACTGGCTTACTGTGCAAACTTCAGTTAAATGAACTCGAGGAAATCTGGAATGAAGCATACGAGAACTCAAGAATTTACAAGGATAGGATGAAGGCGTTCTATGACAGGAACATCCTTTGGAAATCATTCTTAACTGGTCAAAAAGTCATTTTGTACAATTCTCGATTATATCTTTTTCTGGTTAAACTTTGATCTCGTTGGACCGGCCCTTTTATTGTTACTAATGTATATCCTCATGGGGCCGTTGAGATAAAGAATCCAAACAATGGCAATGCTTTTAAAGTGAATGGAGATCATTTAAAACTATTTGTTGAGAAATTTGATTTAGAGGAAATTTTCATACCTTTAATTGATCCTGTTTACCAGGATTGACCTCTTAGTTTGATGGAGGTGTAGTTAGGTTTATCACTTTCACAAGATTTAGGGTTATGATAGTTTGCTTTCAATTGTTTGGTCGTTGTGCTAACCCATCTTCACATTGAGAACTTTGGAAGAACTGCAATTCACCTTTTATAGGTACTACCTTTCCCACACTTCTCCCTTCTTTTCATTGTCTCATTTGTTTTGCACTCTTACATCTTTTACATTGAGGACAATTTAGATTTTAGGTTGGGAGGTGTGGATTAGGTAAACTAATCGGTATTTTTGTAGTCCTTGAGCAAAATTTTGAAAAATTTTAAAACCAAAAACCTATTTGGAAGGCGATAGTTTGTACACTTAAGAGTGTTTTGAGTATGATAAGATTGAGATTAAATTTTGAATTATTGGAGTTTGATCAACTAAGTAAATGGTTCTTGGACTCAATTGATTAAGAGGAAGTTTGAATATCATGCTAATCTAAATCACAAGACACATTAAATTTGCCTCCTGTGAATGCTGCTATAATTTCTAATGGTTAGTATGCAAATCATTGATAGATGTTGAGAATTCAGTCTGGCCTTAAAAGATGAAAAGAACCAGTTAAAAAATAGCGAGATCGTAAAAAAGGTCATGTATGAAGAAAAGATTGGAAAAAGTGTGAAAAAGAATGAAAATTTATGAAAAGAATCTGAAAAAGAATGAATAATAAAAAAAAGGGACCGTCGATATAAATAAAAAAAAACTGGAAAAAGAAGGAGAAGGGGATACGTTCGGAATCAGTACTTGAGTTTTAATTACTCTTGATAAGGTGAGCATGGCTAATATTATGAAACAATAGTGTTATCATGGGAACTAATTTGATTTTCACTGAGCACATTGAAGAACATGATATAGGAACTTATGCTCTAAAGAAATTTCTAAAGAACCTATTTGATTGAATGCTTATATGATTCAGCTCTAGGTTTTCAAAGTCCCACTTTCTCATCTTAATTCTACTCATTCATACTCAATTGTACAAAAGATTGTTTTCGAAAAAAAAGGTTTTGAACATTGAGAATTGAGGTTCATTTCACGCATGTTTTGCTCGAGATTAACAAAATGCTGGTTGGAGAGTATGTTGAGTGTCAAATATTACATATTTTCCCCTATTTCTATCTTGGTTTTATGAACATGATACTGCTTAAAAAGTATATTTTATACATGTTCATGTTGCAAGGTGAATCTGAGAGCTTTGATTGAAAGGAATGTTAAAAGCATGAATTTGATGCTTAAGAATTACCAAGGCAAAGGAGAGATCTTAGGAGACTAAGAATGAAGAATTCACATGCCAAAGATCCAAGAAAACCAAGTACAAAAGATAAAGAAAGGACTCGAAAGATCGTAGAATCTGAACTTGCACAGAATAATCCAGCGACAAGCGATGGAATCCAGAGCTAATTCAGCTAAACCGATGAACAATTCGGTCCGACCGAACCCATGTTTGGTCCGATTGAATAGAGGATTCGGTACAACCAAAAGTGCACAAAAAGCTCCAACAATGAAAGGAGTTAATTGGGTTCAACCGAAGATTAATTCAGTCCGACCGATGACTTAAGTTCGGTCTGACCGAACCCAGCTCGGTCCGACCGAAATCAGCCAACTGTTGAAACAGAATCCTTTCCAATTCTGGACTTGACTTCAAATTCGACTTCGGTTCAACCAAAGTGTAGCGCGGAAAAGCTGCAGATTACGTAACCTGAGGCAGTTTGCGAAAATTCCAAGTCGGTGTGTAAGGTGGAGCTTCACAACTATAAATAGGAGTCCCTAGGGCATTCCTAGGGATCATTGGTTTAAAGAGTGGAGCAAAAGGGTGGAGAGCCACCGCCAAGAGTTTTTTTCTTCTTCCTTAGTTGTTTTTATACTTTCTTTAAGAGTTCTTAGTTCAATCATATCTATGGTTAGCTAAATCTCTTAGCTAGGGCTAAGAGGTGAAGCTTGTAGCATGATTGGGATGTTTACTTTACTTTGATTCATGTTTATATTGAACTGCATTGATTTCTAGTTGATTTTAATGAATATTTTCAATTTTCAATGGTTTGTTGCAACTCAAATTACAATAGGCACTACGATAGCTTTAGATATCTCCTTTTCTATTTGAGATTGTGAGATTGGTAAATCCTGTTATTTGCATTAGTCTCCTGAGCATGGTTAGGTGATGGAATCCCTTCCAAATCTCTACAATTCTCCTTCATTGAGGCTGGATCAATGAGAAGTTCAGAGATTTGACCATCTCTTTATCTAATTAGACAAGATAAGACTCTAATTCCAGTTAGATCTCTTGAATCAAGTAAGGTAGCATCCCGATTGCTACAAGTGGATCCTTGGCACCCTAGTTCTCACCTTTAAATTTATAAGTTTCAATTACCTTATTCAAAATCACTCTCTCAAAACTTTCAGATTTAGATTTACATCTTCTTCTAGTTCTAAATCTGACCCTACACTTGGGGTTATGAACAACAAGTGGTGCCATGTTACCGTGATACAGACCATTAATCATTTGTATCTCACCCTTGAATAGTGTATTCTTCAAATATCTCAAGTTGTTTGGCATTTTACTATAAATCTTAAAGAAAAAGTGACTTTCCCATTACTTTTTAAGAGCTTTTTAGTTAGTAATTTTTTAAATAAGCATTTAAATTGGAGCTTTACCAAACAATCTATTTACAAAATAAGAGATTATTTTTTTAGAATAAGAGAATAAGGCCTTATTAATGGAGATGCCAAATGGCCCCTTAATATTTTAATTCGTCAGTTACGGTGAGGGGGTGTTTGTTTTTTCAATTAAATGTGTAAATTGGGGTAAATGACCAGTTATTTTTTAGGTGTTGAGAAATATGAAACCCTGAATTCCTATGGGTTTAGGATTTACTTTCATACTTTGGGATGCAGATTGGTGTTACCCTCGCCACGAGACCTATATGTTTTATCCATGTTCATCCATTTCGACAAATTATTTTAGGGCATGAGCCCAAAATGAAGACAAATTGAAGGCTCAAGTGAACCAGACAACATAAAACAATAAATCTATTTGGCACATCATTTTAGGGCACGAGCCTAAAAAGGAAGCAAGTCCAAGGCTCAAGTGGACCAGACCACATGAAGCAGTGGGGATTGAACTCTTATCGTTGAAAACTTCCCAAGGCTCACTGTGACATTTCTTTTCCATCCAACCTCTTCATAATGTCACATAAACTTGTAAGAAGCAAAAACATAAATATTCATTTGATATAAAACTTTTGTGGCACCTAAAAAGTTTTCAATTGTAGGCTTTAAATCGCTGTTGCTTCATCTTGTGTGGTGCACTTGATCCTTCGATTGACCTTCTTTTTGGGTTTATTTCGACAAGAAACAAGTATCGCAAATTCGAATATCTACATTTAATAACAAATAAAGGGAAATTGAAGAACAAATATCATCGATCATTTTATTAATTCTAAATTCTTACTACATCTCTTATATTTCTCTTAATTCATAAACAAAGTACATTTCATCAATGTAATATAAAGAAAGGAAAATGATCTAATAGTAATTTCGGCAGCATTCTAGCTTGTGAAGTGTCTATCGCAATGACAGAGGAGTTGTGTGGGATTGGAACCCTTGCTCTATGTCGATATACACATAATATATGTATGAGAAATCAACTCGCAGGAGATTCGGAGGAGATTATCATCAAATATCCAACATCCATGTGAACATGACTATTGAGTGGCGTGCAAACAATCCTTGTTGCACGGTTGTGCAACAGGCTTCTGCCTTGCCCTGCTTCTTATATCTCATTCTTCTTCCTCCTTTCTTCTCTCATATCACGCCGCTGGATACCTGAAAGCTATTCTGAAACTTTTAAAGAATCTATGGGATTTCTTTGACCTCTCTAGACTTCCTCACTTGTGAATAAATTAAATGAGAGGGGGAGAATGGTATTTATAGGAGAAATTTTATATACTCGCTAGTGATATCAAGTAAGGTAATAGCATGATATTTGGCTTTACCGGTAATAGTTTTTCAGTATTGGGAAGAGATGAAAGAAGCCTTCATCCTACAATTTTACAAGTATAACACTCAAATTCTGGGAACACAACTAAGACAAATTGCCATAATATCCCAAAGAGATGTATTAGATTTTATTTGATGATGGTGGAATATACGTTCTTGTTACCTTTCACTACCCATATCAGAAGCAGATATGATAATAAAAAAAAAAAATCCGAGTGAGCATCCTCAAACATGAATTATTCCTAAGGAATGTGGAGTTCTTAGAGACTTTTCATAAGTTGTTAAAGGTGTTTATTAGGAAATTCCATGAAGATTTTAATATGGTTATTATAAAACCAGTGACAAAATACTCTCCATAAAAAAGCGTAAAGGAAATGATTGTGGTCACGTTACGCTCAAGAAAGAAGATAACAAGTCCTTAAAGAAAGCATAGTTTTATAGCATCATGAGGAGAAGCTTCAAAAAGCTCCCAAGAAAATGGCTTCTGTGTAGTGAAAAATAAAAATAAAAAATGAAATGTTACGTACCTAGATAATGTCAACCTTAAGAGTGACTTATGATGTTGTCAGTCACCTGAAAAGGATCCCTGCTTGGTTAGGCATATACGACGCTTTACGCTTATCCTACTTCTGACTGTTGTGCAACATGCCAACAACGTAGTGAGCCGAGATCCAATCTCAAGCCTCACCCATAAAATAATAAACAAGAAGAAATATAAACTAGAAATAGATCAAAGCAATCCAATAAACCACAAGACAAGATATACGTGGAAAAACCCCAACAAGGGTAAAAAACTACGGATACAATCTTCCACTATGAAGAAAAAACAGAGATTACAAAGCGATATACTAACCTCTCTCTTGAAAATATAGAGAAAACCCTTTATCCACACCTTAGAATTATTTCCTAATGCTTTCCAATACCCTAAAAAAATCCTAGGGACACCTATATATAGTTTAGGCAACTTCCCTTTCGCACCCTTGCGAAAGGCGACACAGAAATCTGCAGTCCGTATCAGATTCGGAAACGAATCTGCGTAACCATGACTGGTTGAGCGGACCCCACGACTGGTCGAGCATGAGCCTCGACCGGTTGATCACCTCGAAACTAAAAACCTTATGCTCGCTGGACTTTGAGTCGTGCCAGTCCATGACTGGTCACGACCGATCAAGTGGGCTCTATGATCGGTCGACCAGGGGCCATGACCAGTCGTGCACTGCCCCAGAGGTGGTTCCACTTCTCAACAATCTCCCACTTGGAGACACATCGCGATAAACCTTTGTTTTCTTCATCCGGAGTGCACTACCTCCCTGTCTTCAAGCCTGAAGACCAATCAAAGATGAACAAAGCTTCAGCTTCTCCCGTGCGATCGCCTTGGTCAGCATATCCGGAAGATTCTCACTTGTATAAATCTTCTCCAGAGCAATCGATCCATCTTCTAGTAATGAATGTATGAAGTGATATCTGATGGCAAGATGCTTGGTCCTTAAATGAAAGGCTAAATTCTTAGCTAAATATATTGCACTCTGACTATCACTGTACAACTTGCAATCTGCTTGCATCTTACCCAACTCCTCCATAAAACCTTGCATCCACACCATCTCCTTGCACGTTTCTATAGCAGCAACATATTCTGCTTCCGTCATACTGATAGATACTATCTTCTCAGAATCGAGAGATCCAAGAGACTACCTTTACCCAGAGTAAAGACATAGCCTATAGTGCTTTTTTTGCTGTCGATATCTCCTGCCAAATCTGAATCTACGTAGCCTTGTAGCTTGATTTTCGATCCTCCATAACACAACCATATATCTACAGTACCTACCAGGTATATGAGGATCCACTTCATAGCTTCCCAATGTTCCTTCCCGGGGTTGTTCATGAACCTGCTAACAACTCCCACTGCTTGAGCAATGTCTGGTCTCATACTCACCAAGGCATACATGAGACTCCTAATAGCTGACGTGTATGGGACTTTAGCCATGTAGTCCCGTTCCTCCTGTGTCTTTGCACCTTGCTCTTTAAATAGCTTGAAGTGGTTGGCTAATGGAGTGCTAATCGGCTTAGCACCTCCCATATTAAATCGATCAAGTACCTTGGCTATGTACTCTACCTGTGACAAAAATAGTTTTTGGTTTTTCCTATCACGCTTTATTCTTATACCTAGGATTTATTTTGCAGCTCCTAAATCCTTCATAGAAAATTCTCTAGACGACTGTCTTTTGAGATCTGAGATGTCCTTCATGCTTGAATTGGTCACAAGCATGTCATCAATGTACATAAGAAGGATGATGTATGACGTATCAAACTTCTTCAAATAGTAACAGTGGTCCGCATGACATCTCTTGTAACCGTTTCCTGACATGAAACTGTCGAACTTCTTGTACCACTACCTTGGGGCCTGCTTCAGGCCATACAGACTCTTCTTCAGTCTGTACACCTTGTTCCCCTTTCTTGGTTCCACGTATCCTATCGGCTGATGCAAATATATCTCTTCTTCAAGGTCTCCATGATGAAAGGCTGTCTTAACATCTAGCTGCTCTAGATGTAAGTCCTCTATAGCCACTATACTTAAGACCATGCGAATCGTAGACATTTTCACCACAGGTGAAAATATTTCAGTGAAATCGATACATGCCTTTTGTTGAAACCTTTCACAACCAATCTACCCTTGTACCATTTCAAACCATCATGCTCCTCCTTCAGTCTATAAACCCACTTGTTATGAAGAGCTTTCTTACCTTTAGGTAGAGTGACTAGCTCCCATGTACGATTAGACTCAAGAGAGTCCATCTGATCATCCATGGCCTGCTCCCACTTAACCCATGTATTTGAATGTAATGCCTCTTCAAAATACTCTGGTTTACCATTATTTGTCAGCAGTAGATAATGTAAGGAGGGTGAGTATCGGACCGTGTGTCTTCTCTCCCAAGTAGACCTCCTCATAACTGGTGTATGTGGCTCTGCCTCATAATGCTCCTGTGCATGATCATCCTGTGGCGCTGTAACACTCGTGTCCGGTAACTCTTCCAACTCTACGAATTTCTTTTTCTCAGCCTTATTTTCTTGCACACTGTCCTTATGCATCACTTTTTCATTGAAGACTACGTCTTTACTTCTGATGATTTTCCTATTTTCTGCATTCCAAAACCTGTAACCAAAATCATGCTGCCTGTAGCCTATAAATGTGCACCTCCTGGACTTCACATACAGCTTGTTTCTGTGCTCGGCATCAATGTGAACATATGAAGTGCAACCGAACACTCTGAGATGTGCAAGGTTCACTTCTTTCCCAGTCCACGCTTCTTCTGGTAGCCCACCATCCAATGGTAGTGAGGGACTTTTATTGATGAGATATGCGGCAGTATTCACAGCATCTGTCCAAAATGTCTTAGGTAACCATGCATGTAACCTCATGCTCTTGGCGCGCTTTAGGATGGTCCTATTAATGCGCTCAGCCACACCATTCTGCTGTGGTGTCCCTGGAATCGTTTTCTGGTGTTTGATTCCATTTGTTGCACAATACTCTTCAAATCTCTTATCACAGTACTCTCCCCCATTATCAGATCTGAGACATTTTACTATTTTACCTGTTTCATTTTCTACCATAACTTTCTACTTCTTAAATACATCAAATACATCAGATTTATACTTTAAGAAATAGACCCACAGTTTTGTACTAGCATCATCAATAAAAGAAACAAAATAACATGAGCCACCAAGAGATAATACTTGTGCTGGTCCCCACACATCAGTGTGTATAAGCTCCAACAGATGAGTCTTTGGAGCACGTCCCATCTTCTTGAAGCTTACCCTCTTCTGCTTGTCATACATGCAGTCTTCACAGAATTTCAAGTCAATAGACTTCAGCCCTGGTAGCTTCTCTTTTGATAATAGCACGTTCATCCCCTTTTCACTCATATGTCTTAACCTCTGATGCCATAACTACCCATTCACTCTAGTTGATGTGACTGCGAGTGAACTATATGATCCTGAAGTCACGTACAAGGTACCTTCCTTTTTGCCTCGAGATATCACCAAAGCACCTTTTGTGATCTTTCAGGAATCACTAGTGAATGTCGTCATATAACCGGTATCGGCCAACTACCCCACTGAGATCAAGTTACGTTTCAAACTCGGTACATGTCTGACATCCTTCAATTTCAAAACCGTTCTGTCTTTCTGATTGACATGAACGTCTTCCTTTCCAACAATATTACACAGCTCATCATCACCTAGGTAGACTTTTCCAAAGTTACCTGACATATAATCACACAGAACTTTCTTACATGAGGTGGCATGAAACGAAGCACCCAAGTCTATAACCTAAGTGACTCATTCCTTGCATCAAGAGACAAAATTAACGCCTCTGTCTCACTCTCCTCATATAAATTCAATAAATCCTTCCTGCTTTGAAAGCTTCCTTCTTGTTTCTTGAGCACCCTGCAATCATGTTTCATATGCCCCTTCTTGCCGTAATGCTAACACCCGTCTTTGTCTTTCTGTCTCTTGGACTTCTTCCTCAACTTAGAACTTCCGTGTTTATTGCCTCCTTTGTTCAGCGATCTTCCTCTTCCTTCAACGTTTAGAGCATTCCCTGAATCCCCTAAAACTCCTAATACCTTTCTTCTAGATTCTTCGCTAAGAATTAGTCCGGCCACATCATCAAATTTCAGCTTTGTCGACCCTGAAGAATTGCTCACAGAAATCACCAATCCATCCTAACTATCTGACAAACTGGATAAGATCAATAACGTCCTGACCTCATCCTAAAAAATAATGCCAATGGATTCCAACTGGCTCGTGACTGTATTGAACTCGTTTAGATGTTCAGCCACGCTCCCACCATCTGACATCTTCCTGTTGAATAGCTGTTTCATAAGATGAACCTTGTTGGATGCTGATGGCTTTTCATGCAAAGTGACTTGGGCTTTCATTAATTTTTTTATAGTTTTTAGCTTGGATATATTGAAGGCGACGCTCTTAGACAAAGCGAGTCGGATCATTTTTAAAGCCTTCCTATCCAGTAAAAACCATTCATCATCTGTCATCTTTTTTGGTTTCTTCTCTTTTCCTCCTAGAGGAATATAGAGGTCCTTCTGATATAGATAATCCTCCATCTATATCTTCCAGAAAGCAAAGTTTGAACTATCAAACTTCTTAATTCTAGTTTTCCCTTCTTCTGTCATCGCTCCCAATAGAACTAAACCAATAGCTTTTATACCAGTTGTTGCGCAACACGCCAACAATGCAGTGAGCCGAGATCCAATCTCAAGCCTCACCCACAAAACGATAAACAAGAAGAAATATAAACTAGAAACAGATCAAAGTAATTCAAACAAACCACAAGACAAGATATATGTAGAAAAATCCCAACAATGGTAAAAAACCACGGATGCAATCTTCCACTATGAAGAAAAAATAGAGATTACAAAGTGATATACTAACCTCTCCCTTGAAAATATAGAGAAACCCTTTGCCCACACCTTAGAATTATTTCCTAATGCTTTTCAATACCCTAGAAAAGCCCTAGGGACACCTATATATAGTTTAGGCAACATCTATTTTGCACCCTTACGAAAGGCGACACAGGAATCCGCAGTCCGCATCAGATTCAGAAACGAATCTGCGTAACCACGACCGGTCGAGCAGATTGCATGACCGGTCAAGCGGACCCCACGATTGGTCGAGCATGAGCCTTGACCGATCGAGCACCTTGGAACCAAAAACCTTATTCTCACTGGACTTTGAGTCGTGCCAGTCCACGACTGGTCACAACCGGTCGAGCAGGGGCCACGACCGGACGTGCGCGGCCCCAGATGTGGCTCCACTTCTCAACACTGACAAATGTTGATTCAGGCTTTGTCAAATGATAGAATGAGAGAAGCATTAATCACCAAAATAAAAAGCACATAAGCGGGGAAAGACAACAATACAAGTTGGAATGCCATATCTGAAAAGATAAAGGCAGCCGACTGTATGTCTTTTATTACATTTTTTGTTCATAACTTGATGCTGGGAGTTAAAGAGTACAATCGACTACTTATGGTCACTGGTTACGTTCGTGAAAATCAAGTCAGACATATAATGTTGGATAATGGCTCTATAGTAAATCTCCTACCGCTAAGTACACTTAACAAATTTGGGTATCGGCATTATCAGTTGCATGTAGGTGGAATGATGGTCCAATGGTTCAACCAAGATGGCCAGAAAGCATTAGGAATGATTACACCAATGCTCGAAATTGAAAATCTTCTTACAAAGGTTGTATGCCATGTGATTGATATGGTGACAACCTATAATTTGCCTCTTGGATGACCTTGGATGCATACATATGGCATCGTCTCTTTCACATTACATCAATGTTTCAAATATTGTCAGAACAGTATTCAACACAAAGTTATGGCTGATACGAAGCTGTATACAATAGTAAAATCATTTTTCACAAATACATATTACTATGACGAATTTGCCATAAAAGAAAAGGAAAAAGTGAGTTAGAAAAGCTCGAAGACAAAAGATCATAAACCCTTGGTAGTGGAAACAATGGCTTCACAGGCTAAATCGGTAGGAAAAGAAAATAAAAAATAATCAAAAGTCTAAGAGTCAAATATGATAGAATTGAGGAAAAAGAAATTCTATTTTGTCCTGAGGCACTTGAGGCAGCCCTGACAACCTCCTTTGATAATTTTGTCACCAGAATAGATGAAAATTTTACAAACAAATTATATAGTATCGGTACCACGACTGGAAAGAAGCAAACTATTCATGATTGTGCCAAACGGATTCAGTCTACAACCAATTTCTAGTAACCCGTGACCAATAATATTTTATTTTTAGCCAGAGAATGAATTTATGGGAAAAATCAGTGAGGTAATGAACGATGAAAAGCTTTCACCAGAAGACTTGAAAAGATATAACCCACCGAGCTGAAAGATCATGCAAACTATGGGATTTGATTGTGATGAACCAATGGGTCTGAACAATGGCAAATACATATTGGTTCTAGTGGGTGTTCATGAAAAGAAATGGAAAAAACTTTGTGGATTTGAGGCGTCCCCTGTGTTTGTGCAAGTGAATATGATTAATGTATTTCAAGTGACAAGCATAAGAGAATCCAATCAAAGGGTAAATGAAAATGATAAAAAAGAGATGGATCAACCAGGAGTAGCACCAATAGAGATAAAAGATGGGAGGTAGCTCACCATTGATGAATTATAAGAAATAAATCTAGGAATAGATGAAGAACCTTGAAATATGTATGTAAGCAGCAGTTTGCCAAATGAAGAAGTAAATCAACATGTTGAATTGTCGAAAAAGAAGAAGATGTATTTGTTTGGATATATGCAGAAATGATTGGTTTAGAGCTGACAATGGCAATACATTAGCTCAGTATCTTAAAGGAGAAAAAGCTAATTAAGCAAGTACAACAATGCTTCTACCCAGATTTAGTGCCGCAAATAGAAGAAGTAAATAAGTTGATCAAAATCGTCTTCATTAGACAAGTATCCCAAGTAAATCTCTAATACAACGCTTGTCAAGAAAAAGAGTGACCAAATAAGAGTGTGCGTCGCCTTCAGAAATCTGAATGAAGCGTGTCCAAAAGATGACTTCCCACTGCCTATGATAGAATTACTGATCGATAGTACGACGAAATATGCAGTCATGTCCTTCATGAATGGATATTCAGAATGTAATCAAATATGCATGGAGCCAAAAGATGAGGAGGCCATGACATTTAAAACGACTTTAGGAATATACTATTATAAAGTCATGTCATTCGAGCTCAAGAACACTGGAGCGATATACTAAAGAGTAATGCAAAACATCTTTTACAATATGATGCATAAACATGTTCAGTATTATGTCAATGATTTGGTGGTACGATCTTATGGCCATGCAGAACATTGAGAACACGTATTGTCAGTCTTCCACTGACTCAGGAAAAAGTAGTTGAAAATGAATTTGATAAAGTGTGCATTCAGAGTATCATCTGGTAAATACCTTGGGTTCATTGTTAGGCATCGGGGCATAGAAGATTACCTATGGAAAATTAAGGCAATCCAAGAAATGCTGCCACCAAGAACATTATAAGAACTACAAACCTTGCAAGAAAAATTAACTTACATTTGGTACTTTATATCAAATTTGGTAGGAAGATGCCAACCAATCTCTCACCTCATGAAGAAAGGGGTGGAGTTTGAGTAGAACAAAGCATGCCAAAATGCATTTGATTCTATTAAAGACTTGATGAAGCAACCTCCAGTGTTAACGACGCTTATAAAAGGAAAACCCTTGATCCAATAAATTGTGGCATGTGAAGGTTCTCTAGGGGCCTCTTTAAGCCAGCAGAAAGTATGCTTAGCCCTGATTTTTGTAATACATAAGCTATATCGCCTGTCTCATGATATAACTCTAATCTCGCGAGTAGATTCGATAAAATATCTGATGACACGACCAATGTTGTCTGAAAGATTGGCTAAGTGGATGTTGCTTCTCTTTGAATTTATGATAACTTATACGTCATCCAAGGCAGTGAAACAGTTGCAGACTTTTTAGTAGCACACCTAACTACTGATTATGCATTTTAAAAAAATGAATTGCCAGATGAACAATTGCTAGTTGAGCTTACTAGGCCCTAACAGATGTACTTTGATGGTGCGGCTCTAATATCAGGTGTGGGCACTGGAGTTATTTTCATTAATCCTCATGGTGACTTATTGCCATACTCTTTCACATTGGGTGCAACTTGTACGAACAACAAAGCTGAGTATAACACCCTTATCATCAAATTGGAAAGAGCCCAAGAAATGAAAATTCGAGCTATACGAATCTTTGGAGACTCTAAGTTGGTGATTAATCAGTTGATTATGGAAATTGAAATATGGAAGCCGGAATTGGTACCCAATTGCCAGCAGGCGAGAGTGTTGTTGGAGGGTTTTCATGATGTTGATATTAAACACATACCCAGTCATGAGAATGCAAAGGCATACGCATTGGCTAGTTTGGTTGTGACACTTTCTTGCCATTTCAGGAACCCTCTCTAGGTGACGATAGAAGAACGAAGTCAAGATCAATGACTGGCGACAACCATTTATAGATTACCTGAAGTATGGGATCTTGCCAGAAGAATTGTCATTGAAATTACAGGTCAAGCAAAAGGTCGAAGAAATTTGTTATACATGATGAAGCATTATACAAAAGATCTTATAATGAAATGTTTCTATGATGCCTAGATATAAAAGAAGCTGATTATGTTCTGACGGAAGCCTATTTAGGAGAATGTAGAGCTCATCAGGCCGATTGAAATTTATTTCACCATATACACCGCATGGGGTATTATTAGCCTTCTATGTTCAAAGATGCGATAGCCTTTGCAAAATAATATCATGAATGCCAAATACATGGTGACATTATATATATACCGCCTGAAGACTTGCATTAATCAGTGGCTTCATGGACCTTTGCATCCTGGGGATTGGACGTCATTGGTCCCATTAATCCGCTATCTTCACAAGGGCGCTAGTATATCCTGACAGCGACAAATTAACTGTGGTTGGTGCCTTAGTTCTACTAAAAAAACTCTGGAGTAGTTCCACCCATTAAAGAGAATACAACATAGAAGATGATGATAAGAAAAAGTCAAATTGACTAAATTATCACAATACTATGTAGTTTTAGATATCAAGAACCGCATATGCAATTGCAACATGCTTCATGCAATTAAGAATCATACACAATCAGATGCTAGAACATAGAATGGCAAGGGCAAAAGATTGCTTAATCATTCAAACTATAAAACTGTTTTAAATTATATTAAAACGATTTCAAAATTACATATTGTAAGAAAATGTCTTTTACATATTCCATAATCATTTTGAGACACCTAGAGTTGACATGTATTTTTATAAATCTTAATCAAATTGAACCTGAGCTGCAATAACGGTAAGTTCGGTTTTAGTGTTGAGCTCAACTCAATTTGGAATGCCTGCAAACTTTTGTTCCAAGGAAACAACATTAGTCATTTTCTTTGAAAGTTCAAATTCTTTGAGCTCCATTATACTCATGTTTTCGGCGATACTTGGATCTCGCTCAGTCTCAAATCTTCATCTTGCCTTTAAGCTTCAATAATAATGATATTTTCATTAATTGAAGCCAATGTCTACTCAGAAACTTTCGATTGCTCTTGAAGGGAATCACACTCTCTTTGGTATCTGGAGATATGTGAAGATCGTTTGGATATGTCATAATCAAGATGTGACAATTCTTCATGGTGATGCAATATCTTCAGTGCAATTTCTATGCTCTAAGATGATTCTAATTGCTAAAAAGAGTCACATATCTGAGACAAGAAATCATGAAGGCCTAAAACTGTGATCTTGGCAAGCATTGCAATATTATCTAAAATTTCCTAGGCATCACCAAGGAGAGGAGCCACTAGTTTGGATCTTTAAACATGTAAGTGATCGCGCAAGAGCACATTTTTTTTTACAAGGATGATCTTGTAAGGGGGAACCTTCTCTAAAGAGAGAACATCAGACATAGTCACTATCGAATTTGAGCTTGTAGAGAAGCTTTGAACTAGTGTGGCTATAAAAAAAAATAGAAAATATAACATACGATAAGAGAACAAAATAATCCTACTATAAGAAGGAACATTGAAATTTCAAAATCATACTTATTGGTGGAATTGTGAATGAAGTAGATGAAGCTGAAGGTCTAACGACAATGAGGGTATTAAATGATTTAGGAATGACTACTTCAGGAGTAGTATTGAGAGTTGGCTCTCTGGCCACAATACTTGAATCTAAAGTTGTTGGAATTGTCGCTCTGATGGGCTTCGATGTAAGGATAACTAGACAAATAGTTATAAACAGAATATTAGAAGATGCAATTATGGTTTCATCCGCTACAATATGTTCCGCATCAATTCCACCTACTTCCATAGTTGCTTAAGTAGTCGTTATGTTTTAATCGACTTTCACACTTCATGGAGTTGAAAGATGTCTATTTTGCGATATCAACGGCTATGCTACATTCTGCGCTGGCTCATAAAGCTTAGCCTCCTTTAACAAAGAAACTTCCATAATAATTGAAAGTATTCGGGGGACGATTGGAGGAATATTGATCAACAGAATGGTTGGTTTTTTGCGAGGCTGTGGGGAATAATTGGCGCTGGAAGTCATGGTAATGTTGGCCACCAACGAGTAGCTAATTTTCCATAATCTAGTGGCTCTTCTTCCACAGGAATATTGCTTTGCCAATTGGAGTTGCTACGTCTTGTGGGTTTTCTTGGACAACTGTAACATCTTCAGCTGATGTATTAACTTCATCAATATTAACCTCCTCATCCTCTTATGTTTTCTCATCCTTAAGGAGCTAATTTCTCAATTGGAGTTGCTGCTTGTAGTCAACTATTCATCTTCACTTTCTTTGGAGGACTCCTCATGGATAGCTTATTTAATCATAATTTGTTTGCCCTTACTAGATGAACTAGCCCCGCTTGCATATGTTCTTAATTATGTAGGGAGTGGGGAGGTGTTTTGTCTACTCTATTAAATGGGAACAGAAGCCTGCATCTGAGAAGGGGTAACATGAGATGAAAAACTCTGCCTCATGGATCTCATAATCGGGGACGTAGCTGAAAACTTAGCCCTGATCTCAGTATCAATTGGAGTTTCTTTGGTTGGGGTGTAAAGTATAGTTATTGGTGTTTATAGGGTTAGATTATTAACGTCTTCTTGTAGACTAGGAGTTTTGGTAGCGACAGGTTGTTATTCAGATCTTCTTAGTTCTTCTAAAGAAATTCCATAATCTATCAAACATTCCAAAGTGTTAGCAGGCTTGACTTGATGAATGGGTTCTTTCAGGAAAATCTTTAAACAAACTTGGTCAGGGGTAAGAGCATAATCTTTCTACATTGTATAACCAATTACCTACTCAGGTATGTAGTTCTTCAGCTTTGGTGAGGCTATCCAAGCTGGGTAGTTTACTAAGGGGCAATGACGAACCAAATAAAACTAGTGCACCCACTAACATATCCAACAATATAATGGCTAGACTAAACGATTATATCATGGCAAAATGAAGCCAGACCTTGTGTGCAGAATCAGGAGTTGCTTTTAAATGAATGTCCAATTGTGAGGACCGAAGCTGAAGCTCCTCATCACTTGAGTAGCATCACCTCAATTCTCTGGTATGCTCTGATCATAGCCAAACTGACTCACGAACCTACTAGGGTAGCAGGGCTTATGCTAAAATTCGCTACCCTCCCTCAAGGGGAGAATATTGGATTTGATGCATATGAGAAAGTGACATTCACTTGGTGATAATGAATTGTCATTGATGACGTCCCTATCTTTAGGAATGTTGGAGAATGGAAGTTGGAAGAAGATAATGGATTTTGTCATCTCGATTTTCTTTACCACCCTGCGATAGGCCTTCTTGATCATCTTTCTTCATTGATAGTGCCAAAGTGAAGGCAATGTGGGTTGATGTATGCCTTTTCCATCTAGCCTGTGAAGTAATGCCAAGGTGCATAAGCTTATGACGCTCTAACTGAAGTACTCTTACAATGAGTCACCACATCATCAAAAGCACGATAAAGATAACAAAGAACAGGAGGGGCCAATGAATATTTTCTTCCTTTTGCCATAGCTCCAGTAATTACAAATAGGGTGGGTCTGATGGTGTCTGCCCACTTAGAACTGGGAAGCACTACTTAGCTGAGTTAGTAAACTAGAAAAGCGACTAGCTTGCATGACTTTCTGTATTTTGCCTTACCTTTGATCCTTTGTCTTAGATCATTCGGTTCCTAGCTATGATTCTCGACAAATCTACAAGACAAAAGAAAGAAGGTTTTGTAAGAATCATTGAAGAAGTATATGAAGATATAAGTAAACCAAGAAGGGAATAGGGGTATACCGAAGTTCTCTTGTGAAATGCGCTAAACAGATAAGATTCATAATTTTCTTGACATCTAAGAACTTAGCCATTTCTTTATGGCTGTTTTTAATACTTTCGATTGGAAATTTGTGGGGGAGAAATGGGCGAACTCCTCATTCATAAGCACGTACTCATCGAAGAAACGACCAATGATAGGAAGACCGACCATTCTATAAAAATTCTACATTGTGATGCAGACCTCGTTGATGGGAGGTGAAATGAATTGGTAGTAGGTCACCAATAATTCAAAAAATCCCTTGAATATGGTCATATCTCGGCAAAACTAATCAGACATGACTTTAATAGCAATAAGGAGTCTATTTTGATTAGGATATTTGAATTTTTTTTTATTATCGATTTGGCCCATGCATTATCGTAGTTATACACACACAAGAAGCCATAAGGGCCGAACTCTTTTATGCCCAAAGCGAGTCTTGGGTGCAGATGCGCTGTTGGGTAGTTTCGAAGAAGTGAGTTAAAAAGAGATTGTGCGGGCTATAGCAGGACATCAAGAATTGTATAGGAGAAATTTTGCAGGTCCTTTATCTAAAGCCCCTCTCTATCAAGGAACCCTCTAGGATCTGAGGCTCTTTAATGGCCCAGTGGGATATATAAAGAATCCTATAGTGAGTCATCTAGTTTGTGGGTATGTTGTGAAATATTGAGAGATGGTGTTGTGTGACCGATGTGGCATCTGTTGAGGCTCGAAATCAGTTGCACGCTTGTGTAATAAATGTGTTGTGCAACTGCACAACGAGGATGTATTGCATGACCACACAACTGAAGATAGAAGATAGTGAAAGAGGAGAGCTAACTGTCCTAGAGGGGGGGGGGGGGGTGAATAGGACTATGCCAAATAAAAATTTAAATAACAGATACAATGAATAAATTAGAATAAATCACTGATCTCAATAGCAGTAGTATTGAGAAATTGATTCAAACTTTGTTCATAGGACAACCTTACACCGAAAACAAATGTTTTAGGTAGGACAACCAGATTTCATGAACGTAGTAAGGATCATGATCACAAACTAGCAAGAGAAGAGAGAAAGCTATCTATTACAAGCATTCACCACGCAATCAAATTACAATCATTCACCATATATAGAGGAATTTAAACCATTCACCATAAACACCAGAAGTTATAGTGGTTTGGTGTGTACACCAACTGTTCTCAAATAGCCACACCTACTCTACTCCCAATAATCACAACCCATGTGATATTGGCGTTCACTAATAATCAAGGTTTTCATAGGTTCACCTTAAAACCTATACAATTGTGTTTTCAGATGGGCTATCACAATCAAAACCCCACGCTGAGATTTTCTGGCTATCTCAGTCAAAACCAAAAAATAAAATAGAGAATGATACTTATCTTCCTTTTTGAAGACATACTTGATGTAGCCCGTAGAACCGCTTCGTTTGATGTAGAACGTTCAATGCCCAATAATGCAATCAAGGTTTTTAGGTTCTTATAGTTTTTAAATTAGATCAAACCTTAGGCTACTTGTTTAAATCATTTAGATTTTAAAAAGAAGAGTGATTACTCTCTTTTAAAACAGTAAGATTCATAAACTTAGAGATCAAAGAAAAAAAAAAAAAGCTATAAACATAAATTTAAAATACCGCACAATAGCTTGATGATAGTGAGGACTTTTCTCTTTCTCAATGGAGGCTTTTCCTAGCTTGAATTAATTGATTTGGAATGAGAGAAGGCCTCTATATATAGGTTAAAATTCGGTTACTTCGACTTGTCTAAGGTCTCCTTCAACTCGTCTAAGATCCAACAAAATTTCAAATTTTTGGCATGATCGGATAAAACCGTTCTTCGGCTGGTCGAAGGCCCTGCTCGACTGGTCGAGGGCCCTGTTCGACTGGTCGAGCACTGCCTTCAACTGGTTGAGGGAGCAACAAATCAGTTGCTGGACTTCGAGTCGAGCCTCCTTCGACTGGTCGAGCACCTTGCTCGACTAGTCGAGAAACCACCAGAATTATCCGTTTTTTGAGTTTGAATCTTGGACTGGTTGAAGTTTTTTTTAGACTGGTCGAACCAAGGCTTGGACTAGTCGAACTAAGGCTTAGACTAGTTCAATTAAAGCCTAATAAAAGTATAAAACCCCGTATAAGTTTAGCATTTGAAAGAACCTAAGCCTAAGGTCTTTCTAGGGTCATTTATACCTTACAAAGTTGGACATTGAAGAGTATAGAACGAATCTTCTACTTGAAGGTGGAGCTTGATCTTCTACTAGTAGTAGAACTTCAGTCTTCTTTAGCTTGCATTATCCACATCTTGAACTTGTTCTTGCACTATCCACTCTTCATGGTTTGTTCTTGAAAGTGAACTTTCTATCACTTGAAGTTGAACTTGAAGGTGAACTTTTTATCACTTGAGGTTGAACTTGAAGGTGAGCGTTCCATCACTAGAAGTTGTTTTATCTCAACGAAATTTGACAAAATAAAAATGTGCACAACACTTGCAAACAAACAAAAATGTGCACAACACTAACAATCTCCCTCTTTGTCAAATTCGTGACAAAACACTTATACATCAACCACAAGATAAAGTAGCTGATTCTTTCCACATTTTTCTTTCTTTCCACTGCTACTCCCCTCAATGAGAGCTACTCTTTTTACCTATATTAGAACATATACATATACTCCCAATGCAATGCATGATTCCAATTCCAACAAATCATTATCAATCATACCAACCATACCATATCGTCATCAACATGCAAAATTCTCCCCCTTTTTGTCACAAATTGACAAAGGAAAGAGTATCAAAGCAAATAAGTATATGGCTGAAATAGCATAACAGGAACTGATTAATATACTTGAACTATGAGATAGAGAATAGAATAAAGTTCAGTAAGTGCACATATAACCAAAGCATAAAAGAGAGTATGTTCTAAAAAGTATAATATCCAACAAAAATAAAAGTTATACAGTCCCAAAATGAAACAAAAGCAATTAAACTAATTAGAACCAGAGGAGGATGAAGGAGGTATCGATGGGTCAATCTGGTGTAGTCCTTTAGTAGTGCGGTGAAAGTATTTACACATATACTTCATTGAAGATTTATGAGATACCTTCAATTCAACAACCTTCTCCTCTAAGGATCGAAGCCGATCATCAACCTGAGAAGGTTGAAAATCAGGATCAGCTTCATTGTTTGTTTCTAACTCATCAAATATGTCATCTATAGTCGTGTCTACAGGAAAGGGTTCTTCCTCTTCTTCAACATCATCCTCATCTCGCTGACCAGGGATGTAAGACCTGACCCAAGTTCTTGCATCTGCATGTGTGTATGCATTTCATTTCTTTTAGTCTTGCTGTCATACTGGCCGAATTCCGGCGACCCGTGATCCTTGGATTGTATTTACGGTCATCCTTGAATCCGGTCATGTAGACCCGACTCGGATCGACCCGAGACCTATGCTACTTTGTTCGCATCGTCATTGTGGTTCCAACGATGTGTCTTGTGCATCCATCCGACTTATGGATCAAAAGTTATGAGTATTACATAGTATGACCCTTAATCATGTGGCCCACTTTTGTGCAAAATGCATGTGGCCACCTTGTTCACTCCCCAAGTGCAGGGTTGTGATGTAGTAATAAACTCGGTAAGACCGAGGTCGAATCCACAGGGACTGAAACCTGTACGTTATTTGAAAATAACCAGATCTAGAACTAGGCTAGGATGAAATCTAAACCAATTATGATTGAAGAATAATGGTGAAAGAATTATCTAAAACTTAAGAAAATTCAGAGAAGGGAAACTAGGGATTCAGAGGATCCACTCGTAGAGATCAGGGGGATCTTATGCCTGGATTAAAAATTAGGGAACTTAACTGAACTGCTTTTGATTTGGTTTTCAAGAGATGAGAGGTATATAAATTAGAATGGATTCCATCACCAAACCATGCCCAGGAGACGAAGCAAACAACAGAATTAAACTAATTACCAACCAATCAACATGTTTATGAAGGTTAGGAAAGGGTACCGTCATCCGACCATGCCCAGGAGACGATGGTGAACAACAGGGCTTCCTGACGTCATAAACATAAAGAGGAAAAGAACATGCTCAAAGCCATTGCGAGACCCATTGTAATTTCGATACTGTGAGACTATTAAAGACTAAAAACACATTCCCATAATAAACCCAAATCAACATCAATTCAGTCTAAACAAAGGCACAAGCAAAAAGGCATCCCATCCCGCTACAAGCTTCACCTCTTAGCCCTAGCTAAGAGGTTTAGCCTGACATGGGAAGGCTCAGCATCTCTCAAAAATTAATACTAAAACATGTGATAAATGAATACCCAAAAAGAACAAACCCCCTGTCTTCCACGACCAATCCTCTCCCCAAGCCTTGATGTCTCCAGCCCCTCTCACGTCTCTGCCTTCACGTTTTTTTTTTTTTTTTTTTTTTTTACGCCTTCATGTCCCTCTCTTTTTATAGCATGAAGGATGGAGGATCCCCGTTGGCTGGAGTTGAGACGTCATGTATAGAACTTCCTGCGGCTGATTTAGATTTTCGGCTAAAAGAGCTCATCATGCAAGATCCGATCCATTCAAACTTCTTATCTTCAATCGGTTAGCCCAGGGAAAGATTTTGAATGGCCAGGATCGTTAGACCGATCCTGGCCACGTCTTCAAAATAGCCACAGCATCTGGATCTCAGACGCTCTGTAAACAGAGATCGCGCACACCTTGCGCTGGCTGATGGTGGGGCCCATTTCGATGTAGTTCGGAAAAATCTAATCCGCTCAATAGATTCGTCTCGAAAAATTAGTTGGAAAAGACTAGTGATTAAATTCGGAGTGTCCCACATGGTTTTCCGCCCTGCCATTCATCCTTCGTTTGGACGGCTGAATCTCGATCCTCTTTACTTCTGGGAATTCTTCCACCTACACTGTGATTATTGGGCCCCTTCAAGCATGATGGACGGTCTGGATCATGTTTCCACGACACAGTGGTGGGCCATTGACGGATCGGTCGGCTGCGAATTGAGACTTCGTTTCTCACGGGAAAGTCGGTGGACCCATGACTGAATTCTAATGGCCGTCCATTAGAATCACAACGAAAAACCATTCAGGAATAGCTGGTTTTGGATCCATTTTGGTGCGGCCCAACGAATCTTTCTTGCGGCCATTCGTCTTGCGTTTGACGGTGGAAAACCGATATTCATGATATCTGCAAATTATGCCACCTAGGCATGGGTATTTGTCGCCCCACGAGACGAATGAACGGTCCAGATCTTCAAGATGCATGATGGGTGGGGTCCACTGATAGAAACCGGCGGAGCCTTGGTGCCGACATTTGTTTGAAACCCGGTGCAGTTGACCGAGTTCGGGTCCGGTGCGGCTCGGGAGTGCATCGCCATGTGCGCTCGTGCGCCGCCATGTGGGGTCCACTGTGATGCTTTCAAGGAATCCATGCCATGCATCCATGATGTTACCTCATTTAAAGCGTCGAGTCCAACATTGAAGTGTATCAAGAGATCAAGTGGGTCCCACTTAAGGTTTAAAGGGGCTGATCTGTCCATTCGGCCACTTCCAGAGGGATCCAATAGCTGAAAATTGACGTGTACGGTTCATTTACGCTCCTTAGCTCATGTATAAAGTAGAACGGATGGTGGAACCCTGTGATCTTGCATTCGGACCAATTTTGGGCCACTTGAGCTTCATCGATTTTCGTAGATTTCGGCGTGTAAATTTGTCGACCTCGACTCAGATTATTAAATCCATGCTTTTAGTGACTTTTTACCGTTCATGCTCTCAAATACACCTGTATCACAAACACAGTTAAAACCGGGCGTTAACAATATTGTGCTCGTAAATCCAGGTAATAAATGGGGTCTAATATGCAATATTTGACCCTCAACACACCTCCACGGCACAAGTCCCCATACACACTGCACACACCACACAAATTCTATGGAAACACTATCCACTTAAACAAACACTACTCAAGCCTAGTATAAAAGCCTAAGCATTGTAAACTCCTCCCTATGCAATGATGACTTCTCTTACAAACTCATGATCTCTCTCTCTCTCTCTCTCTCTCTCTCTCTCTCTCTTCTTATCTCTTCATCCGCATTTCTTCCCTTCATAGCTAACAACCTTCTTCTCTAACATCCCAAAAATCCCCAAATTCTCTAGCCCTCTAAACCCAAAAACCCCTCCAATCCAACCCTTGAAAATACATCTCAACCATCAAAATCTTCTCCTTGCTCCAAGATCTTCATGATATAGAAGTTTGAGAGTTGGATTCTTTGTGGGTGACTATTCCTTGTGCTGATTTCATTTCTTTTCTTTGATATCATTGTTTCTTCATAGTTGGACCATATGGGACCCACCAATCCATGGTGGGGATCTCATTTGATTCCATGGATGTGGCCCTTTGACCCATCCAACATGCATGTCATGATCCATGATGGGGCCATTCTCCATGGACCCCATCATGATATATGTTATGATGTACTCCATCTCAAGGTCATCTAGACCTTAAAGATCATGTTGGGATGACATCCCAACCATCTATTGTAGATATAGATCATGCATGTTATAGATTTAAGATCTTAGGTGTAAATCTATTAAGATCCATGTGTTTGATTGTTCTTGGGAGGGCCCATTAGTGGCGGGGCCCTACCCCATGGCCGGATTATGCTTCTTCTCCATCTTTTCTTTCTTGTCTTTATAGTAAATGTGATATTTATGTGGCCCACCTAATGTGCCATGCAACCAGGCCCAAGTGGTTGTACGCCCAGGCCCACCTTGTTGCCCCATGTTGTTGGCATGATTTGGACAGCCTTTAGGCTTGATTTTATGGATGATATTGGAAGGGGCTTAGGTCTGAGAGTTGTGTGACCCATCTAGGTGGACCCTACCTTGAGGACATGATGATTTATTTCCCTTTTATTTATCTTTTGGGCTAGTTTAGACAGTAATATGTTGCTGTCCATATTGCTGGAAATTTTTGTTGTAGCTGATTGTTTGGCATGGGTTTGGTCTATAATTTTTCCATTGGCGGGATACATTCCTGGACCTCACCTTGTATTACATATATGAGGGGACCTGAAAGCTATTTTTTCTAATTTTTTTGAGGTCATTGATCCACCCCATTGAAGGCCCAGATCAGGGTCTATCAAAATTCTGCACCTTGCAGATTTGCTGGACAGTTTGGATTCCTTGAATTAATTAAAATACTTTTACTAATCCAAAAATCATGAAAATTTACAGAGAGGTGCGTCACCTATGGTAGGACCCACTTACAAATTTTTTGGGCTAACGGACCCCTGTGCAGACCGTGCCAAGAGCTAGACCAACCCACCACGTTGGGACATCCAGGTCAGACAGATTTTATGGATAGATTGTCTTCTTTAAATTAATTAAAATACTTCTAGTTATCTAAAAATCATGAAATTTTATGGAGGTGTGGCCCACCCATGGAGGGACTACCCTGTAAATTTTTAGGGCCATCGGGCCCCTATGCTGTTCGTGGTGTGGCCTGGAGTGGCCTACCAAGCTGGGGCGTTCAGCCTTGGCTGGCCGTCCAGGCCAAAATACCCCACCATTCATCCGTATGGGGTCCATAGGGGACTTGATCATCCTCCCCTTCAGTAACATCTAATTGGAGCCCATTGAATGAGTTTTTGGGTCAAATACCTAGGCCTATAGGACTATCCACCATGGGACGCCTAGCCCATTGGGCTGCTGCTGGACGTCCAGTCTAGCAACATGGCCCATCTGATTTGTGTGTTCAATCTATTCCCTTCATCTGGTGGACCCCTTGTGACATGTATGGGTCACCAGGAACTAAATTAAACATATAAATTAATTAATTTATGAATTTTCAGCAATGCATGATTGTAGGTGGGCTGGAATTTTAGCAATAGGCCCATGGTTGCTGCCCATAAATGAATGTTTTGGGGTAGCATGGTCCACCAAATTTGGGAATATTATTACACATATCTTGTCTTATTTTTAATTAGATTTTGGGCTTAATTAGTGCATATTTAAGGCCCATTCCAATTGGGTTTTTATTGGAGTAGTCTTCTTAGTTATTTGTTGGGTTTTCCTAGGCCCATTGTCTTGGAACTTTTTGATAGGCCCATTGGACCCTTGGGGCCTATATTATCATGCCATTGTGATGGGTTTTATGGGCCAAATACTCAAGTAGTTGGGCCCCCTTGCTTTTCCATTAAAATAAACCCATACTTGGGCTGAGATGTGAGGCCCAACTTACTTGTTTTTAAATATAAGGATCACCCATATGTTGGAATAATGGGCTGCCCATCTTTATGGTTGGGCCCAAACCTTGCTTGAGGGCCCACCATGTTGCCTATGTATTGGGCTTAGTGTATGGCCCACTAGGCCATGGGTTGCTTGGGTCTTGGACCTTACTTTATATGGGTAACGGGCTACCTTTTCGGACCCAGTTGAGGTTGGATGTCCTCCTTAGTGGTCCTAAGGTAGACCATAGGGTCCTCATAGGTGGTTGAAGGCCCACCTCGGACCTTGTTAGGACTGTTTCCTCCTTGAGGCTTTATGACTCTCTTAGCTTGTGGGTCATCCTAAAGTATTGGACCCCTACTAGAAGACTTCACTTCTCCTTATAGTACTTGTCTACGTATCTAGACCTTGTCCCCCCTTGGGAAGGAGGAATATATTCTACATGTAGTGCACTTACATCATTGTGACCCATATGCATCATCTGTGTGAATCGATTGCATCGTGTGATAGTCGTAGAGGGATGGTGTTTCTCCCCTTGTGCACATTGAGTGCCTGAAACTATTGCATGATCTGTATGTGTGACTCATGTATTGACATCGTATTTCATGATTATACCGCCCTTGCTTCATCAGAGCCCTGTCTCCATAGGGATATTTGTGGATGGCCGTATGTGTGGAACTGAAAATGTTACTTGAGCATATAGGGTGTATAGGATGCCCATGGATGAAATTTCTAAAACTTCCATAGTACCAAAGATCTGCCCCAACGCCATTACCAAGTGAAAACTATGAGCGCACGAGGGCCTTATACCGTTAGGCCGCGACTCCCACTGTCGTGTAGTTGGTTGGGTAGGGGTGTGGATTTACTCGCCTGATATAAGGAGACATTGCTAGGCTGAGTCTAACCAGCTCGTAAATGGGTCTGCTACCATCGGCCTTACTGGTGATTGATTATCCACAGGTGGGTAGTGAGGTCTCTTATGCTCGTTTGACTATGCGGGGTCTGTAGAGCCGCAGTCATCCAACAATGTAATGGACCTCGGTGATTTTTTTATGATTGGAAATGTACTTAACATGTGGATTAGATATGAGTACTGACATCACTTTGCATCGCATCCGCATCGGCTGTATAAGCCCCTTTTATGCATCGCCTTGGTAATGCACCTAATACTCATTGCATCGTATTCATGACAAGCCTTGGTGAGGCTGGTGATATTGTCATTGAGCATGTTTCCCTTCCTGTACCTCCTATTATTCTTCTACGCTCCATTGTCACACACTTTCACCACCCTTTAAGCTTCTATAAGCTTATGTATAATTGATGTTTACAGGAGATCCTAGGCAGGCATCGTAGCGGCAGAGCTTGGATTAGAGTTGAGCTTGAGGACCCCGGTGTTGCTGACCTTTCTCTTCTTCTTTTATTATCTTATGTATGTCATTTTGGACCTTATGAAAGCTTACAAAAGTTTAAAATTCATAGTGGATTTTGTGATGTGTTCCTTTGTTATTTTTGAGATATTACTTGTTGGGATCTTGGGTATGCTCGTATTAGAATGGTTATATGGTTATGAAAATCATCCTTGTGGGATCCCAGGATCGGAACCTGCCTCAGGAGCCGAGAACGGGGTACTACAGAGCCTGTTGTGATCAGAACTGGCTATCGGGTTCTTTGTAAGTCCGGTTATCGAGTCTGGGGCGTGACATATACTCCAAGTTCATTTTATTAATGTTGGAGTTATTAAATGGAAGGACTGCTACAGGTGCCTCAGTAGGAGGAATGACCACATTACGATGAATTGCAAGGCTAGTCATAAGATAAGCAAAAGGAATAGACCCATGGCCAGGATGGATATGAAATTGAATCATTATGTAATAAATCAGAGAAGGAAGACAGATAGGAATGCCGGACACAACATCATGAAGAACATGGCACATAAAGGGAGTAAGCTCAGACTTATTCCCATACCTAGGATAGACATTAGAGATGAAAATGCGGTGAAGAATTCTATATTCGGGCAACATTTGATTGGCACAGAGGGCATTACCTGAGCTCCATTCGGCATTAAACTGGCACAATTTACAGGTAATTTTCCATCGTTCAGTTTCAGTCATTCTTTCAGCTAATGTAGGTATTAGAATACCTTCATCATTGACATTTATGTCCGTTAGACCTGAAATAAGATGTTTATCAATAGAGAATGTCCCTTCTCTAAAATTAATAGAGAATGTCAGATCATTTAGGGACGCTTCACCTATAGGCACATACATTCCTTATACAATAGAGCGGTATGCAGTTCCACCGCAATTTAAAATGTTTTCCCAACCAACAGAGGTAAGGATAGGAAGAAGCTGATATAGAGCTATATGATTAACATTAACCATACTTTCTATGATGATTTCTCGATTGCAAAAATCTCTAACATGCTCCAGGTCTTCTTTAGGAGCCCTTAGGATTCTAACCCTAACTAGAGTCGACCTAGAGGATGAGCCACGAGTTACTTTCCTCTTAGTTCGTTGTTCCATTTAGTGATTGCAATAGATAAAATCACAAATAGAAGATGAGTTTGACAAGGATCAGATTTTTGAATGAAACCCACTATAAAGAAGGAAAAAAAACTCGAAATAAAACCCAAAGGAATGATTAGAGAGCAACAATAAACCCAAATGTGGAAGGACATCGAAAATAAAGCACTTACATGGACTCAATGAAGATGGGTTTTAGAATGGACCCACGACTCGTCGAGGAAGAAGAGATTAATGGGGTGAAAAAATGGGTTTTTCCCTCTTTTAATAAGTCAGCCCGCGGTCCTCGACTCGTCGAGTGGTTGACTGGTCTAGCACGTACTCAACCCGTCGAGAAATTGAAAAAATTTCATTTTTATTAAAAATTTGAAATGTTTTACAGATTTTATTTATATGCAAACAAAATAATACATATGCAACATGATTTAATTAATTAGAAATACACATACTAATATCATGTTTTAATTTGGAATATCTATTCCTGTCAAGCGGTTTAGTCATAATGTCAGCAACTTGATTTTCAGTCTAGATATATTCCAACAAAATGGTTTTATCTTCAACCAATTCTTGGATATAATGATATCTAATATCTATGTATTTCATGCGAGAATGTTGAATAGGATTATTTGAAATAGTAATTATGGTAGAGTTATCACAATACATAATCATTGTATCTTGCACAATTCTGTAATCTTCCAGCATTCTTTTCATCCAAACCAGCTAGGTATAGGCATTACCAGCTGTGATGTATTCTACTTCTATTGTAGATAAAGATACAGAACTCTATTTCTTGCTGTGCTAGGAAACTAAACAATTTTCAACATAAAAACATCCACCACTGGTAGATTTCTTATCATCAATGTTTCCTACCCAATCGGCATCGGTATATCCGGCAAGTTGTACATTTGTATTATGTAGATACCATAGGCCAAAATTAGCTATGCTTGCTACATATTTGATTATACATTTAACAACAATAAGATGAGATTCTTTTGAATCAGATTGATATCTAGCACAGATTCCTACAATGAAAGCAATATTTGGTCTACTAGCAGTCAAGTATAAGAGACTACCAATCATGCTTCGATATAAGCGAGTCTATACTTTTACCTGTTTCATCTTTTGAAAGTTTGAGAGTTGTACTTATAGGAGTATCAAACTTTTTCCCCTTCTCGAAACCAAAATTCTTTACCAAATTTAAAGTATATTTGGTTTGAGAAATGAAAATACTATCTTCCTGTTGTTTTACTTATAAACCTAGAAAGTAATTCAATTCTCCAACCATACTCATTTCAAACTTTGATTTCATAAGCTCTGCAAACTCAATGAACATGTTAGTACTTGTAGAACCATAGATAATATCATCAACATAGATTTGTACTATCAGTATGCGTTCATTGTATTTTTTAATAAATAAAGTTTTATCAACGCTACCTATGATAAAGTTGTGACTAAGTAAGAACTTAGTTTCTCATACCATGCTCTGGGAGCTTGTTGTAAACCATAAAGTGCCTTTTTAAGATAATATACATGATTTGAGAGTTTAGGGTCCTTAAAACTCTTAGGTTGTTCAACATATACCTCTTCATGTAAATTACCGTTTAAAAATGCACATTTAACATCCATTTGATATATCTTAAAATTTTTAAAGCATCCAATTGATATAAACAATCTGATGGATTCAATGCGAGCTACTGGTGCAAAGGTTTCATCATAATCGATTCCTTTTATTTGAGTGTATCCTTATACAACCAGTCTAGCCTTGTTTCTAATTATATTTCAGATTTCATCAGATTTGTTTTTGAAAATCCACTTGGTTCTAATTATATGTTTATCAGATGGTCTTGGAACCAAATACCAAACATCATTTCTCACAAATTGATTTAACTCTTCTTGCATGACTATTATCCAATTTTCATCGGTAAGTGCTTCTTTTACATTTGCGAGTTCAACTTGAGAGGTGAAACAAACGTAATTACAGATATCTCTAATTGTTTTCTCGTTCGCACACCAGTAAGAGGATTACCTAATATTGGATCAGTAGGATGATCTTTAACTGATCTTAGTTCAGTAATAACTAGATTAGATGAAGAGTCAGGTTTCTCAATAAAGTCAACTTCATCATCATCTAGACTTGATGTAGGAGTGATCAAGTGATTGTCAATAACAACATTAATAGATTCTTGAATCAGTCCTGTTCTTTTATTAAGAACACGATATGCTCGACTATTCAGAGCATAACCCAAGAATATCCCTTCATCACTCTTAGCTTCAAATTTCCCTAAAATTTCCTGGTCACGTAATATGAAGCACTTACTTCCAAAAAATTTGAAAGTATTTGACAGTTGGTTTCTTATTGAACCATAACTCATAGGCTGTTTTATCTTTTGATTTTCTTACATACACACGATTTATTATGTAACATGAAATATTCATAGCTTTAGCCCACAAGTTCTTTGGTAAATTCATGATATTCAACATAACATTGGCCATCTCTTGTAATATTTTATTCTTCCTTTTAACAACCCCATTCTATTGAGGTGTTTTAGGAGCAGAAAACTCATGTGATATACCATGATCTATACGGAATTTCTCAAAATTGCTATTTTCGAATTCAGTACCATGATCACTTCTGATCTTGATTATGTTTACTTCTTTTTCAGTCTGAATTCGTTTCAGTATTCTTTTGACTTCATCGAGAGTCTAAGATTTTTCTCTCATAAAGGCTACCCAAGTAAATCTAGTAAAGTCATCAACAATAACCAGAAAGTACTTCTTTCCACCTCTACTCTCTGTTCTTGTTGGTCCGACTAAGTCCATATGGAGAAGTTCAAGAGGTTTGGTTGTGGCTAAGGAGTTTATTTTCTTGTGACTACTCCTTGTTTGTTTGCCAATTTGGCTTGCGCCACATATTTTATCAACCTTTTTTTAATTTGGGTAGATCTCGAATAAGATCAATTTTTCTCAATCTATAAAGATTTCAGTAGTTAAGATGTCCAAGACATTTATGTCATAATTCTATTTCGTCTGTTTGGACCATGTAACAAGAAAAATTAGAACAACATGATTCATTTATAATATAACAATTTTCAGAAGTCTTACGACCATTTAATATCACACAACCTTTATCATTTGTTATCTCACATCTGTGATTTGTAAATTTCACGTTGTGCTTGTTATCGCAGATTTGAGATATACTTAGAATATTGTGTTTAAGTCCTTCAACATATAGAATATTTTCAAAAGGAGGAAGGTTAGAAAGTCGAACAGTACCTTGGCCTAAAATTCTGCAGTTGCTTCCATCACCAAAAGTAACTAAACCATCATTCATCTCTTGGAGGTTTGTGAATATCTTTTTGTCACCTCTCATATGTCTTGAACATCCACTGTCCAGGTACCATTTTGAATGGTTAAAAGCTTTGAAGGCAGTGTGGACAACAAGACAAGTAACTTTTGGAACCCACTTCAATATAGTTCTGGGTTTAGGAGTTCCATTAGTTTTTATCTGATTAAAAAAGTTGGAATTTCTCTGTTTATTAACTCTGAGATCATTAGAGTTAGATTTGAGAAGCTCTTTGAGTAAGTCCACTATTTTTTCAGCTAAAGGATTATATCTTTGATTTCTATAATTGATGATTTTTTAATTAACTTTAGAAGCTTAAAAGGGTTTTGAATTGTTTTAATTGTAATTTCTGAAATTCTTACCTTTTGAGTTTGAGGATTCTCCTTTTACAAATATAGGAGATGCATTTTTATTTTTCATTGGACTATCTTTGATATACCCCAGACCCAATTTATCGCCACATTTTGTGGATGTGGTTAATAATTTTTCCAGCTTAGGGTCTCCCTAGGCATATCTCCAAGTATCCTTAAAACTCAAAAGAGAAGAAACTTCGAGTTTTAAATTCTCATTTTCAATTCTAAGTTTTTCTAATTCAGAAGATTTGAAATTTAAATCAAGTTTTGCTTTTTTAAAATAATAAAAAAGATGAGATTTTTTCAAAATATTCTCTTCAAGTTCTTCTTTTAGTTTAAGATATTTTTCCTTCTGAATCTTTAGTTTGACAGCTATTTTGCAACTTTCCCTGTATAGGGTATTGTAGGTGTCTTGAAGATCATCTTTATTCTCATTTTCAGAGTCACTCCTGTGATTCTCATAATCAGATAAATTACAACTATATGAGAAAGTGACTCTGGCTATTGTCATCAGGGCTTTTACTTCTTTTGAGATTTCTTACTCAGAGGAACTTTTAGAGCCGGATGATTCATCCCAAGTAGCAATCATGCCATTTCTTTTTTATTTATCCCTTTTGGGACATTTATTTGCCAAATGCCCATATTCATGGCAGTTGAAACATTGACTATCTTTCACAGATTTCCAAGTTTTAGATTTTTCCTTTTCTCTTATCAGAAGGTTTTTGAAAATCGGATCTTTTCTTATTTTTGAAAATCCTGTGAAACTTTTTAGCAAGTAAAGCCATATTATCCTCTGTATCTTCAATATCAGAATTAACATTGTTATCTTTTGAAATAGATTTGGATGACTTAAGAGCAATAGACTTGTCTTTGGGAGCTTTAAAATTTAACGCGTATGTTTGAAGAGAACCAACTAACTCATCAACCTTCATTTAATCAGTGTCTCTTAGTTCTTGACTGATAGTTATTTTGGAATTAAACCTCTCAGAAAGTATCACAGTATTTTAGCTCAGACTTTGTTTTCTGTGATTCCATCTCCTAGACCCTATATAGAATTTACTATGTCATTTAATTTCATATAAAAGTCTATGAAGGTTTCATTTTCTTCCATACGAATTTCCTCAAATTTTGTAGTGAGGATTTGAACTTAGATTTCTTGACAATAATAGTTCCTTTGTGTGTCATTTCAAGAATATTCCAGGCTTGTGTGGCTGTATCACATGAAATGATTCTTTTGAATTCATCAGGTGATAGAGCACATGTAATTGTATTTAAAGCCTTAGCATTTGCACTACTTTCATTTTTCTGAGGTGTAGTCCATAAATAAAAAGGAGTTTCTTTCATAGACTTGGTTCCATCGCTGCCTATAACTTTATACACGGGTGGTTTCCATTTGGTTACTGTGGCTTGCCACGTGCTTTCATCTAAGGATTTTAAGAAAATCCTCATTTTGGCTTTCTAATAAGCATAGTTAGAGCCATCAAAGGGTGGTGGCCTAGTAATAGAGAAGCTATCGAAATTTGACATGATGAAAGCTCTACTAGATATTTAAACTTAAGGAACTTAATCCAAATAAATGAGCAACTTAGCTATGATACCACTTGAAAGAGGAGAGCTAACAGTCCTAGGGGGGGGGGGGTGAATAGGACTACGCCAAATAAAAATTCAAATAACAGATGCAATGAATAAATCAGAATAAATCACTGATCTCAATAGCAGTAGTATTGAGAAATTGATTCAAACTTTGTTCATGGGACAACCTTACACCAAAAATAAATGTTTTAGGTAGGACAACCTGATTTTGTGAACATAGTAAGGATCAAGATCACAAACTAAGCAAGTGACAAGAGAGAAAGCTATCTATTACAAGCATTCACCACACAATCAAATTACAATCATTCACCATATATACAGAAATTTAAACCATTCACCACAAACACCAGAAGTTATAGTGGTTTGGTGTGTACACCAACTGTTCTCAAATAACCACACCTACTCCACTCCCACTAATCACAACCCATGTGATATTGGCGTTCGCTAATAATCAAGGTTTTCACATGTTCACCTTAAAACCTATACAATTGTGTTTTCAGATGGGCTATCATAATCAAAACCCCACGCTGAGATTTTCTGGCTATCTCAGTCAAAACCAAAATACAAAATATAGAATGATACTTATCTTCCTTTTTGAAGGCGTGCTTGATGTAGCCCGTAGAACCGCTTTGTTTGATGTAGAACGTTCAATGTCCAGTAATACAATCAAGGGTTCTAGGTTCTAGTAGTTTTTAAATTAGATCAAACCTTAGGCTACTTGTTTGAATCATTTAGATCTCAAAAAGAAGAGTGATTACTCTCTTTTAAAATAGTAAGATTCATAAACTTAGAGATCAAATAATTAAAATAAAAGCTATAAACATAAATTTAAAATACCGCACAATAGCTTGATGATAGTGGGGACTTCTCTCTTTCTCAATAAATGCTTTTCCTAGTTTGAATTAATTGATTTGGAATGAGAGAAGGCCTCTATATATAGGTTGAAATTTGGTTGCTTCGACTCGTCTAAGGTCTCATTTAACTCGTCTAAGATCCAATAAAATTTCAAATTTTTGGCGCGATCAGATAAAACCGTTCTTCGACTGGTCGAAGGCCCTGCTCGACTAGTCGAGGGCGCTGTTCAACTAGTCGAGCACTGCCTTCGACTGGTCGAGCGAGCAACAAATCAGTTGTTGGACTTCGAGTCGAGCCTCCTTCGACTGGTCAAAGGTGTTCCTTCAACTGGTCGAGCACCCTGCTCAACTGGTTGAGAAACCACCAGAATTATCCATTTTTTGAGTTTGAATCTTAGACTGGTCGAAGTTTTTCTCGGACTGATCGAACCAAGGCTTGGACTAGTCGAACTAAAGCTTAGACTAGTCGAAGTAAATCCTAATAAAAGTATAAAACCTCATATAAGTTTAGCATTTGAAAGAACCTAAGCCTAAGGTCTTTCTAGGGTCATTTATACCTTACAAAGCTGGACATTGAAGAGTATAGAACGAATCTTCTACTTGAAGGTGGAGCTTGATCTTCTACTAGTAGTAGAACTTCAGTCTTCTTTAGTTTGCATTATCCATGTCTTGAACTTGTTCTTGCACTATGCACTCTTCATGGTTTGTTCTTGAAAGTGAACTTTCTATCACTTGAAGTTGAACTTGAAGGTGAACTTTTCATCAGTACTTGAGGTTGAACTTGAAGGTGAACTTTCCATCACTTGAGGTGTAACTTGAAGGTGAACTTTCCATCACTAGAAGTTGTTTTGTCTCAACAAAATTTGACAAAATAAAAGTGTGCACAACACTTACAAACAAACAAAAATGTACACAGCACTAACAGATAGAAAAAGGGTTATGCTATTTTGGTATATGGAAGCAAGGTAAGATTGGAATATCAGTGGCATGACTGTGTAAAATGCATCTCGAACAACAGAAAAGTATTGTGCGCTCGTACAACAAGGTTATGTTATGTACCTTTGGCGATTCACACGTGCAAGTTCTTATAAATACCCCCTCACCCTTCTCATTTGGATACTTGAAATATTTGAGTGCTCCTAGAGGAGAAGAATCGCGGAACTCAGGTATCAAGAGGCCCGTGTGTGGAAGAAGAAAAAGGAGAACAGAGACTGAGCTTGTTGCACATCTGTAGAATAGGGTTGTTTTGCGCAACTATGCAACAGTAGTCATGCGTAAGTTGTTCATGATATCCACGCAATCAAGTCTATGGGTTTTCAATTCAAGACTTTTAGCTCGTGTATCCGTGTGAAACAAGAGTTTCAAGCCCATGCAACTCTTATGTCATTTCGACGAATACTCCATAGGCCCGAAATGCTGCCAAAATTGTTGTTTTTAAATATTATTCAAATTTATACAATTAATTACACTCTAATTTAGAATTAAAGGCAACATAAGGAATGTAATAAGAATCCAAATTAATAAAAATGATTGATGATAAGTGTTCTTTCATCTAAGTTTCATTGTTATTTTAGAACATAGATATTCTAATTTCTGAAACACGTTTATAATCGAAACATATGGCCTAAATATGTTTCTAATGGCCTAAAAAGGAGTGATACGTGGGGTCTATAACCAATCGTGGTAAGTCCATAAAGGACATCAAGGTGGGCCCTACAACGGCTTAAAGCTGGACCCACAAGGTGACCTATTTGGATTGCAAACATGCCCCATATGTGGCTATCAATGAAAGAACCAGGTGGATGCATCATACATTCATTAAGGTGGGGACTACCATGGCCCCTGCCCACAATGGGTTGTCAAAGTGGATGAACAACGTGACTATACAATACATACATTAGGCTATGTCCACGGTGGGCCCCACCAAAAGTTTGGTTTGGAAAATAAACATTATAGTGGTACCTAGGGGGATTTCAATGATAGGCATACAATGACCACCGTATTCTTTGGTGCGGCCCACGAATCAGGACCCCATGCACTAGGTTAGGGTGGTAAAATAGATGATTGGCATGGATTTCACATATACATCCAGGCCGACCCAGCAAGGTGGCATGCGACCACCCAGGTGTGCCCCTATAAAGATTTCGAAGGTGGGCATTCAATCAACATAGTTTATTATGGTGGGGTCCACATTAGATTTTGGGGTCCATATCTTTCCAACAGGGGCTGGACACTATGCCCTCACCACAGGGTCTGTAATGGGCCTCACTGATAGGTTGGATGGAAAATAGACATTACAGTAGGCCTTAAGGAAGTTTCCAATGGTAGGCACTTAATTACCACTATTTCTTGGTGTAGTACACCCAAAACTGAGCCCCACACTACCCTTGGACTACCAAGACGGATGGCATCATGAATATAACAAATACAACAAGGTGGGACCCCATGATGGGCCCGTGGTAAAGTTGGATGAAAAGTAACCATTACAATGTCCATTAAGAGATTGGACAGTTGGCGTCCAATCACCACCATTCCCATGGGCATGGTCCACCTATTCCAGACCTCATGCCCCAAAATAGGTTGTCCTATTTATGGACAATATGGATAAAATACATACTTCAAGGTGGGACCCTCACAACGGGCCGCATAGCGTGGGAAATCATGCTGGACAACAAAGCTGCCAATAGATTTTCCAACAAAGATTTGGATATGCCTGAATTTTTAATGACCCACAAGGGCCATATGCATTTCAGGGCGTCCGAATGGGGGTCCACCTAGGGGTTGCCCCTACACAATGGTGGGAGTCTAAGGTGGGCCCCCCAATCCCTAGAGATGGCTGAAAATGAAAACGAAGCGGGCCCAATGCCTCTATGTATTTCACTTAAAAACAAGATTTACTTGGTTTTAGTTTAACCCACCAAGGCCCGTTGTTGTTTCCGTTGGCCAAAACGGGCAGTTCACCTAGGGTAAACACGTACATCATGGTGGGACTCTACAATGGGCCCCACGACCCTTGGTTGTGTGCCGAAATAAAAATTATAATGGGCCTAGAGAATGTTTCAATGGTGGATGTTACCGCCCACGGTTTCCTCTGTAGTGGGCCATCTGAGATTTGGATCTGACTCATTTTTTGGCCCATGGCCCAAAATGATTTGGCAAGTTGGATGGTTGGTTGGATAAAATGTATACATAATGGTGGGTCCCACAGTGGGCCACCTATTGGACAATGTGCAAAGGAATGTTGCTTGCAGCGTGGTCCACGTTTAGGAACCCCTAGGAGCTCTGGATTAAGCTGACATTTGTGTTTTTTTCCTTTACTCAAGTCAATGTTGTTAGTACCTCGATTTGTCAATAACTTGTGCTAGTGTGTTTTGAGTCGGTTGAGCCCCCATTGGAAGATATTAAAAGTTAGAAGACTCAAAGATTTACAACATTTAGGCTTGAAGACACAGGTAAATTGAGATGCCTTGGTGAATCAAAGCCTAGACCCTTTTAAGTTTCAAAATAACCTACCTCTAGATGATACAATTTAAATAGGTAAACCTTGCTTCATCTAAGATTCCACCACCATTCTACTACCTTGACATCCTCATAGGTACATCACTATAAGGTAGCCGATTGTTGGAGCTTAAGAAAATCCACATCAAAGATCAGAGGAAAAAAAGAGAAGCTGCATCAAGATTGATCGAGCATCTCAAGAAGGTATTATCAACGGGACTCATCCAAAACTTGTAAGAGCTTAATTAGAATATATCGAGTTTGAAATCCAAACTCAAATAGGTACTCATGTAGGACTGCCTTCGATAGGAGTATACGTAGGTCCTTGTGTAGGACCGCCTATGGCGAGAGTGTGCTGGGTCCTTATGTAGGATCGCCTCTGGTGAGAGTGTACTAGGTCTTTGTGTAGGACCACATTGGTTCTTGTTTAGCTTATAGAAAACCTTTTGAGTGTCTAAGGGAGTCACTGACATGGGTGCGTACGTGAAAGTTATTGGTTAGCTTATAGAAAACCTTTTTTAGTAACTGTGTGAGCCTCCGATGGGAGTGTACATAGTTTTTGTGTGAGCCTCCTGCAGGAGTATATGTAATCTTTGTGTGAGCCACCAACATGGGTATGTACGTATAGGTTTGTAATGAACTTATTGAAAACCATTATAAAGGTTAATGGTGAACTTATAAAAAATCATTTAGATAGTAAATCCGAAAAACTCGAGTTTGAATTCGTCATCTGGTAGTGGAGTAGGGATTTAGCCGAACCACTATATATACGTGTCTTTGCAATTGTTTATGTGTATGCAATTCTATTATGCTTGTGTTATAATTTGTATATTTCATATGACTGTATAATTAGATTGTATGCTAGGTGATTAATGCATTGCACACACTAAATATAAATATCTCGCCTTATAGACATTTTGATCAATTAGTTGTATCTTATATAGTCTATGATCTTGGACCTAACTCACTTTGTGGATTAATTGGTAAACAATTTTCAAATGTCCTATTCACCCCACTTTAGGACTTAGCCATAATTCTAAGCTCTGCAAGCTTCCATGTGTTGTGGTATCGTGTTACTGTGTAATTTCAAACATGACCTCATGCATATGTTGGATATAAAATACACATCATGGTGGGCCCTAAGAAGGTTTCAATAGTGGATGTCATTATCCCCACTACTTTCTATAGTGTGGATCACTTAAGATTTGGACCTGTCTCAATTTTTGGGCCATTGGCCTAAAATGATTTAGCGAAATGGATGAACGGTGTGAATGGAACATGTACTTTACAGTGGGGCCAGCAGGGAGACCCCACCTCATTGCCCTAAAAACATTCTAGCATCTTTGGATGTTAGCACTGATTGTGTTTAGGTGCTGTTTACAACCAGCGTCAGGGACGCTGGTTGTTTCCTTTTTTTAGACCATATATGGAGTCCATCAGGTAGATCCACTCTGTCCATTAGTCCAGCTAGGCCAGGTGGGCTCCAAAAGCTTTGGTACAATTTAATCTTGTATATGGGTTGCAGGAAAAATAAACATCATAGTGGTGGGTTTTCGCCATTTGGGCAGGGATGCCCTTGACCTCAGTGGCTAAGGTGGGGGCCACATAAGTTAAAGATAGAGCTAATCTTTGTGTGGTCCCTCCATCAAGGTCTACGTGACCTTATTAACTAGCTAGATGATAAATAAGCATCACGATGGGCCTCATGGTGTGGTCCACACGCTGGACTACATATGGATGTAGACTATCTAGTTTGCGGCCCACTTGTGGGTAGGGCTGAAAGTCGGGCGGGTTGGGTCGGGTTAGTGCTCAACCCTAGCCCAACCCAAGGTTCCTGTACCTCAACCCTAACCCAACCCAACCCAACCTCGGGTTGGGAATTCACAACCCAAGCCCAACCCAAGCGGGTTCAGTCGGGTTGGTCGGGTTGATCGGGTGGATACATGCTAATATTTTAATAATTGTATTAGTTTATTATATTTCAATACACATCTTACTTTTTATATCTATGATTTTATTAATTATATATGTAGTTATTTATAGTAAAGAACTTCATTTATTTTAAACAAACAAGCTAAAATATAGGGCAACTACTCATTTAAAAGTCATGTTGTGTAGCACACAATCTATTTGGAAGAGAGAAATCCAACATATCTTGTTTGCTTGAGTCATTGGAAATGATGTGGACCAATGAGACTCAACAACACTGGAATTTCCTATGTCTTCAACACAAACGATCCACACTCAATTATAATTTACATGTAACTTATATATTGATCAGGTTCGGGCTGGGTCGGGCAACGCAAGACCTCAACTCGAGCCCGACCCAAGTTTTATCGGGTTGATGTTTGTATAGCCCAAGTCCAAGATCGGACTTGATACATCCTGCCCAAGCCCAACCCAATGTCCATTCGGTCATGGGTCGGTCGGGTTCAACTTGCCCAACTTTCATCCCTACTTGTGGGTCCCATCTAAGGTCGAAAAGAAAGAGAAGGAGGGGGAAATGCAACAAGGTGGGCTCCCGCCACTATGAGGCACACATGATTCTACAATTCATGCATCAAGGTAGACCGCATGCTACCCACGTTGGACAGCATGGACAGGTGGATCTCACCTTTTGTAAAATGGTAAAACAGCATGGATATTGGGTGCATACATTAAGGTGGGTCCCACTAAACAGTGGCCCACAAAAGAAAAAGGAAACTACATGAGCAAGAGGGGCTTTGGCCTAAAAATGAGTCTAACTCGAGTGTGCTACCATGCCATCCACATGCCTACTTTAATGGCTCATGGTGTTGAGACTCAAATATTGCATATTTAACCCTTCAATTACATTAGTGTTCCTGCCAGTTAATTAATAATTTGATTTAATTATATACGTTTTTGTCATGCAAGGTTATTTGGAAGCTTATAATGAATATGCGCTTAAAAGGATGAATTTATAGCTCAAGAGAAGAGAATGAAGAATTGGAGATTTGGAAGTCTTTAATGAAGAATTCATATGCTGAAGATTGAAGGAAACCAAGTGGAGAAGGACATAAATCAAGTTTCTAAAGTACATAAAGAAGAAGCTGTTGAACTCATCTGTCGATGACATCAAACACCCTTCAATGCCATCAAAGTAAGTGTTTGATGACATCGACGACCATTCGATTACATCGAGAATTTCATAAAAACTGGAGTTTAGTTGCTAGACTATTTTGGTGCATTCCTCGATTCATCGAAGACCTGTTCGATTCACCGACGACCTACTCGATGACATTTAAGTTCGTTCGATGGCATCGAGATTTCTGAAGATTTCTGGAGTAACTCGCTAGAACTCTCTGGACACTTTCAATTCATCGAACACACCTTCGATGACATCGAAGGTCAGTCAATGACGACAGTATTTACACAGTGCAAAAAGGCACGACTTTTAAATTCAATTCAACTTGGGATTTCATGTTCGATGACATTGAAGGCTGTTCGATGACATTGAAAGCATTACGCAGAGTGCGTAAATTTAAGGCGGCGCGAAAGTTTGAGTTGCAAAACTATTTAAATGAATCTATAGGGTACTCCAAAGCATCTTCTAGAGTTTGGAAAGGGAGAGAAGGCTTAGACGGATCACCGACAATGTTCTTCCACTTCAATTTCTTCACGAGTTCTAGTAGATCTTTTTATTTTTCTTCTAGTATGTTAGTCTTCTTAGGCTAATCTCTTAGCTAAGGCTAAGGGATGAAACCTGTAGTTTATTTTGATATTTAGTTTAGTTTGATTCAAGTTTACGTTAAACTTCCATTAAGTTTTAGTTTAAATAAAGATATATTTCCAGTTTTCTATGATTTATTGTGACTAAAATTACAATAGATGCTGTGGAAGCTTTTGATATTATCTTATTGGCTTTAGAATTGTGTGATTTGTAAAATCCCGTTGTTCACCATTGTCTCCTAGGCATGGTGGATGATTAAATTCCCTACAATCATTACAATTAGACGGATATTTGGGAACTAAACTAATAAAAAGTCCAGTTTTTTTTAACTGCTCCATCATTTGATTAGATAGGATAGGACTCCGATTCCAGTCGAGTTATCATTGAATCAAGTAAATTAATATCGAGATTGCTATAGGTGGATTCCTGGATCCTTAATCTTTTTATCTTTATTATTTAAAAATCTTTTTCTAATTCGTTGGATTAAAAACCTAGACAAAATAAGTTAGAATAGATTAGTTCTAGACCGTGTTCTCCATTCCCTGTGGATTTGACCTCGTTCCCACCAAGTTATTACTACATCGCGACCCTGCACTTGGGGTTGTGAATAAGTTTTTGGCGCCGTTGACGAGGAGTGGCATTGAACACGATAAGTTTAGTTTTTTCTAGGTTTGATCTTTGTTTTAGGTTATATATTTTTTTTTTGAATTTTTCTAATGTAAGGTTTTTAGAACTTTTTAATTTCAGAATTTTATTTTTAGGATTCATCTTTTTTTTTTTTTTCTTATCTTTCTTTTTCTAACATTGCTAACATAATTTGGATCTGCTTCATTTATCTTTCTTTTTCAAACATTGCTAACATTTTTTTTTTTTTTTTTTTTTTTTTTTTTTTTTTTTGTAGGATCTTCAATTCTAGTTCTTCTCTTTTGGTAACTTCTTCCCTCTGCTTGCTTTCTATATTGTTGTAGGAATTTTTTTTTATAGGAATTCATTTTAGGATTAAATTCAAAATTAGGGTTTCACGATATATATGCAAGAGTGGACACGTAAGTATGATAATCTACTTCTAGAAAATGAGACATATCGGAAAGGGCTGTCAGATGATTATGTTAGGACAAAACCTATGTCTCAAAAAATTTTTGAAACCATTATTGAGAACCAACTGGAATATAATGCTTCACCGGTTAAGAAGTCTATACGTGATCATATGTGGGAGAATAATTACACTCCACCGATTAAGAAAACATCACGTGATTATTGGAGTGAGAACAATTGTCTCCCATCCAACAAGAAGAAAATAATGGGTGATTATATTATGGGTGACAATGCATACCAACAACCATCAAACCCTCCCACATATGACTCGTATGACTATGATTAGTGAAAACATTAACATTTGATAGATGGGCCAACAATAGATTATAGTGACTATTCTCTTGGATCCCTTAACTTTGATATCTAACTAGAAATAATTCAAGATGATTCACTTCAGAAATTCATGGATGCTCAAGAACAAATTAACCAACACATCTTGCAATTATTCACAGAAATTAGAACATCATTGAAATTACTTGAATTCCTCATTCAAAGAATTCAGTCGCACTTTATTGCTGAGGAAGAGACTAGTTTATCCTAGCCTTAACCCAATCTAAAAACACAACGTAAGGAGAATGATTCCAACTCACTTGTGGAGAATATTGAAATTGAGAATGAGAAGTTGGATTGTGTTAATAAGTATATGGTTCAATTTTCCGAAGAGTCGATCTTGATGATTGTTCAAGTTAATGATCAAGAGACACGTGTATTTTTCAAACATAGTGATGTTGACCCACTCCACCTACATGACACGCTTGATTCCAATGTGGAGGATGAGCCCCTTTCAAGTGAACCTCACGACTCTTTTGAGGCGTGCTCGACCCACTCCCTTGATTTAAATTATGATATGATTAGGGAGATGGAGGACTTGCTTAATACGACTCCAGTATTTGAAACTATCCAGTGGAGGCCACCATTTGAGCAATCACCCCATGACGATACAAAGCCTTAGTATCAAGGAACCGAGTCCTCACATTAAATCTTCGCCTACTGATCCTCAATCTATCTATGTAGGGCAAGGTGAGATGTATCTGGTGATAATTTACTCTCACCAAGATGAAGAGCAAGAAAGTACGCTTCCTTCTATTTTCAAAGACAATGAAGGAGTCATTGGGCATATCATCACAGACCTCAATACGGAGAATGAACTCCTCTCAAATGAATCTCTCAACTCTTTGAAAGATTACTTGGCACACTTTGCAGATTCTAATAATAATATGATAAAAGAAATAGTGGATGCCTTGCAAGACAATACCTCGGTAGTTGTTACTGACCGAGGGAATCATTATTCTGAAGAACCTTCTTTTACAGATCCTAAATGTTTACCATTAAGGAGGATTAGCCGAAAATTGAATCAAAGTCTGAAACTTTGGAATGTGTTGAGACTATACTACCCAATGAGAATTTCTCTGAATTTCACCTACTTGTAGTCTCTGATTCACCATGGTGTACTAACATTGAAACTTTTTCTGTCACAGGTGAATCGTATATATTTTAGATACCTTAGGGGATTAAACGATGATTTTTTGCTGAGGTCCACAAATTTCTCTGGACATTCATGCTCCAGGGTGTCCAAGCCTATTATAAAAAGGGCTTTTGGATGATCTTGTTAAGAAATCTACTGAGAAATTTATCAAGATATTGGTTAAAGGAGGAACCTTACTACATGATTGAGTAGTTTTCTCTTACTTTCCTAGTTTAAGATTACGATTTTATTGCATTCTTAGGATTAGTTTGCTTTCAATAGTTTAGTTTCTCTATTGGAACCACATTTTATTGGAAGATCGTATTCACTTCACGGGTACTCTTCATCTACTTCCCTTTTTTTTCATTGCTCTGATTTTTTCTCTTATTGTAGATGTTTATACATTGAGGACAATGTATATTTTTGGTTGGGGGTAAGGTTTCCCTTGGAAATTCTTCAGATTTGAGCAAAATTGTTACAATTTTGAATTATAATTTTTTTTTTCAAAATTTTTAGGAAAATTTTGTGAAATGAAGTGATCTTAAAGATAATACAGAGTTTAGAATGATAAGATACTTATTATTAATAATTGTTGAAATCTGAATTTTAGTTACTTAGTAAATTTCAAAGTTAAGTTTGAGTTATTAATTCATGATTAGAATTTTTGAACATTGATTGAGTCATGATTTCACATGTCACATCTAGCTTACACATTAAAGTTTTAGTTTGATATTGAATTGTTAACTTGATAATCGTTAAGCATGGTAGGAATCAACTTGGAAAATTTGTCCATCAAGTTCAATGAGAATAATTGAAAAGAAAGAAAAAGTAATACCTAGCTAGAAAACAGTTATTGTTGAAAAGGGCTACCAATCAAAGTTCATTGAAAAGGTTGTTATGAAAAATAAAAAGAAGAAAAAGAGTGAACATAGTGTTATCAAAGTTCATTCAAAGTTCATTGAAAAGGTTGTTATCAAAGTTCATTCAAAGTTCATTTCTGATGTCCCTCTTCTCTAGAGAGAGAGGCCATCATGCTCTCTTTTCTAACAATGCAATCATGATTTGTAGTAAAAACCCCAAGTTCCTTGCATTCCACCTCATTTTCTCTCTCTCCCTCTCTTCTCCTCATCTCTCCCTCTCCCTCTCTAAGCTTGGACGTCCCACCTATTGCCATTTTTCCATCCCTTCATCCTCCCTTCTACCCCATAATTCAGCCCTTAGCTTAGGATCTTAACCATTAAATCTCCTTCCTTGGAGCTTGAAGACTCTCTTAAAGGTGGTTGCTTAAAGATCTAGTAGGTGGGTGTGCATGTAACTTAGAATCTTAGGTTTTATATTCCTTTACTTGTTCCTTTTCTTCATCTTATGTTTAAAGTATGTGGGGCTCACCAAATGATGGTGGAGGCCCCATGTCTTCTTGGGCATGGCCATTGGCCCATCCTTTTGTGCATGCATAACCCATGGGTGGGGCCATTCTCCATGGACCCCACCATGGATCTTTTTCTTAGTTAAAAGGATCCTTAGGTCATCTAGACCCTTGATCTTTGGTGGAGATGGCATCTCTACCATTGCATTTTAATTAGAAGATGCATGCATGGGTAGATCTTGTAATCCCATCAACTTAGTGATATGTGTGGTTTGTGATGAAGGGAAGGGCCTCAATGTGGCGGAGCCCCCTTCCCTTGTGGCTGATTCTTACTCTTCTTTTGTTAATTTATTATTCTTAGATGTGTGTGGCCCACCTTGTGGCTCGGAAGTATCCAGACCATCCAAAGAAAGTGGACACCCATGGCTGTCCACTCTATGAACATAAGTGTCCCATTTACCTCTTTTTGGACACATGCAATGGATTTTATGGTATGGATTAGGTCTGAATATTTGTGGGGCCTACTAAAGTGGACCATAACTCAGATTCCATGGGGTGATTTCCCCTTATTTTGGTTCCTACGCTCATTTTATTTCATGTGCATGTTACTGTCCAGAAATTTTTTAGACAGTTTCTGGTTGGTTTTGGGCCAAATTTTTGGATTGATTGGGGGACTGATTCTATACATTTGATATACTTTTCTTAAAGGTGTGGACCCCCCTAGATGTACCCCAAATTTTACCTCCATCTGACCTTGATTGAGGTCCCAAAGGCGTGGCCCAAGTGGGGTGGACAGTCCAGATCTTCTGGACTGTCCAACAACATTACAGTTTAGAAATCCATAAATATAAAATAGTTTTTGTAATGGTGGGCCACTTTTGTGGACCCTAACTTGTAGTACACTTGTATAGGGAGTTTAGAATCATTTTTTTCCAATTTTTGGAGAACTTGGGCCCACCCTTTTGGGGTGGACAAAACAGGGACAACACTACTTTAATTTTCTGCTATATTTTCTTTTACCTTGCTGTCCATGCATGTTTACCTAGGCCTTTATGTGGTGGTGGCCTTCCCATTCCCCCAATTTGTGGCCCACCTTGTAGAGGACAACCCCAAGTACTTGTGGGCCACATATCTGATCATATTTTGGGGTGTTTAGGGGTTGGGATAGCCGCACCTTGCTGGACATCTAGCTGGGCTAAATGTCCAGCGATGGGATGGCCATCCACCCCACCTCAGGCCCACCTATGTACATGTTTTGCCCATCCATCCACCATTGAGGTGTGGCTCACTTAGTAGGGGACCAGTCCCTGGAGGGATGTCCCAAAGTGGGGCCCACCTGGACCTTGGAAGGGGCCAGCCGTCCCACCCTTGGGTTGCCCAAGGGGTGGCCAGCCGTCCCACCTTGAGACCCACTTGATGTATGTGTTTTATCCAGGCCGTCCTCCCCTGGGGTGGACCATTGATGTGTGGACCACTCCCTGGAGGGACGTTCACTCATGGAGCCACCTTGATGTATGTTATTCTAGGCCGTCCATGCCCTTGGGACGCCCAGGCCCACCTGGACGTCCAGCAGCAGGCCTACCTTCTTTTGAGTGATGTATCCATGCTCTCTATCTGTAAGCCCCGTATCCTAGTCCGTACCATTCCGTAGGCTTCCGCGGTCTTCTCGGTCGAATTCTGGTAACCTTCAACCTTTATCCGATGTTTACGCCCGACCCTGAGTTACACGTCGTCAACCTGAGTTGACTCAACTGAGACTTGTACCAGTGGGACCGCGCCGTCACCGCGGTTCCAATGCCGCATCTCGCGCGCCGAGGCGATTCTCTGGCTAGGAGATGTGTGCCAGCGTTCGGTGCAAGGAAAACGTCGTGCGTGAGAATTCTGACAGAATCTCTACTAAATGTCAAATCAATCCCATCAATCAATCAAAGTACACATCAATCACACCTAATGTCAAGTACACATCAACTTTCACCCATCCCCAAGCAATCCTAAAGTCAACCTTTCCATCCCATCTCTTACACACTCCATCACTCACCATCACTCTCGTCCCATCACTCCACCTCACCACTCCTCTCTCTCTTATAACAATCTCTCTCCCTCATTTTCTCCAAGCAACCCACGTCCATGGCTTCCATAGGGGAGAAACTAGTATGACTCACTTCCTATCTCCCATATCTACCATTCAAGTTTGATCCCAACCGTTGAAATTGTTCATTTGGAGCTCTAAGCATGTATTGGCAGAAGAAGGAAGGAGAGATCAAAGGTGGGTGCTCTCTCTCTCTCTATCTCTTTCTTTCCCATCTTGTGACCCACCTTGATGAATGGTTTTAATCCCCATCATCCAACCCATTTGGCCGTCCGTCCTAGACAAGCCGAGGATGAAGGCAAAACACAAATTTCAGCTTGATTCAATATCAGGTGGGCCATGTACACGTGGACCCACCTTGATGACCCACGCCGTTCATCTAGGCCTCTCATGTCATGGGCCTGGTAATGAGGCGGATGCAAACTCCAGGTGGAGCCCACAGTGCTGTACCTTGCATGAGGGGCCACTGACGTGAATGTTTTGTGCAAGCCCTCTGTTCACGGGAAGTGGACACCACCTTAATGTCTGTATGTAATCCACGCCATCCATTACATTCCCTAGATCATTTCAAGCGTTGAGCCAAAATTTGAAGTTAATCTGAATCTTTAGTAGGCCACACCAGCGAAAACAACGAATTTGCTGTCAAAACAGTTACGAATCGTTGTGATGTTTCTGTACTTTAAATATATTGCATATTGGTGTCGTTGGGCCTGATACGAGCCTGAGAATTTAATCGACGGACTAGATCATCCGGATGTGGACCACACCTATGAGAAATCGCCGATAAAAAAAAAGAAGCTGATGCTGCTTGCTGCAGCGTTGAGAGGATGCTGACAGCAGCAGTGTCCTGCTCTAACGGGTAGGGAGAGTGGGTCCCACTTCAGGCCCCCAACGTGATGCATGTGGGGCATCCACACCGTCCATTTGATGGGTCCCCTTTATTTAGGGGTGCCTCTAAAAAAAATCAGCCGTACACGTAGTTTAGGTAGTCCACACCGCAGGAAACAGTAATAATAGTGATGAATTGAACATCTGCTATTGAACTTCTGTTCCAGAAATTTTGGATTAATATAAAATTTTATATATATATATATATATATATATATATATATATATATATATATATATATATATATAGGCCTATGTTACCCTATCAACTGTTGGAAAATAAATAAATAAATAAATAAATGTTATGGTGGGCCACACGTGTGGGACCCACATGATTTGTGCCATAATCTGCACTGTCCAGAGCTTCTAACGGTCTGGATGGTGGCCTTTTTTTTGGCCCTTGCATATTATATTATATAAATATAATATAATGTAATATATATACTATAGGATATCTGGTGGTGGGCCCTACGTGGGACCCACCCACGTGTGATGTACTCACGTCCAGGGCCAGGACGTGGTTGGGTATTAGATATAATATTAATATATTATATATTATATTATATTAATATATATAATAAAATATATTATATATTATATTATAATACAACATACTTGAATGTAGTGGTGGGCCCTACGTGGACCCACCTCTCCCTTTTAATAGAAAAGCTGCATGAATAACATATGACTTTATAATATATATATATATATATATGTATATATATATATATATATATATATATATATATATATATATATATATATATACTTTATATCATATGAGGGTGGCCCTACGTGGGACCCACCTCTGCATCTTTAAGCAGTTGAGGCTGCACGTCCAGCAGCTATGTGGCTGCTCTTGCTCCCTTGGAGTCTTCTAGATCCGTGGGACCTGTTTTACATGTGGATACAATCCACACCATTCAGTTCCGTGGGACCCACTACTATTCTACGTGTAGGCCCCACTAGGAAGTTTGTGTTTTATCTTCACGGCCCATTGTTTGGGTGGTGGGGCCCACCATGATGCATGTGTTGTATCCGTACTATCCAACTACTTGTGATATCATTTTATGGCGTGAGCAAAAGAACAGGTCAGATCTGAAGTTCAAGTGGACCCCACCATTTCAATAGCGGACCGTGACATCCACCGTTCAAACTTCTAAGGGTCATGGTAGTTTCCAATTAAGCTGATAATGTTTTTACTTCATTATCCCTATATTATCTTATGAATAGGCCGATTCTTAAAATACATAAGGGCGGGCCCGACTCGATATATATGAGGCCACCGGTGTGACTTATTTGATATACATGAAGCCCGATGGTGCGACCCATATAATGTGGCCCATGTGATGTGGCCCACTTAATAAATGAGGCCCAGTGATGAGGCCCGGGTGCGAAGCCAATTATGATATATTTGAGACCCATGTGTAAAGCCTACCTATTGTGTATTCGAGGCCCATAGCTTGTAGCCCATTGTGACATGTATTTGAGGCCCATGAGCAGGGCCTAATGTGATGCATATGAGACCCTTGAGAGAGGGCATGGTGATGTATATTGGGCCATTGTTTGAGGCCATGGGCCCACTATATGTTTAGCTCTATATAGGCCACTTCTTGGGAGCAGTGTTGGTTGAATGTCCACATTGATGGGTAATGATGGTTGGATGTCCACATTGTGACCTTCCCTTAGGCCTTGTTAGGTCTATTCTCATCAATTTTGATTGTCGTGACCGATTACCGACTCCGATCGATGACTGATTTACCGATTCTGATTATAAATTGATTCCGATTGTTGTGACCGATTACCGACTATCGATCGGTGCGATTGTCGTGACCGATTTGCTAATTCTGATTATCTTGACCGATTGCCAATTTCGATTCCAATTAATGTGACCGATTTGCCGATTTTAATTATCGATCGATTCTGATTACCTTGACCGATTACCGATTTCAATTGATGTGACCGATTTACCGATTCCGACTATCGATCGGTGCGATTGTCGTAATCGATTTGCTGATTCTGATTACCTTGACCGATTACCGATTTTGATTAACGTGACCGATTTGCCGATTCTGACTATCGATTGGTGCGATTGTCGTGACCGATTTACTAATTCTGATATCTTGACCGATTGCTGATTCCGATTGACGTGACCGATTTGCCAATTCTGATTATCGATCGATTTTGATTGCCTCGACTAATTGCCGATTTCGATTGACCTGACCGATTTACCAATTCTGATTATCGATTGGTGTGATTGTTGTGACCGATTTGCTGATTCTGATTATCTTGACAGCTTGCCTATTCCGATTAACGTGACCGATTTGCCAATTTTAACTGTCGATCGGTGCGATTGTCGTGACCGATTGCCCATTCCGATTGACGTGACTGATTTGCAGATTCCGATTATCGATCGATTTCGAGCATCAAGGCCAATTCTGATGATTTTGATTTGTCGAGGCCGATTGTATATGCCGATTCTGATTGTTGAGGCTAAGTATCGAGGCTGATTCCGATTGTCGAGGCCATGTATCGAGGTCAATTTCGAGTGTCAATTCGATTGTTGAGGCCGAGGCCGATTGTCGAGACTTATATGATGTATATGTGACCCGTAGTTGGGGCCCACTGTGATGTATTCGTGGCCTATGAGCAAGGCCCATTGTGATATGTATTAGGCCCATGATGCATGACCCATTTGATGTATTCGAGACCCATGTGTAGGGTCGACATGTCATGTATTTAAAGCCCATGAGCAGGGCCCACCCGTTGTGTATATATGGTCCTTAAGTAAGTCCCATTGTGTTGTATATTAGGCCTTTGTGTGAGGCCGTGGGCCCATTATTGTTTGGCTTTGTGTGAGTCATTCCTTGGGGGCAATGTTGGTTAAATGTCCACATTGTGGAGGCCTATTGTTGATACTGATTATTGATACCGATTATGAGTATGTGACTGCATAGCATCATGATACATGCCCATACGCATCATCTACATATTTGTTATGAGATGTGGTTGACCATTGCATATGTCATTAGGCAGATTGTTATGAGACTTCCTGATAGGCAGAGGTTATTTCACATGAGCGCACGGTATGCGCATGATTGATGCATGACTGGATTGTATGGCTCATGCATCTTGTATTGTGTGCCCTAGCGACATCAGGGCCGTAGCCTCCACAGGCATATCGTGGATGGCCAGACGGGACACCGAAAATCTGTTCTACATGGGGTGCTATAGATATCTCTGGGTGAAAGTCTTTAAACCCTCTTGGTTCCAGAGGTTGCTCCAACGTCTAAACCGAGTGGATGCATGAGTGCATGAGGGCCATATACTGTTAGGCCGCGTCTCCCACTGTGTCGTGGTCGGTTGGAATGGGGAACGACCTTACCTGCCCGAGAGGAGGGGGCAATGCTAGGCTGAGTCTGACCAGCTCGAGGAATGGGTTCGCTATCGACGAGCCGGGCTCGATATTGGCAGGCAGATAGTGAGGTCTCTTCCACTCACCTTGTTGCGCGCGATTGGACGGCAATCTGGTTTGGAGTGTAATAGACCCCAGTGATTTCCCAGAGAGGAACCGTACTGATATGTGGACTTATTGAGTAGGAGTTGCATGCTCATTCATTCATTCATTCACTATCCACTCGGGCTGGTGGTGCGCAACTAATTGTTATGTACCTTCATTATGGCAAGAATTTCGGTTGGGCGCGCGACTAATCTGAAGTCAGGAGTTTAACACATTGAGTCTGACTATCCAAATTTAGGTATGGGACTGGTTTGGATAGAAGTCCCCTGTGGTGGACCTCGTAGCCTGCGATACTACGTACCATCATCCCGACTTCACACTCCAGCATGTTCATTCCATTTTCACTGCATATTGCATTTCATTCGCAGCATATGACATTTATATGGTTTAGATACGACATCTGGTATATGACTCCTCATTTGTATAGTTGATTTGTATTGCGTATTTTAATATTGTTCCTCATTTGTATAGTTGATTTGTATTGTGTATTCTAATATTGTTCCTCATTTGTGTAGTTGATTTGTATCGTATATTCTATTATTATTTGACTCGTGGACTTGTCAGTATTTTTGCTTACTTCGATAACGTACAATTCATGACCTTGCGCCTATTTCGACATTGTATGATTATGACATTGCATTGAATACTTGGCACTTACCTTGTGCACACACTTACACCACCCTCTAAGCTTTCTATAAGCTTATGCATGATAGATGCGTGCAGGTGATGTTAGGTTGCGGCAGTGTTGAGCTTGGAGCGTGCAGCGGTCTTCTGGAGCTTGATTTTTGATATCATGTATTTTCCCTTTCAACATTGTACTTAAATGATTATATTAGTGGATATGTGATGATGATGTTGCCTTTGTGAATTGGGTAATCTTGTGGTTATGCTTATTATGAGTTAAATGTACAAAAGAAAAAAAATCCTCCTTGTAGGATCCCAAGATCGGAATCTAGCGTATGGACGCTAGGAGCCGAGAATGGGGTACTACGGAGGCTGTCGGCGCCGGATTCGGCAATCGAAATTCTTGTGAATCTGATTTCTGGGTTTGGGGCGTGACACCATCTGTTGGGGCCCGCTATGATTATTAAGAACCATCACTAGATTTATTTTCTTCCGTAAATCCCACCTGCTGGACCTCAGCAAGCCCAGGAAGCTAGGTGGGCTAAAAGTCCAGCAATATACTAGAAGTTGTATGATTCATGTTAGGATGTTTTGAGGGATGTGTGGCCCACCAAATGGAGTGTTGAGTACACGCATAATCAATCTATTTTTTATGCATATTTTTGGGCTTAACTAATGCTTTGTAAGGCCCATCCTTGTTGTATATTATGGACCATCTATGAACCAGATTTTTATGGTCCATTAGGCCCAGTTGGACTAGAAGTTCTCCATTGGAGGCCAGTATTGTTCAAGGGCTGACCCTATTATATTATGGGCCTAATGAACTATCTATGACCCCAATTTGAGTAAATAAACCTTGAATACCATATTTAAACCCCTAGTACGGGCTGACTTGCAAGGCCCACCTTGAAACTTGTTGGATATGCCTTGCCAAGTCATGGGCTGATGTTGTGAGGCCCACACCTTATATTTTTGAGCATGAGGGTTGTCCATTTGATCCATTTAATGCATGGATCCGGTCACAATTGAGGGTTGGGCCATGGATGCCCCATTTGGCCCGTAATGATGTGTATGCTTGGGCCATATTATGCCCTTATTGGACCCATGATATACATGAGGACCTTGGGCCATTCTCTTGGGGCTATTTTGTGTTGTGATGTGGATGCATGACTGTCCTTTTTATTTTCATGATGATATTTGGGCTTTGGGCCTTGGTTTAGTTAGCTATCTTGATTGAGCCACCTTCTTGGGGATAATGGTGGTTAAATGTCCCCATTGTCCCTTTAGGCACATTGGTGGTTGAATGTCCACCTTAGGCCTATTTGTTAGGTCCATTCTCATCCTTTGGTGGTTGGATGTCCACCTTATACCTTGTTTGGGCCCGTCCCTATTCCTTAGGCTCGTAGTATGGTTTACTTAGACCTTGTGGGCTATCCCAAACCATTGGGCCCTCACTAGTAGTATGTATCTTTTACCTTTTGAGGATTTTATCTAAGTACCTAGACTCTACCTTGGTAAGAGGAGAATACAACATCGTCTCATGACATACTTTGTCACTCTCATGACTCATCCATGTGCATCATATGTTTGCTTGGAGCATGGACTAATCATGGCTTATGCTGTTGGGCTGATTGTTTTTATGGGACTCCCGAAGATATGGAGTTGCCCTACATGAGAGCTGGATGCGCAAGACTGATGCATGGTTGACTGGCGTGATTCATGCATCTTGCATTTGTATGGCATAAATATTCGTCCTTACTTCATTAAGGCTGTAGCTTCCACAGGTATATCATGGATGGCTAGATTTGGACATCGAATTTTTTTTTTTTGAGCACTTAGGGCACGTAGGATGTCCTTGGGTAAAAGTCCCAGAATCTTCATGGTACCAGGAGATGCTCCAACGCCGAGACCAAGTAGAAAACATGAGTACCAGTGCCTTTACCATTAGGTTGTGTCTCCCACTGTATCGTGGTCGGTTAGATGGGGGCGTGGCCTTATCGACCCTGTTAGATGGGGACGTGGCCTTACCGACCCTGGTGAAGGGGGCGTATGCTAGGCTGAGTTTGACCAGCTCATAAATGAGTCCACTACCGTCGAGCCTTATTGGTGATTGGCTGTCCATAGGCAGGTAGTGAGGTCTCTTATGCTCGCTGGGCTGTGTGGCCTGGAAGGTGGCAGTCAACATGTAATGTATTTGACCCCGGTGATTTTCCAGAGAGGAACTGTACTGATTTGTAAACTTGATATGAGGATGAGCATGACCACATTGTAAATTGCATATGGCAATTGGCAATATAGCCCCGCATTGCATAGCCTTTGATTAACAGATGGTATTCCTGCCTTGCATTGCTTAGCCTTGTGACGGCTAGTGGTATTCATGGTCTTATCGCATTCTTCCACATACTCTGATATCGCATTCATGGCACCTATCCCGCACACACTTACACCGCCCTCTAAGCTTTCTATAAGCTTATGCACGATTGATGTGTGCAGGTGATTCGAGACAAGTGAGCGGAGCAGGAGCTGGAGTGTTCCGTTGATCCTTTTAGAGTTTTCTTTATATAGACTTTGTATTTTCCCTCGAAACCTTGTACTTGTAAAAAGTTTAAATTCTTAGTGAATTTTGTAATGTTGTTCCTGTAGTTATTTATCTGTGGTTATGATACTATGATCTTGGGTATGCTCTTTATGAATAGACTTATGTTATAGAAATCCTTCTTGTAGGATCCCAGGATTGGAACCTGGTGTATGGGTGTTAGGGGCCGAGAATGGGGTACTACGGAGGCTGTCGGCACCGGATTCGGCGATCGGGAATTTTGTGAGCCCGGTTTTTGAGTTTGGGGCGTGACATTAGATCGGTGACATAGACAAGCTTGCTGATCGAACGTCCCGATCCCTAGGAAGCCGACCTCGGAAGGGGTAATACTAGAAACAGAGCCTCCGTTCACTGCCGATATCATGCATGTGCAACTCCCATCGAGGTTCCGTATGCCTCAAATCGCCCTATACTCTAGGACCACTGATCTTGTTGAGCACTTAGAATCTTTCAAGGCTTGGATGGAATTACATGGTGCATTGACTGTGGTCATGTGCTCTGCATTTTCGCTAACCCTGGCAGGAGTAGCTTGGAAGTGGTTCCAACAACTGAAGCCGCAATCAATTAGTTCTTTCACATAGCTCAACAAAACCTTCATCACTAACATCATCGGGGGGAAAGAAAGCCTCAAACCAGCTTTCCACCTCCTTCATATCGTTAAAAAAGAAGGCAAGTTGCTCAAGGACTACATCAAGCATTTCAACTTGGAAAAGATGCAAGTGAAGTACATTTAGAGGAAATTGCTTTAACTGCAATGATGAGAGGTCTAAAAGAAGGAATGTTCCTCTTTTCTCTTGACAAAAGTCCTCCAACGACGATGGCCGACCTCCTCAACAGAGTCCAGAAATACTCCAATGCCGAGGAAGTCGCTAGCCTATGGAGGACGGCTCAGCACAAGGAAAGCTTGACTAAGGAGAAGTGACCTAAGGAGGATTCTACCTCAACCAACAACAACAAGAGGAGGAAAGACGACGAACCTCCTAGAAGCTAGTGTTCGGGCAAATAACCCGAGAGTAGATCAGCTCATACACCCCTCTCAATGCGACACCCGAGTAGGTCCTTATGGAAGTTCGAGATAAACGGATTCTTAAGTGGCCGAATAAGATGAAATCTTATGCCGACAAGTGAGACAAGCGAAAATATTATCATTTCCATTACGACCATGGCCATTCGACGAGCGACTACTTCGATCTGAAAGAAGAGATTGAAGCCTTCATTCACAACGGGCACTTGCGGGAATGCATCACCAAAAGAGAAGAATGGACCAACCTAAAGAATGAGCAACCTATCAACAACAAGCTCATTGGAGAAATCAGCACTACTTCGGTGGACTCGCTGAGGGAGGTGATTCAAATAGAGCTCGGATTGCCCACCTCGAAGTATTAACTACTGTGGTTCAGAATACCAAGTTTGTGTCACTAGCAGACCTCTAAAGGAGTAAATAATGATATATTACGATCTAGCTTTTATTGAAGAGAATGCCCGAGGTGTCCACCACCCCCATGACGACGCACTGGTGGTGGCTATGACCATAGCCAACCACAGAGTGTTTCGAATTTTAGTGGACACTGGTAGCTCGACAGACATCCTCTTTGCCGAAGTGTTTGACAAAATGGGGATCGAAAGTCCTAACTCCGACCTATCAAGACCCCATTGCTCGAGTTCACAGGGGATTAAATCACCTCGGAAGGGTCAATCCAGCTTTCAGTCACCGCAGGAGAAGGGCAAAACCAATCAACGACCATGATCAACTTCCTGGTGGTCGACTGCCCCTCCGTCTACAATGTCATCCTCGGACGACCTTCCCTCAACACTTTTCGAGCAGTCGTGTTAACATATCATCTTGCGATGAAGTTCCTGACTGACCATGGCACCAGGCTGGTCAAAGGAGATCAACAGGAAACTCGACAATGCTACTCCTTAGCGTTGAGAAAATAACAAGCGATGACCATCACTTCCCTCGACCCTTGAGAAGACTCTATTGAGAGAGGACGTCCTGTGGAGGACCTTATATCAATCTCGCTTGATGAATCTGACCCGACCCGCATCGTCTAGGTTAGGTCATCGCTAGCTTCGACAATACGAGGTGAGATGATGAATCTACTCCGACGATACTCCATCATGTTCTCTTAGTCACATCAAGACATGCCCAGAATTGATTCAAGGGTAATGGTTCATAGGCTAAATGTTGACCTAGACTACCGACCGGTCAGGCAAAAGTGGAAAGCATTCGAAGTCGAACGATATTCCATCATTGAAGAAGAGGTCGAAAAACTCCTCGAAGTAGGATTCGTGGAAGAAATTTACTACCCAGATTGGATAGCTAACGTCGTCCTGGTGAAAAAGTCTAATGGGAAGTGGTGGGTCTGTGTAGATTACACCGACCTGAACAAAGCCTACCTCAAAGATAGCTTTTCCCTCCCCAGGATCGACCAGCTCATCGACAGCATGGCCGGCCATGAGCTTTTGAGCTTCATGGATGCCATTCAGGCTACAACCAAATTACAATGCACCCCTATGACAGACAAAAGACAACCTTCATCATCGACAAAGGCCTCTACTGTTATAAAGTCATGCCATTTGGGCTAAAGAATGCTGGAGCCACGTACCAAAGACATGTCAATAAAATGTTCACCAAACAGATCGGTCGCACCATGGAAGTCTACGCTAACGACATGTTAGTCAAGAACATCAGAGCTAAGGATCACCTCTTCGACCTGGAGGAGATGTTCGCAATCTTTAGAAAATATCAAATGAAATTAAATCTGAACAAATGTGCTTTGGTTCAGGAAAATTCCTTGGGTTCCTGGTCAGCCAAAGGGGGGTAGACGTGAACCCCAAAAAGATCTAGGCTTTGCTCGACATGAGCTCACCAAGAACAACGAGAGAAATCTAATGCCTCACAGGAAGAATAGCTGCACTCAGTCGCTTCATATCTTGAGCTACAGACAAATGCCTTCCTTTCATCAAACAATCGAAGGAAAATAAAAAAGCAGAATGAATAGGGAAATGCGAGCTCGCCTTGTAGGAACTTAAACAATATATGGGGTCTCCGCCATTACTTTCAAAACCTGAGTAGGGTGAGCCGCTTCTACTATATGTGGCAGTCTCTTCAGCTGTAGTTAGCTCAGCTCTCATTAGGGAATAGGGAGGGAAGCAATTGTCCGTATACTACGTCAGCAAGGCCTTGGTCTAGGCAGAAACCAGGTACTCAGACATCGAGAAGCTCACCCTAGCCTCTGTTGTTTCAGCACGATATCTTTGATAGTACTTCCAAGCTCACACCATCATGGTCTCAACAGACTAACCCCTCCGCCAAGTACTCTAGAAACCCAAAGTTTTGGGAAGATTAACGAAATGGGCAATCAAACTCAGCGAATTCGACATCCATTATTGGTCCCAAACAGCCATCAAAGGCCAAGCAGTTGCTGGCTTCATCGTCGAGCTCATGACCAAGGACGATGAGATAACCAACCCCAATGAGCAAATTAAGCAGACCAAAGATCAGACTGCCAACCTAGATATGCAGACATGAACGTTGAACGTCGATGGTTCATCCGACTCTAAAGGCAGCGGGGCCGAGATAGTGCTGGAAGCTCCTGACCAGACCTGCATATAGTATGCCTTGAGATTTGGATTCCAAGCGTCAAACAATGCAGCAAAATATGAAGCCCTATTGGTCAGACTCAGGTTGGCAGCAACAATGGGAGCTCAACATCTGGAAGTCCACAGCGACTCGTAGCTTGTCATTAGTCAGATAACCAGTGAATATTAGGCCAAAAAGGAAAGGATGAAAGCCTATTTACAGAAAGCTCGAGAAATGACCGATAAATTCTCGAAGTGCAATATTAGCCTAATCCCCAAATTGAAAAATTCCAAGGTGGACGTACTGACAAAGCTAGCCTCATCGTAGGAGAACGATATCCCGAAGTCGATCCCAATCGAGTTCCTAACAAAGCCAAGCATCTACGAGGATGATCAAACACAGTCTTCCCAATAAATTCAGGATCGACTTGGATGGATCCAATAATAGACTATCTCAAAGAAGGGAAATTGCCCGAAGAGTGACTAGGAGCACGCAGACTTTGATCTAGAGTAGCTCGGTATACCATGGTTGAAAACGTTTTGTACAAGAAAGGGTACTCCCTGCCCTATCTCGTATGCCTCTAACTTGATGAGGCTAACTATGTCCTAAGGAAAACCCATGAAGGCATCCATGGTAACCACTCTGGCAGTCTGGCCCTCGCCCATAAAGTGATCTGACAAGGATATTTCTAGCCAACCATACAGGTAAATGCCAAACAGTATACCCGAAAATGCAACAAGTGTCAGTGATTCACGACAATACTGCGTCAACCCCTTGAGCAGCTAACTCCCATGATAGGACCATGACCCTTCACTAGTGGGGAATCGACATCATCGACCCTCTACCAACTGGTAAAGGGCAGACCAAATTGTAGTCATCGCAGTCGATTATTTCACTAAATGGGCCGAGGTTGAGCCCCTGTCTACCATTACTGACCAAAAGATCACCGACTTTATTTGGAAGAACATTATATGCCGGTATAAGATACCCCACATGATCATCTTAGACAATGGGAAACAGTTTGACAACAACCGATTCTGATGCATGTGCGAAAACCTCAGAATTTGGAACATCTACTCATCGCCTTAGCACCCCTAAGCCAATGGACATGTCGAGGCGGTTAACAAAATCATCAAGGGTCACCTCTGAACTAAGCTTGAAAAAGCTAAAGGAGCCTGGAAGGAAGAACTCCATCTCGTCCTCTGGGCATACCAAACTACTGCCCGAACTGCCACAGGAGAAACCCCTTTTTCCTTGGCTTTTGGTGCAGAGGTCATTGTCGTAATCGAGATTAGACTCCCAACTGCTTGGACTCGCTCCTACAATGAAGAACAGAATAGCGAGCAGATGACATTAGAGCTAAACTTAGTCGAGGAGAGAAGGGATTAAGCCCAACTCAGAGTCGTAGCTTGACAATAACAAACATCTCGTTTCTACCACTCCAGAGTGTGGGTGGGGAGATTCCGAACAGGGGACCTAGTCCTCCGTAGGACCTTCCAAAATACCAATGAGCCCAACTCGAAAACTCTGGGCCCGAACTGGGAAGGCCCTTACATGGTGATGAGCATGAGCCAACTAGGAACTTATCAACTTGAGGACATAGAGGGATGACCCCTACTGCATCCTTGGCACGTCGAGCACTTGAAAATCTACCATGCATGATTGGCTGAGCTTAAGCTCAAAGTTCATTGTTTTCTTCTATATTGAATCTACGATGTCGAAATCTACTTCTTTAAGAAATTGCAATAAGAATCCCACGTCAAGGGAATTTTTCATTCTACTCTCCAATTTACTAAGTGCTCGCCTACAAAAATCTATTGAGGGCTTCCCTTTGAACAAGGAAAAAAATGCCCTCACCAACAGTTCGACCCTCAAAGAGGAGATCGAGCATTCAACTATCGTCATTACTTGGGTGCACATAGTCTAAAAAAGATTTCTCGAATCAACAGGCATACTTAGAAAAATTCACACAACAAGCCATTGCAATAAAAAGTTCCCTTTTCATTAATATACTTCAAAAATTACAAGAGTAAAAGTACATATGAAAAAAAGAGAGAAAGAGATAAAATGATGCTCAAGGAGCATCCCCAGTTCTGGGCTTTGCAGAGGCAGGAACTTTAACAGGAGAGGGGACCACACGAGCACCCTCGGCCAAGCCATCCAGATATATGCCTAGATACCTCAGCTTGACCAACTCCTCGTACCGAGTGAGGCCCAGACTAAAATAGTCTTCGAGCTCATTGGTGCGCTCTTCGGAAGCCTTGGAGGCTTTCACCATCTCTGACCTAATGCGGGGGATAGAGGCTTCAACCTTGGCCAATCGAGCTAAGGCCTCCACTAACTTGGAGACCGCCTCCGCTAGAGCAGCCTTTAACTTCTTCCTAGCCTCTAGAGCTGCCTCTGACCTCAGCCTCTCGCTCTGCAAGGCAGCATCCGATTGCAGCTTCTAGGCCTTCAGGTCCTCCAGAGCAGACTACCTTGAGGCACTTTCCAGGAGGGTGTCGTCAAGCTAAGCCATCAAGACCCTCTGGTCCTCCTCAAGAATGCATAGAGCCCCCTGCAGGACCTCCTCCTGGGCCATGGCAGCATCCCTGTCACGTAGCACGATCTGGAGTTCGGTGGTCTTCACCCGAAGATCGGCCTCCAGCTTCTCATAATTGAAGTCGACCTCTTTGAAGATCAGTTGAGCCCTTAAGAGAGTTGGAGTAATTCGAAAATGAAAACAAAAACGAAGTCAGAAAAGTGAGAAAGACTAAGTTAATAGAGCTCGACGAATGGTTCCGAGATATACCTTCAGGAGGGAGATGGCTGCCTCCCGCTGAATGTCCATCGGATGAAGGGCAGACACGGTAAGGATCTCCTACTCATTTACATGGCAAGAAGCCCACCCAGAAAGCTTCACCAAAGGACCCAGCTCAGAGGTCGAGCCACTACTCTCTACCTCATGGGCTGGAACCCCATCACCAATAGCAAACTGGGCTCCCTCCTTCGCTTCACGGACCGAAGCTCCAACTTTAGGAGTAGAGCGAGCTCCCTCCTCGGGAGCAACCGGGATCACCTCCTCAGGCCCCTAAGTAGGGGATTCCTCCACTAGCACGTGCTCCAGTTCTGGAGCAGCAGCAGAGGCAACTTCCTCCTTGGGCTGATCAACCAATAGAGGGATCCTGGGGGGAGGCTGAACTGCGGCCGGGGTTGGCCCCTTAGTCTTGCAAGGGAATACACCCTCCTTCATCCTCTTCCCGAGTCGATCTACCTCGGTAGGAGGAGGGAGCTTCATCTTCTTGGAAGGGCGAGGGTTAGCCAACATGCCTACAAAGATAAAAGTAGGGCTGTACATTGAGCCGAGTTGAGTCGAGGTGGGCCAAGCTCGACTCGACTCGTTCATACTATACTCGAGTTCGAGCTCGCCCTCGAGATCAACATTGAAGCTTGGCTTGTTTACCAAAGCTGTTTAGTCGAGTTTACCTCAAGTCAAGTTTACCTTGAGTCTAGTCAAGCTTGTTCATAAATTAACCCGACCCAGCCCAGCCCAGCCCCCTGACCCGTCTCAACCCAGCCCGACTCAAACCAGCACCCAACCCGACCCAAACCCTAACCCAACTTGACTCAACCCATCGCCTAACCCAACCCAACCCATCGTCCATTGCCCAAGCGGCCAACCTGACCCAATCTTATTTGAAAATAAAAATTAAAAAAATATATACAACTACAGTTTACAATCATATAATTATTGTATTAATATAAATATAAAAAAAACAAACATACCTTTGTTTGTGGATGCCTGGATGGTGGTCCAATGGGTTGACTGCTGAGCCGAGCGGGCCTAGTCGGAGAATGAGAGAAAGAGGGAGATATAGACTAGAGAGTAGAGGGGCAGGCCGACAACGACGACCGGGCAGTAGGCGTGAAGGTTGTTGGGTGGGGTCGTGCGGGTAGCGGTTGAGTTGGATAAGGCCATAAGGGAAAGAAAGAGAGAGATAGAGACTAGAGACTAGAGAGTAGAGAGGGGCAGGCCGGTGGCAATGACCAGGCAGCGGGCGTGAAGGTTGCTCGGTGGGGTCGTGCGAGTCGGCAGCAGCTGGGTTGGGTAAGGGAAAGAAAGAGAGAATAAGAGGTATGGGAGGTCGGGTTTTTTTAAATTTAAAGTATATATATTATATATATTTAATATAAATAAAAAATATATAATATTAAAAATATTAAAAATGTTACTCGAGCTGAGTCGAGCTCGAGTTCGAGTCGAGTTGAAATGCACCATGCTCGAACTCGGCTCGAACTCAACTCGAGCTTTAGAATATTAGCTTGACTCGACCCAAATCGGCCATTTAAGCTAAGTCAATCCGAGCTGACTCGAGCCGAGTCGAGTGAGCTTTTCGAGCTATCTCGACTCATGTACAGCCCTAGAAAAAAGCATCAACAAATAGATAAACTGGATCTCGACACTTATAAAAAGGTCATAATTACATACCTTGCACCTTGGGAGCGACTTGGGCAATCTCGGCTTAAAACAAAGTCAGAGGAGTGATCATCACGTTCCAACTCCGATCAAGAGCCCTCACCAGCCGTACATGGGCGATGCATTGAAGCTGAGAAGAGGAGAGCTTAGGTTGAACACGAGAAGAGCCCACTGCACAAAGGAAAGGGATTAGCAACAAATTTGAAATCTACTCAACTTAACTACAACTCGACGATTCTCGACCTAGAGTTATGAACTCAGCGGGAACTCCAATCGCTGGGTCTGCCCACTCCCCAAACACAAAGAACCACTTGTCTTTCCACCTCTTATTAGACGAAGGGTTGCTAATGATGAGCGCCTTACCTTAATTGGCCTAAGCGAAAAAATAGTACCACCCCAGGTTCACATGGTTGACCTTAACTTTATACAAATACAAAAATTCGGCTACACAGCTCAGGAAAGTCGAGCTACTGCCAGAGAACACAAGTCCCGACTAAGGCCCTCCAAGCATTTGGGATCAACTGACCAGGGGTCAGCCTCACATGAGTAAGGACCCTCTGGATCATGGGGTGCAGGGGTAAACAAAGACTGCACTGCAGAGCCATGACATAGACGACCAACTCACCCGCGTGAGGCTGGCCTGACACCTCCCCCAACTATGGAACTCGGAGTACGATCAACCTGAGGATCTGATAATCCACCCGGACCTGAACTAGGTTAGCCTCAGTCATAGTGGAGCCAAAAGTACCGACCTCTATAACTTCGATAGTAGGACCCCCTGATCTTGGCTGGGCTCCCTTGTTACTCAAACCTTGGAATTTGACCTCTTCATCCCTTATGTCCGAAGAAGAGGAGATGACTCTATTTGGTCGAGTGTCCTCGAGGGAATAGTATGAGCTGTTGTGGAAAGCCCTCGACATTGACCTAACTCTAAACCAGTCCGATATCCTGGCTGAACAAGAAAAGGAAAAAAGCAAAGCCGAAAAGAGGGAAAAAATAAGCTGCAGAAAGGAAAATTGCTGAAAAGAGGGAAATAGAGAGGATTTCTGACTTACCAGAAATCGCATTGTCCGGTGAAGAGCAAAGAGAAAAGAGGAGAAGTGAGGAGCTCTGAGCGTCCCACCCCCTCTTATACACATCTAGCCCGACGCATTAATTACACCCAATCAATTCCTGAGCATGAGGAGCCGTAACGTCACACGAGAATGCCCTCTCTGCAGGGCACGTGGCATGTAACGACCTTAGGTACTGATCCACAAATAGCTGGCGTTCGACCATACATCCGAAGACCAAGCAATGCCATCATACAAAGATACGCCGTCATCATCACTCTCACCTCGAGCTCTGCATCCACCTCCCCCTATCATCTATGGCGGCAAATAGGCAATCCGTCCTCCTTGACCTCCAACCTGCTCAGTAGTATAACTCGGTTTTATTTTGAGGTCGATTCAAGATTGTTTGACTTAGCCAAATTCATACTTATCAAGTCCACTACGCGAACTAGTAAGTAGGTGGGACTTACTGTTATAGGGAAAATAGATCGACCTACTATTAACAAGCTAAGTCAGGAATTCAAACAGCAACAGGTGCGATCCAGTGGTCCGACCTCTATTTCCTGGACCAAGTATGGAGAAAGGCCGAGCTCGACCTCTAAGCACAAGGTCGAGACAGTTATTAATCAATGCGATTTGAAAGAAGCGAGCTATCTCACCTCAGGCCAGCGAGATCCATCCTTAGACGAACGTAACCCAACCTCAGTTGTGAAAAAGGTTGGACTACTTTAGGATAGTTGAACTCGCCCTCTGTGGGATCCGACCTGACCTCTGTTAAGTCGGTCCACGTTCTTGTTCACAACCCCAAGTGTAGGGTCGTGATGTAATAATAATTCGGCCAGACTAAGGTCGAATTCACAGGGACTAAACTTGTACGCATTCTGAAAATAACTAGAAAAAGATCTAAATTGAAATTCGAATAATTAAGAGTAATGGTAAATAATGTTAATTAAAACTTATGAATTTAAAGGTGGGAACTAGGGTGCCAAGGATCCACTTGTAGCTATCAAGATGCTACCTTACTTGATTCAAGGAACACAATTGGAATTGGAGTCTTATCCTATCCAATTGGAAGATAAAGCAATTTAAATCATATCTGAACTTTTCATTGACCTAATTCTCAATGGAGGAGAATTGCGATGATTGGAAGGGATTCCATCACCCTACCATGGCCAAGAGATGATGGTGAACAACAGGATTTACCAATCTCACAATCTCAAAATAGGAAAAGAAGATATCCAAAGCTATCACAACATCTATTTTAATTTGAATCACAATAAACCATAGAAAACTGAAAATATTTCTTTAATATCAAACTATAAATCAATGAGGTTTAATAAGAACAAGAATCAAAGCAAGATAATCATCCAAATACGCTACAAGCTTCACCTCCTAGCCCTATCTAAGAGGTTTAGCCAACCATAGACATGATTGAAACCAAATCTCTTAAACAAAGCATGAAAAATAAACTAGAGAAGTAAAAAAAAATCTTTGGCGGCTGCTCCTGAAATGGCGGTAAAGACCACACTAGTTGAAGAAGGAATATGCCAATATGTCCTAGAGGGGGTGAATAGGACTTCTTAAGGGTTTTATGATTTATTTAAAAAATCCTACTTCACCAATCCTGTGATCATGCAATTATTAGGATTACTCAAATGTAACTCTACTGGCTTCCGAGCCCGGAAGAGGATTCAATCACAAACTATTTTAGAAGTAAGTAGTATGCAAGCTAGCTTATGATGGATATGACTGTGTAGGTGTGTGTGGTGTGATCAAATGTTCAGATATGGAAGTATTAAAGCAAATCACACAATCATAAGAATAACAATCTCAAACACAATCATTTTTATATTGGTTCGACATAAGTCTACTCCACTCCTGGTAAACTGCACTCAACCCTTGAGTGTACCGGATTTCACTAAGGAGGTTTCACAGTGGTTCACCTCAAACCTAAGGTTTTAAATCAGGTTCACCTTCAACCTTTACAACCTACACTGAGGCTGACTGTTTATGCTCTCATGAGCAAGGGTCAACACAACGCACCCACTTTTAGTCACACTGGCCGAGGATCTTCTATAAAACCCTACTGGAGGTTTCTACATGATTTACCTCAAACTCGAGTTTTTACACGGTTTACCTCAAACCCAAGGTTTCACACGGTTCACCTCAAACCCAGAGTTTTACTGGTTCACTCCTAACCAAATGTTTATATTCTCCACAGAGCAAGGGTCCACACAACACACCCACCACGTACACTCCCGCCGGAGGCCTCCTTGAGGACTTCAAAGGGTGAGAACCACTTAAGACCTAATCCTAAAAAGGAATGATCACAAGTGTCCTCTTGGACTCTAGATACTTACAAATAAGTTGATGAGTCTCGATTAGCACAATGATGAAGATCTCCTCCTCTTTGTTGACGAAGAGTCTTCTGCTCCCTTGATCCGTAACACAAAATGATGTACCAATACTCGGCTTCGGGTTAGGTCAAGGTGAAGATGGAATCCTACTCTCAAAATATTTTCCTATCAGGAAGATAGAGCGATTCCAATCTTATGCATTTCAAGTTTTCATGAATGAGAGAGACTTGACTTTGAAATATTTCAGGTTTCATGAATGATCGGGGAACCATCGAGATCATCGGAATTTGAATGTCGATGATATCGATATCAGTCGAGGCATCGATAAATCTAGCGGATTTTTCGTTAAGCTTACTGGACAGTTTTTGACCTTATTCGATGCAATCGACCTGATATCGATATCATCGATATTTGAATATCGATTCTATCGAAGGGCCCCCGATCATAGTTAAAAATACCCTGAAATATCTACTGTAAGATATGCGCGCCCACGATCGATATCATCGATGCACCTTCGATCTTATCGATATTTGATTTCAGATCATATCGGAAGATCATCAATATATCGAAGGAATTTGAGATTTTCATTAAAAAATGGGGGCACCGAAAATCTGCCTGTCGATCTTATCGAGCCACTTTCGATGGGCTCGAGATTTGTATATCGATGATATCGATAGGGTAATCGATATATCGATAAATCAGTTCAGATGAGTATTTAGTTGCTGGACACTTTTGGTCCTTATATCGATGATATTGATAGGTGCATCGATAGATCGATAAATTCGTCCAGATGAATATTTAGTTGCTGGACACTTTTGGTCCTCATATCGATAATATCATTAAGGTATCGAGGACATCGATAGAGCAGGTTAATCATATCGAGGGTGTTTCAATAAAATCGACAAGGCAAGAAAAACTTAGAGATTTTCTTATTTTGAAAAAAGTTTTCTACCTTAAAACCCTATGATTTCTAACTTGTTTTTAAGGGTTTTCTTCATCTGGTGTTTTGGGTCATGGGATGTGAGGCTTTAGATTTACCTGTGACGACTTGCACACATCTGGTTGAGGTAGACGCTTGAATTGATCTTCTTATCAGGCTCTGTAAACAATCTGACTCAATATTCACGTAACTTGACAAACTAGGGTACTTTCAATCTCCCCCTTTGTCAATTACGTGACAAAAACTCCAAAACACCCTAGAACACTTCTAGACAAACATACCATAAATTGTGTGTAAATGCTTTTACATAATTTTACAATTTCTAGCCCATGTAGCCCATGTACACAACTAGTAGCTGCTCCCCTGACTTGTAAACTCTAACTCCCCCTTGCTTGTTGCGGTTGCTCCCCCTAACACCTGCAACAACATCTTAATAAATACACAATTTTTCTTTTGGGGTGTTTACAAACGTTCTCCCCCCTTTTTGTCAGTCATTGACAAAGATATCTCAGGTGATATTGACTGAAGAGTGAAGTATTTGCGAGAATCGTCTAGGCAGAAGCAGATCAATTGATGTAAAATAGTTAACTCAGTTTAAGCAAACATCAATTTAAGAACCTATGGATGCATTTTAGAGCAGTTATATAGCAATTTTCAATCACATGCAATCCATAATAGAAACTTGATAAACCAGGGAATCAGAAAACTTAATTATGGCGATAAAAGATAGAATTATATTTGGCTATAATCCAAAACATCCAAACATGTACTGCCACAGACAGCCGTAAAAAAAAATTATCCCAACCAAACCAAACAAAGAAAGAAAAAAAACAGTCCTTCCATGGACATATACAAAAAAAAACGTTAGAATTTCTAGATTAGTTAGTTATCATATACACTCATGAAGGCGTAGAACATCCAAAAAGATACTAATATTCATACGTAGAGATAAGAGTGGGGTGTATGTGATAGCAAGTAGTGATCATTATCATGGAGCAGAGTGGGATGGTGTTGTGTCGTCCCGGCGGCAAGTCATCACATCTACCAACTGTTGGACGGTTTACTGCACACTTAACATCATCCGTTCCAGGACAATAAATCTCTCATTTATTGACTCCCTGAGCTGAGAGACATCGTGCTGAATAGCCCCAAGCTTGTCTTGATGGAGCTTAAACCTCTTTGCATGCATGGGTGTTGATGTTAATGGAGCATGTTAAGGTCCAGAAGCATCTTCTCCTGTCACCTCGGTCCTTCCCATAGGAGCGTCACCAGCCTTACCTTCTCCCTCAACTTGGATTCCTTTCTCCAAGGGCTCCTCAGGATATTTGTGAAACACCAGATCCATCCTTTGGATGTTGCTTTTATTGAAGGTTTGGAGAGGAAGTTCAGGATCATTTGTAGTTAGGAACCCTATGACATTACAAATTGTATTGATGATCCAGGGATATAATAGGAGAATGTCCCTACCCTATGAAAAGCATACACCAATTGATACACAATCAGGATAGGCAGACAGATGTTGATCCCAGCGGCGATTGAATAGATTATCATAGTCATGAAGCCAGTGAGGTTAGCTCTGTTGGAGCCTCTAGAGTAAATATTCGAAGCAAGAATACCATACAGGACTCGATAACGTGGTTCCATGAACTTGAATTTCAGAGCATTCCCTTGGTACCACTCGACATCACAATTATGGCAAAGAAATTTAGTGACCTTGGACTGAACTTCAGGATCTTCCATGTTCATATCAGGGATTCCTACAGTAGATAGGATAAGATTGAATATTCCTGCAACAGACCCTGGAGTGATCAACACATCATCACCATCTACAGTTACAGAGATGGATGGAGGATCAGATGTCGGAGAATGACAAGCAGCAAAGAAATAGTAAGTTCGTTCAAGCTGATATGATCCTCCAAAGTCAAGAACTGGTAACCAATTTATGGCGGCAAATAGAGGTTCCAGATTATATGGAATCAAGCAGTTTCTGTCGACTTTCCTTTCGGGAATAACCTTTCTTCTTGCAAATTTTGTTAAGACCAGATTAGCCTGCACAGGTGGAGGAGCCCGCTCCTCAAACTGAGACTCGCCACGTCTCGAGCGTTGCCTTGTGGGGGTCCCACGGTTTAGGTTCCTTGCCCTTGCTCTTGAAGCAAGCACCTTTTGTTGGACTGATCTTGAAGACTCCCCCTGTCCGGATGCTTTTCCTTTGTCTTTACCCATCCGGACAAAACAAATGCTTGGGAAAAGAAGACAAAATCCTTCAACAAGAAGTGTCGGACCAAAAAGGGCAAGATTTAGGAAGGAAGAGATGAAGAGATAATACCAATTTCTGAGTACCTTTTGCGACCCACCTAGACCTTTCAGTTGAGAGTTTGAGAGAAAACAAATGGAAAACTCTTTCTCGAACAAAACGAAAGTCTTTTCACTTGACCATCTTTTTATCAGGCGGTGGCCATCGATTTTATCGAACTTTCTTTCGATTATATCGATTATCCTTATTCGATGTTATCAATAATAACTTCGATCATAATCTCGATTAAGTGACTTTTTAAATTCCGAAGAGATGTCGATAATATCAACTCTTTATCTATTTGATCGAGAATGCTCATGACAACTCGACAGACATATCAGATGTAAATGTTTTTCAATTTTCAGCATGCAGACAACCATTCATGTATACTCTTAGTATGTAAATTTATCAATAGTATACACTGCGAAAATAATGCACACGTCAAAATTATAAACATTTGAATGTTTATATACAAAAGATGGAGGTGAAGAGCCTCAGATATATCATTTTAAGCTCAGCAAAAAAAAAAAATCCTCATTTTAGCACATGTTCAGATCTTTGATGCATAATCTGAACTAATTCATCCTTATCCATTTCATTTTGTTAACCGATTTGGGTGGTGGTGCAAGGGCATTGCTTCTATCTATATCCTTAAGAGGACTTTTGAAGTTCAGTACTTCTCTGGTTAATAATTTGTTAACATGATTCTGACCGGAGTTAGGTTGAGTCCTCCTAGGTGTTATGCATTCAAACTTATAATGACCTGAATCACCACACAAACGACATACTGGAGTTGTTCTGGTTTTGCTTCTAGAAGCAACAGATTTTTCAGATCTAGGTGTTGCATTTCTAGCCTTTGGCTTAAATTTCTCATATCCTAAGCCGCTTTTATCCTTTCCAGGTCTTCCCATTCCCAACAATTTTTCTAGCTTTTCACCACTCTGGGAAAACTTGTAGTTTATCTTGGCCATCTTCTTGGATTCTTCCAGATCAAATAGGAGTTTATGATTTTCATTGCAAAGAAGTCTATTCTTATCTTTTAACAGTTCAACATGTTTGTTTAGTTTATTAGACTCGTTTTCAAGAAAAGTATTAATTCGTTCGAGTCTATCATTATCCATATGATATTGCTGCAGATCATTTATTAATTGTGTGTTGATTTCCAGTGATTTATCCAATTCTTTCTGCAGTAACTTACTTTTGTTCTCTACTATTCCGAGTTTCTTAAGGATATTGATGCTATGAATATAGAGTTGATTATAAGTATCTTGCAGTTTATCCTTTTCGATTTCTTCTTCTTCTTTTCCATTGTCAGATGAAGATGATTCCGTGGCTAGCTGTTCTTTCTCGTTCTCTGATTCAGTGGGAGTGATTGAAGCAGTGGAGACCATGAGTATTTTCAATGATTTCTGATCTCCATTGCTTTCTGAGTCACTAGATTCTGAATTTGACTCATTTGTATCATCCCACGTGGCGGCCATTACCTTGCCCTTAGTTTTTCTGTTTGGTTATTCAGTCGATAGGTGTTCATACTCCTGACAGGCATAACATTGTGGTTCTTTGGTTCTTCTATCAAATTTGCCTGCAGGAAGTTTGTTGTTCACCTTTCCCCCTCAAGAGGGACGACCGCGATTCTTCTGAAAGAATCTCCTGAATTTTTGTGCCAGCAAGGCCACTTCTTCATCATCATCTTCCTTTTCACTTATACTGTCCTCATGAATTGTTTTCTTTGAGGTTTTGAGGACAATGTTTTTGAATTTTTGGGATTGTGTGAAGTGTAGTTCAAAAGTTTGTAGGGAACCTACCAGTTCTTCTACTTTCATTTCATCTATGTTCCTACACTACTCAATTGTTGTAACCTTGGGATTAAATCGTTCCGGTAGGGATCTTAGAATTTTCCTACAAATTTTCGGTACCGGAACTTTTTCTCCCAATCCACCCATGGAGTTACAGATGATATTCAGCTTTGTGAAAAACTCCATAAATGTCTCATGCTCTTTCATTCTAAGACCTTCAAACTGTGAAGTCAGAAGTTGTAGTTTGGATCTCTTCATAGTGCTCGTGCCTTCATGGGTTGTTTCCAGTAGATCCCATGCTTCCTTGGATGTCCCACACATACTTATTTGATTGAATATATCCTATGACATGACACAGTAGATGGCATTCATAGCCTTGACTTCAGATGTTTTCCTTTCTTTACCGAATGTTATCCACTTTTCTTTGGGTTTGGGCTTTGTGAGTGTTGTGCCACTATCAAGTACGATTTGTTCGGTTGGTGGCACGTATCCACTTTCAACTATGTCCCAAACGTCATAATCCAAAGATCTTAAAAAGTAGTGCATCCTAGCCTTCCAGTATGCATAGTTAGAGCCGTCAAATACTGGAGGTTTAGTGACTGATAAGTCCTCTCCTTTGCCCATATTCCCAACTTCAGTCAAGATTACTCTCTAGGCGGTGAAGCCCTTAAAGAGAGACCCGCTTTGATACCAACTGAAGTGGTGGTAAAGACCGCACTAGTTGAAGAAGGAATATGCCAATATGTCCTAGAGGGGGGTGAATAAGACGTCTTAAGGTTTTTATGATTTATTTAAAAATTCCTACTGCACTAATCCTGTGATCATGCAATTATCAGGATTACTCAAATGTAACTCTACTAGCTTCCATGCCCGGTAGAGGATCCAATCACAAACTATTTTAGAAGTAAGCCGTATGCAAGCTAACTTATGATGGATATGATTGTGCAGGTGTGTGTGGTGTGATCAAATGTTCAGATATGGAAGTATTAAAGAAAATCACACAATCATAAGAATAACAATCTCAAACACTGTCATTTTTATAGTGGTTCGACGATAAGTCTACTCCACTCCCGGTAACCGCACTCAACCCTTATGTGTACCGGATATCACTAAGGAGGTTTCACAGTGGTTCACCTCAAACCTAAGGTTTTAAATTAGGTTCACCTTCAACCTTTACAACCTACACTGAGGCTGACTGTTTATTCTCTCACGAGCAAGGGTCAACACAATGCACCCACTTTTAGGCACAATGGCCAAGGATCTTCCATAAGACCCTACTGGAGGTTTCTACACGGTTCACCTCAAACTCGAGGTTTTACATGGTTTACCTCAAACCCAAGGTTTTACACGGTTCACCTCAAACCCAGAGTTTTACTAGTTCACTCCTAACTAGATGTTTATGCTCTCCACAGAGCAAGGGTTCACACAACGCACCCACCACGTACACTCCCGCCGGAGGCCTCCTTGAGGACTGCAAAGGGTGAGAACCACTTAAGACCTAATCCTAAAAAGGAATGATCACAAGTATCCTCTTGGACTTTAGATACTTACAAATAAGTTGATGAGTCCCGATTAGCACAATGCTGGAGATCTCCTCCTCCTTGTTGACGAAGAGTCTTCTGCTCCCTTGATCCGTAACACAAAATGATGTACCAATACTCGACTTCGGGTTAGGTCAAGGTGAAGATGGAATCCTACTCTCAAAATGTTTTCCTATCAGGAAGATAGAGCGATTCCAATCTTATGCATTTAAAGCATCCCTGCTTAATGATTTGCCATTAAGGTAGTAGCTAGAGGATCCTTGAATGCAGAAGTTCATTCCCCAATCCACTCTATTGAATGTCAATGATGAGGGTGGATTGGAGGATGAACTCCCTTGAGAGAAAGGGCTTTGGGTATAAGATATAAGTTGAAACACACAAAAGCTCCCTCTACTTTCTCTCAAGTAATAAAAGACAAGTCCTCTATATATAGGCAAAAAGTTCCAACGGATATAAAATGGTCACATTTATGACAGAGTTCGATATCATCGAGCAGGTTCGATAACATCGAGCATATACTCTCGATAGCATCGATGGTCTACTCGATGACTCGAACTCAATATCATACGCTTTTGAAACTCTTTGCCAACTGGTCGATGAATCGAAACTATTATCGATGTCATCGGATTTCGAACTCTGATTTCATCGATGACAGGTTCGATCCATCGACACTTGAAAAATGAGAGAGACTTGACTTTGAAATATTTCAGGTTTTCATGAATGATCGGGGAACCATCGAGATCATCGAAATTTGAATGTCGATGATATCGATATCAGGGTCGAGGCATCGATAAATCCAGTGAATTTTTCGTTAAGCTTACTGGACAGTTTTTGACTTTGTTCGATGCAATTGACCTGATATCGATATCATCGATATTTGAATATCGATTCTATCGAAGGGCCCCTGATCATAGTTAAAAACACCCTGAAATATCTGCTGTAAGATATGCACGCCCATGATCGATATCATCGATGCACCTCCGATCTTATCGATATTTGATTTCAGATCATATCGGAAGATCATCGATATATCTAAGGAATTTGAGACTTTCATTAAAAAACAGGGGCGCCAGAAATCTGCTTGTTAATCTTATCGAGCCACTTTCGATGGGCTCGAGATTTGTATATCGATGATATCGATAGGATAATCGATATATCGATAAATCAGTTCAGATGAGTATTTAGTTGCTGGACACTTTTGGTCCTTATATCGATGATATCGATAGGTGCATCGATAGATCGATAAATCCGTCCATATGAATATTTAGTTGTTGGACACTTTTGGTCCTCATATCGATAATATCGTTAAGGTATCGAGGACATCGACAGAGCAAGTCGATCATATCGAGAGTGTTTCGATAAAATCGACAAGGCAAGAAAAACTTAGAGATTTTTCTATTTTGAAAAAAGTTTTCTCACCTTAAAACTCTATGATTTCTAACTTGTTTTTAAGGGTTTTCTTCACCTGGTGTTTTGGGTCATGGGATGTGAGGCTTTAGATTTACTTGTGACGAGCTTGCACACATCCGGTTGAGGCAGACGCTTGAATTGATCTTCCTATCAGGCTTTGTAAACAATCTGACTCAACACTCACGTAACTTGACAAACCAGGGCATTTTCGGCTCCACCTTTGTACTATGCTCCTTGAGACCTATCCAAACCCTAGAAGATGCTTTGGAGCATCCTAGAAGTCCACTCGAGCTTTAGATCTACCTCATTTTTTCACTTATGCTATAGAATGATCATATAAATGAACAGACAACATGGATATAACATACATCACAGTTGGGGACCATAAAACTTTGCTATGTCAACACAATACCACCCTCGGTGGTGTTGTGTCACATGCTACGGGAGCCGCTCGGTGGTGCTATGTCACATGCTACGGGAGCCGGTATTTACATTCAAGTTATTAAACTAAATTATTAATGATGGATAATTTTGTCATTTTAGAAAAAGCAAATTACGGAAATGAGGAAAAACTAATGGAACTATGGAAGGTACCATTTAACACCAAAATAGAAAAACTACAAAGAAAGTGAGGGTCTTGGTTCCCCCATGCACTCACAGTGACGATGAATGATCGGATCGAGCTGGATCGTCGATTGGACGACTTGGATGGTCCTAGATCCTCCTAGACTCCTATAACCCTCAAAATTATCCTCAAGCTCTCTCTCTCTCTCTCTCTCTCTCTCTCTCTCTCGCTAATCTCTCTTAAACACCCTCTCTTTTCTCTTAATCTCTCTCTACTCTCTCCCTCTAATTACTCCTTAATCTTTATTTCTTTATCTCTAATATTTTTCCTCTCTTTTGTTCTCACTCACATTTGTTAGGAAGATTTGGAAACTGAGAGGGGTTTGAGAGTTTTTGTGGTAGGACTTTTAGTATATAGAGGGAATAAGAAGAAGATGGAGGGGTAAAATGAGAAGAAAAGGAAGGAAAGAATGATGGCAAGGCATGGGTTGCATGAGAAAGGCATGGGCTTGTTCGACTAATGGGGAGAGAGTGACATGAGTGATGGATGGGTTGATTGATGGATTGATTGATTTGATAACATGGAATTTGTGCAAGTGGGGCCCACATGCGTTGCGCGTCTCATCTCGGATTATGCCAAAATTATAACTTCTAATCTAGGGATCGAAATGGGGTGTGTCATGCGCCGTTGAAATCGTAGCACCTATGCGGTTGATAGGGTATAAGTCTTGGAGTATTGCGGTACTAAAATAAAGTCGCAATTAAAACTCGTCGATCACACCCAGATCCATAGCTCAACTGGCAGAATGATTGGAGATACCTCATTTCAACACTTGAGGTCATGGTATCGATCCCTAGTGGGAGTGGCTAACATGGAGTGTGTGTACTGACATGGGTGTGTATTAACATGCTAACCTTAAAAAAAAATGATCTTATCGAAGTAGAAGCGTACGAAAGGTCTTGCGAGGTTATAGGTCTTAAAATAGTGTCTCATACCACCATCCCTGACTCATAAGACTCTTAACACTATGATGTTTAATGGTAATCTCATCAACTAGTGACCAATCATAGTTTAACAAGTGGAACTTATCATCGCAAGGTTATACGAAAATAATCCATCAAGCTATGTAGGGCAAATATTTAATCAAAGTCACATGGGACTTGAATTGGATGGTATAGAATAATCAAAATTTAAAACTAAGGCAAACAAGATGCCTTTGTGATAATTATTTGATATATATGCAACTCAACATCATATGTGTAAGAACCATTATAGTAGTAAAAATGAGCCCCTAGTTGTTTTTTTTTTTACACACCCCACACACTCACGTTGGTGGAATTTCACCATCTATGGGTACTCGAACCCTTGACTGTGAGTTGAAACTCCCGAGAGCCCCCACTTAAGTTATGCATAACTTTAATAAATGATTGTATCTAATACTAATGGTTAAGAATTCATAATAGATAAAGAAAAAAGATCTAATGGCATTTAGTTGTACAATTATTACACTTACAATTCAATTATCATTAAGAACCTATGAATAATGTATATATAGTAAAAAAGTTGATCATCACCATTGATCATCTCTGCATTTATGTTTGTCATCGTCGACTATGAATCCAATCATCAGTATTGATTATCGGGGTTAATTATCATTGTTCTTCGTGAATCATCGTTGAACAACTTTTATCAAAGATCCAATTATCTCTATCAATCATCAACTTTGATAAGGAATCCAACCATCACCATCAATCATCAGCATTGATCAAGGATTCAATCATTACCATCAATAATCACGATGATCAGATATTCAACCATCATCATTGATCATTTGCATTGATCAAGGATCAAACCATTACCATTAATCAAGGATCCAACAATAACCATCGGTCGTTGACGTTAATAAGGGATTAGACCATATCGCAATTGATCATCAATGTTAATTAGAGATCTAATCATTACCGTTAATCATCAATGTTGATCAAGTCGATAGAGTGGGTTATCTATATAGATGCACACACACACATACAATCTTAATGCATGCATACGTGCAATCAGAACGGTTACAATAGAAAAGCATTTGATCATGTTGGGTCACATATTTTAAACATCTAGTCAAAATGTAGAGCCCACTGATAAATATGGAATATGATCACAATATTAAAAAGCATAACCAAATGCAGATGATCCAAAATGTTATTATCTAATGCTCTCATCGTTTAATCTATACATTAATAGTCATTAATAAGAGAGATTCAGTCATGACTTAAATCAACCCACAAATGGCCTATTAGAGCTCCCAAAAAATTCTATAAATCTAAACCAAAAGAGAAACTATGAGCTTGATTTTAGGCCCACCTCAATTTATGCTTACATGTGAGGCTAGCAAAAATTATCTAGATGCTTATAGACAACTCAAGCTACTCCCCACATTATAACACAAAAGAGGCAAAAAATTAGAGTAAAAGAAGCTATTTAAATGATACATAAAGGATAAATCGACCCAAGCCCAAAGTCAAATCCACTAAATAGTGAGATTGTGGACAACATTTGTGTATAGCAATGGTTGTTGTCCATGAGTTTTATAGCTTGGGATGCATTTTCCATAATGTTCATAAGCCAAAACTAGGCGTAAAACATGTAATTTGGCCTAAAAACAGGCCAGCCCATTATCCTTCACTTTCTTCCTTTTCTCTTTCTTAGAGTTTGGAAATAACCCATCTTCAAAACCAAGTAGCCATGGATGCCATTACTTGAACCTTGAGGAGGACTGTAGTAATAGCAGTGGGTGGCGGCGATCATGACTACCGTTGTTGTGGTTGCTCCCGATGGGGTAGCAATGGATTCCCTATTCTTTATATTTATTTTTTTTTGTGTGTACAATGATCGTTGTGGCTATGCAACGTCCTTTTGCCAGTCGTGTGGGTACTGACACTACTACTCTTCCCTTTTTTTCCTTTCTTACATTCGTCAGACTAAAAATTAGATAAAAACATGCCTTGAATGTATGGATAAATAATATTTTAGATCATGAGAAGGTACTTATCTCATTATCAATCTTTTTTAATAGGAGGTCCGTCGAAGTTGATCTGATACTACTTTAAAAGGCCTAGATAGGTGAACTTGCATATCTACACAATTTTGGAGATCTTCATAAAGCTTAAGATGGATAATGTTCATTCAATCATACACCTTCACTCTTCTAATATATGATTAGGATGGCCACTCAACATAATCAATAGTTTAGATCGTCTAGAGGTAGTCTAATGGACAATCAAGTATTCTCTCCTTATTCCTCTTGATTTTCTCTCTTAGAAATTTGTGAGAGGAGATTTTTTTTTTCCTACAAATTACCTCTCCTTTTATAATGAAAATAATCACAAGGATTAGGCACTATGAGGTCCCTCATGGGAACTTCCCATGAAGTCGAGCTATGTGGCCTCACCATGATGTGTGTCGAACATCTACCCCATCAGTTAGACGCACCATTCCATGGTGGACCACTGATTTAAAAATCAAGTCAATCTATGACTTGGGTAGGCCACACCACATATAATAGTTGAGAGGGGTTACTCTCCCATTAAAACGTTTATAATCATTTATTGGGCCCACCAAGAGATGTGATTCATAAATCCAGGCCATCCATTATGTGTGTACCACTTGGATGAGGGGTCAGACCAAGTTTCAGCCGCATCCACAACTCAATGGACGCCATCAAGTCTTTTTTTTTTTTTTTTTTTTATTTTAAATAAATAAGTTTTAGGCATGTTTTCACGTGGTTTTAGATGGTATGGCCCACTTGAATTCTTTATATGGCTGATTTTTAGGATATCCCATGACCTAAAGGTGACCCATCAAATGCATGGTGTTGATGTTCGACACACATCACCATGGGGCCTACACATGGGAAGTTCCCATAAGGTCGACCTCATAGTACCATTTCCCATGGGCTTGATTTTTAAGCCCATAGCCCACCATGAAGTGGTGCATCAAACTAATGGGGTAGATGTTCGACACACATCACAGTGGGCCCCACACAACTCGATCTCATAGCACCATTTCCCATATATATATATATATATATGTGTGTGTGTGTGTGTGTGTGTGTGTGTGTGTGTGTGTGTGTGTGGGTTTAGGTACTATGGCTCGAGCTCATGATAAGCTCCCATGAGGTCAAGCTGTGTGGGCCCCACCGTGATGCGTGTCGCATCAACATTGTGCATTTGATGGGTCCCCTTTAAATTATGGGAAATCCCAAAAATCAGCCGTATACGGAACTCAGGTGGGCCATACCATCTAAAATCATGTGAAGACATCCCAAAAATATATAAAAGCACTTGGTGGGGCCCACCTGAGTTTTTCATGCTGCTGAAACTTGGTCTGAACCCTCATCCAAGTGAGACACACATAATGGATGGGCTAGATTTGTAAACCACATCTCGGTGGGCCCAAAAAACGTCCCATGAATGTTTTAATGGTGCACGGCCCCTCTCCACTTTTGTATGTGGTGTGGCCCGCACAAATCATGAATTGTCTTGATTTTTGAGACCTAGACCCACAATGGAATGGTGCATCTGACTGATGGGGTAGAAGTTCGAAACACATCCCAGTGGTGCCCATACAGCTCAACCTCATGGGACGTTCCCATCAGCTCGAGCACATAGTACCCTTTTCTCTCTCTCTCTCTCTCTCTCTCTCTCTCTATATATATATATATATATATATATATATATATATATATATATATATATATATATATATGGGAAAAGGTACAATGCGTTTGAGCTCACGATAAGCTCCCATGAGGTCGTGTGTGGGCCCCACCGTGATGCGTGTCGACCATCAACACCGTGCATTTGATGGGTCCCCTTTAAATTATGGGATATCTCAAAAATCAGTATAGGAACTCGGTGGGCCATACCATCTAAAATCATGTGAAGACAGAAAAAAACATATAAAAGCACTTGGTGAGGCCCACCCGAAATTTGCATGCATCTGAAACTTGGTCTGAACCCTCATCCAAGTGGGACACACATAATGGATGGGCTGGATTTGCAAACCACATCTTAGTGGGCCCAACAAATGATTATGAATGTTTTAATGGTGCACGACCCCTCTCCACTTACGTATGTGGTGTGGCCCACACAAATCTGATTGTCTTGATTTTGAGACCTAGGCCCATGATGGAATGGTGCATCCTTCGATGGGGTAGATGTTGAAATGCATCACGGTGGAGCTCGACCTCATGGGATGTTCCCATCAGCTCGAGCGCATAATACCTTTTCCTATATATATATATATATATATATATATATATATATATATATATATATATATATATATATATATATATATATATATATATATGAGAAAAGGTACAATGTGCTCTAGCTCACGATAAGCTCCCGTGAGGTTGAGCTGTGTGGGCCCCACCGTGATGTGTGTCGACCATCAACACTGTGCATTTGATGGGTCCCCTTTAAATTATGGGATATCCCAAAATTCAGCCATATACGGAACTCAGGTGGGCCATACCATCTAAAATCATGTGAAGATATGCCAAAAACATATAAAAGCACTTTGTGGGGCCCACCTGAAATTTGCATGTGTCTAAACTTGGTCTGAACCCTCATCCAAGTGGGACACACATAATGGATGGGCTGGATTTGCAAACCACATCTTAGTGGGCCCAACAAATGATTATGAATATTTTAATGGTGCACGGCCCCTCTCCACTTCTGTATGTGGTGTGGCCCACACAAATCGCGAATTGTCTTGATTTTTGAGACCTAGGCCCATGATGGAATGGTGCATCTGACTGATGAGGTAGATGTTCGAAACACATCATGGTGGGGCCCACACAACTCGACCTCATGGGATGTTCCCATCAGCTCGAGCGCATAGTACCTTTTTCATATATATATATATGGGAAAAGGTACAATGCGCTCGAGCTCACGATAAGCTCCCGTGAGGTCGAGCTGTGTGGGCCCCACCGTGATGTGTGTCGACCATCAACACCTTGCATTTGATGGGTCCCCTTTAAATTTTGGGATATCCCAAAATCACCAGATGAAACTCAGGTGGGCCATACCATCTAAAATCATGTGAAGACATGCCAAAAACATATAAAAGCACTCGGTGGGGCCCACCTGAAATTTGCATGCATCTGAAACTTGGTTTGAACCCTCATCCAAGTGGGACACACATAATGGATGGGCTGGATTTGCAAACCACATCTCAGTTGGCCCAACAAATGATTATGAATGTTTTAATGGTGCACGGCCCCTCTCCACTTCTGTATGTGGTGTCGCCTACGCAAATCACGGATTGTCTTGATTTTTGAGACCTAGGCCCATGATGGAATGGTGCATCTGACTGATGGGGTAAATGTTCGAAACGCATCACGGTGGGGCCCACACAGCTCGACCTCATGGGACGTTCCCATCAGCTTGAGTGCATAGTACCTTTTTCATATATATATATATATATATATATATATATATATATATATATATATATATATATATATATATGGGAAAAGGTACAATGCACTCGAGCTCACGATAAGCTCCCGTGAGGTCAAGCTGTGTGGCCCCACCGTGATGCGTGTCGACCATCAACACCTTGCATTTGATGGGTCCCCTTTAAATTATGGGATATCCCAAAAATCAGCCATATACGGAACTCAGGTGGGCCATACCATCTAAAATCATGTGAAGACATACAAAAATATATAAAAGCACTTTGTGGGGACCACCTGAGTTTTTAATGCTCCTGAAACTTGGTCTGAACCCACATCCAAGTGAGACACACATAATGGATGGGCTAGATTTGCAAACCACATCTCGGTGGGCCCAAAAAACGTCCCATGAATGTTTTAATGGTGCACGGCCCCTCTCCACTTCTGTATGTGGTTGCCCACACAAATCACGGATTGTCTTGATTTTTGAGACCTAGGCCCATGATGGAATGGTGCATCTGACTGATGGGGTAGATGTTCGAAACGCATCACGGTGGGGCCCATACAGCTTGACCTCATGGGACGTTCCCATCAGCTCAAGCGCATAGTACCTTTTTCCTATATATATATATATATATATATATATAGAAAAGGTACAATGCGCTCGAGCTCACGATAAGCTCCCGTGAGAAAGCTGTGTGGGCCCCACCGTGATGCGTGTCGACCATCAACACCGTGCATTTGATGGGTCCCCTTTAAATTATGGGATATCCCAAAAATCAGCCATATACGGAACTCAGGTGGGCCATACCATTTAAAATCATGTGAAGACATGCCAAAAACATATAAAAGCACTTGGTGGGGCCCACCTGAAATTTGCATGCGTCTGAAACTTGGTTTGAACCCTCATCCAAGTGGGACACACATAATGGATGGGCTAGATTTGCAAACCACATCTCAGTGGGCCCAACAAATGATTATGAATGTTTTAATGGTGCACCGCCCCTCTCCACTTCTGTATGTGGTGTGGCCCACACAAGTCACGGATTGACATGATTTTTGAGACCTAGGCCCACGATAGAATGGTGCATCTGACTGATGGGGTAGATGTTCGAAACACATCACGGTGGGGCCCACATAGCTCGACCTCATGGGGCGTTAAAATCAGCTTGAGTGCATTGTACCTTTTCCATATATATATATATATATATATATATATATATATATATATATATATATGGGAAAAGGTACTATGCGCTCGAGCTAAAGCAGATCGTCCGTACGGTCGAGGCCGATGTGGGCCCATCGTGATGGTTTCGAAAATCTACCCCCTCGGTCGGATGCACCATTCCATGGGGGTCCACACGGTGAAAATCAAGTCAATCCGTGACTTTTGTGGGCCACACCATGTATGGAAGTTGAGAGGGGTCATGCACCATTGAAACATTCAAAACCATTTGTGGGGACCTTCGAGACATTTTTTAATGATCAACACCGTCCATCATGTGTGTCCCACTTTGTAATTTTAGACTAAGTTTCAGGTGGTATCCAGTGGGGCCCACCAAGTGCTTTTATATGTTTTTGCATGTATACTTATGTTTTTCAATGGTATGGCCCACCCGAGTTACGTGGACGGCTGATTTTGGGTCGTGTGGGCCACCTGGCTCGTTCATCTAGTAGACATGTGGATCTTCGAACGGCATCACGGTGGGGCCCACACAGTCGACCTCACGGACGACCGCTTTACGCGAGCGCATAGTACATTTTCCCTATATATATATATATATATATATATATATATATATATATATATATATATATATATATATCCAACTCGTCTGAGTTGCACCACACTGGTCCTGGCTGACTCACCCAGGACCGACTGAGCTGGCCTTTGCCAAGTCTTTAAACCATGATCTAGACTATTCAATACGTGAAGCCTACTCCACATGACGTTTAATAGTAAACACAAACTTAGCAGATCATCCCAACCATCCAATTTCGTCCATGGAATTTAGATGGTTGATATTTGATCATGATTCTTTTTAAACCGTCCTTTTGATAGACACCACTTAGACACGACCATCTCATCAGCTCAAATTTCTGCCTCCATCAAAGCATAACCACATTCCATACGGCCTGGATTAATGTGCATGCACACCACATATACCACTTACATGCACGCAAGGGTGAGTGGGTCCAAAATCATGTACGGTTCCGACTGTCCGGCCTTAGGTTTGGGCCAGTAGGCTCGGCCCATCCTTTAAAAAAAAAAAAAAAAAAAAAAAAACTTTGCTCATCCAGGATCCGATAATATCAGTATTTCTGGTCGGGTCCAATTGTTTGTGGGTCCCATTCCAAAAAATTCCCATAAGGTAAATCCTAACGCTTCAATTAGTGGCCAGTGGAGTGTTGTATAGTAACCCAACTATGGTCAACATACAATCTAAAAAGGCTTAAGATTCAATGGCTATGATCTTCCGGTCCCAGGGATTTCTGGTGGATGGGTGTCCATGGTGGGCCCATAATTTCAGCAATTTGTATCACTGGCCCACCTTTACAAACTAAAAATGCATATAAATTTTCTCCGTGTAGCGCATGATGAGGTTTGCTAGGCCCACTTGAAACCTCTATTCATTCACCTTCACAAGTGGCACACGTGCCAACCTGGCACCTGTGTAGCGCATCCTAGCCATGTGAAAGGTCTGTCTCACCATTAAAATTATCCGTACCAGAAACCAACCAGGTCCACTCATCAGTAAAACCACAAGATTACCAATGGTCCACAATCGACATACGTGTGGCACACCACCACCGTTCATTTCAACGTGTTCCCACCTTACGCACAAACCAGATGTCTAACACATATGCTAGGCTGGCACATGTGCCACGTGTAAAGCTACCGTGGATAGGGGTGCCCGTGGGGCTAGGAAACATCTTGTATGGCACCGCCATCAGTATCTTGTTCCACTACACCCACCTTTACATGCTCAACACGTGCAAGCTCGATTAGTGTGTGGGAAATCCCACTCATACATAAAGTGCTCCCACTGCGAAGATGACCCAAACCAAAAATCAGGCTCCTCCACTCATCAACTACGTCACACAAGAAATAGACCGTTTAAAACCAAACTTGAACGGTCCACATTCCAGCTCCACTTTCTGTCCTCCTGATTTCTAGATTGGTCCGATCTTCTTCAATAGTCATCTTCACACTGGGACCCACCTTATGTACGGCTCAGATGTCCCACACACTCAACAGATTAACACATGCCCTACCAAAAATGCTTAAAAGAGTAGATACAGATGTGGACCACCAAACCTATTTGAACACAACTATAAAGAAGCTCACGAGCCATTCCACCTACATTGGCTCAACCACCCCCTTAAACTCACCTCACCAACGGTCCCAACGCCCAATATATCTAAAAATGTGATAGTCCCTTTTTTCATACTTTCTTACGGTGGTTTTACTTATTTCGCATTTCAGTGCTCCCACATTAGCATTGCATACAAAAATAAACCCCTTGACAACATTGAAGTTCTTCAAGTTGGAAACAATCTTCAATCTTATGGAAGAACCATGTACTACGAAGAAATGTCGTCATGATGGATTGGACTTCGACGCGCCGCTTATATCGACAAGACGTTTAGGTGGGTTAGAAAAGACATGCGAATTGGACGTGCAAATAACTTGGAGCGATACGCCTAGACGGGTCCCATTTTTGTGGGAGAGAGTTCCTGGCGAGCCTAAGATCACCGAAAATGGTTTGTATAGTGAGGAACAGATGCCTCCGCCTAAGTTACCACCGGGTCGATTACGGTCTTCTAATAAAGACTGCAATCGTGATCGTTTCAATGAAAATGACAGTAACGATGATGATGATGATGATGATTTATTTTCGGATGCAATGGATATGATCTCATTGTCTGAGTCGTTGGACATGCATTGTGGTACAAGTCAATTAAGTGGACTCGGCGGTCTTGATTCCAAAGCGGTCGAATTGTGCGGCGACCAGTCGCCGAATTTCATCATGAGTCGGTTTCTTCCGGCCGCTACTGCATTGGCGTCTTCGTCGACTCTCATCGCTTCGAAGAACTCGAATGGAAGGCCTTCTCCACGTCGCCATGGCATGAAGAAGGAAATAGCAAAGTCGGCATCGAGTTATCAATTATCGACGAGCAAGATCGTAGGAGAATGTGGTGGGCCTCATGGTGCGGTTCGGGCTTGCTCGCCATCGAAGGCTTGTGGGCTCATGTTCTTCTTCCCATGGAATCTAAAGCATGCGCTTTGCAGATTGAAAAGCCAGATTCCAAGGTGTTCTCCTCGTCTGAAGCTTAAGGGTGATGTTGGACGGGCAGATGTAGTTAAACGTGGTAATGGGTCGAGCCGTGCTGGTGTTTGATTGGCCCAGTCTATTTCTTTATTGGGCCTAAAAAGCCCAGGTCCTACCCATATAAGACATAAGCGGACCCGATCAGGCCTCTTAAGGAATGTTGTTGAGTCTTGGTTGACTAATTTATTATTTGGGCTTGATATTGGGTCTGGGCCCAATAAATGGGGGAAGTTTCAATTCGATCTGGCCCAGAAACCTGATGAGACACTGAAAGAAGAGTCCATAAAGGAGTGATGATATGCAAAAGCAGTGATCTCGTCCGTTGGATGGTGCAGAAATCCATCGGAGAATTTCAGTATATGATCTGTTCTTGAATCTAGCATGTGGGGACCTCTCTCGGTTCGAGTCTTCTGAATCTTGACCGTCGGATCATGGGTGAGTTCTCTCCCTCGAAGTGGTTATTTTGCGTATTGTAGATGAATTGTACATTTGTAATTGCAGATGACTCATGTTATAATGGGAACGTAAGATGCAAGGTATGGTGATTATTAAGTATTATTCGTGGTGAACCTGCATATGAGTAATTGACACCGTTAAAGAGGTTGGCCCCACCAGTAGTAGGCCATGGGCAAAGTATAAGTCGCCAAAAAAGATCCTGGCCATTCAATCTATATGTGGATAAAATCATGGAATAGTGGATGGTTTACATTAAAGTTCATTTTCGAATGGTCATGGTCATCTTTACAAGAGATGAGAAATGCTCTATGGTGCTCCTACTTAAGTCGCGACACTTAGACAATCCAATCCATTGATCCAGACTGTTCATTAGGTTTATTGCACATTTTATGGGCCACCAAGCAAATACCACACTGATCTGACAAATATATCCATTTGATCAGTGCCCTTTAATATGGACGATCAAGATTATTTACATGAAAATAGGTTCAATCAACAACTTGATCCATCTATTTGTTAGGACCTATCGTGGATTGCTTATGATTCTAAGTAATCATTTATGTTAGACAATTGCAACCCTCTCATTCATGGTTTGGAAAAAAAGGATGGTTATAGAAAATAAGGCCAAATCAAGGATAGATTGGATCATCTGGTCCGCACACTCTTTTATGTTGTTCTATGAAATATCTTCTGGACTTAATGTACAGTTCAGATCGATGGAATGGACTGTTCAAGTAAATAGATGAAACTAGGAGCACCATAAGAGAATTTTGGGAAGTCCCTATTTAGAGCTGGGATCGAGTCAAGTCGGGCGAGTTAGGGCTGACTTGACTCGACTCGATCTGACTGGATACTGAAGTCTAGCACTTGACTCGATCTGGTTTTGAAATAGGACTGACCCGAACTCGATCTGACTGGATACCGAGTCCAGCATGCTTGACTTGATCCGAGTCGGTTTGAGTTTGGATTGGGCGAAGCTTACTCGGTTGGGACCGACTCACCCATTCAGTTCGGGTCAAGTCGGATCGGAACGGAACGAAACTAACGAGTCAAGTTAGCAGGATCGAGTCATCCAGTGCCCACCTCTACCCCTATTCATGGTTTCTATCAAGATTCTTCCATATTTATAGATTTTTTTTAAAAAAAAAAATTGAAAAAGTTGTAGTAAATTAATTTAATATTTTATTTTAAAATTTATACACTCAATATACATTGGGTTGGGAGTAACTGCAGCACTACAAAACCCATTCCTACATGAGAGAAAAGCATGGCCCACTTTAAATAATCTTATCCCTTCATCAATGCCAATATTCATTCATTTGCATCTCTGTCATTGGAAAAATCATATTTTCATTGGACTTTATTTGAAGAAAACAAGATCTGATTCAGGCCAAACCCAGCATGGTTCATATCAGCTTCAGGTTCTTGGTTTTTTTTTTTTTTTTAAATTTTAATTTAATTTAATTTATTTTTAACAGGCCCACTTTTTGTAATCATTGAATCCTCCAGCCTGATGTGATTTTTCTCTATCATCGTAACATGCAATCGAAGATGAATTCATATGATCCCCATGCATATCCAGGCGTTCTCTAGCCCATGCTATTGTCTTCTGGGCCCATAATAGGGAGATTCACCATGCCCTAGAAAATCCTTCAACAAGATATTCCCATCTTTTCACTCTTGGACCTACGAATAGGTTGGTTAAAAAGGATAAATGAAGCAATGGTCCACATTCATCAAATGTGCACATCTGCTAACTCTTACAATCTTGGAAGAGTTTGTTTTGGCCTCCATCGCAACTCAAGATTACAGCATCTACCTAGTGAGGCCCACTTGCTGCGATGGTCCACTGATCAAAACAGTGAATGTTCTGGATTCTATGTTGTACTTACGATCACAATCTAACCGTTCACTGAGTTTGGATGGATTTTAGAACGTTGAAAATATACTTCTTAGTGGCTCACATTCAACTCCAAAGATTCACACGTTAAAATGATCACTAAAGCGTGGTTATCAGATAATAGCTTATGGTAGCACCGTTCAAATCATCAGACCATCTCTGCATATGCAGACCCAATGCGTACTGTACCATCAATCCGGAGCAACAAAAATCTATAATTCCTCCTCCATCTCTGCATATGCAGACCCAATGCTTACCGTAAATCAGACCCACTTATACCAACAAAAATCTACAGATACCATGCATATCCTCACCTTCAGGAATCTATAATTCCTACCAATTGAAATCAGAACGTTGGATATTTTCCTCGAATAAAAATGAGAAAGAAGGAGAGCAACATATTCATTATTCATTGGAAAATGGATACCGTTCTCATAGTTTTAAGGGCAGTCGTCACAACGGTCGATTCATTATCATTGTCTTACAAAATTGGCAGGAGAGACATAAGCTAAGTTGCCTTCAAAAATGAAAAAAAAAAGAGAGAGAGAGAGAGAGAGAAGACAACGCTCAATATATATATATATATATATATATATAGGAATACATTCCCACTATAATTTCTATTCCCCCTGTGGGGCCAAATTGCCTTCTTAGGGTTTAGAGGGCGGAAATGCTAGCACCCTCCATCAATGAAAATGTGTGACCAAATTGCCTTGTTACGGTTTAGAAAGCGGAAATGCTAGCACCCTCCATCAATGAAAATGTGTGACCAAATTGCCTTGTTAGGGTTTAGAAAGGGGAAATGCTAGCATAGAAACTGCCCCCTAACTCCTTGTATCACCCATTGGAGATTTCAAAGGGACTTCTTGCATGCAATCCCACGTGCGGTCCCCCATCTATATAAAGTATAATTATAATTATAATTCTGCACGGGATTCAGAGTCGTCTTTCGCACTGTCTTTTGCACTGTCAGTGATTGAAGTGTCCTCATGATTAGGTGACAAGACGGATTCCTGGGCTTCAACCTCTTCACCTAAAACTCTTGCAGTGAACTGTCTTGCCTCTGTATCAAGATCCGGCCACTCAGAAACTATTCTTTTGGCACCCTGTTAGGAAGAAGAGGAAATGGAAGAAGACGGCATATGCTTGTAAGGGTGGTTGGGGAGAGTATGAATGGAAATTTAGAGAGAGAGAGAGAGAGAGAGAGAGAGAGAGAGAGACCTGAAGTTTGGGCTCCTTCGTCATGGGATTGTTGCAGAGATCAATGGTCTTCGCCTTGGACTTTGTGACGTTCCCACACCATGACTCACACCAGAGCCATTCTGGGGGGAGAGAAAATATGGGTACCGTATGCTGAGCGTAATTGGGAAGATCCTGAAGAATATGAAATGTTATTTCCAATTTTCAACTGAATTTAAGAGGAAAATAGCAATAACATAATAATAAACAAACATAAGTTCAAAAACTGTAAAACTCAACTCGGATGTCCAGCCAGGTACGGTCGACTGGAAGGCTTGGCTCCAGTGTATTTGCGAATATTTTTTTGAGACAATGCTGTAAGGACGCCTATGTTTTGGTTGAATTCCAAAAGAAAGCCTGCTTTTAAATTCTTTCCTAAAGCCCGCCAAAAGTTTCTACCATTAGCCAAAAAAGGACCGTATGATATAACTATATTTTTTAAAAGACGTTTTTACCCTCTAAGCGAAAAAACATCTCTAGCGCCGAATTCACGAAGCTCCCAACCCTATCTCTCTCCCCCCACCCCCAATATCACTGGTTGCGGACTCCCTGAGAAAGGAAGTTCCTGCACTGGGAAGTTAGGTGGGGTCCACTGTGATGTCTGTGAGTAATCCACCCTGTCCATCCATTTTGCGAGCTCATTTTAGGACATACAACCAAAATGAGCCAGATTGAAGACTCAGGTGGGCCACACGAGAGGGAAAACTGGGAAAAGAAATGCCTACCTTTGAAACCTTCCTAGGCTCCACTTTGCTGTTTATATGCCATCCAAACCGTTTATAAGGTCATTACCACTAGCATGAGCTGAAAACGCAAAATACCTTATCCCGATACAAAACTTTTGTGGCCATACGTATATTTCAATGGTGTTCATTTAATCCCCAATGTTTCCTCTCGTGTGGCCCACTTCAGTCTTGGATTTGGCTCATTTTTTGTCTTACTGTCCTAAAATGAATTCGCAAAACGGATGAACAAGGTGGATATCTCACAAACATCATGGTGAGCCCCACCTAGCTTCCCTGCCCTGGAACTTTCTAGGAAAGCCTTTTGCAGGAAATATGTGGGAGCTGATTAGGTGAGACCCCGAATCCATCGAGGTGGGTGGGACCCTTGACTGTGGGGCCCACTGTGATGCATGCAACTACATCCACGCCGTGCATCCGTATTGAAAGCTCCTTTTAGGGCATGATCCAAAAAATGAAGCAATTCCAAATCCTATATGGACTATAGTACAAGAAATAGTGGTGATTGACCATGAAAAACTTCTTGTGGGTCACAAAAGCTTTGGATCAAGATGATATTTGTGTGGTCTCTTCATCTAGGTGTTTTGCGACCTTATCAATATGTTGGATGGCAGATAAACATTCCGGTGGAATCTATCAAGTCTTTAATGGTGGGGATTCCATCACGGTTGTTTCCTTGGTGTGGTCCACCTAAGATTTGAGTCAGCTTCATTTTGTAACTATGCCCTAAAATGAGCTTTCAAAATGGTTGGACGGTGTGGATTTAAGGCACTTGCATCACTGTGAGCCCCACAGTCAAGGTCCCACCCACCTCAATGGATCCAGGGTCTCGCCTAATCCGCTCCCGTAATCTACGTTCGTTTGGTTCTAGTTTTGGCTAGTGACGCTGCCAATAGCCACGTAGCTACTAGTCAGTGCTATGTAGCCCCACCATGATGTGTTATATTCATGTCATCCATCCATTTTTAAAGATCATTTTGAGGCTTGAACCCAAAACTGAGGTAGATCTAAATCTCAAATGGACCACACACCACAGAAAATAGTAGTGATTGAATATCCACCATTAAAAACCTCCTAAACCCACTGTAATGTTTATTTGACATCCAACATGTTGATTAGGTCATACAGACTGGGATGAAGGGAAAAAACAAATATCGGCTTGATCCAAAACTTTTGTACCCCCAAGAAGTATTTAATGGTGGGGCATTCAATCAACATTGTTTCCTGTAGTATGGTCCACTTGAGATTTGGATCTATCTCATTTTTGGGCTCATGCAATAAAATCATATGGAAAAATCGATGGACGGAGTGGATGAAACATATACATCGTGGTGAGGCCCACGGAGCGGATTAGGTGGGTTCCCGTCCTCACCCAAGACAGTGCGGCACTTACCGTAGGGCATTATCCAAAAAATCAAGCAAATCCAATTATCAGGTGGACCATACGATAGGAATCAGCGATGATCGACCACCTTATCATTAAAAACTTCTTACGGTGCACCTTAAACTTTTCGTAGTTTTTATTTGCCATCCAATATGTTGATAAGGTCACATAAGCTTGGATGAAGGGAAAAACAAATATAAGCTTGATTTAGAACTTTTGTGGCCCGTTAATCGTCAGTCACCATTGTTTCCTATGCTATGGTCCATCTGAAAATTGGATCTGCTTCATTTTTTGAATAGTGCCCTAAAATGATTTGGTAAAACAGATGAATGACATGGACACATAATACATATATCAAGGTGGGCCCCATGGTAAGGGTCGCACCGTCTTGGTAAGTCCAGGGTCTCACCTAATCCGCTCTCTGGTTCCGGGGCCGCAACCAACTAGTGCTCCTCCATCACAACCTTCCCACTAGAGTTTCGAAAGTTGTGGGCCCCATTATGATGTATGTGATATATCAACTCAGTCCATCTATTTTGTAAGATCATTTTAGGGCATGGGCCCAAATATGAGGAAGATCCAAATCTCAAGTGGACCACACCATAGGAAACGGAAGGGATTGAATGCCTACCCTTGATAACTTCCTGGAGGCCAAACAAATTCGATGGAAAAAAAGAACTATAGTAGGTCCTTAATTTAGGTCCAAGTTACCTAATCAACAGATTGGATAGCATAAAAAGAATTACAGTGGGCGGCTTTATTTGTTAATGGTAGGATTTAATTGTCATTGTCAAGGTATTCCATAACGGTAATGGTGGACATAACGACCACCACCGTTACCTTTACGATATGGGTTGTAATGGTTGTTACAGCCCCTGTAACGGTTGTTACGGCCTCTTTTGTTATTGAAAGAAAAAATCCGAAAAACCTGTATCTGCTTCGTAACGTTGAAATTTTTTCTTTTTCAAAAAACTTGTATGTCCCATAACAGACCATTCAGGGCTGTTATGGCCTTTACAATGGGCGTACCTGGCCGTTAACGGCGCTTACAAGTCATTTTTCCTTAACAGTTGTTACAGCCGTCAGTACCTTGTAACGTGTAATGGTTGTCACCTTTACCTTTACATAACGGCCTTTACGGCACACTATGGCCACCTGTTAACTCTTGTGGGCTCCACATGAGATTAGCCTCTTTTTCATTTTTGGGCTTCATGCCCTGAAATAATAATCCATGAAGGATGGCTGGCGTGGATTAAACAAATGCATCATTGTTGGGGCCCACGGTGTACTCCACGGTTAGAGTCGATTCGGCCACCTTGCACAAGAAACAAAGGGTAAAAGGGGCATAACCGTCATTTTGAAATATAATAGACGAAATTCTATGACCACTGTTAGTCAAACGCAAAAGGAGTGGTTTTTTGCCAATTTTCAAAACCTTAGGCGCGTTTTAGGAAAGAGTTTAAAAGCAACCATTTTTATTTTTTTATGGGAATTCAACCAAAACATAGGTGTTTGTATGGCATTGTCTCTATTTTTTTTCTCACTATCTTTAATTTTCTTTTCCTTTATTTGCATATGGATCTTTTTCCTCCTATGGTAACGGAAAAGCTACATATGAGGATGTACAAATTTTCCTGTATAAAAGGTCTCCCTAGCATACTTCTCTATGATGCCCTGGCATTCTATTAGTGTATGCTGTCATCAACTCTTTCTTGGTAATGGAAAGGTTGGAATTAAAGCATGGTTTAATAAATTCGAATCACCATCTCATAAATACAAGAAACGTAAAACATTTCAGATGAAAAAAGAAGTCGATGGAGTCAAGATATGATAAAAACTCTTACCTGATCAAGATTCGATAGACTATTTGGATCCTTGCTGAGAGTCTCATAGAATACCCTTAGATTGTCACCTGCTGCAGTTTGTCGGAATTTCATCAAATCGACAACATACAAAGCACTGTAAAAAGCACACCTCATTAGAAATCTGGGAATCAGTCATAATAAAGTCTAAAAAGCTGCCACCCAATATTTGAAAAGGTAACTGCAGACCTTATATGATATGGCTTCCCCCGTAAATGGTCCTTCCAAAAGCCCTTTTAAAGAAAAATAATAGAGAAAATAAGACAGCAGTGATGTTCAAATGATAGCATGTTCAATTAAGGATAAAAGAGTGATGCTTTCTCGAAACAAATATAAGCACTGATAATATATATTTTTTAAAATAAAAAAGGAATCAGAAATCTGACTTGTCTCCAAAATCTGTAGCCATCCATGTCCTTATTGTTGTCACAGAAAGGTGTATATGCAAGAGGTCTTCCTTTTATATCCATGTCGTAGAGTTCTCCCATGTCTGCCCTAACTACCTGATCTGCATCAACAAATATGACCTGCAGACAGACACCAGCAGAGTAAAGAACTTGGAAATTCTATAAACAATGTGATATGCAAATGATATTATACTATTAACACGAAGTGAAATGGAAGTGTAAAGAATATGGTGTTATCGAATTCTGCTACCTAATAGAAGTGACTCACATACTGATTGTTAGAGTATACGATACTATAGCATACCCGCGGAGTAGTCAAGTGTTCTAAGAGCGTGTATGAAGCTGTGTGGTAATTCAAAGTACTGTACTGGATATATTAATACCTTTTTTATGATTCTCTCTTTCCATTGTAAGCTATTCTTTGTAACTGTATGATATTATAAATACGAGAACTCTTCCAAAGAACAGGTGGTCTCTCCCCTTCTCCATCTATATTCAATTCTTCCCCTCACCGATTTCTAAGTGGTATCAGAGACATCTGATCCATTCCGGGTTTTTTTTTTCCCTTTCCTTTCCTCTCCATTTCCCTAATTTCTTCTTCCCTATTCTTTCCCATGTTCTTTTGAGGGCTTATTGATCCCCCTTTCTCCTCTTATATACCTGTATGATGATGAAAGAAGCATAACAATGCATCCATCATCACAATACATGAATTCCCATGGATTTCAATGACTGTATAAAGTCCTTAGACGCCCCAGATCTGGAAGAGGTATCTCCCACAAATCTACATTTCTTAGATCTGGAAGTGCGGCAGTCTCTTTTTTTTTTTTTTTTTTTTTTTTTTCCTTTTTTTCTTTTTGCTTCAGGGTCCACCAGAAATAGCATAGCCCTCTTCCGGATACATATACAGAGCTGGTTTCATGTCTGGCAGCCATCTCAACACCAAGAGACATTTCCGATGGCATCTAAAGTGCCAGAATCCATTTCCAGTAGCTTTTCCAGAGCTGGCATCTATTTCCAGAAGCTTTCTTATCATCAAGTACTACAGCTTTATACACACTTTTTAATGCTTCACTACTCAGGAGGAACACTACAGTACTGTATACTCCGATACTGATAAATAAATAAAAAGGAAAAGAAAAAAGTAAAAGAGAGACTGGAATACCTTCTCCAAGGAAAGTGGAAAAATAACATCAAGAAATAAAATTTTGTATGCCCAAATTATCCGCTGCTTCTCTTTCTGTTTATGTAACCAGGTTGGCCACTTGTAGGTTATAAGCTCATACTCAAATCCATACTCATGTGCCATGTGGGGTATAACATCCTGCACAAAGAGTTGAAAACCAGAGTCTATCAGCTTGTAAGCTCAGAGACGTTTTGAAAATTAAAGGTATGCATAGAACTGGAGTAAACCACACCTTAAACTGAGGAGAAAGATAGTTCTTAATAAACCAAAACTTCACTGGTCGATTAGTGTTCTTAAGAACACTCAGTATCATGATTTTGAGGAAGCGTTCATACCTGAAAAATGTAATAGTAAAAAAAAAAAATATTCATACAATAGAACTCTTAATTCTCTAACAGCATCAAAGACATAGTTATCACAAGAAAATAATAATAATAATGATACATACATACATTAAAAATAGAAGATGCTTAAAAATAAAATGGTCAATGTTTTTTTTTTTTTTCTTTTTTCTTTTGAAAGGTAAAGAATATATTAAAAGAAAGCCAAAAGCCAAAGAATACAAAGAAGAAATATAAACAGAAACAAAAACCAGAAAACCTCCTAATAGGGGTCCCAACCCCCTAAAAGGGAGAACAAATAATGAGAATCCCAATCCCCTAACAGGGAGAACATCTTACCAACAGCTGCCAGGGGGGCTAAAGCAGTGGTTGTTCAGTTCCCCCCCCCAAATGGACCACAAGGCAGCAAGCATAACTAGCCTCCACTTTTTCCTTACATTGGCCGCTGGCATTCTGGTGTGACAAGACCTATATACCTCCCATGGTGTTGGGCATAACCCAAGAGATGTGAAAAAATTGCAGAATGCTGGCCCATATCTCCTACGCTTCCAAATCCAATAGCAAAATTTCATGTATATGATCTGGATGTTAGGGTTGTCCAGTAGTTTTATTCCCAGGGCCTATAATTTAGGCAGTCTGGAATCTGGATTAGATATAGATGTATGCCACCTGCGTGGTAATGCCTGCATGAATATTAGCTACTATACTCCCCCAGGGTATGTACTTCCTTTATATTAAGGAAGTGGATTTCTTCCTCTTGGTGGATTTCTTGTTTCAACTCCACTTGGTATTGCTCAAACCAGCCAGTTCCCCAGCATGAGTAAAGGACGAGGTCAATATCAGGAGAGTGTAGACAGCCTTCAAATGCTCGGCAGGCAGTCATGAGAATTTCTATCAAAATAGGATTCCTAAAGCTAACCCCAAACAGCTGCAAAAAGGCTATGACAGTGATGGTATACATATAAGGTTGTAGCAAATAGACAAAAAATGTCCATAAGACTGATTGCTTCAGAACTGAGGTCATGCCAAAAACAGCTCAGATTTAGGTTATGGGAAGTGGCATCAAGCAAGAGCAATAAAAAAAGAAAGAAAATAAGCTACATTAGGATCCAAGGTGTGAATGAGCCGGATGATTCCAAAGTGAGGTAACCTAATGTCACAGATTTGTCAATTCCTAGCCCCCTCGGCCATGTGACTTGCACAATCCCATAATGCTATTTGAGTCAACCTCATATATATCCACAACAGAAAACTATGCATGAGAACTAAGCTAAGATGCTAGAGAACATCAATGAGTGAGAAAGAAGTATTGCAGCCAGATGAGAATGTTAGAATTCCAAGTCCCAAATGAGGAGAGCTCACCAATATATAGACATGAAAACCTTGTCGTATCTTACATCAATGGCATGGATTGCACCACTTTGGATTCATCCAACAATCCAGAAACCTCTAGACCTTCTTAACATGTCTGGCTACAATACTTTCTAGAGAGGTCAATAATCATCCAAAGATCTCCACACTGTACTAGACTCTCCCACTATGTACAAACCTCATTACAGTGTACATGCAGAGACAAATATGGCCAAGTCCATGGAAAACTTCCTTGTCCCGGACACTAAAGCAAAAGAAATCATGCAACTATGAACAAGATAAAGATGGCTTAGGAGTAAAAACTTGAAACTAAGATACGACAAGTGCATGTCTTCCTTCTATATTCCTTTTTGCTTCCATTTTAGCATCGTTGATTGTATACATTCCTTCTATATTCCTCTTTGTTTCCATTTTAGCATCAATTGTTTGTATACACTCTTTTTTGTTGAGAACTTCATGAATCTTCTAAGTTCTACCCAAGGTACCACTCCTACTCCCACGAAGATGAGCATGGGGATCAATAAGGGATGTCGACAAGCAGGCCAGGGGCCGGTCAGGATCCAAGCGAGACCCAAGAATACAAGGCCCAAGCTCAAGCCCTACCCAAATACAACTCTCCTTATTTTTTAATCACTTTCTTCCACCTCATTGTGACTTTTCATAATCTAATGATGAGGAAGAATGGTGCATTGGTACTTTTGGCTATTGGACAAAGGTACACTGGTTTTTTGTCCTCATTAAGGTCAATAGCAATTTTAGGTACATCCATTTTTACTTTAATTTTTTAAGGGTGACAACTTTATTAATCAGACCAGCAAAGCCAAAAAAAAATACAGAAAACAGAAAAAAGAGAGAATGAAACAAACAAACTGAAAATTGCAAAGTCCTTAAGGGGATCAAGCATTAGCCCACTCTATAACAGAAGAATGAGCCTTCAGAAAAACACCCCTCAGAGTGCCGCATTTGTCTTGGAAGCATCTGTTGTTTCTTTCAGCCCAAAGTGCCCAAAGACCAGTAAGAAGGAATAACAGCCATCTCCCTCTGCAAGTGGAAACCAGCCCGACCATGTGCCATTGAACATAAAAATCCACTATAATTGCGGGAACACCCAGCACAAACCGAAGATACCCAAAATGCTGTTCCAAACCTCCAAAGAGAGAGCAGTGAATAAAGAGGTGACTCATTGATTCTTCCTAGCCCTAACATAATGACACACATTAACATAATGGACATGCATTAACATAGAGTGATTGTAAGCACTCTATTCCAGCTTGTGAGCCACACAAAAGCTGCCACCTTAGATGAAGCGCAGGTATAGATATTTGACCGAGAACCTGCCTGACTTCGAGTCAAGCCAACAAACGGAGTCACTCTCATTTGATGGCAATACACCCAGGAGTTGCTTTAGAAGGGCTAGCAGTTCCTCAATCTCATCTCCACAAACAATTGAGGCCAAGCCCCTCCAGAAGCATTCAATACAAAATACTGATGTACAGTGGAGTCTTAAGTACATTGCCACCTGAGCCAAATGAGGATAAAGATCCTCCAATTTCCTATCCCCCAGCCATATATCCTTCCAAAATCTGACCCCCCGACCTCTTAGGTTTATGACACTGAATGAAAGAATCAGACTCTTCTTCCAGCTCAAATATTTCCAAAGCATTTTTTAAAAAAGTTCCAATAATATCTCCCGAGGCATCCAAGGTTCATACTGAATCTTAGTCATAAATGGAAAAAAAGAAAAGAAAATAAGCAATACTAGGAATAGAAAGCAAAAAAAAATTAGCCAAACTTGGGTACTGAAAAATGTTGAGATTCCAAAGTAGAAAAAAATGGCCTTAGAGAAGGTTGGACAGCTCTATACTGACCCGACCGTGATTGTCAAAGTCTGATCAGAAGCACCACAGATTCACAAACAATAATTCTTAGGAACTTGTGCTTATAGTCTATATAATGTGGCAAAAAAACATTGAACCCAAAAAAAATACAAAGGAAAAGAGTTCAGTAGAGATCAAACACTTACAAGTGTCCAGAAGCAATTGAGAATATGTTAACCCTTTCCCCATCTCTCTCAATTTTACCACCATCCTGGAAAACCGGGATGTTAGCCAACTTCTTAGACAAGAAACAGATAGGATGGCCTTAAGACTAAATTCTGGTGGACACACGATGTCAAAAATACCACAAAAAGTAATAGAACGTACTATGAGTTTCAAAAAGGAATGCATGATAAAGGCATACCCCATTAGACAACCCATGATAAAGACATTGTATAAGGAATACTAAGAATAATTAGTAAGACAGGATTTTAACATTTTAAGAGAGAAACAAATCATGTATTGGTCCATTGTTTTTTAATGGTTTTTGTGTATGTTTTTTGTATCAAAAATCAAGAATGCTATTGTAATTAATTAGGTATTCTTGGTTAATGCTGGGATCTATTGTTGCTCTTTTGGAGGCATTGCTGGTGGGGTTTAATTAAAGAAGTACGAAAGCAGTATGGAAACAGTGTTTCATAGCTAACCTGTGGGCAATGTGGAAAGAGAAAAACAATAGGACATTCAAAAATTGAAACAGGACTCTTCACCGGGTAATAGAAAAAAATAAAATAAAATTGAGAAACTGAGTAGTTGGGAAAATTTCTCAAGGCTTCACAAACTATAGGAAGGAAGATTTCTATAGGAATTGGGAGTACATCTTGATATAGCGAGTGTGTGATGGTTTGTGGTTCCACCGTGAGTTGTATTATTTGGGTTTTCAAGCATTTTCCAACAAATTCTCTTATCGGTTAAAAAGGAGTATTGTGCATCTCACAACCAAATCTAAAAGATCTCTAATTCCTATAATGCTTCCCAGTTAACATGTGATTGCCACTTAGTCACATTAAAAGATAGAATTTAGTACAGCAGAAAAAGAGATTAATTATTTAAAGGAAAACAGACTAATGCCAACCACCCATCGGTTGCATTAAATGTGAAATATAAACAAAATACTATGATAGAGTGACAAATCCACCCTCCGCATAGAAGGCCAAACTAATGAAGAAATGTATCCTTCCAAAAGTACCCTTAAAGGAAACAATGCTACTTAGATGTATGCTCGAAACCCCCCATCAAGAACCAATAAGTAACTAAATGACATGTTAATGATAAAAATGAGATACAACACATTTTTAAGGTCTCACTTGACAATATTTCAATTGAATGTGATCATAGTTAGAGTGAAGACCTCAATTTTGTATCTAATTGTTCATTTATCAAACCACATTTGAAATCTTTCCACAATTATAATAAGAGTAAAAGTCAATAAGATTCAAAATTTTGTGAAAGAATGCTGGAAGCGCATTGGAGGGTAGATCACTCCATGAATTAGGCACCACATAAATGCAAGGAAGATCAATATGCAACGATATTCAAATGAGTGGCAAAAGGAAAAGGATTGGGGGAAAATTTAAGAATGATCAAACCATGCATAATACAAGAAAGGCATAAGAAATTAGATCAAGCAGCAGATAAATTTCCTGTAAATTTAGAGTAATCACACTAACAACCTTTGTATGCATGTATGAAAAAAGAATGAGAGGAAGACATAAAAGGACTTGGATTGAAGTGGAAGGCAGTCTATTCACTAAACAAGCTTAAGTCCTTGGATAAGATTGATTGGAGAAATAGATTTCACAAAGCTGACCCGAATCAATGCGAGAAGGGTGGTATGATGATGGTGACACTATCTATCGTGGTGACCGTGTTTCCTCAGTTGTCTGGAAATATTTAACTATTGAAAAACATTTTTATGCCTCAAGTGTACACATGTGATAGATCTTGTCTTTAAATGGAATCCAATTGGCTGTTGGTGATAGGTCCCTTGGCCCCAATCGGATGATGTTAAACTCCCTATATAGCATGCTAGCATGCCAACCAATCAGGACAACATAGCCATGTGGTTGTACGCAAAATTCAATATGCATGGTATATGGAGTTTGAGTTGATTGGACTTTTAGAGGGTAATAATTAAATAGCCTTATGGATCAATAATGTCAATAATGTAGGGGCATTTTCACACCGGGCTCGAGCGAGATGGCCTGTGTGAAGCGGGGGCACACTCGAGGTGGGCGGCCCGTGTGGCTATGTTGGTGATAGGTCCCTTGGCCCCAATCGGATGATGTTAAAGTCCCTATATAGCATGCTAGCATGCCAACCAATAAGGACAACATAGCCATGCGGTTGTATGCAAAATTCAATATGCATGGTATATAGAGTTTGAGTTGATTGGACTTTTAGAGGGTATTAAATAGCCTTATGGATCAATAATGCAGGGGCATTTTCATACCGGGCTCGAGTGGGATGGCCTATGTGAAGCAGGGGCACACTCGAGGTGGGCGGCCTGTGTGAGGCGGGTGGCTCATGTGAGGCGAGACCCATGTGAAGTGGGGTCCACGAGGGGAGTTTGGTTGAAGGCCTGACCTGGGCTATGAGATAAAGGGATTGATTCGCCACGCTCTATTAGTTCGAGCTTTTAGAGCAAGTGGTTAGTTGTCCTACGTTAAAAGTGGTATCAAAGCAGGAGGTTTTGTGTTAGAGACTCCTCACCGGGGTGATTAATGTAGAGGTATTTTCACACCGGGCTCGAGTGCGGTGGCCTATGTGAAGCGGAGGCACACTCAAGGTGGGCGGCCTGTGTGAGGCATGTGGCTCATGTGACGTGAGCCCAATGTTCAAATTTTCTCCGATATTATCTTTATCTCCAGCTTAGCGATACCGATAACACTGGTAGTATCAGAAATTCCAAGTATTAGCAATGTATCGCTAAGTATCGTCAACGTATTAATATCACTAATATAATCGCCAATATTTTTAACTATGTAAATTCTAGGTGTTGCTTGTATTGCCAATGCATCAATATCGCTAATGTATTGCCAATATTTTCGATTGAGTAAATTCTAGGTAATGCTTGTATCATAAGTGTATTGACAATATTTCAATAATATTGCCAAACATATTGTTATCATCAAAATTTTGTTTATTAGAAAAAAAAATTTCAATTTTTTTTCATGGGCACATGGTTGTATGTAGTGTTCAATTTGTTATTGATAATATCTCGATATTATCGATATCGCAACATGCGCGATATTGAGAACACAATTTTTCGTTTCCTTTCCAATTGTTGATGATTGCTTGGTGAAATATCATGTGTTGTTGATATTTTGCAATATCGATGGATGCTTGGATGGAAGGTTGAATGGTTAAATAGGTCGGATGGGATGGTTGGACTGATTTCTTACAACAACACATGCTTTTAAGACCCCATTTAATGGAAACTTGTTATGTATGCATTCTTTTTGCAATTTTTTTATTTTTAAATATACAAATATGTACATTTTAACATCTTCTGAAGTTTCGCTGAAAATTTCACCGTTTTTCCCATGTTTCCCCACATTTCTAGTTATCGGCGATATCGATATTGTTTCCATATCCCTAGCCAGCGAAACTTGTAACGATACCAATACTTTGAACACTGCGCAAGGCCCATGTGAAGTGGGGCCCATAAGGGGGGTTCGACTGAGGGCCTGACCTGGGCTATGAGATAATGGGATTGATTCGCCACACTCCATCAGTTTGAGCTTTTAAAGAAAGTGGTTAGTTGTCCTACGTCAATCAACCAGATACCATATCAATGTATCTATATAATCGCTAAAATACGGACATGAAATTGTATACAATAATAACTTGAGGCTAATATAGCAACCAAACAGTCTATACAATCACATGGTTGCATAGAAATATGGCTGATATATAGAGAGAGGAATTTGGAGTCTAAATAGTACATTTTTTGTTTATTTAATTGGCTTTGGAGTTTTGACAGCAAGTTGAGTATGTCTTGACCACTCCAGCACATCAACCACCGTCCACGGCTAGGAGTCCTCCTTGGCCAAGGAATGACATTCCTCAACCCTTTAATGGTCACTGGGGATGGATCAAACTTCATTAGCATGTTTTGCTTCTATTCCTAAAGCATAAGTTTTTGTAGTCACTTTTCTAGTTAAATCAACTACAAGACTCTTGAATTTGTATCCACATTCATTACATTGGTCTTTATCTCACTTTGAAGGGATGTGAAGCTTTAATTGGTAGCTACTTTCAGTTTTAATCAGTTCTTTTCAGTGTTGCTGCATCAACATTTCCATAAAACACATATCACGAGCAAAATTGAAGGGTTGTATGTTTGACACGTGTAAAATATGAAATACAAGCACAAGTAGTATGCAGAGCATGACAACTAAATTAATTTGTAGAAGTGATATCACAGCAATAGTTTCAATATCCTTCAGGAAAACAAAGGGTTGAGGAATCTTTCAACATCCTTCAGAATGAAAGATTTGACAACTTTAACAAAAGAAATTAACATAATTACCATAGAACTCCTTTGTCTCTTCCTCGACTGGTCATTCCCACCAATCAAACCAGAAGCCCACTTCAACAAATTAGTGTTCCAACTATTTAGATTTCCCTGCAGAAGATTTTTAAAAATTAGAGTAGAGAACATAAACACCACTGCTGCTTACTACGCAATTCTATGCATGTGGAACTCTAGTCTTTCATATTCAAATCTTATCTGAAGACAAGATATGGGAATTCTATGCCCACAAAGTAGAAAGAAAGGGTCTACTCTTGAATCAGTGGTAGACAGTGTGTCTCATCTCTGAGGTCATGGGTTCGAGAACCCATACGTGTGTGGGGTGTAAGAGCGTGTGTGTGTGTTTCTCACCCTTCAAAAAAAAAAAAAAAGCGGAAAGAAAAACTCACTTTCTCTTCCTGCAAATGGTTATCATCAGTAGAAGCTAACAACTGCTCATGTTCCTTTCCCTTTTTCTTCGCTACTTCCAGATGAACTAATTTACCCCGCAAATCATTTATAATGATCTGTTTCGACAAAGGCAAGTTCTGAATGCCATCTCCATTTCCCTTCAGAATGTAGAGGTCAGCACTTCGGCCTGGAGCAATCTGCAAGTACCACACCCCAGGGGAAGCCTTCATTTGCCAGTAACCCAAATTGGCCATGACAAGGGTATCAACCAAGTGTGGCAGGCCTTTGGTTCCAAGAATCAACTGAAGGCCACGGGGGGGATCGTGGTCTTTCTCAGAACAATGACCTGGCCAAGATGGTTTGTGGATAAGGAGCATAACACAAATCATAAGTACAGGATTTAGAAGATGATAATAAGTGAATTGCAAAAACTACACTGAAACACCATAGAGAAAAAATTCAAGTTTATGCATACAGAAGTTACTATGTACCAGTTAGAACAAGTGCTTCAAGTTCAAAAACTGCTTGTAATGTTCTTGTGTCACCTAGTTTCTCGAGCAAAATATTATCCAAGTCATGGCTGAAAAACAAGTTAAAAGATCAGGAAAAAAAATTAACAGACTAATGAAATATATAGATGGTAACTTAAAACTCTAAAGAGCTTAGAGGCAGAGGAAATATTGCTTATATGCGATGTATCCACAACATTTCAGGCGTAGAAAGTGACATACACAGCAATAACGGGCTCAACAAGCCATGGCTCAGGAACATCAAGATTCATAGTCAGTGTTTTGGACAATGGCATATTTGAGAAAAATGCTTTAGGGCCATTAACTGAATAATCAATAGCACTGAAGTCATCCTGCAAAAGTACATATTGGCTGAGGATAGCAAATACTTGAAGCTTCAATTTGGATATTTACACAATTGATAAAGGAGTGCAGATACAATACCACAGTTGGCACTACATATCTGTAGAAATTTTTCAGAGGAAGGTCAACAAGGGAACTCTGCCAAAATGAAAAAAGAGAATAAAATGTCAAATCCCTTGCTACAAAAGAATTCCATGAATTACCTTAGGATAAAAAATTAAAAATTAAAAACTTTTGCAGTATTTATGTAAACCACAAATGAAGTAAATTCAAAAGATTTCCATGATGATCATGAAAAACACTTAAAAGGCACCAAACTAGACAAATCACAGTGTAGGATAATGAAAAACGGCTCTATTTTGTAATATCTATAGTTTGGGATTTAGGTAGTATACTGAATTTATAAAATATTTTATTGAGGCTATTAGACAATACATGATAGACTACAGAATGCACAAGTACAAAATTTAAAAATAAAAATAAAATACAACCAGTTATCTGTCCTGTATCTCCTGATGGAACACACATTCCAGAAAATGTTACCAATGTGCAAACACGGATCAACAGTTTGATGAGTTAATATTACAAACATATCTTTAAAAATTTTAATTCTTTGGAAATTGATAATTAATTAAATAGTGTAGTTGCAAACTCTTATACTCTTTTCATTTTACTTTGAATTGTATAGTGACATACATTAGTGTGCATTGCATTTGCAATGCACGTGAAAAGAGAGGAAGCCTGTGCAAGATCTGCAGAGAGAGAATCAGAATCAGTTGCAAAAGGGGAGCCAAGTAACTGACCCTTCTTTTGTACATAGGGGGTGTAACACTATAGCCACATGGGCCAGTCTTGTTGTGAGTCAATGCGCAATCCACTTTGTCTATCAGGAAAGCCCCTCGACGTTAGGCCTTCGGGCGAAATATCTGCGCCATCCACAGCTTGGTTGGGCCACATCACAAAGAAAAGTTAGAACGAGACACCAACCAAAGGTTTGTGTATGGGTCCCGAATGGTATATTTTTCATCCAACCCATTCATCATGTGAGAATTGCCTGGATGAAGGGATTCTTCAAACATTAGACAGATCTAAACTCTGGCATGCCGCACCACATTTACTTGAAGGGATTTAGGTGTAATTTGACGTTGTTATTCCTACTTTTGACCCACCTTACTTTTAGATCAAACTGAATTTTGGGAAGAACAAAGAACAGGATGAACAGTGAACGTGAGGTGCTTCATCAGATGGATGAAGTGGATGTCAAACAACATGTTGGTTTCCGATGGTATTGTACCTGCTCCCTAAAACACAGGTGTAGCATACGGATATGCAAAACTCAGGTGGGCCATACCATCTAAATTTATGTGAAGACACCATTAAAACATATAAAAGCACTTGGTGGGGCCCACCTCAGTTTTGCATGCGCTTGAAACTTGGTCTGAACCCTCATTCAAGTGGGACACACATAATGGATGGGCTGGATTTGCAAACCACATCTCGGTGGGCCCTCAAAAATGGTTATGAATGTTTTAATGGTGCACGGCCCCTCTCCACTTCTATATGTGGTGTGGCCCACACAAGTCACGGATTGACTTGATTTTCGAGACCTAGGCCCACGATGGAATGGTGCATCTGACTGATGGGGTAGATGTTCGAAACGCATCACGGTGGGGCCCACACAGCTCGACCTCATGGGACGGACTCATGAGGTCGAGCGCATAGTACCTTTTCCCATATATATATATATATATATATATATATATATATATATATATATATATATATATATATATAGAGAGAGAGAGAGAGAGAGAGAGAGAGAGAGAGAGGAATGATCAGCTGTGCACTAGCTCTCACGAGTTCTCATGAGAACTTTTTGAGAACTCATTTCCGGTGATATGAGCCCAAAATCTGAACTGTCCACGTGATGCAGCACCCCATGAAACCCCTAAGGCCCAACTTTTACCCTGATCCAAAACTCTGGTGGGCTATGGCAAAAGGAAATAGTTTCCTCCCTTGATTTGCCTCCCACGTTCGTCATGGTCCACCAAAGTTTTCGATCAAGGTAAAAGTTGGGCCCTTAGGGTTTCATGGGGAGCTACATCAAGTGGATAGTTCAGATTTTGGGATCATATCAGCGGAAATGAGTTCTCAAAAAGTTGGGCCGAACTTTTACCCTGATCTAAAACTTTGGTGGGCCATGACAAAAGAAAATAGTGCCACATCACATGGACCGTTCGGATTTTGGGCCCATGACATGTGCGTGCGTGTGTGTGTGTGTGCGCGCCTCTATAAATATCATTTTTGTAAAAGGATTTAATGCATTAAAATGGTGGAACACACTACAAGGATCATCTTTTGATAAATTGGAACCATCCATCAATTAGGTAGGCCATATCCATTCATTAACTTGGACCACCGGCTTTCTTATGATTTCAAATTTTTAGCCTTCCTATGATCTGATTATTTTTGCTTTTGCCCCAGATGATTTGTATTGTGTGGTCCTCCTTTTAGACAGCTCTGATTTTCTCGAGAATAGAACAATTTGTAGACAGTGTTGGATATGAAAATTCAAGGACAACTTCTACAATTGAAATTCTCTCCATAAAAAATAAAAAATTAAAATTTTTTTAAAAAAAGGAACTTCTCACTATGACTTCTCTGACTCATCTACACGACTTGGATAGTCATGGCCTCTTCTGAAGGTTATCAATTGTGAGGATGCATTTCCGACCCACTAGGGGGGAGCCCTATAAAACCAAAAAGCATGGAAACACTCATCTCCTCTTGGGATCATTGAAGGCCGAATCTTCTTATAGATGGACTTAACTGAGAAGGAACCCGGTGGTGAAGCATTCCAATATAAGCTATCCAGAAAGCTCGGAGAAGGGGATAGCAATTGTAGACGATCCAATAACCTTATGAACTCCTCCACCTCTCCATTGTATAAAGGTCTACGACATGGGGGACACCATACACCACCTCCCTTTGACGCAGAAAAGCAGCTAGCTACTGATATATCTCTCAATGGAGACAATTTAGCTAAGGAAAATCCAGCTCTAAGGGGCCATTGCCACACCAATTGATCAACCCAAAACCGTATTCGACTACTGCTTCCCAGAGCAAACGATAAGCTGGATTTAACTGTGGGAACTACTGATGTAACAACTTTCCAGATACCAAATGCTCAATACAACGAAGATCTTCTGGTTTCCCAACAGCCCTCCTCCAGACCATACTTGGAAGCCACAACTTGCCTCCATAAACTTCCCTCTTCAAAAACGAATCTCCAATGTCATTTGTCGAGTAATGCCTTGTTCATGGCATCCATGTCTCTAATGTCCACACCTCCCTCAAATAGCATCTTACAAAATTCCTCCCACTTGAGTATATGGAACTTGTGTTTTTCTTTAGCTCCTTGCCATAGAAAATCAATGCGCAATTTGTCTAATCTCTCCAGCACAAATTTTGGACACCTATATAAAGACATGAAATAAACAGGGAGATTGGAGAGAGTTGCCTTAACAAAAAGAATACAGCCCGCCAAAGATAAATGCCTTCTTTTCCACCTCAATAATCTCCCTTCAAAATTTTCTATTACTCTATTCCATAGATGCTTAGGGGGAGTGCTCACGCAAAGGGAGAGGCCCAAATATGCGGTTTGAAAGACGCCCACACCACACCCAAAAATTCCCGCATAACGACCTACCTCATCCATAGAGAGACCAATACCCAACATCTCACTTTTCTGAATATTTATCTTTAGCCCGGAGATTTCTACGAAGCGACCCGATATCTTTTGTAAATTATCTACCATGTCTTCGTCCGCATACAAGAACAATAATGTGTCATCTGCAAATTGGAAGTGAATAATTCTAGTTCCATTCCACGACCCCGCAAAACCTAAGATGAGACGCAATTGTTGACCTTTCACGAGCATGACACTCAGGGCTTCCACTACCACAATGAATAAAAATGGAGAGAGCAGATCCCCTCGCCCGAAGCCTCTCGAACTTTTAAAAAAGCCTTTAGCCTTTAGGTGAGCCATTAATCAACATGGAGAAGGAAGCCAATGCGATGCACTCCCACATCCAATTGATCCATTTGCTACCACAACCGATCCTTCTCAACATATATTCTAAGAAATTCCATTCCACATGATCATATGCTTTTAGAGATCAAGCTTGCATACTATTCCCATACACTCACAAACACACCTTGATTCTCTGCTATTACTGAGGAAAGGATCAGTCTGAATCTGTTAGCTAATGCTTTCGCTAGAATTTTATAGGGGCTTCCAATGAGACTGATGGGTCTAAAATCTGACAATGCCTCAGCACTATTTTATTTTATTTGGAATCAATGCTATGAAGGTGGCCCCCATCCCTTTTGCTATTTTACCCTTCGCATAAAACTCATCCACAAAATCCATGACATCCTTTTTTAGAACATCCTGAAAGATTTGATAAAAAGCTATTGGAAAGCCGTCCGAGCCTGGAGCCTTGTCACTACCTAAAGTACCAATGGTGCACTTAATCTCTTCTTCCAAAAATGGCTTTTCAAGCGCTTCCTTCTCCACAACCAAAATCTGCTGGAATGGTAAATTGTCGAACAATGGACTACTCTGGCTTTTGCTCCTGAGAAGATTAGAATAGAACTTCACTATAGTTGAACACACCTCTTCTTTGCCTTCTAAGTTGTGACTATCCACCATAATACTGCTAATATGATTCATTCTTGCTTGAGCACTAGCTATTCCGTGAAAGAAAGACGTATTTCTATCACCTTCTTTAAGCCATGCAGCTCTTGATCTTTGCCTCCACTTAATTTCTTCTTCTCTACTACTAGCTTAATCAAAACCATCCAAATCATAGACCTAGCTTATATGTATCATGAAACATAGAATCACACTGATTTAATAACTTAAATATTTGATAGGTGGACATGTAATTGATTGCCATAACATAAAACATTCAACTGTCAACTTCACAATCAATTATAAGAGGGTAACTTAATCAACACATATTTTGAAACATGGCCTATCTACAAGGTGTCCCACAATTTGGACAATTTAGTTTGAATCAATGATCCAAGTTATATCATCTATAATTAAGGTATTCCATAATGGTGATGGTATTGTTACAACTTACAATAAAGGCCATAACAGCCATTACAACCATTTTTTCTTTTTGAAAAAAGTCTGTTTCAACCCTGTTATGGGCCCTTTTTTTGTAACAGCCATTACGGCCCCGTAATGCGTAACGGATACCATCATTACCATTACCTAACGGCCATTATGTAACCATTTCCTTGTCTATAATGGTGCATGTAACAAGCATCACACTCCACGGTTTCACGATTCTGTGAATGGAGAGAGAGGGAGAGAGAGAGAGTTATCTCCTTCCTAATCTTCAGACTAAGTGAAGGGAGAGATGAGTTTCGATGGAATTGGATACGACAGAGGACCTCGTCATTGGAGTGGAACTGAATGAGCTAGTCAAAAGAGAAGATCTTTTAGGGTATTTGGACAGCCGTTTACATTTTTTAAAAAAGGAAACCGAGCTTTTCTTAAGAGAGCACCAGAAGGCTAAAATTTACAACAAAGGCCCAGCCAACTCAACCAACTCACTATGCTAGGAGGCGACAATACAATTAACCCAATCTTGAACATCTATCTTCACCTTCCTAGAAATCTTGGGTTGCCGAAGTGCAGCTACCAAGGAAGATCTGATGGTTCCTATCCCCTCACACTACCCATAAAATTGCCAATAAAACTAACCTCCATATCAACACTTCACTCCCCCATGTGCTCCCATGCCATGCAAGGAAGAGCTCGCCGATAGACTTCACCATCATATATGGGGCGTTGAAAAGAACAAGAAACCTTCCCCACACCTCACGCGCAATGAATGAACAAGTGTGAGCACCAATTCTGCATCTCGCATGCACATCACACATCAAGTGGGGATCACCATGGCTCTTTTTCATAAATTATCAATGGTAAGGAGCTTTTTGCTCCCCACAAGCCGAGCAAATGTTGCGACCTTGGGAGGAGCCCCATAATGTCATACATAGGAAGCACAACCACACATCCCACTAGATGAGCGCGCAATCAACATCGTATGGAAGGATTGAACTGTGTATCTCTTTGATTTAACCATGGACCAAAGCATTGAAACTCTCAATCCAACTTACGACTTGACACCTTAGAGACTCGTCAAGAGCCGAACTAGCTCCTCCACTTCCTCGTATGAAAGGTTCCTTCTACAAGGAGTAGACCAAATCACTGCATTTCCATTTGTTGAATAAAAACTGGCGACTATTACATACTGTTCCGAGGCAAGGCTAGCTAATCCTAAATAATCCTCCTAAAGGGGCCTATCCCTGATCCAGTGATCTACCCAAAATCTTATTGTTTGCACATCCACGCATGAGAACCGAACCCCTTGCTTGAATAGATGCGCCACCCTACACACTGCCTTTCACACTATCAAGTCTCTATACAGAGACTAGTCTTTAAACCACCATCCTCCTTCCCACATGTTGTGTTTACAAGCCACCACCTCCCCCCACAACCTCCCTTTTTCTCTCACAAAACCTCCATAACCATGTGCCAAGCAAAGCCACAACTGTTTGCTCCAATATCCTAAATCCCAACACCCCCTTCCCTGATCAGCATACACACCAACCTATTTTAAGAGATGAAATATCCCTATTAGGTTTACGTACCTATATTAAGATTTAGAAAATTAAAAAATATATATATAGCAAAAAGAAATTGAGAAAATTTTGTGTATTAAGGTTTATACTTTATTAAATAAACTAATTTTAATTTAATTGTCGTATTTAAAATTTGTAATCATATGTCGTTTTTATCGCATTTTATTAGGGTTTTGATGATAGACAATTTGAGAAAGAGAGGCTTGTTCATTACCAATGCTTGCCCGTTGTGTTGGCAAAATGAGTCAGTGTGCTATCTCTTTTTGTGTTGTCTTATTTCGTTGCAATCAATATAGCAATAATAGGGAATTCAATTCGTTCGAACTATTAATTATTCCTAATCCCAGTATTTCATTTAATACCATGTATGATCTCAAACAGCTTGCCCTAGACCCACATTTCTATTTCTATGAAGCAAGAGCCACACACGCCAAGCAGTGCTCGAATGGGCATGGGATTCAATGGTTTTGCTCCGAAGGAGACTAGCTCGTTCTACCTCCTCGAGCTTGGCTGGATTTTGATCCCTACACTACACACGTGAGAGGTGAGCTCGCCAAGCATACTCTCCCCATTGAAGACGGAAGCAGTGTTTTAAATATCGACGATATTGGCTGATATATCCCACGATATATCTTGTATCCCACCTGTGCGATATATCCCACATGTTTGATCTGGTGAGTTTCAAACCTTTTTTCTGTAAATCATGTTAAATCAGTGTCAAATTGTTATAAATCCATGCTCTTTTTTTTTCATATTTTGTATGAAAAATCATAGATTTGGAGCTTCGATTTCGAGATTTGGAAGAGATGGGCTGAGTTGCGGAAAACTGGAAAAAAAAAAAACGAAATTTCTCAATTTCTCGCAAATTGGTTGCAATCTTTGTGTCCAAACATAAATTCAAACATGTATGTAACCTAATCTAGTGATTCTTTTTTCGTGTTTTAATGTATTGCTAGTGTTTCCACACATTTTCTTACATTTATAAATTAAATGAATAGACTTTGAGTATACTTACATCAATTCAGTTAGACAACGCATAGATTGGGACTCCATATAAAGAAAACCTATTATGTGCATTTGTTTTATTTTTTAATATTTTGATTTGTAAGCGTATTGATGTATTTTTTTAATAATCACTGAAGTTTTATTGAAAAATTCGACCAATTTCCCAATGTTTCCAACAACATTGGTACATTACGCGACACAACTGATATATCCCATGCAATAACCGATATGTATCCGTATCCCAAGAATGTGATACCAATATTTCAAACACTGGACGAGAGTGAGGTACAACAAGGTCATTTTGCATTGTCCATTCTCTAGGGAGGTGTGGGCCTATATTCTTCAACTTCCCGGCGTATAATGTCTTTCCAAGATCTATAGTGGAATTGTTTAGGCATTAGCATGGTGGTGGCCAGGATAGTTTGGGTAGAAAGGAGTGGAGGTCGTTTCTCCTAGCTGGGTTATGGGCTATTTGGAAGGAAAGAAATATTAGATGCTTCCAAGATATTTCCGGCAATTTGAAGGTGTTCTAGTCTCTAAGTGGGTGGCGGCTTACCCTTAAGTTGAAGCTTGTTGGTGTGGGTTTGGTTTTTCTTGTGGCGTTCATTGTTTTTGTTTTTTGTTATTCTTTCACCTTTGTTGTTTCATCAATAAATTGTCATCCTTCAAAAAATAATCATAATCTCATCGGTTGATTTTGAGGAATACATCATTTTATGTGGTTTGTCCATTTATCACGTATTAATATTCAAAAAATGTTGTGTAATACAACATATTCCTAACAATGATTGGAACCAGTTTCAACAATGAGTGATACAGTTTGCTGAAACTTGACTTTTAAACCTTGCCAGGTACAAAAACAAGCAACATACAATAGTGTTGGCGTTACAAATTTATGTACACATGTGGAGTACCATATATGACAAGGATTAAGATTAATCCTAGTCATATATGGTACTCCACATGTGTATAGTGTTGTCAAAATCCTATGATTTACGATTTGGGTCGAACCTTAAGCAAAATGATTTGAGTCCCTTTTTATATGAATCCTACAATTTTATGATCTAAATCTTATGATTTACAATTTAAATTATACTTGTTTTCTACTTTAAGCTTCACTTGGCTTTCATTTTATGTTTTTAAATTGGTGGGGGCATTAAGAATCATTTAGAAAAAACCTTTAAAAAGAAAATCGCTTAGAAAAGGTAAATTATTTTATTTTGTTCTAAATAAGAAATTAAATAATCTATATTCTCTTCAACATTAAATCGCAGGGTCCCTACTCTTGCTCGGGTGGTAGACTCTCAGGAGTTTCAACACCAAGTCAAGGGTTCAAGTACCCATTGGTGGTGAAATTCCACTAAGGCGTGAGTGTGTGGAGTGTGTGTGCGTGTGTTAAAAAAAAAAAAAAAAAATGTTAAATCGCAGAGCTTTTTATTTTAATGATTTATTACTTCTTAACTGGTTGAAACACCGACCCCTCAACCTTCGTTTCTCTCATACTCTCCGTGAAGGAAATTTTGTAGCGGACGGGCTTGCCAACTTGGCTAGCAGTGGCTCTCCCGACAAACTGTATCTGAGCCCCTCAGATCTTCCCCGTCTCATTAGAGGGAATCTCGTGCTGGACAAAGCAGGCATGGGCCGAATCAGACACCAGAAAATCAAGAAAGGAGTTGGGTAACTAGTTCCCACCGGTCCGTCCCGTCCACCCTGCCCCTCGCGACCATCTCCATCAATCAATCCCGCTGGATAGGCTTCCCCCCCTCCAGCCTCTCCATCCATATTGCGGCTATTTTCTTTCTTTCTTGCTTTCGTTTTGTTTTCAATATATGATAGTTGGGGCTCGATGGTGTTTTTGGTTCTCGTGGCCCCATCCGAATGGATGTACATTGTCTCTTCAATAATAATTAAAAAAAGAGTTATTGTGAAAAAAAAAAAACTGGTTGAAACACCAGACTGATGTATGACTTATTTGGAATGTTTTTATGGATGGCTACAATCATGTTGACTTAAATGTATTGTGGAATGATGGTTAGAAATCAAAATATCTTTTTTCGTTGGATACCGCTTTTCCAATCTGATTCCACATTCGAGAAAGATAACAAGAACATAAATTATTGAAGGATCCTAGAGTGTTTTTTAAGGAAATTTTCTTGAAAGACAAAAAAAGGAAAGGAATCCTTCAATACTATCATGGCATGGTATTACTTCTTGTATATTGATGGTAAAAGGATAATTGATGAGTTCTTAATTTTTTTCTAATTTATTTATACTTTTCATATTTTAAGAAAATCATTAAAAAAAAAAATAAAATCTTACAATTCACGTTACGATCTGCGATTTGATACGATTCAACCCATATAATGATTTGCGATGCGATAATGATTTTGACAACATTGCATGTGTACATAAATCTGTGTACACCAACAGAAAGCATATAAACTTAAAACTTTAAGTTGATATACAGACCACATCCCTGCATATATTGTGAATTTAGATGTGAGACAATATGAGAGAAAATGACTACTCATCTATCTTCGAATTAAATACAATGATAATTAAATCTTAAAAATACTACTTGCATGCACTGTGGTTGGGAAACTCACCAATGGATTGAGCACGATCCTCATGCTTGGCTGAATGCATTTCCAAAGTAACCGGAGCAATGGAGAAAGCTTTTGGCCCACGGGGCTTAATGGATCAATAACAGCATCAATATGTATGCTAGAATTTCCACTATTCAGAACAACAGCACTACCCAACGAAAGAAAATAACATTAGCTGTCAGATTACAAGACAATCTGCAGCTTGAAAAAATTAGAAAACAAAGAGGCTATAGCAAAATAGAAATCATTTATGAAATAAAAGCAAAAGGCATGACCAAAAAACGTTAAATTGGAGAAAAGAATGTGCACATACGCATTACTAGATACATGTGCTCATACGCATAAACCCTCTCCACAGAGATGCTACTTCTTGAAGTTTCTTTTCCATTAACAAGATTTTCAGGGTGTAACTCAAGAAATTCCGAAATCTCTCTACAAATCCTATATCCGTTAGGCTTCTATGTGATTTTATGCTTTTATTATTACCGGAATTAAAGGCTTTTATAGGTCATTTCCCTGCAACAAGCACAATTTGCAATGATCATTAACAGTTACTGTATGTTTCCATATGCACTCTCACCAAATGCAAGCAGAAGGTCAATGCAATTGCTCCATCGCATTTGTTTCCCTTACAACAAGCAGAGTCCACAAGGACATGAGAGGTTTCTTTTCCCTTCACCAACTTCAATTAGTCTGCACCTAAGAACCCCATGATGGCACCCTCACCAAATGCCTTGTGACATATGAGTTTCTTCACAACATACATCATGTGCATATGGGCTTTAATTTACACATTTTGGATTATTTACAGAGCACTGGAAGTGTGCCCAAGCTTTTGCAGCATCATTGAATATGAATTTGTGTCGCACCTCAGGCATGCATTCCCTGTTTCATCCTTCCCAGATGGATGGTCATGCGATGGGTCATTGTGATGTAACATAGGCCCAAGTTCACCATGGGCAATCCAGCTCCTACTTTGTTACATCAAGGGTGGGACTGAAACATCTTCGGCATGCTTTAGGAAATCGAACACAAAAACAAATGGGATTATAGCATGACAAAACTGGGAACATTACTTGACAGAAAAAAGAAAAAGAAAAAAGAAAAACGCCCTTGGACTTGATGAAAAGTATTAAGGCAACCTGACAGAGAGAAAATCACGTTCTGATCGTACAGCCTTGATGACATAAACCATTCATGAACAAAATCCCACTTTTGCCTGCAATTGGAGTTTCACTTTCCTGGGAATCTGCATAAAGACAATCTGGGTTTTTGTTTTATAAGCTCATGTATTACGTAGCTGGTAAAGGTTCTAATTTTGTGTTTCTTAAGTTGGAAAATATTTTACTGTTACCCAACTTATGTTTATAACTTTTTCTAACACATAATGTGGGAGGATACACCATCTTGTTTGGCTATTAGAGACTTCAAATTACATGAGAGCACTATAGCTCTTTTGCAGTTGAGAGTCTTGAGACTTCTTCACCAATCCTTGTTAAGAGATGTGGTCCAATCTCAACTTAGATCTAAGCCATCGACACAAGAATCTTCTACCCAAGGTACCACTGCTGCTCCTGCTTAGGATCACATTTGCTCTATTGCCTCATGGATTTTTGCACTTCCTAAATTTGTGTAACAGAAACTTCCCTCACAACATAATATTCTCCCGCTTCCCTCAAGCTTTGTGCAACCAATTCTATGCTTTCATTTTCATAATACTTCTCCAAAATACATGAACAGTCCAAAATGGGTGCTGTGCCATGCTCAACGCTTCAATTTTATATGAAAACTCTATTTAAGAAAATAAATAAATAAATAAAAATAAAAGAAAGGAAGGAAGAAACTGCACCCGGTGCCATACCCAAGCGAGATAGGTATGCATTTCTTAAATGCTAATATTTAACTTAGTGATAGAGAGTAATGTATGCGTTTCTCATCTTGGAATTTCCTTGTGTTCAACACTATTTAGCATCGCTTTGCACTTCAACTTGCGCCCATATCTGTGCAACTCAAAGTATATGACTGTTGTACATACATGTATATGCATATATAAAGTATTGCCTATAGAAAGAAAAAGAGAATCGTCACGGAATAGATTTTCCGCACATTCACACTTGCATCTTTTGACTGGAAAGAGCAATTCGTGTTATCCAACTTTCAACCCAGAAGACTTTGGAAATTTCTGATGTGGTATTTGTTTCCATTAAATGATTACAATAAACTCTTCCTGTGCATATCCCAACAGCAGGTTTTGCATGCAGAAGAAGTCTCAAACTCTTGGACCTGTGAGTAGCATTACATTGCATCATCCATGAAGTTTATTTCACCAGCTGATGCAAGTTATGTTATTTTTGGAACTGTTTAATCTCACATGGCACCTTGGATGTGTTGGAAGTCTAACTATGATACCAAGTTTTTCAAGATCAGAAGTACTTACTGTAACCATGTCTCATGCTTCAATATTAGGTAAGAAGTTCTACTCATGCTGTACGCATGCTGTATTATTGTCGTATCTGGGCATCGTAGCTAACTGATTTTGTTTGTTGAGCTGTCAGATTGAACGGTGATTAGTTTAGAAAAAACATCATGATGTTAACGATGTTGGTGGTTTGTAGAGTAATAAAGAACAAAACGTCGAGTGTTAAAGGTTGTCAGGGATGCTGCAAATAGAGCAATTCTTTCTATAAAAGAAGCCTGACAAAGATCTTACAGGTTCTCCTTTTTGAGGTTAAACTAAATTTATTAAAAGGAAAACAAGGAAGCTATGAAAGAGTAAGGAATTCTCCAATCACAAGATTGGAGACTGGATCCAAAAGTCCTGTGGTTCTCAGAGACGAGCATTCAGAAGAAACCAGAGGTGGCATGCACACAGGGTATCAAGCTCCAGTTCCACAATCCTTCACAGAGATCATGGGCAGATGTTGACTGGTATAGTGAAAACAACAGCTAATTAACAAAATCTAATGCCTTACATATTGCAAGGCCATTTGATTGAATTCTTGAAATGACGTGTTGTTTTTTGAGTTTCACAGTATTGAACATTCGGAGGGAGTCAACCTCGAATGATAAATGCTATAAACTTTGGTGCTGGGGACACCCTTCCAAGTAGTCGATCCATAATACAAAAACATGAGAAACACAAATATACAGATTAATTCAGCACATGGAAATTAATCCAATTCAGATGAAAAGAAGGATCAGATATCCAAAAGGCTACTTGGTCCATAAAAGCTTATCTAAAACTATCTGGCTCCTATGTTCAAAATACCCTAGGAAAAACATGGGTTTCCAAGTATGACCCCATGAAAAGTCAGATATGGCTTGGACCGCTATCGCAAACTAGCAACAAGTGTAACATCTAATTAGCCCACCCTTAGTTTCATACGATTTCCCTAGTTGAGATGGCCTTCAAACATTTGATAAGCCATTTGGTATTAACATGATGAGCCAAAGTTTCTTGAAAAAAAACAGACCTAAGAAGGAATGTTGGGCACTAGCTTTCACAAGTAAACAAAAGTTCCATAGCATTTGGAAGCAAATTCAATAAAGAAAATTCCACCACTTATGCACTAATAGTCAAAATACAATGCAGCTATATACGCAAGTAACTAAACACTAAAAAGGAAATATTGGGTGATGATTGTGGCAAAATATATTAATATGAAACTGTGGGGGTTCACATGTCCCCACCTCTCTCAAGTCTATCAATATAGTTTTTAATATTTACACGAATGACATTAATAACAAAAGCAAAAATACCCATTACAACCTAAACCCAGATGGGCCTAAGAATGGGCGATAAAACAGCCCACATTCACATTCAATAACACTCCCATCAAGCTGGAGCATATATCATGAATGTCCAGCTTGATAAAGAGACGATCCAGTTGACTACAACACAAACCTTTCGTAAATTTATTTGCTAGTTTTTTTTTTTTTCTTTTGAAAGATAACAACAAGCTTCATTAAAAGACAATGAGAAAGCGCCAAAGACTACAAAAAAAAAAAAAAACCAAAAAGACAAAGGGAAAACAAAATGGAGGAAAGGTTACAACTACCCCATCCAACCCTCGCTCACCATCCACTCAACGATAGAGAGCCACGCATTAGAAGCGACCCACTCCACACCCTTACATTATGAAAGCATCTATCATTCCACTCACGCCAAATTGACCACATGCCAGCGACAAGACTAAGCCTCCACGAATTAGTAAATGTATTTCTAGTTGATCTTGGGACTGGACAAACAACATGCAAATTTCCTTAGCTATAACTTTCTCCCGAATGAAGTGGCAATAAACTCCGATGTGCTTGGTCCTCTCTTGATAGACAAGGTTGTTGGCAATATGAAAGGCTGCTTGATAATCACAGTACAACTTCATTGGAACCTCATCTATAAACCCAAGTTCACCCATTAGTGTTTTTTACCAAATAAGCTCACATGACGCATGGGCCAATATGCTTTGTATTCCACCTCAACACTTAAACTAGCCACAACACTTTTCTTCTTACTCTTCCATGTAACAAGATTATCACCTATAAAAGTACAGTAACCGCATGTCGATCGCCTATCAGATGGAGAACCAACCAAATCTACATCAGAATATCCGTCCACTCGAAAATGCCCATTTCGCTTGTAGAGGATACCATGATCAGGAGTTCTCTTTAAGTACTTGAAGATACAAAGCATGACCTCCATACCTGCATATGAGGAACCCAGGGAGCCTGTATACGTTGACTAACCACGCTGACAGAATCTACAATATCAGGTCCAGTAATTGTTAGATCAATTAATTTTTCTACTAGTCCACGATATCTCCTTGGATCATCAATTAATTCACCTTAATCCACACCAAGTTTCTAATTTGTATCCATGAAAATTTTGGTAGGCTTGGCTATTAGAACATGTCTCATTCAGTAAATCCACCACATATTTTTGTTGTGATAAGTTGATGCCCACCTTGGACTTGACCACATCAATGCCTAGGAATATCGAAGACAACCCAAGTCCATCGTATAGAAATGTCACTATAAGAATGCCTTCAACTAGTCAATACCTATATCGTTGTTGCCTGTAACAATGATGTTGTCTGCATATATAACCAACACAATAGTGCATGTGTCACTTTGCTAAACAAAAACAAAATGGTCCACCTAGCTACATTTCATTCCGATCTCAAACAACACTTTTTTAAAACTTGTCAAATCACGCACTTAGAGACTATTTCAGCCCATAAATTGATTTCTTGTGATAATAAACCTTATCTAACTCAGCTTGAGCAACAAACCCAAGTAGTTGTTCCATGTAAACTTCTTCAACTAGATCTCTTTGAAGTAAAGCATTCTTCACATCAATTTGATATAATGGCAATCCAAATTTGCAACAATGGAGATAACTACCGGCACTGAGTTAAGCTTTGTCATAGGTGAGAGGGTCTTTGAGTAGTCGACTCCAGAGGTCTGAGAGTATCCTTTGGCAACTAATTGAGCTTCTTAAAAGATCCACCGAGCCATAAGGTTTTTTTTTTTTTTAACCATCAACACCCATTTTCACCTAACTGCACACTTTCTAGGAGGTAATTCAGTTAACATCCAAGTTTGATTCTGATTAAGTGCAACCATTTCTTCTTTCATAGCCCATTTCCACCCATCACAACTCAATAGTCTCCTTTAAAAATGAGGAATGGACATAGACGACAGAGACAAAGCAAATTATTGAAATGACAAAGATAAACCACTAAATAAAACAAAGTTGAAAATAGGATGTTGTGAACATGAATGAATACCCTTACGAAGAGCAATGGGTAGATTACCTTCATCTGATGGTAGAGGCAAGGATTCAGGAAAATGATGATCTTCTGACAGATTAGGAAGATTCGTAGAACTCATGATCATATGGTAATGTACTCCATCTCCACATTTTGAATGTCTAGAGTAAACCTACAAAGGTTGATCTACAAGTTGCATAGACATCTGCCCAACATTTGTATCCCTATTAGTATATAGGAGTACCCAATAAAGATATACTTGATAGCCATTGGTTTAAACTAGTCATGAACATGACCAAATTGATGCACAAAGCATACACAACCAAACATCTTCGAAGGAATAGAATATGAGGGAATATGAGGACACAAGATAGAGAGAGGTGACTTCCATCTAAAATAGATAAAGGCATTCAATTTATTAAGTAGCATGCAATTAAGATCAGTGTTTTAAATATCGACGATATTAACCGATATATCCCACAATATATCCTGTATCTCACCTCTGCAATACAAAACGCACAAGTAGTGCCGATAAATCCCACCTATTCAATCCAGTGAGCATTTTCGATTTTCGATCCATGTTTTTGTTATAAATCACATTAAACAAGTGTCAAATGGTTACAAAATCTATGATTCTTCATATTTTCATAAAAAATCATGGATTTAGAACTTCAATTTCGAGATTTAGGGGAGATGGGTCAAGTTGCGGAAAATTGAGAAAAAAATCAAATTTTCTCAATTTCTCGCAAATCAATTGCAATCCTTATCCAAACACAAAATTAAACATGTATGTAACCTAATCTAATGATTCTTCTATTGCTTTTGAATGCATTGCTTGTGTTTCCATACATGTCTTCTCACGTTTATAAGTTATATGAATAAATTTTGAATATACTTGCATCAGTTCAATTGGAAAGCGCATATATTAGGACCACATACGAAGGAAACCCCTATTATGTGCACTTTTTTTTGTAATGTTTTGATTTCCAAGTGTGTACTGATGACTTTTTCAACAATCTCTGAAGTTTCATTGAAAAAATTGACCAATTTCCCAGTGTTCCCATGTTTCCCAAAACGGCGATACATTACGCGATACAACCGATATATCCCATGCGATAAGCAATATGTATCCGCATCCCAAGGGTGTGATACATTACACGATAACGATATTTAAAACATTGATTAAGACTACATTACTCCAAAAATATTCTCGGAACCTTCATATTCAACAATAAGGCTCTAGCAACCTCAAGTAAATGACAATTCTTACATTAAGTTACCCCATTTTGTTATGGTGTGTGCACACATGAAGTTTCATGAATAATGTTATTAGATAAAATGTAGGACAACTAACCACTTATTCTAAAAGCTCGAATTGATATACCATGGTGAATCAATCCCTTTATCTCATAGCCCAGACCCCACATCCCATGGGTTAGGTCTACAGCTGAACCCCTTCGTGGGCCCCACATCACATGGGTCCCACCTCACATGGGTGGGGCCCGCCTCACACAAGCCACCCACATCACACAGGCCGCCCACCTCAAGTGTGCCCCTGCATCCCACAGGCCACCCCACTCAAGCCTGATGTGAAAATGCCCCTGCAATAATCGTCCCCAATGAGGAGTCTCAAACACTAGACCTCCCACTCTGATAACACTTTGATGCAGGACAACTAACCACTTGGTCTAAAAGCTCGAACAAATAAAGTGTGACGAATCAATCCCTTTATCACATAGCCCAGGCCCCACATCCCAGGGTAGGGTCCTCGGCCGAACCCCCTCATGGTCCGCACAGCCCATGGGTTGGGTCTTCGGTCAAACCCCCTGGTGGGCCCCCACATCACATGGGTTCCGCCTCACACGGGTGGGGCCCACCTCATACGAGCCACAAGCATCACACGGGCTACCAACCCCGAGTGTGCCCTTGCATCCCATAGGCCACCCCACTCGAGCCCGGTGTGAAAATGCCCTTGCATTATGAAAGGTATGAATGAAATTAATAAGATAAATATTCTCTAACATTATCTGAATCCATAACACAAACCCTAGAATTGAATATGAGTTTGTGGTTCCATATAAAATTCTTTAAAGTAAGAAAACACTTCTAATCAATGTTTCATCAAATGTAGCTATGTCATATGAGAATAATCAATCCATAAAATAACAAAGTACATGAAAATAGATAAACCAATAAAATGAACTGTACCTCAAATATTAAAATGTACTAAATAAAAAGGTTCATAACTTCTCTTGTCTAGACAACGATGAAAAGATATTCTATGTTCGCTCAACTCATAGGCCTCATACCTTAACCTATGCAACAACGATGGGACTAGACTCTTCAAATTACTTAAAGAGGGATAACAAATACCCACCCAGGGTTTGGGCAAATGGCTAGCGTCGCGGGTTTACTCCCCACATATGTGAGTTCAATTCCCCTCCCCGTGCTTTGCTTGATGCACGTGGTTTGCGGGTAATTGTGTGCATCCGCGGGAATAGTCACCTTAAAAAAGGGCGGTGACACCCTGTCATCATTTTAAGGAAATAAAAAACCTAGAATGTCACTCATGATAGGCATGTATGTCCATGATCAAGGTAATAGAGTCCATTTGCTTCATGCCTTCCACCAATCATCATCCCCATCTTTAGATCCTAGATTTACATTAGGAAGAATAAAATATGACAGAACTATTTAAGGACTTAGCTAGCTAAAAAAATTAGGAATGTAAAGTACTAATGCAAATGAAAGTGATGGGGTAGGACAGGTACTCAACCCAGACACATGGGTTCAAGTAACATCTGCTAACGTAACAGAAGACATGGAGGATGATTGTAGTAAGTAAGATAACGCACTATGCTTACTGGTCATATGATCGGAAGCTCCCAAGTTAATGACGAAGGATACACTATCAGACAATGCAAGGTAAACAGTACGTGATTGCATGAGAGTAATTGTGGATGATGATGCATGGGTGGAGCAATCTTTTAGAAGTCTAGCATATTCTTCCATGGATAGTGTAACTATATCACATAAAGTAGCGGGCTGAGAAGTGGAGATACGCTTGGAGATATAACCATTAGTGCCATCATCAAAGGAATGAACCCGATTTGCCTAGGCAAACTTACCAATAAGATCCCAACATGTCTTCGTTGTGTGGTTGACTAAGACCACGATGAGTGCACTGTCGATTTCCACAGCCATGGCCACGACTATCACTAAAATTGTATCACGATCTCTCCAATTATTTTGGCCTTCAAAGCGACCTCCCCTTATATCTATACCACCATGACTTCCCCCATCTACCATACCAAATGCAAACATAAATGCAAAACAATCTAACAAAAATGAACTATGTACATTGATTGCACGTTGAACACAAGCAAAGCCTCAGTAGTAGATAAGATCTCACCACCTCTAAGAATTTGAGCTTAGAAAGGCTTGAATTCAGGATGAAAACCATAGGAATTGGCAACACGGAATTCCTCTCTTTGTCGCCACACAATCTCCTAATCTGTATGCAAGGGGCTAGTATTCATTTAGTTCCTCCCACATGCCTTGAAAGGTAGAATAATATTATGTCCTTGTTGAAGAGTGAATTACTGTTTAAGTAATTCATAGATCTGAGTAAAGTTCTTTTCCCCTGACATCTCCTTCAAGTTATCCCAGACTTTCTTCGTTGTCTTAAAAAATATAAAAAATTTACTAATTTGATGCCCCATACTGTTCCATGGCAAAGTCCTAATTTAGGCATCCTCTACCACCCCATCTTCATACTCTATTGAACTTTCGTCAAGTTTGGGGTAAGTCGAATATTTTAATTTCTTTTTACCCATAAGGACTACCTCTAGTGATGTGGCCCATTGTAAGTAATTTGCCCCATTGAGTTTAGTCAATGTAATTTGAAAGTTCATTGACTAGGATGGAGACAAAAGACTATTGGCTTCATTCGTGACATCCGTTGAGAAAGAAGAAATCCAACAACCAAGGAATGAATAACTTTAACTTACTCCGCATGTATTTTAGAAAGCGTTATATATCAATGAACAGGATCACTTGATGGAACTTCTTGTTTCAACACCTTCACATGTACATTGATTCTTTAACCCTTGTAATCTCACCTTCGACATATATTTTTTTTATCTCAAATCTGATCACAAATCTGGCCATACACAAATGATGTCCTACTTTTGTCCATCACGATGAATCTATATGAAAATGGACCCCCACACAAATTCAAGAGACGATTATATGGTCCACCAAACGGTGGTTGAGAGAGATTCGAATAGATCAGCCCCCAACAACCTTAGATTTTCACCTACAAACATTAAAGAAGGAAGAGAACGATGCCTGGATAAATTTACTGCTGATAACGTGTAGACAAATTGAGATAGAAAGAGAGAGAGAGAGAAATAGAGGATTAGAATTCACTTGTCCCCACCTCTCAAGTCTATTAATATAATTTTCAATATTTACAAGAATGCCATAAATAACAAAAGAAAAAATACCCATTCCTCCTAAACCTAGATGAGCCTAAGAATGGGCCATATAACAGCCCACATTCACATTCGATAACAGAAACTAAGCTACAAAATGGAAAAGTACTGGGTGGCAAAACTAAAGTATATTCAAACAGGCATATCAAGTTTACATCAAATTATTCTTAGAAGAAAGACCTGCACCTGTATTTTGCATTTAAAATCCCAAAATGGGCTCTTTCAGAACCTCGTTCACGGGTAGCCATTGAAGAAGAAATCGACATGATAAGATCACTGATGAATTTGCTGCATGTACCATCCAAGAGATTGTCAAAAACCTCCTCATATATGTATGAGAATATCTAAACAAATCCAAAGAAAATTAAAAAATTACAATCTATATGTACTGTATATGAAAGGAAAAATCCAAATTACAACAACCTATCAAGAGATGCAGGAACTATCAATTTCTACTTAAACAGAAAAATATACAATTGTTAAAAGAGAATGCAACACAATCTCAGAAAAGAAGCTCATCAAGTATGTATGAAGTATCCAATATCAAAAATTTCCTCCAACAACCAATCTAATATCAGCCAAGCACATAAACTTCATTCTTTTGACAAAAGCAACCATTGCATGCAGGATTTTAGAATTATTTACAAGAATAAAACAAATTATGCAGATAAAAACATGCCCAGCCGCTTGTATTAATTATGCCACAATAATTAACTTGAAAGGAGAACAAAGTAACCAAAATGGTAATTGCAACACTGCATAAATACCTCACACAGACAGGCTCCCATGGGTATCCAACAACCAACATAGAAGTATCAAAAACCACCCACTCACGAAAATTTGTGTTCATAAAACTGCCTTAAGGGAAGAGCATAGTGCGCTGAGATTGCTACCGTATTATGGCAGAGATGGAAGAGGTGGAAGGGTGGCAAAAGTTCACCAGCAGAGAGAAATGCAAGAAATTCGACGATTGAAAGAGCAGGATTTCCCGATAACCTTCCCAATGCAAGGTTAGAGCTGTTCAGTCATTTTGAGGAAATGGGGGAAAACACAGCATATTACATTCATGTTTTAAATAAATAATAGCGTGTAGTGCAGTGTTCACCCATTTGAAGCATGAGGCTTAAGATACACAGCACGTAAGGTACACACCGATCCATAGCTCAAGTGGTAGACGAAGTGAGAATAACCTCATTTCAACACTGAGGTCTTAGTATCGATTCCCAAGTAGGGTGTGTACTAACATGCTAACCCAAAAAAAAAAAAAAAAGAGAGAGACACAGCACCTAGGGTAAGCAACACACTACTAGATTTGTAATTAAGGTTGTGCTTGGTCTTGGTTGCACCAAATATCATGAAATTTTATGATATTTTGCACCAAATTACTCTGATTAATAATGAAATTTAATGGCATTTGGTGCAACCAAACATACCAAAAATAATAGGAAAAATAAGCAAAGATTAAGTATAAAGGTAAAGATAAAAAGAAAAAGCAACCTGACTTGGTACCATTTTTAAAAAAGATCTGATTGTATTACTAACATCATTGAAAAGACTAACAAATCTTTATTAAAAAATGAAAAATGTAACAAATCATTCCGAATATTAATTGATTTTAATGTTTTAATGAAAATTAACTTGTAGCATAAGCTACCTAGCACGTACAATAGGTTATGATGCAGGACGGAATGATCTAACCTAATATGATGCCATGAAATTAAAAGACAGATTAACTAGAGCAATGGAACGATAAAATAAAGCTAATTTACCATAAAATCAGAAATTTCATATTCATGACATATCCAAATTCAAGCCTACAACAGTCCCACAATGCAAATCTCATAAATTACTGATTAACCGAGACCTATGGGAGATAGAACCCCCATCCTAGCATAGGTTAAATCCGAATTCAATGGAAATTGTGTCTTGTAAGAGTTTTGACGTGCTAGGGTTGTATAAAGGCTAAGGAATGTGGGAAATGGGTTTGGAGTATATAGGCTTAGAGGAATTAGAGTTTGGAACATTAGGGTTGAGGTTTTGGGAGGTTTCGGGTTAGAATTTCAGATTTTGAGTTTAAGAGATTTAGGATTTAGGGTTTCTAGAATTATGAATATGGGTTTCAAGTTATAGGAATTAGGAATTTATGATATGGTCAAGGGATTTTGAGAATTTGGGATTTGGGTTTGGGAAAATTGGGGATTTGGGTTTGGGAAAACGGGGGATTTGGGAATTTTAGGGTTAGGGTTTGGTCAAATTAGTTTAGGGGTTTTAAAGAGGAAAGCTAAGGGAAGGGAAGAGTATTTGTGACGAAACAAGGGGACCATCGTACAAGGTTATCCGTACGGATAGTCGTACGTACATTGGTACGGATAGCAAAGGATGGTCGGCTATGGCCAGTTTGGGCTTGGGATGGGTCAATTTAGGTTTTGGATGGTAACAAAGAAGAAAAGAAAGGAAGATATGAAGAAAGAAAATAAGAAGATGAGATAAGATAATACCTTGTTGATGAAAGAAAAAGGTAGAAAAGATAACTAGGGAATTGTTCCCCGTGGTTTTGCACCACCAATCCAATCACAGGATGAAATTTTGCTCAATCTCAAAGCATAAGGAGAAAAATCTCTTTCATTCTTAACATATATATTGGCTAAGGGTGGGGATGTCCAACCCTTTTCTAGTCTCAGAAAATACCTTTTACAGAAACGCGGTCTCAGATAAGATTCTCAACATAAAGACATTTAGGGCCTGTTTGATTTTCCAAATCCGTGGTAAATATCTTGTAAATAAGCAATTATTACAATTTCACTCTGTTTGAAAATACGCAGGTATTTATGCTTTGGAAATAGGTCCAAAAGGATTGGCTTAAATTTGTGGGCCCCACCACCGTGATATATATGACATGTCTGTGCCGTCCATCCATTTTAACATAACATTTTCATGCATGAGCCAAAAAATGAGGTAGATCCAACACTCAAGTGGCCCCCACCAAAGGAAATAGTGGCCCCAAGAAGTTTTTACTGGAGGGTATTCGATTCCCTTTTTCCTATGGTGTGGTCCACTTAAGCTTTGGATTTGCCTCATTTTTTGCCTCGTGCCTTACCTTAAATTCAGTTGGCATAATGGATGGACGGTGTGTATAAGCCACATGCATCACGGTGGGCCCCATATATATGTTGCAACATCCTTAACTTTTGTGTTAAAAAATTAGGTCGTCAAATCCAAGCATCGGGAATGATGTCATAATTACTTAAGTAAATAATCACTGTACAAGGTATTTATGGTTAGCATGGAAAATCAAAGAGGCCCTTAATGAATTAAAAGTTGTCCCTAACTCCCTAATCTCAACACAAATATGAGTTATACCATAATTACTGAAACAACTAAACTATTTTGTGGCCTATGGGGGTCCACAATCAAGATGTCCGATGATGATGATGATCCAACGGTCCGATGTGTCCATCAAGCTCTCATATGCAGCCCACATGCATCTTCCCAGTGTAGGGTCCTCAAAGATGCATGAACAAGCACGTGGGATCTTCAATATGGCTAGGAATGTGAATTGGGTCAAGTGGCCTCATGTAATGGTCGTCTAGCCATAAGGAGACTGTCTCAGACCCCCTCCTCTGGTATGATGCTCGGATGTCCTCATCAATTCCTCTCGGCTGTGGAGAGGAGTTCTATCTCTAAAGGAGGTCCTCAAAGGCATCGGATATTCCATAGGCAAAGGTGAGAATACACGTTTTTGGGAAGACATTTGGGCGGGAGAAGTCGCTCTAAAAGAAGAATTTCCAAGTATCTTTCGGCTTGCTCTGAATCGATCCATATCGGTTGTTGAGTGTTATTCCACCCTCTGGAACCCTCCCTGCAGAAGGAATCTCCATGACTGGGAGATAAGAGAATTTGCAACTCCCCTTGGTCGTATCAGCAGCTGTAATCCTGACCAGAGCTATGCGGATAGGCTTGTTTGGAGACCAGAGAAAAAAGGAACATTTTCAGTGAAGTCCTTATACAGTTTCATCGACAGGAAAGCAAATGGTGTAGGGAAGACCATGACTGATAAAGTGTGGAAATATAAATTTCCTCCAAAGATTGCGTTTTTCGGCTGGTTGGTCAGAAAAGGAAAGGTTCTTACAGTCGATAATTTGAGGAAAAGGGGAATGATAATCACGAACATTTGCCACTGCTGTATGGCTGACGAAGAATCGGTGGACCACCTGTTTATTCATTGCCCCTTCATCAGTCAGATTTGGTCAATAATCTTACTCTCCTTCGGTGTCTCCTGGTCTTTTCCAAATTCGACGGGCTGATTGCTTAAAGCTTGGCATGGTGTAACTCTAGGTAACCAAAGATCCACGGTCTGGAGAATGGCCATTTTGGTTGTATGGTGGTCGGTGTGGGAAGAAAGAAATGGGAGGGTTTTTAATGATGTGTCCGGTTTGGTGGGGTCTGTAGTTATTAGAGTACATCGGTATATTATTGAATGGGCTTCTAATGTGGCAAACTTAAAAGGTTGTAATCTACTATTATCTGGAGGGTAATCGGTTCGGTATCTCAGCGGGCTATTCCCCTCTCTGTTTCTATTCTCTTTTTTAATGAAATTTCTGTTATCTCTCAAAAAAATAAAAAAATAAAAGTTGTGGTAACACTAGTGGAGATCCGGTCTCGTCGCTAAAACTTTGCCTTTATGATCCACGTACTGTCTGACTTTGGTCTGCCCTTCCACTTGACAAGGTACTCTCGGTAACCTCCATGTCATGTGGAAGCCATTCGTTCATCCCAGATATCCTCTATCGTTTCTCTATTGGTAGGTGTGTATGGCAAAAGAGGTATATGTTGGGAAGAATAGTCAGGTATAGGCCAAGGTCATGGGACAGGTCGGGAGGGATATAATCAGGATCAATGTGATGGTTTGAATAAAGGCTAGTAGGTGTAGATGTTGGACCCTTAAAAGACACAAGATCTTCCACATTAAATGTAGATTTAACATCCATGTCAAGTGGAAGATCTACAACATACGCATTGTGTCCCAAATTATTCAGTATTTTATAAGGTTCTGCACTATAGGCTTGTAGTTTCTTAACGATCCCTTGTGGACACCGTTCAAGCCTTATATGAACCATCACATAGTCACCTACTTGAAACTTTCTAAACTTGTGATGGGAGTGAGCACATATCTTGAACATTTCATTGCTCAGGCTAATCAGTTTTCTAATTTCAACATGTGAATCATGGATATGACATGTAAATACATCTGCAGACTCTAACAACCTATGTGAGACTAACGCGAGAATAAAATCTATAGACTTCTTAGGCTCATCTACTTGCCCTTCCAAATCTGCTTCCTCCGCGGGAGTCATTTGTTCGCGAGGAAGGTTTAGTAGAGTCAACCCGGGAACAAGATCTAGGACATGTTGAATGTCCTGAGTTCATCTGTTATGTCATCTGGGATAACATGACTAGACTCCTCCAATATCGGACTCACCTCAGGTGGTAACTCTACACAGCCCTCAGGTGTAACCTCAGGTGGCATCTTCATACTAACCTTAGGTGTGACCTCACTTGCCACATGGTGTTCTGTAACAGTAACGGTGGACATAACAGCCACCACCGTTACCTTTACAATACGGGGCATAACGGCTGTTACAGCCCCGTAACAGCCGTTACGGTCTCTCTATTTTATTTTTTTTATTTCTTGAAAAAACCCTCGAAAAATGTGTATCTGCACCGTAATGTTGATTAAAAAGTATGAAAAACCTGTATATGTCCCATAATAGACCATTACGAGGCTATTATGGCCTTTATAATATATGTAACGTGCTATTAACAGCAATTACGGGTCATTTTTATTCCATAACGGTTGTTAAGGCCATTACGACCCCGTAACGTGTAACGGTTGCCACTGTTACCTTTACATAACGGCCTTTACGGCCCTGTAACGGCCTTTATGGCACACCATGGTGGGCGTACACAGTTAAATCAGCTTTAGTCACCCTTTCAAACTCTTTGGTATTTATTATGGGGAGAGACTCGTGTTGGAATTTCCTCACATCATCAGGATCACATTTCTTGACATCCTCATTTTCCGATGTGCTTTTAGGCAAAAGAGGACTCAAGTTTATCCTCTTACCCTCACGCATAAATGAATACGTATTCGAGTGACAGAATAGTGTCGCATTGTGATCATACAACTAGGGTCTGCCCAAAATGATGTAGCCTACATCCATAGGCAAAACATCACACCATGACCTGTTCATATAGGAACCAAGCTAGATGGGAATGGAACAACGTTGAGAAACCAGAATCTAAGACGCATTAACCCATGAGACTCAATAGGGCTGAAGGTGAGAAACGACTATCAGACCTAAGCGATCCACGGTGCTAACGGAGACCACATTGGTGTAACTACCACTATCAATGATCACCTTGCGGTTTTTGTCACGGTGCCAATCATCACTTTCTATAGTCTGGCCTAAGGCACGTCTAACGACTACAAGTGGCGTGGTCACAACTCCTTTGTCTTCTTCAACACTAGTACCAATTTCAGGCCGATATTCTTCATCTTCACAATCGCCCTAATCAGCCACATCTTTATCCAAATCACCAATGATGAGGGCCTTATTTCACTCTTTTAAAAGGGCATTGATGTGCGAAATGCCCACATCCTTCGCAGTTGTAACACGGCACTTGTTCACTTCCCTTTGAACCAATACTAGCTGGACCTTTATCCTTGGCATCCCTAATGTTGGATTGAGTACCATTAAGCGCTTTGGATTGACCCCCAATATTGGGCTTCGCTCCTTAGGGAGTGGCCTTGATGTTGGACTCACGAGGATCGAATCCCTTCACGAACTAGGGTTTCAGATACCATTCTAGGTCTTACACCACTTGATAGGCATGCTTGAGGGTGCTGAGATCATAAGGATGAGCTCACACTGAAGCTCAAATAGGAGGCCCATCCTGAAACGGGAAAGTGTCACTAACGGGTCCTCAACGTTACATCGCATCATGTATTCATTTAACTTAGCGATGCAATCTATCACGGGCATTGATCACTGGCAAAGAGATTGCCACTGATCCAAAAGCCTCTTGCGGTATGAGAGCGGAAGATACTTTTCTCTCAAAATCCCTTTCATCGCAGCCCACAATATGACCGGGCCATCTCCAGACCTCTCCATCTCCTGCTCGACATTTGTCCCGAACAATTTGGGTTGGCCCACCAACTTCATCTACGTGAACCTCACTTGACGTCAGTAAGACATGTCATACCACTCAAAATAGTGATCCATGTCCGCTAGCTAATCGAGAAAGGCCTTGTGGTCCAAGCGACCATCATAGTTCGAAGCCTCAACCTTCACACTTTTCATCACACGTTAATTAGGATCATGGTGGTCCTAATACTCTTCACGACATGGTGGTCCAATACCTTGGCTATGATTTCTCTCACATCCTCCAACTTGACCTCCCGCTTGAGATTGGTCATCTTCCCCATTGTCAGGGTTTACCTGGAGGGAAGTCTCCCACTGCGTTATGCGATTATTGGTCTCATTCCTAAGGGTTGCAAGTTGGTTACTGGTGGTCCTACCTTGGGCCTCAATGGCCACAAGATGAGCGTTGATGGCATTGATAGCCTCGGCAAGCTGTTCAGAGTTCATTGTGGGGTGTAGACCAAAACCACGTCCAGTATGAGTGAGCATAAACTTAGATACCTAATTAGGAACCTAAAATCTAAAACTAGGATGCAGTGTGATGAGAATGGAAATACTCCTAATTCTATACTCTAAATTTGATATGAAAATTATATGCTAGACCTAAGCTCTACTACCAAAATTTTGATGCAGGACGGAATGATCTTAACCTAATGTGAAGCCATGAAATTAAAAGACATTAACTAGAGCAATGGAACGATAAAATAAAGCTAATTTACCATAAATTCAGAAATTTCAGATTCATGACATATCCAAATTCAAGCCTACAACAGTCCCGCAATGTGAATCTCATAAATTATTGATTAACTGAGACCTGTAGGAGGTAGAACCCCCATCCTAGCATAGATTAAATCCAAATTCAATGGAAATCATGGGATGTGGGAAATGGGTTTGGGATATCTAAGCTTAGAGGAATTAGGGTTTGGAACATTAGGGTTGAGGTTTTAGGAGGTTTTCGGGTTAGAATTTCATATTTGGGGTTTAAATGGTTTAGGATTTAGGATTTTTAGAATTAGGAATATGGGTTTCAGGTTATGGGAATTAGGGATTTATGATTTGGTCCACGGATTTTCAAATTTTGGGGATTCGGGTTTGGAAAAATTGGGAATTTGGGAATTTTAGAGTTAGGGTTTGGTGAAATTAGTTTAGGGGTTTTGAAGAGGGAAGTTAAGGGAAGAGATGAGCATTCGTGACGAAACAAGGGAACATTGTACAAGGATATCCGTACAAACAATTGTACGTGTGTACGTCCGTATGTCCGTAAAGAATGGTCGGTTGTGATCGGTTTGGGCTTAGGATGGGTCGATTTAGGTTTAGGATGGTAACAAAGAAGAAAAGAAAGGAAGAGATGAAGAAGGAAGAATAGAAGAAGATTAGAGAAGATGATACCTTGTTGAGGAGAGAAATGTAGAAAATATGACAAGGGAATAACTCCCTGTGGTTTCGCACCACCAATCCAATCACAGGATGAAATTTTGCTCAATCTCAAAGCAAAAGGAGAAAAATCTCTTTCATTCACAACATGCATATTGGTCGAGGTGGAGACGTCCAAACCTTCACAGTCTCAGAAAAGACCTTTCACAAAAAGGCACTCTCAGATAAGATTCTCAACATAAAGATGCTTAATTAATTAAAAGTTGTTCCCAACTCCCTAATCTCAACACAAATATGAGTTATACCAAAAATAATAAAATATGTAAACAAACTAAACAACTAAAATATTTCGTGGCCCATTGGGATCCACAATCAAGATGTCCGATGATGATGATCCAACGACCCGATCATGTCTACTCAATCCAACAGTCCGACGTGTTCATCAAGCTCCTATATGCAGTGTATCTTCCTAGTGTGGGGTCCTCAAAGATGCACGAACATGCACGTGGGGTCTTCAACGTGGCTAAGAATGTGAATTGGGCTAAGTGTGTTGAGAAGTGGAGCCACATGCGCGGATTTCGTGTCGCAAGTCCTTTCGCAACTGGGATGCTGAAAGGAGTTTCGCAGATTTCGTGTCGCAAGTCCTTTCGCAACTGGGATGCGGAAAGGAGTTTTGCGGATTTTCGTGTCGCAAGTCCTTTCGCAACTGGGATGCGGAAAGGGAAGTTGCCAAAACTATAAATTGGGGTCCCTAGGGCTATTCTAGGGTTAAGGTGAATATTGGGGAGCTATTCTAAGGTGTGGGAAAAGGGTTTTCTCTGTATCTCTTAGTATATTGCCTTGTAATCTTCGTTCTTCATGGTGGAAGTTTGCATCCGTGGTTTTTTACCCTAGTTTGGGGTTTTTCCACGTATATCTTGTCTCGTGGTTTGTTTGGATTGCTTTGATCTATTTCTAGTTTATATTTCTTCTTGTTTATCGTTTGTGGGTGAGGCCTGAGATTGGATCTAGGCTCACTGCGTTGTTGGCGTGCTGCGCAACAACTGGTATCAGAGCTATTGGTTTAGTTCTATTGGGAACGATGGCGGAAGATGGAAAAACTAGAATTGAGAAGTTTGATGGTTCAAACTTTGCCTTCTGGAAGATGCAGATGGAGGATTATCTGTATCAGAAGGACCTCTACATTCCTCTAGGAGGAAAAGAGAAGAAACCAGAAAAGATGACAGATGATGAATGGTTTTTACTGGATAGGAAGGCTTTAGGAACGATCCGACTCTCTTTGTCTAAGAGCGTCGCCTTCAATATATCCAAGGTGAAAACTACAAAAGAATTAATGGAAGCCCTAGCCACCATGTATGAAAAGCCCTCAGCATCCAACAAGGTTCATCTTATGAAACAGCTATTCAACATGAAGATGTCAGATGGTGGGAGCATGGTCGAACATCTAAACGAAGTTCAATACTGATCACGAGCAATTGGAATCCATTGGCATTGTTTTTGAGGATGAGGTCAGAGCATTATTGATCTTATCCAGTTTACCAGACATTGGGATGGTTTGGTGATTGCTGTGAGCAATTCTTCAGGGTCGACAAAGCTGAAATTTGATGATGTGGCCGGTCTAATTCTCAGCGAAGAATCTAGAAGGAAGGCATCAGGAGTTTCAGGGGATTCAGGGAATGCTCTAAACGTTGAAGGAAGAGGAAGATCGTTGAACAAAGGAGGCAATAAACACGAGCGTTCTAAGTCGAGGAAGAAGTCCAAGGGACCGAAAGACAAAGACGGGTGTTGGCATTGTGGCAAGAAGGGGCATATGAAACGTGATTGCAGGGCGCTTAAGAAACAAGAAGGAAACTCTCAAGGTGGGAAGGATTTAGTGAATCTATCTGAGGAAAGTGACACAGGCGTTGATCTTGTCTCTTGATGCAAGGAATGAATCTTGGGTTATAGACTCGGGTGCTTCGTTTCATGCCACTTCATGCAAGGGAGTTCTGCGTAATTATGTCAGGTGACTTTGGGAGAGTATACCTGGGTGATGATGAGCCGTGCAATATTGTTGGAAAGGAAGATGTTTAGATAAGTCAAAAAGACGGAACAACTTTGAAATTGAAGGATGTCAGACATGTACCGAGTTTGAAACGTAACTTGATTTCAGTGGGGCAGTTGGCCGATACCGGTTATGTGACGACATTCACCAGTGATTCCTGAAAGATCACAAAAGGTGCCTTGGTGATATCTCGAGGCAAGAAGGAAGGTACTTTGTACATGACTTCATGATCGTATTGTTCACTCGCAGTCGCATCAACTGGAGTGAATGGGCAGTTATGGCATCAGAGGTTGGGACATATGAGTGAAAAGGGAATGAAAGTGCTATTGTCAAAAGGAAGCTACTGTGGTCGAAGTCTATTGACTTGGAATTTCGCGAGGACATGCATGGTATGGTAAGCAGAAGAGGGTAAGTTTCAAGAAGACAAGACGTGCTCCAAAGACACATTTGTTGGAGCTTGTACACACTGATGTGTGGGGACCGGCGCAGGTATCATCTCTCGGTGGCTCACGTTATTTTGTTTCCTTTATTGATGATGCTAGTAGAAAACTGTGGGTCTATTTCTTAAAGCATAAATCGGATGTATTTGATGTAATTAAGAAGTAGAAAGTCATGGTAGAAAATGAGACAAGTAAAACAGTAAAGTGTCTCAGATCTAATAATGGGGGAGAGTATTGTGAAAAGAGGTTTGAGGAGTATTGTGCAGCAAATGGAATCAAACATCGGAAAACGATTCCAGGGACACCACAGCAGAATGGTGTGGCTGAGCGCATTAACAGGACCATCCTTGAGCGCGCCAGGAGCATGAGGTTACGTGCAGGGTTGCCCAAGACTTTTTGAGCGGATGCTGTAAATACTGTCGCATATCTCATTAATAGAAGTCCCTCAGCACCATTGGATGGTGGGCTACCAGAAGAAACGTGGACTGGGAAAGAAGTGAACCTAGCACATCTCAGAGTGTTTGGTTGCACTTCATACGTTCACATTGATGCAGAGCACAGAAACAGACTGGATGCGAAGTCCAGGAGGTGCACATTTATAGGCTACAGGCAGCATGATTTTGGCTACAGGTTTTGGGATGCAGAAAACAGGAAAATCATTAGAAGCAAGGACGTAGTCTTCAATGAAAAAGTGATGCATAAGGACAGTGTGCATGAAAATAAGGCTGAGGAGAGAATTTGTAGAGTTAGAAGAGTTACCGGACACGGGTGTTATAGCGCCACAGGATAATCATACACAGGAGCATTATGAGGTAGCGCTACAGACACCGGTATTGAGGAGGTCTACTCGGGAGAGGAGACCCACGATCCGATACTCACCCTCCTTATATTATCTACTATTGACAGATAATGGTGAACCAGAGTGTTTTGAAGAGACATTACAGTCAGATACACGGGTTAAGTGGGAGCAGGCCATGGATGAGGAGATGGACTCTCTTGAGTCTAATCGTACATGGGAACTAGTCACTCTACCAAAGGGTAAGAAAGCTCTTCATAACAAGTGGGTTTACAGACAGAAGAAAGAGCACGATGGTTCGAAACGGTACAAGGCCAAATTGGTTGTGAAAGGGTTTCAATAAAAGGCAGGTATCGATTTCACTGAAATATTTTCACCAATTTCAATAAAAGGCAGGTATCGATTTCACTGAAATATTTTCACCGATGGTGAAAATGTCTACGATTCGCATGGTCTTGAGTATAGTGGGTACAGAGGGCTTACATCTAGAGCAGCCAAATGTTAAGACAGTCTTTCTTCATGGGGACATTGAAGAAGAGATATATATGCATCAGCCAACAGGATACGTGGCACTAGGAAATGAGAACAAGGTGTGCAGACTGAATAAGAGTTTATATGGCCTGAAGCAAGCCCCGAGACAGTGGTACAAGAAGTTCGACAGTTTCAGGTCGGGAAACGGCTTCAGGAGATGTCATGCAGACCACTGTTGTTGCTTGAAGAAGTTTGATACGTCATACATCATTCTTCTTTTGTACGTCGATGATATGCTTGTGGCCAGTTCAAGCATGGAAGACATCTCATATCTCAAAAGACAACTGTCTAGAGAATTTGCGATGAAGGATTTAGAAGCTGCAAAACAAATCCTAGGCATGAGGATAAAGCGTGACAGGGAAAACAAGAAACTAGTTTTGTCACAGGCAGAGTACATAGCTAAGGTACTTGACCGATTCAATATAGGAGGTGCTAAGCCGGTTAGCACTCCATTAGCCAACCACTTCAAGCTATTTAAGGAGCAAGGGGCAAAGATGCAGGAGGAACGAGACTACATGGCTAAAGTCCCATACGCGTCAGCTATTGGGAGTCTCATGTATGTTATGGTGAGCACGAGGCCAGACATTGCTCAAGCAATGGGAGTTGTTAGCAGGTTCATGAACAACCCCGGGAAGGAACATTGGGAAGCTGTGAAGTGGATCCTTATATATTGGTAGGTACTAAGGATGTAGGGTTGTGCTATGGTGGATCGGAAATCAAGCTACAAGGCTACATGGATTCAGATTTGGCAGGAAATATTAACAACAGGAGAAGCACTACAGGTTATGTCTTTACTCGGATAGTGTCAGTGCCGCTTGGTCTCTCGCCATTGAGAAGATAGTATCTATCGCACGACTGATGAATATGAATATGTTGCGGCTACAGAAGCATGCAAGGAGATGGTGTGGATGCAAGGTTTCATGGAAGAGTTGGATAAGAAGCAAGCAAATTGCAAACTGTACAGTGACAGTCAGAGTGCAATACACTTGACCAAGAATTCAGCCTTTCATTCAAGGATCAAGCATATTGTCATCAGATATCACTTCATACGTTCGTTACTGGAAGATAGATCGATTGCTCTGGAGAAGATTCATACAAGTGAGAATCCTGCGGATATGTTGACCAAGGCGGTCACACGAGAGAAGCTGAAGCTCTGTTCAACTTTGATTGGTCTTCAGGCTTGAAGACGGGGAGGTGGTGCACTCCGGATGAAGAAGACAAGTTTATGGCGATGTGTCTCCAAGTGGGAGATTGTTGAGAAGTGTAGCCACATGCGCGGATTTCGTGTCGCAAGTCCTTTCGCAACTGGGATGTTGAAAGGAGTTTCGCAGATTTCATGTCGCAAGTCCTTTTGCAACTGGGATGCGGAAAGGAGTTTCGCGGATTTTCGTGTCGCAAGTCCTTTCACAACTAGGATGCGGAAAGGGAAGCTGCCAAAACTATAAATTGGGGTCCCTAGGGCTATTCTAGGGTTAAGGTGAATATTGGGGAGCTATTCTAAGGTGTGGGAAAAGGGTTTTCTCTGTATCTCCAAGGGAGAGGTTAGTATATTGCCTTGTAATCTTCTTTCTTCATAGTGGAAGTTTGCATCCGTGGTTTTTTACCCTAGTTTGGGGTTTTTCCACGTATATCTTGTCTCGTGGTTTGTTTGGATTGCTTTAATCTATTTCTAATTTATATTTCTTCTTGTTTATCGTTTGTGGGTGAGGCCTAAGATTGGATCTAGGCTCATTGCATTGTTGGCGTGCTGCGCAACAAAGTGGGCACCATGTAATGGTCGTCTAGCCATAAGGAGACTGGCCCGGCCCTCCTCCTCTAGTATGGCTCTCTACATGGCATTAAGGCTAAGCTACACTACATAGTGTAAGCTACATGCTACATAGCAAAGTTGTTTAAAATGCTGATTACATTGCACAAGATAAGGCAACTAGAGAAACCAAGGGATACGTATTTGTATCGTTGAGGATGAAGGAAGCTGATTAAAACGAATAGACAATGGAAGTTTAGGGGTTAAGCATATTTGGATCAATCAGGCAAAATATGGCTGAAAAGTGAAGATCTATGGTTGGAAAGGAAATGGAAGAAAGTGAAAACAGAGGAAACCATCGGACTCAGAGGGGATAAGGGACACGTAATTTCAACATGCAGTTCAGAGGCCCCGTAAGTAGAGAAGCCTGGATCGAGGAACAGGAATGTAAGACATCTTGAGTGATTGTGAACGAGGTAATTGCAGAGGAAAGAAGGGAGAGCCTTGCGAAAACCTTAACGAGTATCATGCGGCTGCGCGTGGAGTGAGAAGATATTTAATGAAGAATTTGAAGAATGGCTAACCCTATGGCGGGGTTTGAGATCCAATGGGCCGTTGTGGAAGATAAAAAAAATGAGCTCAAAGGTTTGGATCAGTCTAGACCTAGTATTGGAGAGGTCGAAAAGGTTTCAAACGGAGGAGATACCTTTTAGAATGGTCAGCTATGAAAGCTGGAGAGTTGGACTTTGTTAGCGGGTGTGGAGGAGTAAATAAAGTGGTGAGGTTGTATGGTGTATCATTGCATACGTGGCTACAATCAGCTTTCTGGCAGCTAGGCACATGTCTACCCAGGATAGCAGATCTGGATGAGAGCTTAATATTTAGGTTCATGTGTCAAGGTTATGGGAAATGATACAGTGTTATTCGTTACAAAGGACTGTTTAGGTACATAAATGAAAGGCATGAAAAGGAAGTGGCTAATAATCAGCAGAGGCGGAAAATACGAAGAAAAGGTAGGAGCTTTCTCAGGTTAGCATGATGCAAAGTGCCAAGGAATGAGTAAAGGAAGTAGGAACGAAAAAGTCAAAGACAAGTTAGCTTTCTCAGATCTTGGCCTCCAAGGGGATCAAAGTCTCAAATGAAACTGACACGCTCACACTTTTGGAAGCTGGAAGTGTTGACGATCTTATAAGTAACAGACCGCCACTTTGTTAAAGGTGACACATTAAATGTCATTATGTATGCAGTCAAGAGAAGTTTGAGCCCGGCCAATGAAATTTGCAGCAAGAATTCCAGTTTCAAGTAACCGATTCTAAAAAAGTTGTGTGACAGAAAACCAGATTTTGGCATTTTTTAATAAAATTCAGTTATCTTTCAAAAAACAAAAAAGATTTTCTTGACAGGCTACTAGTAAAAAAAGAAAAGAACTAATGTTTACAGAATCACACTCAAATACTTAAAGAGAAAACATCATAAAATTCATTTGTTGTTAAACCACCAAGACTACATTGTGGAAACTGCATCTTGTTTCACTGACAATAACTTGAATATATAAAAGAGAAGGAAAATCTGTAGAGATCTGGAGAAATCTTAACAGATACACATCTTAACAAAGAAGGAAATATCCTATTCTAGAAGATTACGCTAATCTGCTCTAACAATTGTATATACCATAAGTCCATGCACATGGCCCTATAGGCCTCGAGATAGGCATCAATACAACTTAGGAAGTTTCTATAAAGTATCCTCTAGACGTTCTTCATCGTTTGCTTCCTGCTAGCTCACTGCTCACATAATAATTCCAAAATGATTCAAACTATTAATTACTTGATATTTGCACAGAAGCATGGCCCAAGGGATTGTATGTAGGGGTGGTAACCAAGGTATCCCGTATCGGTATTGGTTGGCGTAACGGTGCCCTCCGAAACCGATACGGATATGGGGGCGTAAAAATGCATACAGGTAATGTGAAGCAAAATTTTTTTTTTTGTCAAAAAATATGAAAAAATATGGATTAAATCCGGAATATTCTAAGCATTCCAAATATGCATTCATTTATAAATTGGAACATGTTTATAGTGGTGTAACGGTCCACTCTTTGGTGAGAAGTTGTATCGAACTGTCTGATGAATTTATGAACCAGATAACCTGAATTTGACTACAAAATTCATATATTTAATTTTCTAACTATCTACTATCAATGATAGATATATTAGAATGAATGTAATATGAAAATATCTTACATTTAGGTGTTTGCAATTATTTTTTAGGGTCAAAATTCATGCATAAATAGAAAAAAAATATATAAAATGGTACCCCAAATATGTAAAATGCACATTAACATGTTCAACTATGATTATCACATCATATGGCATCATTAAAACAGCAAAAGAATTATTAAAGAATGATTTTTTGAATTTTCAAAAAAAGGGCCAAAATAAATGCGTAAATAGAAAAAAATATTTAAAAAATATAAAATAGCACCCCAAATATGTAAAATGCACATTAACATGTTCGACTATGATTATCACATCATATGGCATCATTAAAACAGCAAAAGAATTATTAAAAAATGATTTTTTGAATTTTCAAAAAAAAGGGCCAAAATAAATGCGTAAATAGAAAAAAATATTAAAAAAATATAAAATGGCACCCCAAATATGTAAAATGCACATTAACATGTTCTACTATGATTATTACATCATATGGCATCATTAAAATAGCAAAAGAATCATTAAAAAATGATTTTTTGAATTTTCAAAAAAATGGCTAAAATAAATGCGTAAATAGAAAAAAATATTAAAAAAATATAAAATGGCACCCAAAATATGTAAAATGTACATTAACATGTTCTACCATGATTATCACATCATATGACATCATTAAAACAGCAAAAGAATTATTAAAAAATGATTTTTCAAATTTTTAAAAAAAGGGCCAAAATAAATTCGTAAATAGAAAAAAATATTTAAAAAATATAAAATGGCACCCGAAATATGTAAAATGCACATTAACATATTCTACTATGATTAACACATCATATGACATCATTAAAATAGCAAAAGAATCATTAAAAAATGATTTTTCGAATTTAAAAAAAAAAGGCTAAAATAAATGCGTAGATAGAAAAAAATATAAAAATGGATGGACGATAACCTATAACCAGTGTTTTAAATAGCGGTAGCGTATTGCGTAGCGTTCAACCCTCCGTAGCGTGTAGCGAAATAGCGTAGCGTGTAGCGTAAGCTACACAATACTTCTATTTTTTAATTAAAAAAAATATTATATATATATATATATATTATATAATATACATATATATATATAATAAATATTAAATAGTAAGAAAAAACAAAATATTTTGGTATTTTGAGTTAGCAATTACAGTCCATAATTTAATTGGTAAATTTTAAGTTAACATATGTCTCATGTACAATTTTTTAAGGGCCCAAATTAGGTAGGACTCATATTGTGAAGTGTAGCACACGAGTGTCAAAGTTTTTAGACCCCACTCGTGATGAATGTGTTATATCCACACCGCCCATCCATTTTGCCAAATAATTTTAGGGCATGAGCCCAAAAATGAGGCGAGATCAAAGCTTCAGTGGACCGCACTCATACGAAACAATGATAATTAAGCGACTATCATTAAAAATTTATCGGGGCTACAAGAGTTTTAGATCAAGTGACATGTGTGTTTTCCTTCATCCATGTTAGTGTGACCCTATTAACGGGTTAGATGGAAAATAAACATTACAAAGTGGACCCTAAGAAATTTTTAATGGTGAGCATTTTATAACCACTTGTTTCTTATGTTGTGGTCCACACGAGATTTGGATCTTATTAATTTTTTGAATCATAATCTAAAATGATGTGGCAAAATGGATGGACGGCATGGATAAAATACATACAGTATGATGGGGCCCATGTGACACGTATACATTTTATTAAAATTTTGCAACGTTTGCAACGCCTACCAAGTACATTCATTTGCGCACAAAAGTCACGTGGGTCTCGATCATGAGGTATGTGTTATATCTAAACCGTCTATTCATTTGAAGAGCTCGTCTTAAGGCTTGACACGAAAAATAATACTGAGATCTAATTATCAAGTGGACCACCTTTGCAAAAAGCGTGGGGGGGATTGAACGTCTACCATTGAAACCCTTTTTGGGATTCTGAGAACTTTTGGATCAATATGAAATTTGTTTTGACTCTTCATTCAAGTCTTTTTGACCTTTTGAATAGATTGGATGGAAAATAAACGTTATGGTGGGCCTACGAATTGTTTAACGGTGAAAAATCATCATCTCGCTGCTATTTTTAGTGTGGTCCAGACGATCTTTGGATACGATTCATTTTTTGGCTAATGCTCTAAAATGATATTTAAAAATAGATGAACGGTGTAGATATAATAAATACATCGCTGTGGAGCCCATGTAACTTTGATCTCCTTTGAACCGTTCGTACAACTCGGAGCTCGAGGAGTGTCAGCGCTCGTCTTACCTTGACACGTACCTACAGCAGCTATACCTACAGCAGCTATTCAAACCACTTCCGATTTCAAAAGAAAAAAAACGGGAGAGGGAAACCGAAAAGAAAAAGAGGGAAAGAAGAGGGAGGGAGAGAGGGAGAGAGAGGGAGGGAGAGAGAAGAAGAAGAAGGAGGAGGAGGCCCTGGACGCGGCCACATGGCATGTAGCAACGCGGCCAAGCAAGCAGCCGCGACGCATGTGCTCAAGGCCATGGTCAGCGCAGGTGAAGAAGAAGAAGAAGAAGAAGAAGAAGAAGAAAAGAAAAGAAAAAAAGGTACATTTTTTTTCTTTTTTCTTTTTTTTACCATTTTTTTTTTTTAACGCTATTTTATACGCTACGTAGCGTTTTTTGTACGCTACGCTACGTAGCGTACGCTACACGCTACACTACCACGCTATTTAATACACTGCCTATAACCTACAACATTAACCTATGGTGTGGTCCACCTGAGATTTGGATATTACTAATTTTTTGGATCCTAACTAAAATGATGTGGCAAAATGGATGGACGATATGGATAAAATATATATATCATGGTGGGGCCCGTCGATCGAGATTGGATGGAAAATAAATGTTACCGTGCGCCCTACTAAGTTGTTTAACCATGAAAATCATTATTTCAGCTATTTTTGGTGTGGTCCGGATGATCTCTGGATATAATTCATTTTTGGGGTGCTCTAAAATGATCTCTCGAAAATTGATGAACGGTGTAGATGTAATAAATACATCATGTGGAGCCCATATAACTTTGATCTCCTTTGAACCGTTCGTACAACTCGGAGCTCGAGGAGTGTCGGCGTTCGTCTTTGCGTGACACACGTACTACAAATTATGTTCTTTGGAAATAAAAATAAAAAATAAAAATGGAGAGAAATCGAAAAGAAAAAAAAAAAAAAAAAAAGAGGAAAGAAAGAGAAAAGAAAAAAGACGGAAAGGGGGAAAGAAGAGATTGAGAGAGAGAGAGAGAGAGAGAGTGAGAGAGAGAGAAGAAGAAGAAGAAGAAGAAGAAGAAGAAGAAGAAGAAAGAAGTCAAGAATGACATGACATGTAGTATGGCGCAACTGCCGAGGAGAAGAAGAAGAAGAAGAAGAAGAAGAAGAAGAAGAAGAAAAGAAAGGAAAAAAAGGTATGTTTTTTTTTTTTTTTTTTTTTTTTTTTTTTTTTTTTTTTTTTTTTCAGGGCCCGTAACAGCCGTTACGGGTCCGTAACGACCGTTATGGACCGTAACGGCCCCGTAACGGCCGTTACGGTCACAGAAATCCATAACGGCCGTTTTGACCCCGTATCGCGTAACGGGTCCCACCGTTACCGTTACGTATCGGCCGTTACGGCCGATACGTAACCGATTTGGCACACCCTGGTGGTAACAAGCCAGGCTGGCCAATTGGGTATCAGGCCCTCGCACAATGTGTAGGCCTGCAATAGATGCCCTTGGGTTGGGTATGGCAAAATTTTCTATTGACTTCCAACTCAAGCCCAAGAACAGGCCAATTTGTGTTGTTAATGTGTAGGCTTGGGCGAAAAATCAAAGGCCCGATTGCTATAATGCCTGACTTTTAGGCCTAAGTAAAAATCAGATCTGGCTCTAGCTCACACCGACCGAGCCAACTGTCCATCAAAGAATCCAACAGGATGCATGTGTCCCATGGTCAGACAGTAGAAATGGTCCGAAACATCCATCGGGTCCCTTGATCTGATCCAAATATTCTATCCAATCAATTTGAACCACTAATGTGGTTCAGATCATTAATATGGATGGATATGGAGAGATGGATGGACGGGCCTGATCTTCAATCTGGACCGTTGAAAAGCGTTGATCTTCAATTGACCACCAGCAGAACCACCCTTCATCTCCCATTGGATGACCAAAGGGTCCAGCATCAATAATCATCATCAACTTCGAAATAACCAGCATGACAAAAAAAAAATGTAACCAACACCAAATAGCTGGGAGAAGACTGTAATTATGATGATAAATGAGTGATATAAGAGAGCTCACAGTTGAATTTATTTCTGCTAGTTTAATAATTTATTGAGAGTAGAGAGTATCGGTACTGTCACATGCCCCGAGATTACAGTAACAAAAAGAAGATGAAGCATAGACTACAAGATTAACGAACCTCGTCAGATCATCAGGGTCCACATCTTTCCATTCAACTTCTTCAATAATCTCCACAATATGTTTAATTCTCTGCTCAAACTCCACAGATTCTAGAAGACCTAGATCATCACTTAGGAAGGTTTTTCCATCAAGAGGAAGGATTACCTGTCAAATGGTTATCAAATAAGATGTAAAAGAAAATTGTTATAAAAAAAAAAAAGTTCACTGAAACTACACAGTCAGTAGAAAGAATAAGCAAAATCATAGCATGTTAACAAAATGCACGTGGCAATAAAATCAACTTCTTCAAAAAGCTATAGCATCTAAAACCAATGAAAATGATAGATTAAGCATTCAGTAACCACTATGCCACGAAGAGGTCTCTATACAACTCACTCTTCCATTTGTAATGACTGCAGTAACACCAAATCCAAGCCCCAATTGCCTGTATAAAAAATATGACACCTGTACAAGGTTTCAATTTTAAAATTAAAATGTTAATAACCTACTCAACAAACCTAAATCTGCATAATTACACTAAAGCATTTTTTTTGAAAGGTAATTACACTAAAACATCAAAACAGTTCAGAAGCATAATTTTTCTGCTACACTGAGAAGGAATAATCAGCAAAAGCACAAATAACCAGCAATTAACTGTGAACCGAACTGGATGATTAAACAATAGGAAAATCACTGAGTAAAAAGAAAACCTAAAGCACTTGCTCTGAGAAGTGTGGTAGGGTGAAAAGGACAATAACAAACTCCAGAATAGAATGATCTCTCAAAAGAATATCAAAACAAGTGATTCCAGCCATTCATATCTTCTGTCAGAATCTCCTTTAGCAAATAATTGCCAGATGTCTTTAACAATTCAAGACAAAGAATATCAAGTGATTCAAGCCATTCACATTTCCAACTAGATTAAAAATCCTAACTATATCCATCTTCAGCAAATAATTTCCAGAATCTCCTGTCAAACTATATAGAACAACAAGAGCTCATAAACATCTTCGTGCTCCAACCACAGGGTATTGGTACTGGCACAATGATTCCATTTAGTCAACCATCACTTCAAAAGTTTAAGTCAATCATTAACCCCATGAATTAAGAGCTATTTAACAATTAAGACGAAATCAACCAAATCTATTAGGGACTTTTGAGATTTTATTCAAATGTTCATAAAATATTTTTGGAGATGACAGTGATGCTTCTAGACTGCGCCATGCAGTGATTCAATGCAACATATCTTTCACATGCTCAATCAGATAAACTTAAGTTCTATTTTGTCCATGATGATCTCCACACAAGGCTGTAGTCCTGCTCATTTTTCAGGGTTTCAATGTCCATTTTCCTTCTATGATATCAGAATGGCACATATATACCATGGATATATAGGTTAGGAAGACAGAATAGTCTCCCACCACAATATTGCTTATGCATATATCATGATTATGCCCAGGTTTTGTTTGGTGGATATTCTTTGATATCTTGCAGTTTTGTTGGGTGATGCCTCGATCAATTGGGTTCTTCTTGGTCCATAGCTGCCACTTCTTGCAGGTTTGTGGGCGATATGGCTGGCGCAACCTCCCTCCCTCCCTCCACCAAGACCTCTATACACAAAGACACGTCACCGCAAAACTACAAAGTGATGCTGGTGAATAACTTGTCAGGTGTGTTATAACATGAAAAAATATATCCTCCTTGTCAAGTGTGTTATAACACGAAAAATATATCCTCCATGAAACTTAATAGCAAGTATAAATCTAGTAAAAACAGTATTTCAAATCTAGCAAAAACAGTGTTTCAAATAGCGTAGCGGTAGCGTACACTACGTAGCGTAGCGGTAGCGTACGCTACGTAGCGTAGCATGGCCGTAGCGCTACGTAGCGTCCCAAATAGCGTAAATCCCCTATAGCGTACGCTACAGGGGTCGTAGCATAAGCTACAGCTATGTAGCGCGTAGCGTCCGTAGCGTAAGCTACAATGTATTTTTTTACTATTTTATTTTTTTATTATTTTTTTCACATTTTCTTTGTTTTTAATGTTAAGAAATGTGACACTTATATTATACTTGATATTTTTAACCTATGGGATTTTTATTTCTGTTCATAATTATGACTTGTGGTTTCAATTAGACATTATTAATTAAAGTGGTTTGCTTAGAAAGTTGTTGATGTGATAATTATTTGATTTGGCTTATATATGTGGATTGGCTTTTGATAAATGATAACTAATAACTTTTTTGAACATGCTTAGAATTGATAAAATGAATCATCTTTTAGGCATTTTTATAATTTTTTCCCTTTTTTTTCACTATTTATTATATTTATCTTACTTTTAAATTAAAATAGAAGTATCGTGTAGCTTACGCTACACGCTACGTATTTACGCTACACGCTATAGAGGGCTGAGCGTTACGCATCACGCTACCGCTATTTAAAACACTAAGTAAAGATAACAATAAATTAGCAAAACACTAGGTTACTCAATTTAATTACATGTAATTAGAAAATGGTATATCTCATGAGTTTCTATCTAAAACTGGTCGATGCCATTCAAACTTCACTCAGAAGTCAGAACAATCAGATGGCACCCATCAAAATGAAAAAAAAAAGAATCATAAGGCGTAAAACTGAAGAAATGAATCAAAGCTCAGTCCACACTGCTCATTGACTGAATCCAATCAACTTGAACAGACACTAGCCAAACTAGTTAGTTAATATTACACATATGACTATAATGTCTTTTTACTTGGAAGGTATTTCAGTTTGATGTATAATTGCTTCTATCTTGCTATTATACTCACTACCCAAAAGCTCTTTCTTCAATATTCCTTTGAAAGGAACAGAAGGATAGTAACACTTTTTCCTACATATCATCAGCACAAGTCAGAACATTGAATCCCAAGAAAAGAAAGAAATCAAAGCCTTCCCCAACTTTTCCATCAGATCATCACTTGCAATCAGCCCTAGACTAATGCAAAAGTGCAAAATGTTGCTTCCATCCTCATCTTTACCCTCCAGTGCTTGTTTTCTCATATATGCAGTTCATGTTCCTTGATAGACTTCCTCTTCCCAAATTTCCTTGACTTTTGCAATCATACTTATTCTCCTTCGAGCTTTACCTCTCAGATCTTATTTGCAAGATCTGATCGGCTTTCTTCCTCTCCTCAAAAGAGAAAAGCAAAGAAAATGCAGATGGTCCACACCCCTCTCCCCTCTATTTCTTCAATGTCTATTTCCTTCGATTTGACCACACAACTAATCAGAATGTCCCATTCTTTTTCTTAAATGCTAATAGCCTAATAACATCAGTTCGAAATATCAAACCTCATTTTTTTAATGTTGTCATTTGGAAGGGGAGTTCGCATAATTAGCTAGTAGCTGAGACCACGGGGGTCATATGAATGGTTCAGTTGTAGGGTCAGCAAATGAACTGCATATTAATTCCCACTCAAGATGGAAAAAGAAAATATATATCCAATGATTTGGGTGAGTTCCTAGTCCGAGCTCAAAGTCATGCTCAGAATTCTTCTTATAGTATCATATTAGTTGCAACATCACTTCGTCAATCTGAAGCAAACTGCATAGATCAAGTAATGATAGAAATGATTAACCATTCCAAATAACTTCAGGAATGACATACACAATAGATCTCCATAAAGTTTTATTGCTAATTTTTTGTGCTGTTAAGATATGGTCGAGATGAAAGCATCATACTGAATGGAAGAGGGGTGAAATCTAAAAGCTTTGGACATTAAGAAAAGACAACAGATGGAAATATATACCTTCTCAAGGTGGTTCCTCAATGCATCCATAGATGAGCCTGAAAGAGCTGTTCTGTATCTCTCAGATGGCAAACCATATGCCCCAGCAAGCTCGCAAACTTTTTCTACAAATAACTGAAAAGTTTCAGCATCTAGAGACGAGAGAAGCATATATTCGCTCTCATAAAATGAGCACAGCTGATCCAAAAAATCCAACACTTTCGCCTTATGACTGTATGACATCATTAAAGCAACAAGTCACCAACAAAGTATTAGTAAGCATCAATGTTCCTGAACTTGAATATACAATAAACCAAGTGATGAAATAGGAGTGGCCTGTAGATGTCCATAAAGCTTTAAAAGATTTAACCAACCTAAACGAGGATGCGGTAACTTCGAAAACCTTTGCCAGAAGTAAAGAAGGTGATACGTCAACAGTATCAGCATTAAAAAGTATGCCGATGCGTGCTCTTTTTGATCCTCCCATCTGCACCAAATGCACAAGTCACCAGGAGAAGAGAATGACAACAACCCAAGCTAATAAGTGAAAGATAAATACGATTGTCGTTTCATAGTGATAAAAAGAATAACCAGGTAACGTAGTCCTTCACGTAGCAACTTCACCCCTTTCTTTGACGTAACATTAACAGCAAGAAGATGAGTCACCGGCTTCAAATCATCGGCAGCTGAAGCAGAATTTCGAACAACATGAGCCATATGTCAAGGTCAAATGAATCAATGTTATTGAATTGCAGCCCCAAGCTTCTTATTCTAAAACAATTATGCTTACTTCCATGAGAATGTAAGTAGCTGATCTCATTGAGCACTGATTCCCGTTCTAGGAATGATGTGCAAAGAGATATAAACCTTTTCTGGCCCTTTCCATCCCCTGTAATCTACATTACGGTATAAACACAATGACTAATGATGAGATGCCACCTTAACATCATTGCACAATAAATCCCAAATATGAAATTTTAAGATTCAAAGGATGGACAGTCAATGATAGAGAAGCTACCTATACAGCTTACCTGTGGATTATAACGATTATAACCACTTTCAGAAAGGAACTTTTCCAGTACATCTGTATGTGAATTGATATGTCCATAGTAAACTTGTTCTTGAATTCTAGGGAGCTCTTCATTCATGGCATTTATAGAGGCCTCCTGAACAAAAAGTGTGCATGTAAACTTGCCTTTCAAAACAAAAAAGTGTGCTTGTAAACTTGACTGCAAATTAAAAGATTGAGTGCACATTAAAGAGTAACATTATCAAGATAATGAGATGATTGCAAATCCAAAAAGACTATCCAATTTGTGACAAATCATCAATTTAAAGTCTCACAGATGCATTTTGTATAATCAACATATCAATTTAAACACCACAGACATTGACTGACTTGATAGACTTCAGAATAATATTCCCCACAAAGCATACATGCTGTCACATCATGAAGTCAAAGCCATAAGTGTAAATTCCTGATGAGGACTTCAGAGAAAAAAAAAATCTGCCAGTAAGTTCTAACTTAATAAATGAAGAATCAAATAAACCTGTGAGTTTAAAATCACATAATGAGACCTGGGAAAAGAAAACATAGTAAGAGAAAAAAAAAAAAAAAAATCTTTGAATTCAAGATATGTGGGAAAAAAGGACCTAGAAAAACTGGTAACAAATAAAGTGAAGTTTGAAATCAACATACAAGACAAAAATAAATAAATAAAAGGAACTATCGGTCTTTAAGTTCAAGTCATATTCTAACCACCATTACCACAATACATATTAATCAACAAGATCACAACCATCCATAAAATATTCCGATAAGGCATGGATCAATTTGGTGTCTCAATCAGTTAAGAGTTAAGAAATCATATATATATATAGATATATATATATATATATATATATATATATATATATATATAAAGATCCACAAATTAAGGTTGAAAAGGAGATCCATCATTTAATCTCTTATCAAGAATAACATAAAACCACCGACCTATTTTAAGCCCCCACCAATTTAAAAACAGAAAATGAAGGCCAAATAAAAATTAAAAAAAAAAAAAAAAAAAAAAAAAAAACCAAGAAGAAGAAGAGAGCAAGTATAGTTTGAATCGTAAATAGGGATTTGAATGGTAAATCATAGGGATTCAAATTGTAGAGTCAAAGGATTCATCTAAAAAGAAGTGCAAAGTGGGACCCAAACCTTTTTGCCTAAGTTCGACTCAAATTGTAAATTGTAAGTCGTAGGATTTTGACAACTATGAATTGAAAACCATACTTAGAAGATCATTTATAAGAGAGATTACTGGTAAACATTGTACGGCACAATCTTCAAATTTTGTACAAATGATTTTCACAAAAGAACATTGGGTTTCTAGATATTTCATGTCATTTTTTTCCAAGAAATCATAGTTGGTTTGAAAATTCGAATAATGTCACAGATATTGGCTCAGGGCAACTAAAACTAAGGAGAACCCAGAGAAATTTATGGAAGGCAACTGTGTGCTAGTTGTCACAAATATTGAAAATTTTGTGCCCGAGGGATGCAAAAATCCTCAAATTTTCTAGAATGTGGCCAGTAATTTCAAATTTTTTGAGAGCCGACTTATTCTGCAAGTTGCCCATCTTTAAGAATTTGAGGGATACTGTTTCTACTTTGGTGAGAAATATGGCATTACAAGAATCAATGAGATGACACTCCACGGCCAAAGAAATAGAGGGAGAAAAAAGGTAGTCGGTGAGCTATTTAAACTAGTCTGAACTCTGGAATTTGGAGAAGACTAAACCGGTTGGCCAACCTTCAAGTATTTGAGGTTCAGAGCATCTTTGTCAAGAATTAGATTTAGAAGTTGGATTTCCTAGGAATGATTAGTAAATACTTTCTCCATAAGGAGACAATTTCCAGTCTCCGGTGCCACCTGTGATTTTATATCGTTTGTCTCCATGTTACATTTTACGAAATAAACATATTAAATTGACCCTGCACCCGAAGGACTTATTTGCTTGATTCACTGATTGGAAAGTTAAGAAACATGGCAAGGAAGCTCGCCCTGGAGTCATCAACTATGGGAAGGAACCTCTGGTGGTCAGCTCTGTCCCTGGGCCCGTTGCCGGATGTGGTTGGACCGCAATCTCTAGGCGACAACCTCCAGCGAAGAAGCAGAAGACCCAGTTGTCCTCCCTTTTGGAATTCTCCACTCTCTTTGTTACCAACTTCCTAGAAGAATGGAATAAGCACCTGTTTTCTAGAGTCTTTAGGAAGGTTCGGGGTGGTGAAGGAGGTGGTCATCCTGAAGAAGAAAGAATCTCCATCCAGTCATGAATTTGCCTTCATGAGCAAGGAGTCTGCTAAGGAGGCTGCTCAAGCCATCGCCACTCTCCATCAAGCCAGCTTCAGTGGTAGCAAACTCTCTGTTCAAAACGCTAGGTATGGTTTCGAAAACCATCAACAAAGCTCCAAGTGGGAGAGATGTGGAGGTCAGTGCTTCTAGGCTCTCGGCCCTTAAGGCAGTTAGCCACCTAAAGAACAAAAGCAGGGGCATGGCAGTTTCCAGCCGCTCGTTCAAAGATGCAGTGGCCAGAGTCTCTGTTGATGTCCCTCTACCCATGGATGTGGGCTTCCAGGAAGTGACCACGAAGTCACGCGTGGCGCCCACTTGCAAGAATCTTGGAGGAATCTCAAAAAGGTACTCTTTTGAAATCCCAAAACTACCATCAAACCCTCACCCATATTTATCCAAACAACCATTAGCCAAAAGACCCTAATGCCCCTACAAAGTACCCCTACACCCCCTACTCTCCCCAAAACAACCCTACTATCCATCCCCTCATGTCCCAAAAGTCAATACATTCCATCCCCTCACCCATCTCTCCATACCGTCTACCCATCTGCTCTCTTTTACCCTCCCCATTCTACTCCTCACTCTTTCCTCCCTTTCCTCTCTATTCCACCTCATGCTACAAACCCCCCAAAGCCCCATAAGGCTACATTTTCCACCAATTGAGCCAGCAAAAAGAAAGAAAAGAGAGTGAGAAAAGGAGAGAGAGAGAGAGAGAGAGAGAGAGAGAGAGAGGAAGATTAGGAGAAAAAGAGAGCTTAAGCAAGAAAAGAGAGATTGAGAGTGTTAGAGAGAGATTAGGGATGAGAAAGAAAAGAGAGATTGAGAGTGTTAGAGAGAGATTAAGGATGAGATTAGGGGAAGGAGAGGAGCTTGGAGGAGATTCGACCGTCCGTTCGCACCCCCCATCTAGCCATCGAGTGTGAGTGCAACGGGTTGATCAACCCGTCATTTTCTTCTTTTTTGTTCTTATGATAGTGGGCCTATTGGTGTGGGACCCATCATGATGTATATGTAATATCCATGATGTCCTTCCATTTTGATGGAGGTGGAACCCACTTGTCCATGCTATCCAGCGTGGACAATGTGGCCTACCTTGATGTATGCATTGAATTGAACGTGGGCCCCTTAATGGTGAGGGCTCACTCCTCGCAGCCTTCTCTCCCTCTCTCTTTCCCCCTCTATCTATCACTCTAGTTCCCGTGGGGTCCACCCAAGGTGGACCACGTTGTTGAGACAGCGTGCGCAAGCACACTGTCCAGACAACGTGGTCACGATGTGTGGCCCCACCATGATGTTTATTTTCCATACAACCTATTGATTAGGTCACATGGGACCTGGATGAGGGGCTCGTGTGATTAGCAACTTGATCCAAAACTTTTGTGGGGCCCAACTCTAGAAACAATGGGGAATGCCCACTGTTAAAACCTTATAGGACCCAGGTGAGTCCAGCGTAATGTATCTGTTTTATTTACATTGTCCTCCGTTTTTCAAGCCTATTTTGGGTGTGGACCCACTGATCGGTGTGGCCCACACGATGTGGGTATGAAACCCATCCCATCCATCCATCTTGCCAACCCATTTGATGGGCCAAATCCAAATCTCAGTTGGATCGTGCCTCAGGAACCAGTGGGGATTTAATTCCCACGGTTAAAACCTTTGTAGGCTAACCATGATATTTATTTGCCACCCAACCTGGGCAAGGTGGGGCCCACTGTGGAGCCCCACCATGATGTATGTGTTTTATCCAGGTGGCCCACTAGATCTGGCCACAAGGACGGGCCAGGATCCCTGGTGGGCCTACCAAAAATGAGACAGATCCAAGGTTTAAGTGGATTGCACTTGGGAGTTGGGCCAACATGATTTTAGTGTGCCGCCCAATCTGGGCGAGGTGGGGTGCACTGTGGACCCCACCATGTGGTAGACATGCCTCCCAAAGTCGTCCATCCATTTAATCATGGAAGCAGGCCACAGGCATTGTGGGCGGTCCAGAAATGCAGCAAAACCAAATCTTAAGTGCATTACATTGTTGGACAACATTGTTGTCCAGCATGTTATCCCGCACTGTGGGGCGCCTCTATCGGTCCCACTTGGATGAATGTGTTGTATATGTGTCATCCTCACATGGCAGAGGCATGGGGGACCGATTTGAGGTGGACCCCACCATTGAAAACAGTGATGATTGAACGCCCACCATCGAAACTTCCTAAGGTCACTGTAATGTTTATTTGCTATCAAAATTGTTTGTGAGGCAAACTGTGGACCCCACCTGATGTATGTACCCTACATCCACACCCTCCATCAGTTGTACCAACCTATTATAGGGCGTGGGCCGGAGAGGGAGGCAAGCCACGTATAGGTGAACCCCACGCTGGACAGTGGATGCTGCCCACGTTGTCCGGCTTGTGGGCCCCCTTTGGGGCATCATTTAGGGCCTGTCGTGGTCCCCTACTTGATACATGTACTACATCCTCGCCATGTATCTGTTTTGCTAGATCATTTTCGTGCACGAGCCCAATTATGGGGCAAATTCAACTCTCAAGTGGGACATGACGGTTTATGTCTCTAATGAGGCCTTCCTTGGGCCCGTCCTTGGATTGGATTCCACCCCAGCCCGGGTTCCCCCTCATTCTTGGGTATGGGCCTACGAATAAGGCAAGCCCAAGGCTCAAATGGACTCCTTTCCTTAGGGCCCAACAGGATTCCTTGTTTAAGCCCACATACGGAGCCATGATTTGTGTAGATGTGGGCCGCCACATCTGACCTAGCCTTTGGAGCATTTGTAGGGCCCACATTGAAGCCCCTTATAGGGCCAACCATGATTGATCATGTACTCCACTAAATGCCCCATGTATTTTCGCTAGGAACATGATTAGGCCACTCAATTAGGGGCTAGGGTAGAGTCTTAGGTTGACCCTTGATGTATTCACAAAGCTTGCTACAAGTGGGCCCATTAGCTTGTAGGTCCACTCCCATGGGACCATGTAGGACCCATTAGGGTTGGATCCAAGTGGACCCTACCTAGACCCATGCATTCTTATGTGATTAAGGACATGTATGGTATGATAATGTGTTTATAACAAGCTAGTATGCTTAGGCTATTAGTGATGTAGCTCCACACCTTAGTAACATGCTTAGTATATTAATGAAATGCCCATCCACATGTCATACACATCATTGTATGCTTGGCTTTGGATTGTATTGTTCATGATAGCATACACCTAGCCATGGGGTCAAGGTTGGTATTCATGTCATTGTATTAGTTGCCTAATGCATGACAAACTTGCAGTTATACGCCCTATGGCTTTGAGGTACTTAGGGGACCTGTATGAGATAGGGTCACCCCACATGATCGCGTACGTGCAAATTTGGTGCATGACTTGGATAGCAAGATTCATGTATTGTGCATTATATATGTTGCGATTGCATTTACACCCTAGCAGCATCAGGATTGTAGCATACATCGTAGCAATATCAAGGTTGTAGCATCCGCGGCTTTGTCATGGCTGGGGTATACGAGTACGGACACCGAAAATTGGTTACTTTTATTGAATGCTAAAAATGTCCCTAGGTGAAAATCCCTAAACCCATGTGGCACCAGTATGATGCTCCAATGCCTAGACCGAGTGGATCCACGAGCACCCGTGTGTCGAATACCAGTAGGTCATGTCTCTCATTGTGTCGTGGTCGGTCGGAATGGGGTACGGTCTTACCTGCTCGAAGTGTGTGGTAGCGATTGAAACTAAGTCTGACCAACTTGGAAATGGGTCCGCTAATGGCGAGCTAGGTGGGCATTAACGAGGCAAGCAGTGTGGTCTCTTATGCTTGCATGATCACGCTACAGATCGGTGCCTATGTACCGGACCTCGGTGATGTTCCAGTTGGGAAACGCTCTGATGTGGATTAGATAAGGATTGGCATGTTTATGTTGCATCTGTCGCATATAACACTTGGCCCTGTAGGCATTTCCATTGCATAGCCTTGGTATGGCTAATAACATTCATGGCTAGGCAGTATAGCTTTCCTGATTTCAGCTTACTCTGATACTTGTATACATGTCGTATGCATTAACATTACGCACGCACGCACACACTCTACTAGGCTTCATTTAGAAGCTCGTGCATGTTTGTTAATGTTTCATGATGCAGTAGAGCCCAGCAGTAGTGAGGATGGAGCATGTGTCTGTTCTTTTGATTTTGTTATACCTTATATTTCCTTTTTAGCACTATATTCAAATTTTTATATAGTCGATATGTGATGGGAGTGTTTTGGTGTACTTGTGGTTATGCTCGATTACAAAAATAAAAATAAAAAAACACCCTGAAAATCCTCCTCGTGGCATCTCGCTTTCGGAACTTGGCATATGAGCACTAGGCGCCGAAATCGGGGCACCACGAAGGCTATTGGCACCATATTCAGAGCACGGGAATTTGGTGAGCCCTGCCACTAAGTTTAGGGCATGACACTTGGTATCAATCTCTCTGCCCTTGCTCTTTCCAATTTAGCGGTTGTCTTCAGATGTAGGGCTAGTTCGTTCCCTTCCTCGTATCTTAGCCTCCCGTTGTGGATTAGCAAGCCTGCCAAGCATCTATGGTCATTGAACAAGTGGAGCAAAGATATTCCCACTAGAAAAGTCATTCCTTGTCCCTTGGGGAGGCGTTTGACACTCATTAAAGCTACCCTCTCCAAGTTGCACTCTCTCTCTCTCTCTCTCTCTCTCTCTCTCTCTCTCTCTCTCTCTCTCTCTCTCTCTCTCTCTCTCCATGCTTAAAGTCCTTGAACAAGTTACATAGGGTCAAAAGAGACTTCCTGTAGAGTAGGAGTTCTAATACCCGCAAATTTCATCTCCACAGTTGGTCGGAGGTCTGCAAACTTATCTCGGAAGGTGGTGTGGTCATCTAGGACCTTGCCTCATTAAACTCGGCCCTTCTTAGTAAATGGATCTAGCGCTTTGGCTTTGAAGGAGGTACTTGGTGAAAATTGATCATCGCCAATAAATGTGGGACATGTGGAGGGTGGCAAACCAAAACTTCCTCCCTTTATAGAGCCTCTTGCATTTGGAAGGCCATTACCAAAATGGGCCCTCAAATGCAAGAAGTCTTCTCCTTCTCTCTTGGTAATGGGTCCCATATCCATTTCTGGGAGGACTACTAGATTTTTTATTACACTCTCGAATCTCTTCCCCAGTTTGGCTCACATTGCCTCGAACAAGTCCATTTCCATAACTAGTTGCTTCTCTAATGTTAGGTCTGGGATTTGGTACCCCCTTCGTAGGAGAAATCTTTCGAACTCAGAGTTGAAATATTTCCTCCGGCTTCTCAAGATCTTGAGAGGCCATCCTTCCTTCCTCAAGAGTTGAGGATTTGCTTTTGCAGTCCTTAGCAGATCGGACAGTTTCTCAATCAGCTCGCTCTTCTCTCTATTGAGTAGGAACCCCCCTCCCCCAGGGCAACCTATGTTGTTTTTCTTTCTTCGCCTGGTCCTACAGAGCTCCTCTGAAAGTTGTTTCCTTCGCCTAGCTTCTTGGGAGTCATAAAATCTTAATCGTTGATAACTTGCAACAAATAGGGATGACTCTTACCAACATGTCTACTTTGCATGGAACACGTAGAATCAATTAACCACCTCCTCATTCCTTACACTTTTCACCATGGAGTGTGGTCTTGTATCCTTGTTCTTTTCCATACCCCTTGGATTATGCCTAATTTCACCGAGGATCTCCTTTTTCCTTGGCATGGGGGATGTGTTGGGAAGGATCTCAGAGCTATCTGGCGCCTGGTTATTATGGCAACCATTTGCGGCATTTGGAAAGAGAGGAATAATCACTGCTTATAGAATTCCCATCTTATCTCTCAGGTCATTTCATTTATCAAAGGGGAGGTGGCAGATTGGTCGTCATGTCTCCCGATCTCTAATTCTTGTATTTTATTTTGTCTTTGGGTTGTAACAGGCCTTGCCTATTCTCCTTTTCACCTTTTGGCAGCTTTTTAATAAACTGTTATTAATCTTTTTTTAAAAAAAGAGAGAGAGAAAAAGAAACACAAGGAAAAGAACCTAGATCCAAGGGGCATTTTCTCACAAAAATAGTTCCAAAGAAACAAAAGGGTGCCCACTTGGGGGACCTGGGACCAAAGCATTTTGCGAGCTGGTCAACCACCTCCAAGATGTTGAGTTTTTTCCCCAAAACAACCTTCTAGAACATGCATCAGAGCTGTCAAACGTCACATGCTAAGCAAGTAACAATATGAAGTCATTCCACATACTGCATTATGCTTGGAACATTTCCCATGTGCTTTAAACAAAAATCATCATCTAAGCCTCATCCCAATTAATTGGCAGCTACATGGATCCTACTCCACCCATATTGTTCAGATTCAAGATGAAAGTTATGGCACAAGTTTGACACTGGCTGATAACCTGATTCAACCCTCCTTTATCCAGGCTGGGGACTGGGAGTGAGAGCACAAAACTCACACTGGTGGACAGTAACAAAATATTACATAGGTCGATTACAATTAAGCACTATCTAATAGTCTATTACATAGGTTGATTACAATCAACGAGTTGTTCTTAAACAGAAATCATTTTAGGAAATGAATAGGTTCTAAATCCATATTTTCAGGCCAAGAAATCCCAGGAACAAAACAGATATGCAAGCAAAAGACAAAAATTGCTAACCACTGCACTTCCAGGTTTGGCATACACTACAAATGCAAAAAAGTTTCACAAAACTCATGGCCTTGTGCAATTATACATTCAATGCCTACTTTCTTTTTTCCTTTTTTGCCCAATCAGTGAAATGTATTACACTCAATTGGTTTATCTGAAAGCAAAGTGTTCTGTTGCAGTAACGGTGGGCATAACGGTCCCCCACTGTTACCGATACAGATACACCCCGTATCGGCCGATACGGGGTGTGTAATGTTCGAATTTTTTTTTGTCAAAAAAATCTGGAAAAATATCCATTAAATCAGAAATATTCTAAATATTACAAATATGCATTCATTTATAATTTTGAACATGTTTATGGTGGTGTAACGGTCCAATCTCTGGTGAGAATGCTATATCGGGCTGTATGATGGATTTATGAACCTGACAACCTGGAATTAACTGCAAACCTTTTATATTTAGTTTTCTAACTATATAATATTTATATAAATTTACTATAATGAATGTAATACCAAAACATCTTATATTTTCAAGTTTTCCTTTTATTTATAGTTGCTAGTGCATTGCATACTTCGTGACTCACATACATTTCATTTCAATATATAGAGTTCAGGGACTTTTGTATCCTATTAAGTAATTCATATACGTAACAATTTGATATTTTTTCCCAAAAAGATCTTTTAAAAAATTTAAATTAAAATTAAATTGGGGTAAATAGTGTTGTCAATTAGGGGCTGATTAGGGGACCATTTGATGCCCTAAACTAGCCTCAAATTAATGCAATCTATTGACACTTATCTCACTAATGGATTGGTGGACATTTATTGGACATTGAAAAATGAAAAATATCAAATGGTCCTATTTCAAAAAACAAATGTCTGCAACCTAATGGTGAAAATTGTTCAAACAATTTAATTTTTGGATTGTGACTTAGCAACAATGGTCCCAAAATTTAATTGGTTAATTTTAAGTTGATATATACCTCATGTATAAATTTTTAGGGCCATGTACGTGGGGTCCACTTGATTATGTATTATATATACATGTCATCCATCCGTTTTGGCAACTCATTTAAGGGTATTGGAAAAAAAAATGAGGTGAATCCAGATCTCAGGTGGACCACTAGTGGGCCAGGCGGGCCACCTCAATGTATTTGTATATCCATGCCGTCAATCCGTTTTGCCAACTCATTTTAAGACATGGTCCAAAAATTCAGGTAGATCTAAATCTTCGGTGGACCACTAGTGAATATGCCTTTAAAAGTGGGGCCCACATCAATGCATTTGTTGTACATCCATGTGGTCCATCATTTTTGCCAACTTATTTTAGGGCATGGTCCAAAAAATAAGGCTAATCCAAATCTTAGGTGGACCAGAAAATAAGGATTTAATTCCCACCATTAAAAATTTCTTAAGACAATTTTTTTTTTGGATCAAGCTGTTATTTGTGTTCTCCCTTCATCAAGGTCAAGGTCTATGTGACCTTATAATCAGGTTCGATGAAAATTTTATCAGGAAAATAGGGAAAATGTAAATCACTGGGAAAATGAACCTAAAAAATTGATGGACAGCATGGATATACTACACATAAATCAAGGTGTGCCCCACGTAACAAAACAGTGCGTGTGCATTGTGCTATGTGCTGCACCGCAAAGTAAAAAAAAAAAAAAAAAAAAAAAAAAAAGTGTGTGGCTATGAAACAACCACGCAGTCCATTCGTTTTTTCTAAAGAGGGAAAATAAAAGGGAAAGAGAGAGAGAGAGAGAGAGAGAGAGAGAGAGAGAGAGAGAGAGAGAGAAAAGAAAAGAGGGAAAGACGAGAGGAGACCGAAAAGAAGAGAGAGAGAGCAACTACTGCTCAAAAAGAAGAAGAAGAAAGGGAAAAAAAAAAAAAAAAAAAGGTAGGTTTTTTTTATACATTTTTTTCCATTTTCTTTAGTGTTATGGCCCATAACAGTTGTTACGGCCCCATAACGGCCGTTATGGCCCTATAACGGCCGTTACAAACCCAAAAAATAGAGGTGCCCCGTTTTGGGGCCGTATTGTGTAGTGGTATCAACCGTTACCGTTACGTATGGTCCGTTACGGCCGATACGTAACCGATTTTGAATACCTTGGCTGAAAGGCACCAACAAAGGAAAAAATACAAGTAACTTCGCATGATCCCAATCAAAATATTCTACTATGACAAGAAGATACCTAATAAACTAGGCAAAGAAATAATTGCACCTATGCAATAAATTCAACATATTCATTATTCAGCTATTAAAAAATCAAATATCTTCAAAGAATCATGGCATACCTCCGTGGACTCATAGACAAGCCCATTCATTAAGAGGCAACACTTGAGCTTCGCCAAACCAAGTTTATAAACAAAAAGTGAGCTTTCTTCCGCCTTTGCCTTGAATGCTAACTCCTTTTCAAGTTTTAGTAAGATATCCTGAGGTGGAGATTTAGACTCCGATCTGCACAAACAGAATTTAGCAAAAAACGCAACATTGTTCAGAAGGAAAGAGATTTTGTCTAACATAAAAGTTTCACAATATTCAGTAACAACATATACAGATGTGGACATGTTCTTTACTGTTCAAAACAAAGAATGCACAGAGACCCACTCCATCGAAAATTCCACACCTTTCAATACGGAATGTGAATTATGATGAAAAACAACACTGATAACAACAACAATTACGTACAATAATACTTCTACGAATGCCCCTTCTACATGATGCACTTCAAGAGCTTCTTCAGTAGGCTCTCCAGCTGCACTCCACAACCTGTTCACCTGTATCGTATTTGCAACAATCAACCCCTTCATCTATGAATTACCAAGGCAGGGAACTATCATACAGGTATTAATAAATGCAATGTGGTACATAGAAAGAAACTATAATGTCCATAACAGAAAAGCCGGAAAGAGAATAACATCCAATCTGACAACTATTGCAGTCACAGTGAGTGGGTGTGCCACGTAGTTAGCTGCAACACTGATAAACAAGGGCCTAAAAATGCTGTAGTCTTAAAACCAATATCAAATAGGTATGATGATGAGGGTTGGACAGGGCATGTATAGCCCATGCCACAGAAAACTAAGAATGAGAAAGTACAGTGTAGCATCAGCAAATGTTGGAAGTATACACTCACCAAGTGGCTACCCAACTGTCCTGTTCTGCCAACAAATTTTATTAGAGACATTACCACTCAGTTGCATGAGATGAGAACGAGAACTGATTTGGGTACAGGAGTTGGGAATGATTCAAGAAGAGAAATGCCTGGGAAGCATCCCTGCTGGGATATCCAGACGAGGTGGTATGATCAGACAAAGTAGTTCAATAAGATCAAGTAATCAAGGTAGCTTTTGAAATAATTACGGACAAAACAATATATCAGATATTTATTCAGCCTTCTATTAAGAAAATTGGTAATTATTTAGAGAAAGAGAGACATTCTAGTGGTGTTTAAGGAATTCAATGAGAGGAGTTCCATAGGCAATCATCTAATGAAAAAGAATGCAAGCAGCACTTATTCCAAAGATTGAGGCGCTGCGGAAATAAACATCTTCAGAACAATTGGCTAGTTAGTATTGAATGCCCCTAACAAAATCATGGAAAAAGTGTTATGTATGAGGTCGAAGTTCTTGGCTCCATATTTCACCCTTCCAATACTTCTGGGTATGCTTAACAAAGTTCACCTCAGGCCCTGGTATGGGATCAGTTGTTCTGAAAATATCCCATTCCAAAAATCAAAAGTTTGAAAACGTTGGGACCCTTTCGAAGATTGGAAGCAGTTACTAATTCATGATCTAGCACGTATAGAATGAATACTTCATTCACGATTCACAGTAATTTTTATGAAAGCGTTTCATTTGCTTCTCTTCCATGGAAGGTTCATTTTCCTAGAATGTATCCTGATTTTTGGTCTAATTCTCTTTCTGGTGATCGATTCAACCTCTGATAAAAAACAGATACCTTGGTAATATTAATCTCTTCAACTAGTTTAGTAATGAGCATAACGGCCATATTGTTCAGATGGAGAGAAGAACCTACATGTTCCAAGATGCCAAAGGCCAGTTTGCCTCCCACTTTGGAAACCTCTAGCCCCTCCTTGAGTCTCAGCCTTCCACATTTTAACAAATGATAAGCTCCAGTGCCATTCAGATGATGATTCCAAACATATGCGCAATGTGTGCATCGAATGAATAAAGCAGCCCCACCCTTTACTGCCTGGTGGCCTCTTCCATGTGGAACTTCTTCCTCTCTGAATTTCACTAAGGGCCTGTTTGATTTTCTTATTTACTCGTAAATGCAATGTAAATAGGTCATTATTAGCTTTTACAATCATTTGTTTTCTTGAGAAACTAATGCCTCGAAAATTGCAATAATTTTAATAGAATTTCAGGTATTTGTGCACACATACAAATGTGAGGCCCACCGTGATGAATATGTTATATCCACACCATTCATCCATTCCACGAGTTCATTTTAGGGCAAAAATGAGGCAAATCCACGGTTCAAATGGGCCACACCACATGAAATAGTGGTTATAAAGGACCTCAACCGTTGAAAGTTAATGCCTTCCTAGGGCCCACACTAATGTTTATCTGTCATCCGACCTGTTCATAAGATTATATAGACATGGGTAAAGAGAACCAAAAAAACAAAACAAAAAAAACAAAAAAACAAAAAAAAAAAAATCAGCTTGATCTAAAATTTCTATGGTCCCCAAACAATTATTAACGGTAAGAGCTCAATTCCTACTTTTTAATTTGGTGTGGTTCATTTGAGCTTTAGATCTGCCTCATTTTTGGGCTGATGCCCTAAAATAAGCTGGAGGAATGGATGGACAGCATGGATATGATGTATACATCATGGTGGGCCCCATGGTTTTTGAAGCATAAATTTTTCCCGCCTCTGTTCGTGCCAAAAGTTTTAACATGTCCACATCAACTTTGGGATAAGAAACAGAAATAGCAATGTAAATAATGATGACTATTTACACTGGAAATTAGAAATAAAACAGGCTTTCTTGGTCAGTGCAAGGCGCAGACAGACATCATACATCGTATGTCTAGATGTACAGGGCTCCTCCCAAAGTTTCTGCCTTTGCATGGCTCGCTCAGATGAAAGGAATCCTCACTATTGACAACCTGCAGAAAAGATCAATGGTCCTTACCAACTTCTTCTGTGTATGATGAAGAGTCAGTGGACCATCTCTTTATCCACTGCTGACTGCTCTGTCTAGGGCGGTCTGGTCTGCATTCTCAGGGCATCAAGTGTCTCCTGAGTGATGCCAGCTTCTATGGATGGTCTTTTTAGAGCTTCGCATGTTGGTGTAGGAGACTGCTTAGGTCGGTCAAGATGGAGGCTGGCTTTGTTGGCCATTCTTTGAGCGATTTGGTTAGAGAGAAATAATTGTTGTTCCCGCAATCAGAAGATCTTGGCAGGGGGAGTTCTCAATTGGGGTTTTTTTTTTTTTTTTGTATTTAAGAGGACTGGGAAGTTTGATGTGTATTTTTGGGGCTGTTTTTGTTTGGGTTTGTGTGTATAGTTAGCCTTTTTTCCTGTTTTGTTTCCATTTTCTTTTCTTTGGCCTATGTTCCTAATAAAGCATCATCTTTCAAAAAGAAAAAAAAAAAAAAAAAAAAAAAAAAAAAAAAACTAAAAAGTTTCCATTTACAGGAGGAATTCATCCAATGGAACAGCTGCCATACTCGAGGAAAAGGAAAATTCTGCAAAAACTGGTGCCCTTCACGATTTGTTGGGGAATCTGGAAAGGGAGATTCTAGAGTTTTCAAGGGAGAAAAGGCATCCATGAATATGCTAATTGAGCAGATCAAAGAATCAATAATCGAATGGGCATCACTCTCTCCCAAATTTCGCAGACTATTGGTCTCTGATATAGGTCTCAATTGATCCATGACTCTGGCAAAAACCATTCCCTAGATTACTAGTGTTAAACATTTCATCTAACACTTCGTTTTGTCTCCCTCCAGTTTTCTGCTGCATGTTTCTATCTCATGTGGGTATCTTTCACCCTCTATTGTATCCTTGAACTTCAGTTCTCTTTTCTCAATAAAATTTCTTGTTTCTTTTTTTTTTTTCTTTTTGAGAGAGAGAAAGAGAACTGAAATTTTTATTAAAATCCCCGCCCGAAGATGGGAAAGAATACAACCCGACATTAGGACAAAAACAAAACTGAAAGATCAGCAGACGCATTTGCTTTAACATAAGGAGCCCATTCCAAAACAGCAAATTTCACTAAACAAATTATCTCTTCAACCGAGGAATGCTTTTCTTGAAAACATCAATTGTTCCAGGCTTTCTAGATAAACCAGAAGATCCCCATAGCGACAAGCCTCCAAATGGCCTTCCAAGATTTACCCGCTATAGCTCCGTGCCAGGCCCATCAGAGATGGTCCACATAGATGGGCATCACCCAAGAGCATGGAAAAGAGAAATGAAATGACCCCAAACCTTATGCGCAAAGGGGCGATGGATAAAGAGGTGGTCGATTGACCCCACATCGCCCATGCACATCAAGCAAATGTTGGGGAGAACAAGAGATCGCCTTTGAAGGTTATCGATGGTTAACATTTTCTTCCTCATTAACTAGACAAAAGCCACGATCCTTGATGGGGCACCATAAGACCAATGATGAAACAGAAAGGTAAGGAAGACAACTTAGACATTGTTTATAAAACGATTGAGCCGAGAACATGCCAGAACTATGCACTTTCCAAATCATCAAATCTTCTTCTTGGGGCAATGGCTCGACAAGCTTCAAATGATCAAGGAGGCTAATGAGCTCCTAAACCTCAACATCCAATAAATTTCTTCAGCAAGGAGGAGACCAAACTACGGACGCTACCTCTATGAAATTGCAACGATCAAGGAGAATACCCGGGAAGAGATCATCTCTAACGGCCTGTCACTACACCACGTGTCTACCCAAAAGTGAATGTGATTTCCTTTTCCAAGATAAAACGAAATTCCTCAACGAAAGTTATGCTCGATGGTAACAATTGTCTACCAAATGTGAGAAGCACGGTGGAGAGAGGAAGATTTTATACTCGAATCCGTGCGAGTGTCGTATTTAGACACAAGAAGCTCTCACCACAATTTTCCACTCCCCAATCCGAACCTCCAATGCCACTTTCCAAGAAGGGCTGCATTCATAATGCTTAGATCTTTTAGGCTAGCTCCTCCCTTGCTTAAAGGCTTGCAGACTTCTCCCCATTTGAGTAAGTTAAACTTTCTTTTTTCGTCGGCCCCTTTCCACAAGAAATTACTTCTTAGCTTGTCAAGCCAATCTATCACCAATTTAGGGCATTTAAAGAGAGACATAAAATAGATAGGCATGTTAGAGAAGGTTGTTTTAATAAGAGTCAACCGCCCACCCAAGGAGACGTAACAACCCTGTCAAGAAGACAACAGCCTTTCACTTCTTGCAATAACCTTATCACAAAGAGGTTTCACCATCTTTCCAATATAAAGAGGCAACCTAAGGTAGGACAAGGGGAAGACGCAGCTTTTACACCCAAAACTATTCGCAAGTTGAGATAAGTTTTCTTTCTCCACATAGATCCCCAACACTTCACATTTGGCGGCATTAATGTTTAGGGCCGAGACCGCTTCAAAGTTGGAGGAACATTATCAGGAAGTCGTCCGGGCACAGGACTTTTTCACTGCACAGAGTCAACCGCTGCTTTAACTTCTTCACCCAAAATAGGCTTTTTAAGAAAATCCGCATCTTGAACCAAGAGACAGGGAAACTCCAAGTTATCTAAAGTAGGTCTATTCCATTGATCACAAGAATGCAAGTTTTATGTAAAAAAGGCCCAAAGAATCAGATTTTTTTTCTTTCTTTAGTTCTAACCATGCCTATCACCAAGGAGCTATTCGTGTTCCCTCTAGCCCAAGCGCTAGCTATATTGTGAAAAAAAAAAAAGTGTCTTCAAATCTCATTCCTTTAACCACAAAGCTCTAGATTGTTGACACCATTTGATTTCCTCCTCTTTAGAAAAAGAGGTATATTTAGCATTTAAAGCCATTCTTTCCACCCTGACTTCCTCCGATAATACCCACACTTCTTCCTTGATGTCCAACTCATTCATCTTAATCAATAATGACTAAAATTCTGCATCACTAGCCCCAGAACTTCCTTTTTCCAAATTTCGATTTTATTTTCCTTTTAACATTTTGAGCTTGCAACCTAGAACGAAACCTGCATAGCCATCCACTTGAAAGGAAAACCACCATTCCCTTATCAAGTCCTTAAAGCCTTCTATTTTCATCCAGGCTAATTCGAATCTAAACGGTTTCAAACCCCAATTATCATCAGCCACTTCCAAAATAATAGTCCTATGGTTAGAGAACCGTCGGGACGGCCCACTGAGTAATAAGAGGGAATTTCTGCGACCAGTTATGCAACACCAAAAATCCATCCAAACGTGACAAGAATGCTTCTGCTTGATTATAGGACCAGGTAAATATGGTCCCTCCAAGCGGTATACCGACCATATCATGTAAAGCCACCCAATCTGAGAATTTTTACATGTTGCTAGTCACACGACCCCCACAAAATTTTTCAAAAACCACACTACATTGAAGTCCCCACCAATGCACCACAGGAGATCTCATTTCTGCATAATCAACGATAACTTTGCCCATAACTGATCGTGAAGGGCAGAAGAGCACTGACCATAAACCGCAGAGAACACCCAGGAAAAATCAGAAACACTGTCTCGAAGAAGGACAAAGACCGAGAAAGTTTCAAAGAAGAAATTTGCCATTTTCCAAACGTTTGTAATCCAAGAAACCAAAACACCCCTTGCTACACCAACAACATCTAAAGCAACCTAGTCAAAATTTGAAATACCCCAAATTGAATTCAGCATACCTCTATCCATTTTCTAGAGCTTCATTTCCTGCAAAGCTATAATATAAACCTTAGACTTCTTGCAGATCTTTCTAACTTGTGGCCTCTTCAGCTTGCAACCCAGACCTTTGACATTTCAGGAAAAGAACTAACATTGATCACTAACTCTACCCATTATAACCCTCTTGCTACCGCTTCATTTGCCAAAAGTTAATTGAACATTCTTTACTCGGAAGCGCTCTCCAACCCCTAGGAGACTTCCTAGCCCTAGTCATCTAGGGCCTATTTGGATGATGGATTACTGGAGTAATGCAATGTAAAACTTACATCATTACTCTTTACCTTTGATTGGATATTGCTTGTTGTCAAATCACGGTAATCCTATGGAATCACCCGACGATACAGATTGACGGAAGTGTGTTGAGGTGGCATACTTTCGTGAGCCCCATCATGATGTATGTGATATATCCACACCGTCCATCCCTCTTGCATGATCATTTAATGAAATGGGACAAAAAATGGGGCAAGTCCAAAGAAGGCATGGACCACACCATAACTAGCATGGGGATCTACCATTGAAAACTTCTTGGGGTCATAGAGGTGTTGGATCAAGCTCATTTTTTTTGGGACACGCCCTAAAACGATTTTGCAAAATGGATGGACGGTGTGGATATAACACATATTGATGGAATCATGTCCAAGTGCATCTAGTCAACAAAATTACTTTACATGTGGAAAGCAAAGATGTGAAACCAGTATTGCATACCATCACTACTCTGTTTTCCTTTGGACTACGGTAGTAATGATAATCATTACTTTTTAACTGCAAACTACAATACGTTATTGTCGGAATCACTAATCCAAACACGCCCCTCATCTTCGTGAATTCTCTGGGTTCCTTTCTTTCTGATAAACTAAAGGAACTCATAAACATCCACCTCTTTAGCACTGAAAGGCATGCCAACCATCCCTCCGACCCTGTATAGAACATCTTGGAACCAACTAATTTGAGTCTGTGAGATTAGAACTTCCGGAAGAGATGCAATTTTGAGTAATCATTTCAGTATATTGTGGACCATGTTAATATCAATCGGACCCTTTGAAGCACACAGTGGCTTAACAACTAGCACCTTAAGAAGACCGTTTTCGAGAGTCGCAGCTTCACCAAGCAGGGGTTCGTCATCAGGGATCGCAGCTTCGACAAGGGAGGATTCAACTCCAAGAACTACCGCTTTCACTACTAGCTTCTTCTTCCGTCTCCTCCAACATATTTTCAAGGATTGACTCGATGTCTAAAGATGACTGGTCACCCAACTACTCTTCCTCTTCATCTGAATCGGCGTTGTGGATTGCATGGGCTTCAACGAGAGGTAAATTGTCTGGATTTTTGGGATTGAGTCGAGGTTCAATCCAGAGGACAGCTTCCATCTCCCCACATTGCAGTGTAGGGTCGATCGAGGCAGAGACAAAATGGGGGGCTCGCTCCCACGTGGGAGATGGCAACCCATGTGTTCGCAAAGAGGGTTCACTCACACATGGGGAAGATGGAATGAGTGCGAGCACAAGTTAGTATCTATCGCCACGTGTCACCATCTCATGCTCTTCAAAAGAGTTATAACGGTCATGATTAAAACCTCCAAACGAAGCTAAATTCAAAATGCAAGGGTCAGCATCACTCCAAGCCTGATCCCAACCCGGGAGAGACGCCTCAATCTAACGCGTTGACAGAGGCTCCACCTGTGCCTGGCCGAGGCTAGAAACAAAGATCCGAGCCTACGGAGAGGACACCGAACATCAGTCTGATCGAGAGGAGCCCGCCTCTACTCCCACAGAGCATCGAACAAGCTAAGATGAAACTTCATTCATTGTAGGGCCACCAACCTCTAAGAAACCAATAAGAGGCCCACACGAAGTAGAGAAAACATTTGGTAGGAGTGCGGAGCACGAGGAAGGTCTTCCTCCTATGCCTTGTTGCATATGGGTTTTGAGGTAGCATCCCCATATCTCCTGGAGTCTCTATTCCTCCACACTTTGCCCCATCTTTGAGGAAAGCCCCAACAGATTTCTCTGAGTCTTCAGAAACAGTTCTTCATTGTTGACGAGTACTCTTATGTGGGTAGGGTCGATCGAGCTGCGTTTCTTCTTCACGCACAGACGAGCCACACCGATTTCTTCTCCATTTTCTTTTGTTAGGTCAATGGCCACTAGCTCCCCCAGACAGTATCCGATTGCAATAAAGATCTAGCGGAACCACAATTCCATGAGAACTCAAACTAAGAACCATACCACCTCTCTACCAACACCACTCCCCAAACAGGTCCTTTGTTGAACAACAAACCCCACCTAGATCCATTTAAGATTTGAAGTGAATCCATACTTGATTAGCTTCAATCGGCTTAATTATGAAGTCTAGTTCGATAATGTTGCAACGACTCTCCTCCCACTGTTGAATCTAAGAGAGATGCGTCGAGGAAGGTTTCAGCAATCAAGGACCACTGTAGCGGAGCCATAGATTTGTCAATGACCTCCTTTCTTACGTGAACTGTATGGCCATTAAAAGAGTCTTTTGTCCAAACCCATTTGACACTACCTGATTCTCCTATCTTCGGCATATGTTCAACAAAACTATTCTTCTCTAGGGCTCTAGTACTGGTATCGCTTTCCTACTTCAACTGCTTGGAGTGGAGAATTCCCACTACAGCATCTCTAAGGGCCTATTTGATTTTTGAAGGAAATGGAAATTACTTGGTAAATAAGTAATAATTACTTACCAGGGAATTACCCATCGTTTCTTGCACCTGCTTTGACTGCTCAGCTGGTTGGCGCTAAAATCGAGGATAGCTGCCAAATGAATATAGGGCCCACTGTGATGTAAATGATGTATCAACACCGTTCGTCCTATACGTCAGCCTCATTTAGGCTATGAACTCAAAAATGAGGCAGATCCAAAGCTCCAGTGGACCACACCACAGGAAACAGTGGAAATTGAATGCTTGCCGTATAAAAATTCATGTGGCCCTCAGAAGTTTTGGTTGAAGCTGATATTTGTGTTTACCCCCTTATCATTGTTTTTATGACTCATGAACAGGTTAGATGACAAATAAACATTAATGTGGGCCCAATAAACAAAATAGCTTTTAATGGCGGACGTTTAAGGCCATTGTTTCCTTCGATATGGGCCACTTGAGCATTGCATTAGTCTCAATTTTGGAGTTAGGCCTTAAAATCTTATGATAAAACAGATGGACGGTGTGGATATGCCATGCACATCACAGTGGGGTCCATAAATGTAAGTCACCTTTTTCGGACCAATTTTCAAGATGAAATGGGTTTGAAATTTCAAACACGGGAAAAGGTAATAATGACCTTTTTCCAGGGTATTTCACTCTTCCCTCGAAATCAAACAGGCCCTAAAGGAGATTGGGTTTCCTTCGTTGGCAGAGGGAGAGACCTTGTGATTGTTAGGAGAGACATTCTGTTTCATCGGGGTAACACCACCTTTCCCACTTGCACCTTTGATCTTCCTTTTGTTATTTCCTTCTCTATTCTTAAAATCAGGGCCAAAATGAGCTCTCTGGACTTTCATTTTTCCCCCAAAGCTCTCTCCGTTGGGCATTTCAATGGCCCTATGACCCTATCCATTTCTTCCAGTCTCATTCGGAAAAAGGCAAAGCCTCTATAGGGGGAGGTTGCTCGGTCTCAAGGAATACAAACTCCATGACATCACCGGCCCTACTGAAGACCTCGAAAAGTAGATCGGTAACCAGCCCTTCGAGAATCCAACTGCAAAAAGAGTTGGGAGCTCGGGCACTTTCGACTTGGATACACCGATCCGCCACTGCGAGGTCTTCTTTCGTTGAACCTAGGTCTAGCCTTTTACCTCTCCCTCGTATGAATCTTCATCACCTCCCTCTTCACCAAAACCAAGCAGGGTTCTAAATTCGGCCGATTCTTTTCCCTAAATAGATTTTTCTTTCCCCCAATCTAATTTTTCTCTCCACTTCATAAACATTTTTCCCTCCACTTCATATACATTTTTCCCTAAAGCTTTTGATGTTGCAGATCGATGCAGAATTCTTCCCAGATCTTTTCCAAATTTTCTTGTTGCTTGTTGAAAAAAATATTAATTATAATCACAGGATCATGATAACTAAGGGATGCTAGTAGGCCAACCACTCGATAACCCATTTAGATTTAAATAAACTTGCCAACTCTCGCCCAAATGCAACCTTCCCAGTTGAGCAACTTAATCACTAATGTGTAAGCAGTAATAAATGTCTAAAAGCACATAGAGAAATTTTAGCTCAATAGAAAGCAAATATATATAAATATAAACTCGACAAAAAAGCTTTTTCTAACAATGTTCAAGTGTGTGCTACAATAACACGGACATAGCATTTATTTAAATTATAAAAAATTAAAAAATTAAAAATTAAAAAAAAAAAAAACCGAGAGAGAGAGAGAGAGATTGTTTCCACCAATGACAAGTGTAAAACAATAAAAAAACAAAACAAAACAAAACAAAAGGACAGTTCATTATATAGATTCAAGATACATTAGACAATGTCATGATCCATAACCAACGTATATCATGCAATGACAAATGTTGCACTATGCTCAACTAATCACTCCTACAAGAATAGTTTTAATTACGTTTGTAAATAATTCATCATCAGACACTTGACTTTTCAATAGTCTTGATCAACAACTAATCAAGTAATCATTGGCATTCAAAGCAGCCTGTTTAGAAAATCCAGTGCCGTTAAAATTTTCTGATGATCATGGAATAGTAGAAGATCAAAAGAAAGAAATAATGGTAAAGGGAAGAGAAGAAGAGTAGAAGAGAAGAGAAGAGAAAGAGTTTGGGAGAATGAGTGTTGTGTATCTCTTGCCCTAACACCAACACTCTTATTACAATAAAGGTACAGAGTTTTGCGCGAACATGAAGGATGGAGCACATGCACTAATACAACAGCCAAACAATAAACATTCACACACATGCCAAATGCTAATATATATAATCTCTACACTCCCCCTAAAGTTGGAGCATAGATATTGGTCATGCCCAACTTACCATGAATCCGATGAAGAGCATCCCAAGTCAAAGACAGTGAGAATGTCGGCCAAGGAAATGAGCACTTGAATGGAGTTAAGTTGGGCCACGGGAGAGAACGTCTCAAAATAGTCCACATCGTGTGTCCGAGTGTAGCCATTAGCAACAGGCCAAGCTTTGTGACGAATAATGGAACCATCAGGAAGAAAATAAACCCAACGACATCCAACTAGCTTGTGTCCCTCAAGACAAGAGACCAACTCCTAGAGCTGGGCAGGACCCGACTCGATCCGGCGGATCCGACTCGTCCAACTCGACTCAAACCGAATGCCAGGGTTGGGTTCGGATCGAGTAGACCCACCCTGATCTGAATCCCGACCGAGTCGAGTCCAAGTTACATAGTAGTCCGATCCGACCTGATCTGAAATCCGATCCGGTCAGATCCGATCCGATCCGATCCAAAACTCGACTCTGACCGGAATCGGGTACTATATATACAAAACAAAACAAAACAAAAAATACCCATTCCCCTCTCTACCCTAACCCTAGCAGCCAGCCACCGCACCCAACCCGATCTTGACGTCCCCTACTCCGACACCCGTCCGACTCCTCCTCCTCCTCCTCCTCCTCCTCTCTCTCTCTCTCTCTCTCTCTCTCTCTCTCTCTCTCTCTCTTGTCCGCAAATAGCACCCGTCCGGCTTCGAGCTCCTCCTCTCTCTCCTCCACTCGTCCGCACAGCAGCACCCGTCCGGCTTCGAGCTCCTCTCTCTCTCTCTCCTCCACTCGTCCACATAGTAGCTGAGCAACACCCGCCCGGCTTCGAGCTGCTCCTCCACCAATCTCTCTCCTCTATTCGTCCACATAGCAGCACCAGTCCGGTCACCCAACCCATTCTCCAGCTCGATTTTTCAAGTATTTATTTATTTATTATTATTTTAATTAAAATGGATGGCTCTGATCAGCCTGGCCTGCTGTGTTGCAACCGGGCTGATCCGAATCTTACCCAACTTGATCCGACTCGGTTTCTCTGCCCGAGTCGGACTCGGTTCGGGTCAGCACAGCCAAGAATCGGTTTGGATCGAGTCAGGCCTGTTGGACTCGGTCCTGAGTCGAATCAATTTTGGGTCGGGGTTTTCGCAATACTGGATCGAGTCGAGTTGGACCTAACTTGATCTGACTCGACTCGATGCCCACCTCTACCAACTCCTAGGTATGATTTTTTTTTTCAAGGGCAACCATTTCTCCCATCATTGCCTTTGACCAGTCAAGACTCTTGAGAGCACAAAAAATAGAACGAGGGATGTCCGCTGAAGAAATTGAAGCTACAAAAGACTAAAAAGAGGATGAAAGACGGCCATATGAAACAAAATAGCTAATAGGGTGCTTAGTGCAAGATCGAGTCCCTTTGCGCAAGGCAATAGGGAGATTTTGACTGGGAAGGGATTGATCACCTAAACAATCATCCGAAGTGAGCAAAATGGTGGATGGCAGAGTAGTAGAAGGTTTAGCCTGTCAATGATACACTTGAAGAGGCTTTAGAGTGCCTAACTCACTAGTAGATGGAGGAACAAAGAAGACAGTAGTCTCCTTGTAAATAATAGAAATAGGAAGAGGAGGGCAGGACGAATGCTCCCCCTGAGTCGCAAGAGGGTCACCAAGAGACCTACCATGATCCGAGAAGGAATGTCCTAAAAAAAGGTTACATCAGATGATATATACTTTTTGCAAGTCAAGGGGTCATAACACTTACCCTTTCGGACTGTGAGAGTACCCAATGAAAACACATTTAGTGGCCCAGGGACTAAGTTTATCATCACTACTATCCAAAATTTGAACAAAACATGTGCAACAAAACACTTTAAGGAAGAGGTGAAATGAATTGTCATGGGAATACAAAATACCAAAGGAAGATTTATAAGATAAGGTGCAAGATGGTATGCGGTTAATAAGAAATGTAGCAATAAGAAGAGCATCACCCCAAAAATGTTTCGGCAAGTGCGTACCAAGAGAAGAGTTCGAAATACTTCAAGAAGGTGATAGTTTTTTCGTTCTGCAATGCTATTCTATTGAGGAGTTTGTGCACGAGATTATGCAGGGGCATTTTCACACTGAACTCAAGTGGAGTGGCCTATGTGAAACGGGGGCACACTCGGGGTGGGCGGCCTATGTGAGGCGGGTGGCTCATTTGAATTGAGACCCATGTGAAGTGGGGCCCAAGAGGGGGGTTCGGTAGAGGGCTTGACCCATGTGAAGTGGGACCTAGGCTATAAGATAAAGGGATTGATTCGTCATGCTCTATCAGTTTACGCTTTTAAACCAAATGGCTAGTGGTCCTGCGTCAAAAGATGTCCAAGACAAGATACCATGCTCCTGCGAAAAAGATAAAAAGGCAGTAGACATATACACCCCCCATTGTCAAAGTGGAGGGTTTTTATAGAGCATTGAAACTGAGTAAGCATTTTCATTATAAAACACCTTAAACATATTAAACACTTCACTTTTAGATTTTAACAAGTAAACCCAAGTCATCCGAGAATAGTCATCAATAAAGGTAACAAAATATCGGAATCCAAAAGTAGAGAGAATGGGGGCAAGGCCCCAAGCATCTGAATGGACAAGTTCAAAAGGATGAGATTTCCTCCCAAATGAACTAGGAGGAAAAGTGGCACGATAGAGTTTAGACAGTTCAAAGATCCCACAACACAGTTTTAGAACCAGACATAGATGGGAACAAAATGCTCAATCTAGCTAAAGATGGATGCCCTAAACGGCAATGCCTTTGTGACACGGACTTGCGGTCAGGGGAAAGAGTATTGGAAGCTGCAACAGGTGTATTATTGAGGAGGTAAACGCCTCATCGCTCATGGCCCCCACCAATCACCCTCTTTGTCTGAAGGTTCTGGAAAACAAAATGAGAGGGAAAGAACGTCACAAAACAATTCAAGTTTTTAGTGAGAGAACTGTCAGACAATAAATTAAGTGGAAAACAAAGTACATGTAAAACGAAGGACAAGGATAAGGAGGGAGAGAGAGAAATGAACCCAACTCCTGAGACAGGAGTTCGATTTCCATTGGCAACAGTAACAAACTGAGACTAACCAGGCAAAGAGTACGAAGAAAAGAGATGAGACTTACCAGTCATGTAAGATGATACCCCATAGTCGATGACCCATGAGGTAGGGGATAAAGACGGAAGGAGAGCAGTACCTAAATAAGCGGAAGCTGCATGGGAAGGCTCAGGAATATCGCGAACATGAAGTCGCATCAAGGCATCATAAGCAGCCCGTGAAATAACAAGAGAATCCCCAGAAGATGTTTGCTCAACAACAAAGGAAGAAGACAGTCCCTCGATAGTATCTATGGTAGTAAAAGAGGCGGCGGCATAAGGACGACGGCTGTGCAGTTGCCAACAATACTCAACAATGTGACCAGTTCCACCACGGTGAGAGCATGAGCAGGAACATAATGACCTCGACCATGTCCTCCGTGACCACTAGGGAAACGACCACCACGAACATGGTCACCATTTTGACCCCTTCCACGACCACCTAATCCAAAGTCACATCCTGAACTAGGAGATGGTGCTCGGGATCCATGAAGAGCAAGAGGGTGATCCACGGCAATATGAGTCGACTGTCTGGAGGTACGAGGGAATAAGAGGAAAGCGCAGAAGTGGAAGCCTGCTGACACACGACATAGACAGTGATCAATGGTGGGAGAGGATCCATCACAACAACCTGACTCATCTCGCTGCTTCCAGGCATGTTCGTGATCATCTTTACACATGGAGGGAATAGGCTGATAGAAATCAAGTACATCCCACATGCCCCATAAGGTCAAATAATAATCCTTCAACATTCTGGACTCTTGTTGAAACCAACCAACATCTTAAATAAGTTGGAACACTCTTGAGAAGTTTTGAGCCTCAAAGAACATATCATGAAGAGTGTCTCAAATGCTCTTAGCCGTAGATAGAAACATAACAGAGTCATTCAAGGAACGCTCCATATTGTTCAACAACAAAGCGATAACTGATAATTTTCCTTTGTCCAAGTCTTGTAACTGGCATCTGAAGCACTTGGAGGGCCATCCAATATGTAAGATAACTTCCCACGGGCCCCCAAGAATACTTTAACAAATTGAGCCCATTGAAGATAGTTCTTGCCATTCAACTAAACTGACGTAATCACTAAAGGGGGATGGATTCAAGAGATGCGACAGAGGAAGACGAAGCCCCTTTGTCTTCCATAGATGATCCAAAACAGAAACTCACGAGAAGAGAGGAAAAATGGCCCACACAGACCAAAAGAGGAAAATGGCAACCCGAAGCTACAAGCCAGCCACCAAACAACCAATAAGGGAAGAACAACAGCTAGAAATAGGATAAAACCGTCAAAGGGACCATACACAGCAGCTAGGTGTATGTTCGGAACAGTAAATCCCCAAAAAAACGCATTCGGCCATGTTTTTGGGGTAAAACATCACTCAAAGACATTTTTTTCCCTAAAAAACCCTCTATGGAAAGATTGAGGGAGGTATTTCGACCATTCATGTTGGCGGAATTTGAGAAAAAGCTTACCGGTTGAGAGAAATCGAAAAAATGAAGGATTGGGGCTTGTTTTCCAAAATACCCTATTTTAGGAAAAACTCAAGGAAAGAGGGATAAAAAAATCACGAAAAAACACCAAAAATCTTTTCACATCATGATGTCCCAAAATCCAAAAGAAATCTCTTCTAATCACGACAACTGCTGACGTCGGCAATTTACTATTCACATAAACAAGGTTTGACACTGGAAATGCACTCCAATGCCAAGTAGGAGATTCAAAGAAAGAAATAATGGTGAAGGGAAGAGAAGAAGAGTACAAGAGAAGAAGAAAAGAGAGAAAGTTTAGGAGAATGAGTGTTATGTATTTCTTGCCCTAACACCAACACTATTATTACAATAAAGGTACAGAGTTCTGCAGGAACATGAAGGATTGTGCACATGCACTAATACAACAGGCAAACAATAAACATTCACACACATGCCAAATGCTAATATATATAATCTCCACAGGAATCAAATGGCATTAATGACCAAAAGGGTCTAAACCTAGAATAGTGCTTAGGCGAACAGACCTATTTAGCTTATTGATTAGTGGAACAAGATTTATAAAGCCAACCCCAAGTAATTCAGACAAGGCTATGATGATGATGATGATTAAGTAGTTGTGGAAAAGGATTCCAGAAGTAAATTTCCTAGAAAGATAATGTGTTCATGATCGTTGGTGACCAGACATGATTAACAAATGTTTCTTGCAACACAAAACAGCATGCTGAATTGTTGAAAAGATTAAAATGGTCTATGATCATTCTAAGACCCTTCACTGCATAAATCACATGTTACATGGAAAGTGATCAACACTTCATTCTCTAGTTCTCAAGGATTTGTTGAAAGGTTCTGTCATTTTTTAATCATTTCCATGTGCCTAACAAAGTTGGTTAGCCGTGCTAGCCTTTTCTTTTGCAAACAAACACAAAACTTAAGTACATAATCAAGTAATAAGTAGACAATGTGGGAAAAGAAATATTCCAACTCCAATATTTTGATAAAAGTTATAAAAAAAAATCGCAGATCAAAAGGAATGTTTAAGGCACCACAAACATACACTGCTCAGAAACTGAAAAGCCAATTGCCTTCCATGGTTCTCCTCAACATAAAGGAAAAGACGTATGATCTGCAAAATGGAGTGCCAAAATAACTTCTTTTAGTACCAATAGGGGCAATGTGAAAAGAACAGGAGCAGAAGTAAACGGTGGCAAGTACACTCACAAATTCATCCAGAGTTATTAAGCAAGTCTAATCAGCAATGTTTAGAAAACCAATGACTAGGCACTGAACATGCACCACAAGTGTTATATGATTTTTAAATTGTTAGGGAATTGATAGTTGGATCACTTGGCAAGTCTAATCAGCAATGTTTAGAAAACCAATGACTAGGCACTGAACATGCACCACAAGTGTTATATGATTTTTAAATTGTTAGGGAATTGATAGTTGGATCACTTGGCAAAAATTCGGCCAAGATATCACTGTTCTCATTTTTTGCCAATCAGCTCAAGCAATGGGAGGAGAAACCTCAACAGAGTGACAACCAATATGACTTTTAAGTGCAAACATCAACTCCTGATAGAAAAATAGATGGCCAGAGCCAATCGGCTAATCCATTTAATATCCTTTGACAGGAATATACAAAGTATCAGAAGCAAAGGATCATTTAAATGACCTTTTAATTTCTTTAAAAGGTATCTTCGGTCTAGTAGTCTTCTCAAGTGGCAGTTCGTGAGAAATGTCCCCGTCAGCTGCCGACACAGCCCATCACCTCTTAAGGTGGCATATCTTCAGCAGATAGCCGCCCTTATGGACTTCCAATGCTCTTCATTCTAACATATATATGGATCTAACTGAATTTATTCTTTATCTGCTGTTCTTCCCTTTCTGGAGTTTCCGGTTTGAACCAGTGGGAAGCAAACATGAAATAAAGGTTTTGAATCTTAGTACAGGGTGGTGTATCAGCCGGGCCCAAAAACGATAAAATACAGGGTGCATCGGACCATATCAGGCCTGTATGAAAAGGAATGGCCCTGTATTGGTCTTTTTTTGCCCTAAAAAATTTTGAAAATTTTATCAGGAAAATAGGGAAAATGTAAAACTCTGGGATATATCATTTTTTGTATTTTTAACATGTACACAGTGGTCTATCAGACCATTCTTTGATAAGAATGGTGTTTGTCAGCTTGACCTGCTGAAAGTCAACCAAATAGGCCAAAATAGAACACAAATCAAGCATGATTTGATGGATTAGGGCCCTTTATATAGAAATAAAACAAGAAGAAGAAGAAAGAAGAAGTGATAGCTTTCCCCTTCAATTTTTTTCCCAAAATGGTTCTTTCCACTTAGATTCATTGAATATTACTTAAGTCTTGTGCCTCGATCCCCAAAATAGCCTAGATCTAGCATAGAATGAGTATTTAAGCTTCCTACACGGTTGAAATTAAGAACCAAGTGAGGGAGAGACAGACACAGAGAAGCTGGATTTCTTTTCCTATTTTTTAAAACAGGACTGTTATAATCACATTGGCCTGAACCAGTCATATCGGCGCCGATACAGCCTGTATCAGACAGCATCGACCAATACAATGCCGATACGGCCCATTTTCTGAAACAGGTGAGTTCGCCCCTATATCACGTATTGGGTGGAAAGATACAGAGACAATACATCCAATAAGGCATATTGTAACAGATATTTAAAACCATGCATAAAATACTCAGGCTGTTGCACAAAGTAAGAAGCGAAGCGGCAACAGATTTGCGTGCAGGAATGGAGAAGCATCAGTTTCAAAAAGTACAAACAGCTAGGAAGCAGGACAGGGAGCATGAGTCCGAAGGTGATTCAAAGTGGGTGCAGCACCTAGTTTGAATGATCATGCAACTAATCTCAGGCCAATTCTGTTCCTTCAGAGATGTGGGGTTTGTGAAAGTAACGAACGACTAGTTTCTAGAGGTGTTTTCACCTACCAAGTAAACTTATTTTATTCTTGCACTATCTGAAAGAGTTCAACTTCAGAAACATTTTAGAATTCTTTCAATGAGTCAACCAATGGATGATTGCATGCATGTTCACAGGAAGTTCTTTTGCCCACACAGGACTATAAGGTGCAGTACCCAGATGGCTGGCTAAAGAAATACCTCCATGGGAGCAGCAGATTGGTGGCAGGCCAGGGGAATCACTCACCAGAAGCCATTATCAGGTAACATCAAAAGAAGACAGTTTCCTTACCTGCATCTGCAGTAACAATTTGAAGAAGCACGAAGCAGATTATATGAATCTTCAGACTCACCAGAGGAATTCAAGTTCCTCCAACTAAAGAATCGAGGTACACCATGGGGCTAATTGTACACCATACACCAAACTTCACACTTCACAGCCGCTATATATATATATATATATATATATATATATATATCAGGACCACGTGAATTTGCTAAGTTTTACGGCTGACTTCATGCTAGGCCACTAAAAGCCCTATTGGACTGAACATGTTGATTTAAAAGGGTTTTTTTGTGCCATGGTTTTGGTTTAGAAATTAAAATCTAGAAGTTACCAAGAAGCACTAGTTTCACTTAGAGTATGATTAAGTTGGTTTCCTAATTGAAAATCAAGTGAACTGTCAAAATTAGTTTCTTTGTTAGATTCCTTTCCAACGTGCACTTAGGAAAAGCCTTTGTACTTGAGTACTTGGTCAAATTGGAGTTAGAGTTTGTCTCAAGCAGGTTAGGAAGATTCCAGAAGTCTTTAGTGAAATTGCGGTTTATACCACACTAGTAGAAGTATGGAATAGTCCAAGAGTCCTAGAGGTTGGTGAATAGGACTTTTCGCCGACTATGCCTATTTAAAACTTCTAATTGCCTAACTTAAACAATCCTTCAGCTTAAAGCAAGTAAGGCAATATGACTCTAACGGCTTCCAAGCCAATAGAGGTTCCAATCACATAGGCTACTTAAGATATGCAAATTCAGCGACTAGCCTACAGCGTAGTGAACATGTGTGCGTGGAAAATGTTACCTATCAAACTTAGGCATTCATTTAATCATGAATATATAATTAAGCATTTCAATCATACACATAATTCGCCGACTATGCCTATTTAAAACTTCTAATTGCCTAACTTAAACAAACCTTCAGCTTAAAGCAAGTAAGGCAATATGACTCTAAAGGCTTCTAAGCCAATAGAGGTTCCAATCACATAGGCTACTTAAGATATGCAAATTCAGCGACTAGCCTACAACGTAGTGAACATGTGTGTGTGGAAAATGTTACCTATCAAACTTAGGCATTCATTTAATCATGTATATAAAATTAAGCATTTAAATCATACACATAATTTAAACAGATGTGCAAATGACAATTTCAAACACAAGCATGTATAGCGGTTCGACTATTTGCCTACTCCATTCCCGGCTGACACACTCTCTCCTAGAGTGTACCAGATTTCACTATGAATGGTTTTAAATCAAGTTCACCATTAACCTTTACAGCCCTACACAAAGGACTCTCCAATTTATGCTCTACACACGAGCAAAGGTCCCACACTAAGAACCTACGTTTAGGCCCACCGGCCAAGGTCCCACACAAGACACCTACGTTTAAGCACACCGGCCAAGGTCCCACACTAGGCACTTATGTTTAGGCACACCGACCAAGGTCCCATACTAGGCACTTAATTGAGTCTGTAGATGGAAAACTTTTAGCCTCAATCCTACACGAGAATAGAGACTAACTTGTGGACTCTTAACAATGACACTTGTCGGAATGAGTCCTCTTTTGTAGCTTGTCTTGGGTTGCTTGATCTTCGCTCTCTCGTGCTTGAATCAGCTTCCCGATGCTCCCCCGATCACAACGCTGTGATTTTCCTGTTGTATCAACTTCACGATCAAGTACCTTGCATATGATGTTCCTATCAAGGTAATCAAGGTAACGGGAGTGGGTTGAATCTCCTATCAAAGGTTATGAATGGATTTCCTAAGAGATTCAACTAATGGATGTTCTAAAGTATCATGGAGACGGAGGATTTACCAATGGGTTTGGTCTCTGTACTCTAAAACATGCAAGAGATCATGTTCTTCATAATAGGAGCTTTAAATGCTCATTGAAGTGAGGAATCACAATGAAAGAACATGAATCTCATGTGGATAGAGTCTAGGATGAGTGGGATAAGCTTGGGATACACTAGAGACTCTGAAATGCCTAAATACACACTTCTCTTTAAGTTCTGGGTCCTATATTTATAAAGAAAAAGTCTCAACGGATCTATAACGGCTAGTTTTTTATTCTACCGAGTGAACTTTTGGTGGCACCGAACTGCAGTCGGTGGCACCGAAATATCACTCAGTGGTACCGAATTGGATCCTGAAGCTGCTGGATGAAATTTGTTACTTTCAGTGGCACCGAACATTGTACTTCGATAGGAGTCGGTGGGACCGAAAATCCAGTCGGTGGTACCGAATTATCGTTGATATGTTGCTGGACTGTTTTGGGCACTTTCGGTGGCTCCGAAGGGGTCTTCGGTGGTACCGAAGGTGCCATTCGGCGGCACCTTCTCCAACCGAATTGGGACAGATTTTCCTGTTTTAGCTTCTTGTCCTTTAAATCATTCAAACAGCTTGGAACTTCCTAAAGCCAAGTCTAGAGGGGTAGAAAATATGAAATTAGAATGGCTTGAATAGATGATCTAAGTGGGTTTTCCTATTTGGGTTAGGATCATCTATAGGCAAGGTCAACATTGTAGAAGCTTCTTTGTACTTTGATCTTGTAACTTGGGCTTCTGCTCCAGTTGCATCGTTGGTCTTCTTTTGCCAAGGACCCATCCGACTACTTGACACAACTAGTCACGTGATTGATAAACATGTGTGCACGGTGAGTGCACTAACATTTAGAAACTTGATGAGAAAATACGATTTATAATTTATTTTTTTTAAAAAAAAAAGGGATGAAAAAAAGAAAGAAAGTTGTTAAGGGATCAGTGGTTTTTGTTTGAGCAGGAACCCAACCATCACTGAGACCCAGGCTAAGAACGATACAATGAAGGATGACAAAGTGCTTCTCCAAGTGGTCAGGGAGCCTCGCCCTTGTCCACTAGGATCAATTCAGTGCCCTCACCATAGCACGTGTAGCTTCAACTCATGAGCATATCCCCATGCACCTCAAAGGCCAAAGCACATGGTCAAGTGATAGTACGCAGTGGACAGGTGATGCAAGACATAGGATTTAATGCTAGCATACGAAGTGGAGATTATGAAAGAATCCATAAAGTAATTCAATTAACAAAAGATGTTAACCCACCAAGTAAGTGAGAGTAAACAATATGAAATAAAATCTGATTTAACCTAAATCACATGCCCACATGCTAAGAAATCATATAAATCAATTAAAATAGGCCCGATGAAAGGATAAAACTTCCAATTTAGCATAGGCACGTTCCACACTCAAGGGACAGATTTGTAGGTTTTATGAAAGGTTAGGAAGGGAAAAATCTGAAAATTGGGGATATAGGGTTTAGGGTAGGGTTATGGATGGGGAATCAAGGGGTTTTGATGGGGGAAACAAGTAGAAATCAAAGTATTAAGCGGTTGTCCACACGGTCAGCATAGGGGCTCGCACGTGTTGGATGTTGGCTAGGGTTTTGGGTCCTCAATAGTTGATTTCAGTTGGGGTTGAAGTAGGATGATAAAAAGTTGGAAAAAAAAATGATTTGGATGGTCTTGAATAGGAAGGGAAGAAGAGAGATGAAGTTTTTTGGGAAAATACCTCTTTTGGATAGAAATGAAGAGAGAAGGAAGATGATAGATGGAAGCCTCGTACCTCCATTGAATGGGGAATGGAATCACACCACACCTAAGCTCCAAATCACATGAAGAAGACAAAACGCAAAGCTTCTTTTTTTTAAAACAATGGCATTAGGGCTCCACACACCCTCCTTTCTCTTGTATAGTTTCAGAAAAGATATTTTACAAAAAAGCGCTCTCAGATAAGATTCTCAACATAAAGACACTTAATGAATTAAATGTTGTTCCTAACTCCCTAATGTCGACACAAATATAAGGTATACCAAAAATAATGAAGCATGTAAACAATCTAAACAACTAAACTATTTTGTGGCCCATGGGGATCCACGATCAAGATGTCCGATAATGATCTAACAGTCCGATCATCGTGCCCACCCAATCCAACGGTCCGATGTGTCCATCAAGCTCCTATATACAACCCACGTGCATCTTCCCAGTGTGAGGTCTTCAAAGATGCATGAACATGCACGAGGGATCTTCAATGTGGCTAGGAATGTGAATTGGGCCAAGTAGGCCCCATGTAATGGTCGTCTAGCCATAAGGAGGCTAGCTTCGCCCTCCTCTGGTATTGTGGTCGGATGTCCTCATCAATAGGCCACCAGTTAGTGGGGGCTGCATGTTGTTATTGTTGTTGCCGTTAAATAAATGCTTGACCTAGATTGAATAGCCACGTCCCAATCACCAGGAGTAAGACCCGGGGCAATGGCTGTCAGGATCCAAATTGGAATGAGTAATCTCCTTAAGCGAAAGTTACCTTCTTGTGCTATGTTAGAGATAAGTTGCATGCAACGAATGTCATGCTTTTAAACTTGAGAGCTATTTAATCCAAGCTGCACTCCCCTACGGTTAAAACCTGTCACTATGAGGTTTCTGTTCCATTTTTATCTGCCTCAATATTGCTAAAATGAGTAGCAGCAGAACCCTACAAAACCCCAATACTGTAGTTAAAATGGCGATTACTATGTCGGGACTGCTCAGCCATCATAAGCAGGTGGAAACTTTACTAGAGTGCTGAAAATGCTTCATGGATATGTGGGGGAGTGTTTTTTTTTTTTTAAAGCATCCCTTCATTGATGATTAAATGAAGTTCTAATGGAGTAATCAACAGGATAAAGAAGAAAGCAGACTTTGATGTGTTCTGAAGAAAACAATTTATGGGCTTCAATAGACAACCAAGCCTGTTAAATAATGGTAGCTGCATGTACAGCCAAGCTAAGCATTCAATATATGGACTATGTATCAGTGAATAAAAAAAGGACCCACTAGATGCTACTGAAATGTTTCCTCTTTTTCCACGCAAAGTGTTCACACCAGGCTGGCACAAAACACCCTGATGTCAAGCTTTTCTTGGTCTCCACTTGTGATCTTGGACCGATTAGAGCTCCAGTCTAAGCACTCTTTTTTGTCTGAAAGGTGGCTCCAATATAACCTCAATATCATACAAGGCCCAAATACACCTCCAAACCAACAGCAAAATAAAGGGCGTGTAATACACCTGCAACAAATCTGCATTCCATAGAACTTAACTAGGAACAAAGATGCAAAAAAAAAAAAAAAAACTAAGTATGCAAGGGCCTAAGTTAGGACAACTTAAAGATCCCACCCCATAACTACAGTTTGTAAAAGTGCAAGGCTCCAACGTTTTGCATTTTATTGATGGCTGAACCTCACGCGCACTCATGCACACGAACACTCAGTCCCTCAAAGGAATCATTAGAATGAATGAGAGAACAAGCACGCGCACGCACACACACAAAATCCCTCAATGATTACAATCAAAGAAAGAGCTTTCTACAACATGGCACAGTTTATTTCGCACAAGCCTATAGCACAATGTGCGAATGATAATCAAAATGAAGAAAATGTGTCAAAAACGAACACCATTTCAGCTTCTGAAGATAGAAAGGCAATGTGAACTTGACATATGATAAGAAAAAAAATTTACCAAACTGGAAATATCTTCCTCAGCATTACTGCCAGAAAGGATGGGAAGTTCACCAACATTATCTTCGATTTTCTGGATCAATCTTGATGAATACAGTATTGCCCCAAATCTCATAGGAACATTATTTTCATACATGGACATAATCATGTCGATCGACTGCAGTGGTGTAAAAAAAGGAAAGAAAACCAAATTAGGAATTTAAAATTAAAAATTTTTAAAATTTTTAAAAAAATTTAAAATAAAAAAATTAAAAAAATAAAATAAAAAAGAAAGAAAGAAAGAGAAGAAGAAGCAAAAAACAAAGAAGACAAATTGAAGGTACAAAACAATGAGACATAACTAACTTGCCTCAAGTCCACATATTGTTGCTGGATCAAGCACATGAACAGCATGGAATAGATTCTTACGGATATAGCGAAGCTGGCCAGGGAAGACTGGCATCAGAAGCTACATCAGAAAAAAGGATCAATGTTAGAAAATAAATTAAATCAATCGCAAGTTCGTCAAGCTCTCTAAGGAAGGAATCCACCTCATTTAAGTTGCTTCGCCACCTCCTATACATGGCATCCTCCTCCAAATTGTTCAGGTAACGGACATGGGTAGAACGAAAATCAACACGGAATGTACTAGATTCTGGAGGAGGTAGCGATGACAACAGTTTGCTGATGGCAGTTTGAGGAATCTGAAAACTTTATCAGATTCAATTAGTTGAGGACAAATTATAATTTGGATTAAATCAACAAATAATATAAATGAGACAGATCAGATTGAATGAGGAAAAAAAATATAAGTAACAGATTTATAAACATTCCATCGTATAGAATAAATTTTAAGATGGAATACATATGAATAAAATAAGTCAAGTGCCTTGTTGGTCGCTGATATGTCACTAAAAAACTTCTTTTACTTTTTTTTCTCAGAGGAGAGAGAGATGACAGAATCTATTAAAAGTAGGAAAGAAACATCAAGATACATGTAGCAAGCTCCAAAATAGGGCTGTCAATGGGTATGGTCCTAGATTTCCATTACCCATGCTAATCAGGTCCAGTTCCTTCTGGGCCCGGGTCTCTTTTTAAGGACTGAGCAGAATCCGATTGGGTTCAGGTTGGAGTCGTTGGACCTAGGTTTCAAGTTGTATTCGGTCAGGTACAGGTCAAATAAGAGCGCTTACATGGATGCACCCACCTAATGGACGGATTAGATCGCACACAATGTGCCACTTTAACACATGCCTGGTGTGTAAACGGGTTTCCTTACATGCATGTGGCTCAGCAAATCTTGTTCTGTTGCTAGAACAATCCATACATAATGTTAATATCAAAAGTAATTGGAATTGGGTCCTTACTCCTGGCTTGGTGGTAGACTCACAAGAGTTTCAACACTAAGGTCATCGGTTCGATTACCCATTGTGGTGTGTGTGGGTGTGAGGGTGTGTGCGTAAAAAAATAAAATAAATGTAATTGGAACTGGCATGGAGCGACTGGACCCAACCCAATTCCTTAATTGAATCCAACCCAATTCCTTAATGTTTCCAAAATTACACCCACCCATTAAACCGGGATAAGGTCCATCAGGTACCCACGGCTCCAGATAGCCATTGATAACCCTACTCCCAATGCAAAGAGCCCATTTCCTCACCCCTCATGGAATATTATCTGCAATATCATTAGCTCTACCAACATGAACAAGCCAAATGTTTATACTAAAAGCAATGTCCTAGATTTAATTGAAAACAAAAGAAAGCTTATTAGGCTCATCTAACCATCCATCCATCCCATCAAATCATCTAAACATTCATCCATCCATCCCTATCCATCAAACTATCCATCTATCCAATAATCCAACCATCCAACCATCCAACCATCCCATCCCATCCCATCCATCCATCCTATCTAATCATCCAAACATCCACACATCCATCCTATCTCTCCATTCAAGCATCCATCCATCCAAACATCCATCCAACAAACCCATCCATCCCATCCAAACATCCATCCCATCTATCCATCCAAACATCCATCCAACCATCCCATCCCATCCATGCATCCAACCATCTAACCATCGGGAGTGGATTAGGTGTGGCCTCGGCCTCACCTAAGACGGTGGCCCCCACCTTGATTTATGTATTCTATATCCATTTGTTTTACAAGATCCTTTTAGGGCATGAACCCAACAATGAAGTCGATCCAATTCTCAAGTGGACCTTATCATAGGAAACAATGGTGATTGACCATAAATGGGCCACAAAAGTTTTGGATCAAGCTGATATTTCCTTTTTCCCTTCATCCACGTTTATGTGACTTTAGCAACAGGTTGGATGGCAAATAAACATTATGGAAAGATTAAGGTGGGCCCTAGGAAGTTTTTAATGGTATGGCATTCAATCACTGTTGTTGTATGGTCCACCTGAGATTTGGATCTTCATTTTTGGGCTCATAACCTAAAACGTTTTGGAAAAACGGATGGACTACATGGATATAGAATACATAGACCATGGTGGGCCCCACAGTAAGGGCTACACCATCTTGGGTGTGGCCTAGGCTTGAGCGCACCTAATCCGCTGCCCTAACCATCCCATTCAATTTATTTTTTTAGTTTTTTTTTTTTAATTGCATTTTTTGTTCGTAAAGCGGTGGTGAACCACTTTTATTACATGATATGAAACTTACAATATAAAAGTAACTTGAAAGTTACTTAAATTATTAGTTTTATTTCCATTCAAAACAGTGGTGACCCATGCTTTTAAATGGTGAAAAACGCACATTTTAGAAAAACTTAAAAAGTAAAGTTAAAAACAAAAGAGCTTCAACCCCTCCTTCAAAACCCTAAAAGTCAACGCAAATTCCCTCCGCAGTGACCGCCGCAACGCAAGTAGCTCTCAACTCGATTCTCCCTTCACATTATTTGAATCTCTCCATTCGATTCTCCTTCAATAGGTATGGTTCTATTCGATTCCCTCTATCCCGCAGTGGCCGCCGCAACGCAAGTAGTTCTCAACTCGATTCTCCCTTCACATTATTTGAATCTCTTCGTTCGATTCTCCTTCAATATTCCCTCCATCCCTCCGCAACAGCCGCCGCAATGCAAGTAGCTCTTAACTCGATTCTCCCTTCACATTATTTGAATCTCTCCGTTCAATTCTCCTTCAATAGGTATGGTTCTATTCGATTCCCTCTATCTAATCTAATATCTCTCACGTTTTTTCCTTTTCTTTTCTTTTCTTTTTTTTAAAATTTAAGGCTATATACAAAGATATAATCGTCGGATTGTCGATATTTTCGTTGTCATCAACATTATCGACGATATATCGCTGATATTTGGAAGAGAAACAATTTTTTGGGTTTTCGGTATAGCAAGTTCAACAATACCGAAATTATCAGCGATAATATCGATTTTTCACCGACAACATGAACACTGGTCACAATACCTTCCTCTTGTCTTGAAAGTGGAGTTCCTAGGGCGTATACCCTGCAAAGTACCATACTTCCTAAGCTCATGATTACATGCTTCGGTTCTCATTTGGTGTACCATAATCATATGAATTCAATTGCAAATTATTTATATTTGCAGTTATCCTTATCAACGTCTTCGGTATTATTTTTTTGCTATAAATCATATTAAATCAATGTCAAATGGTTACAAATCCATGATTTTTCATGTTTTGCACAAAAAATCATCGATTTGGAGCTTCGATTTCGAGACTTGGAGGAGATGAGCCGAGTTGCGAAAAATTATGAAAAATCAAAATTTCCTAATTTCTCGCAAATCGGTTGCAATCTGTGTCCAAACACAAAATCAAACATGTATGTAACCTGATCTAGTAATTCTTCTTTTGCTTTTGAATGTATTGCTTGTGTTTCCACATGTCTTCTTACATTTATAAATTATATGAAGAGACTTTGAATATACTTGCATCAGTTCAGTCAGACAACGCACTTAGGACCCCATACAAAGGATTTCTGTGTGTTTTGATGTCTTTTTCAACAATTTCTAAAGTTTCATTCAAAAATTCGACCAATTTCCTAATGTTCCCCGTGTTTCCCAACAACAGTGATACATTGCACGATACAACCGATATATCCCATAAGATAACTGATATGTATCCATATCCCAAGGGTGCAATACAGAAAGTCCAAAAACATTGACCATGAAACTAAAAACAGATTGGCTCTTCCCTCTTTATGTATGAGCTCCTCAATGGAGAAAGATATGAAGGAAAGTCGCACAACAGAAAGGACCCCTTTCCAACTTTGGAATGCATCCCCTAGCTTCACTTGGAAGAACCATGATCCCAAAGAACCTAATTAAAAAATAATAATAAATAAATAAATTTATAGCCGCAAGGCAATGAATAATGCCCCCCTCCAACACATGACGTGTATATTTGGCAAGTTGTGCTCCCTATGTTGAAGATTCAAGAGCTAAAATTTATTGACTATGATTGTCCAAGCAAAAGTAGCATGGAAGATATTGACTGACTAACCCCACAGGTCAATGTAATCCTCAACCTTATCAACTTCTAGATTCCTTCAAATAACATTTTTCATCCATTGCACCTGTATCTAACCACGCAATATTCTTGAGAATTTCAATGCAAGAGGTCCTCCCACTGGCCACTACCCATGTATCCTCCCAAAGATAGACCGCATCCACATTCCCAACTTCTAAACCGAATCTTCCTTGAATGCACTTTCCAATTCTATTTTTCGTCCGACTTCAAAAATACTCTTCCACTTCCCAAAATTTTTCCCTATTTTTTTACCCCGCCTTGATCCCACCCTATACTAGATGAGCCATATTTATTGCATCTCACCTTTCTTTTTCTTGTTGGCATGCCATATCACCTTTCTCCACAAAATACACCCAAAACCTCCACCAACCTTTATTTAGAATACTCCAATTACGGTCTCTGATTCTTCCAACCTCAAGGCATCCATCCTTTTTTTCCTTTGAACTTGCTTTGAGTCAATCAAGTGATAACTGTGCTTTTCTTCAAGTGCTTCCCAGGTTCAGAGTGAAAGACAAAATTAGAAGAAGCAGGGAAGAAGGTAAAGCACCGAAAATGGAAGTCAGTTGCATTTCTCAGAATTGCTAAGAGCAAAAATGTGTTGGATGAGAAAGAAAACAAGCACAAAAAATGTAAGTTACATCAACATGCTACCACATAAGTCAGGTGAACTCATCCGCAACATTAGCCTATACTGGTCCAATATTAAATAATTAAAATTTTTTGAAATTAGCACAGTTCACCTTCAATTTTGAAAACTGATCAGCTAATGATAAATCTTCATGAACCAGGTCCATTAGCCTACAAGATACAACAAAATTGCATTAAAAAGATTGATGACAACCTACTAATCTACACATGTAGAAAGATGATAAAAAATCATTAAATGAACATGGAAACTATTTGATTAGGTAAAAAATATATACAATGGGCACAGGCACAGGAATGAAAAGATGCAAAATTATGAAATTTGAATCAGGGTTGCAACTGAAATCACAAGTTGAGGTACAAATGACTTCAAACAAGACAAGAATGATTCATTCTTGAAGCCTTGCAGTCCACTTTGTCCAAAAACCAATGAATTAATACAAAAACTGGCAAATGACATCCATGGCTTGAAAGTATAGAGTTATATTCACTATGAATGATCGACCTACTACTTCAATGGCCAGAGAATCAGCTAAGCGAATAGTATGCATGTCACTTAAAAGTTGAACAAATAAGAGTAATTAAAAAAACAAGAGAAAGGAAACTTTTTAATAGAAAGGTGACTTAAAAAAAATTGTAACTGAACCTATCTTGGCATGCGGCAGACGATGAGAGGCTTGGGATGAAAAAATGGAGACTCGCCTTGCTAGCTGTCCTGTGGGCAATTTGTGGAGAAAAAATAATTCATGCTTTCGTAACAAAGGCACCGTGACTGCAGGGTTCTTCAGTAGGTTTATTCATAGGGCTGTCAATGGACTGGGCCTGAGTTGGTCTCGGCCAGGATTTTGAACTGTTTTGGGCCAGGCCTATTCAAAATTCTCATTTTGCCGGGCCCGAGCCTTGCCCATTTTACACCGCTAGTTATTCAGCTCTTCCAGGATTGGGCTCCTTGATTGGGTTTTGCTCCCAGGGTATTCCCAGCCGTGGGGCTGGCGGTTGTTGTACTTTTAGTTTTTCCTCTAGGCTTTCTTTAGTTTCTTATTGGGTTTTGCTCCCAGGTTATTCCCAGCCGTGGGGCTGGTGGTTGTTGTACTTTTAGTTTTTCCTCTAAGCTTTCTTTAGTTTCTTCTAGGTTTTTCTGGTTTGTTCGGTTTGGTTTTTTTTTCTCTTTTTGTACTCTTCTTGCCTTTTTCTTTTTTGGTTGTGGCCTAATAAAGTTTCATCTTTCAAAAAAAAAAAATCAGAAACTGAACATGGTAACTTTTAAATTTGGTAAAAAATAATCAATGGGAGCAGGCATCAAAAAGGAATGAAAAAAAAATATATATGCAAAAAATGAAATTTGAATCAAGGTTGCAACCAATGTTCGAATTATCTCCGATATTATCGAAATATCTCTGATATTATCTTTATCTCTAGTTTAACGATACCAATAACACTGGTAGCGATACCGATAACGTTGGTAGTATCAGAAATTCTAGGTATTGGCAATGCATCACTAAGTATCGCTAACGTATCAATATCTCTAATGTAATCGTCAATATTTTCAACTATGTAAATTCTAGGTGTCGCTTGTATTGCCAATGCATCAATATCGCCAATGTATCGCCAATATTTTCGACTATGTAAATTCTAGGTAATGCTTGTATCATAAGTGCATTGACGATATTTCAATAATATCACCAACGTATTAATATCATCAAAATATTGTTTATTAGAAAAAATTTTATTTCGAATTTTTTTCATGGGCACATAGTTGTATGTAGTGTTCAATTTGTCATTGATAATATCTCGATATTATCGATATCGCAACATGCGAGATATTGAGACCACAATCTTTCGTTTCCTTTCCAATCGCAACATGCGAGATATTGAGACCACAATCTTTCGTTTCCTTTCCAATTGTTGATGATTTCTTGGTGAAATATCATGTGTTGTTGATAATTTGCAATATCGATGGATGTTTGGATGGAAGGTTGGATGGTTAAATTGGCCGGAGGGGATGGTTGGACTGATTTCTTACACCAGCGCACACTTTTTTTTTTTGAAAGATAACTTGTATTAAAAAGAAAGAGAAAAGAAAAGAAAAAACAGAGGGAGGGAACCTGTTGAGGTAGCAGGCCCTAGGGAGCATAAAGAAATGCAAGGTTCACAGTAAATCCATCCATATGGGAGGCCCATTCAGTAATGAAGCACTTAACAAAAGAGCACACTAGCATAGGCGGCTTCGACTCGTTCCGAAAACACCTATTGTTCCTTTCGATCCAAACAACCCACCAGGTCGCCAAAATCGCCATACGCCATAATCGAGATAAAGGTTTACCTAGACGTACGCCATGTCAGGCCTTGAGTAAGGTATCCACATCTCTAGGGAAGCACCAATCAATTTTGAAGGAGGAAAGAATGGCAGCCCAGATAGCTCTGACAAAAGAGCAGTGGATCAGAAGGTGATCCACCATTTCTTCATCGGCCATGCAGCATAAGCACACATTAGGAAGGATCATTCCTTTTTTCTTGAGGTTATCAATAGTGAGGATTCGACTCTTTCCAGCCAACCAACCAAAAACTTGCAGTTTAGGGGGGACAGCATACTTCCATATGAAGTGAGGATGTTGCCTGGGGGGGCCGTTGTTAGAGGTCGAAAGCTGCTTGAAAAAAGATCTGACCGAGAACACATACGATTTGTCTACAGTCCAAATAATACTATCCTTACTGGCTTGAGAAAGAAGGGCGTGTTGGATGAAATCCATAAGATGCACATATTCATTAATTTCCCAATCTTCGAGATTTCTCCTGCATTGGATATTCCAAACTACTCTGTCTGCTTGAGTAGAATAATTTTCTTCAATGGAATTGTTTTTGCTAATAGCCAAACGAAGGATGTTGGGATATTTGTCTTTCAGAGGAATATTACCTAACCAAATATCCATCCAAAATCTGATGCAGTCTCCCTTACCGGCTTGAAACCCAATCCTTTTGAGCATCTCACGATGCATGCGCCATATTCCTTTCCATAATGTAGAAGCCCTGTATATGGCTGAATTGTTGATCCGCCATCCTCCTTGTGAAGTGCCATATTTGCCTTTGATTATCTTGTTCCACAGGCAGTCATTTTCAGTGCCTAAACGCCAAATCCATTTCCCTAAGAGGGCCTGGTTCATCACTTTTAAGTCTTTTACACCAAGGCCCCATTAAATGGAAACTTGTTGTGTATGCATTCTTTTTGCAATTTTTTTCTTTCTAAATATGCAAATATGTACATTTTAACATCTCCTGAAGACTGAAGTTTCACTGAAAATTCCACTGTTTGTCCTATGTTTTCCCGCATTTCCAGTTATTAGTGATATCGATATTGTTTCCATATCCCTGGCCAGCAAAACTTGTAGTGATACCGATACTTCGAACACTGGTTGCAACCACTGTTCAAATTATCTCCAATATTATCTCTATCTCCAGCTTAGCGATAATGATAACACTGGTAGTGATACCGATAACACTAGCAGTATTAGCAATTCCATGTATCAGTGATGTATCGCCAATGTATCAATATGGCCAACACTTTCAATTGTGTAAATTTCAGGTTTCACGTGTATTGCCAATGTATCACTAATATTTTCAACTATGTAAATTCCAGGAGTCGCTTGTATCACTAGTGTATCGGCGATATTTCAATATTATTGCCAAAAATCTGTTTATTAAAAAAAAGTCATTTCAAAATTTGTATGGGCACATGGTTGCATGCAGCTTCAACTTGTCGATGATAGTATTGATAATATTTATTGTTATCGCAACATTAGTGATATCGAGACCAAAATATTTCATTTTCTTTCTAGTTGTCGACGATTTCTCGGCGAAATATCATGTGTTGTGAATATTCTGAAATATCGATGGATGTTTGGATGGAAGGTTGGACGGTTGGATAAAAGCGATGGATGTTTGGATGGAAGGTTGGATGGTTGGATAAAAGTGATGGATGAGATGGTTGGACTGATTTCTTACAACAGCGCATGCTTTTAGGCCCCATTCAATGGAAACTTATTATACATCATTCTTTTTGGAACTTTTTAATTCCTAAATATGCAAATATGTGTATTTTAACATCCCTTGAAGTTTCATTGAAAATTTTCACCATTTTCCCACGTTTGCATTTCCGGTTATTAGCAATATTATGGGCGATATTGATATCGTTTCTGTATACCCCGGCCAGCAAAACTTGTAGCGATACCAATACTTCGAACACTGGTTGCAACTGAAATCACAAGTGAGGTACAAATGACTTCAAACAAGACAAGAATAATTCATTCTTGAGGCGTTGCAATCCAATCTGTCCAAAAACCAATGACTTAATGTAAAAACTGACAAATTACATCCATGGCTTGAAAGTATAAAGTTATATTCACTGTGAATGATTGGCCTACTGCTTTAATGGCCAAAGAATCAGCTAACTGAAGAGTGTGCAGGTCACTTAAAAGTTAAAACAAATAAGAGTATTTCAAAAACAAGAGAAAAGCCTTATTTAAATAACAGTCTCAAACATGTTATCGAGTACATAGTATACGGATATCACAGCAACTACATGATTATGGTGTAAATCAGCTGATAGAAGCAAAAAACATAGAGGCTTCAACAATACCAGATCAACAGGATCTTTTCAAAGGATTCGCAGATTAAAGAAAAGAAGAAAAAATAGGGAGCAAAATCATTACAGGTACAGGTCAAGATCTTCGATATTGATTAAAGCACCATTCAGAGCCATTAAAGACTTTCCAGGTGGGACCATACGTTGGTTTGCGATAATTTCATCTTTAATTGAGGTGTTGAGCTGCCAAAAGAATTGACGTGAACAGATTACTTGAGATATCCAACAGTGTAAGAAGCAACTTGATTTCCATATATCAACCAAAATGGAAATTATTCTTTGCTTAGAAAATTCTCAGACATGCCTAGCATAAAGTTGTACCTTCATACGAGATAAAGATGAAACTACGCTAGGAAAATTTTGGTTAATTTCCTGCATTGATTGCAAAGGGTCTGATGCATGGACAATCCTTTGTGCTGTTTGATGCCCCAAATCTACAGAATATTCATAAAGCAACAGTTAGACGAATGAGAATTTGCATTACATATGATGAAAACTTTGATATCTTATACGACACTAAAATGATCCACACCCTTTAGTTCCCAAACATCCAGCGTGTCTGATATTGTCGATGATAACAAATAATCCCTGAAAGCCATTATCTCGTTAGTCAGTTCCGGTTTGCGTTCCTGCATGTTGACAGACGAAGAGAATACATAGCTGTTAGCTATATAAAATGACTGGGTGGATGTCTTCAACTTCAATGGGAACATCTATATAGCTCAAACTTAATGAGACATTGTCAAGAAACAAACCAAGATCTTAGAGAATATGAACCCTCTAACTTCTTGGCTGAGGTCTTCCGTCCGAGGATCTTCTAGAGTGACACCTGCAACATAGAAGTCAAAGTTGTATTAGTAATGTTTAAAACATAAGCAGAAGATGGTACTTAGACACAGTCATGCTCAGTGAGAAAACACAGTGGATAGCACTGCCCAAAAAGGTTTCCATCTCGACCAATTAGCACTTCCAAGAAAAAGTATTTTGCTGCTTTTTCTTTTTCCTTTTCTTTTAAATGGTAAACGGAAGACTTGACCCCACTGAAACTAAACGCTAAACTTGAAATAGTGAGTACAGCAACAAGTGACACATTAAGTGGTTCTTAGAATATACAAGATTTGGATAATACAAGTGGTCCAAGCAGGTATCCAGGATTTCTTGTGTTGAGCAAACCCTGACCCAGAATAGGAACAAGGTTCGAAGCATTCCAATTTCAAAGTAATCATGATTTCAACGAAAGCAAGGTGGAGAAAGATTAACTCTACCAAAACTTAAGAAAAAAGAGAGCTAATAGTGATAAAAATGATAGGCAATGATCGTCAATTAAAGAAAACTACAAAAACGATAGGAGGGGAAATGGAAACAGCCAAAACACCACACCAATAAGGTTAAGGGAGAACTTCTCAAAAAATAGTGAGCAGAAATCACATGAAAGGACAGTGAGGAATCCAAAGAAATTGAATCAACCAATAGCAAACTAACTGCTAGTAAAGGCTATCATACGGACAAACTAAAGATGTAATGCAGGGGCATTTTCACACTAGGCTTGAGTGGGGTTGCCTGTGGGATGCAGGGGCACACTCGGGGTGGGCGGCCCGTGTGAGGCGGATGGCTCGTGTGAGGCAGTACCCATGTGATTTGGGGCCAACGAGGGGGGTTCGGCCGAGGTCCTAACCCATGCGATGTGGGGCCTGAGCTATGAGATAAAGGGATTAATTCGTCATGCTCTATCAATTCGAGCTTTTAGAGCAAGTGGTTAATTGTCCTGCATCAACATGTGTCCAGCAAAAAAAGTATCATCTCAATAGATGGATTTGAACATGAATAATAAAATATTTTCTACAATGTTCTCATAGATAGAAAGTTTCACTTGATTTCCCCATGAAAGTAAGGAACACAAAAAGCTGTTACAAGATATAGCATATTCAATTCTTCTTTTATATATAAAAATTGTTTTTTAGCAATTAAAAAAGTTTTTATTCTTATATTTCATATCAGAACCAATTTTCCAAATAAGAGAAGCTTCAATAAATGGATTTAAGTTTATATCACAAAATATATACTGACATGCATGGTATTGAAGTTTGTATGATAATAAATTAATTTTCCCTTTATATAGGATTTTTTTTACAGAGATTTTATATTCGGAAGTTAAGAATAGTTACAATTTAAATTTAAAAAAAAAAAAAAAAAATGAATAACTCTGATAAGGAACCATTGGATGTGCCACGCATTACCATGAGCAGCAAACATGATAAAAATTGTTGTGGAAGCCAATCTCCACTTCCAATGATTTTTCTTTTTTATTTTTTTAGAATTGTACGAGTGTTAAACTATAGGGGGCAAACCGCCAAAGCATAAGGCAGGAGAACAATCATGAGCAAAAAGAAAATGAAAAACAACCTGATGATGAGCAATCATCCAAACACAAATATACAATGATCTACACCCCCAGGATTGTAACCACTCCTGCCGACACCCTAAAATCTGTTTTCTTCTTTTTTTTTTAATGACGTCAGGGTGTCCTTGACCCATTTTAAGGCGAAACTATTCCCTGCAGATGCACACAATCACCCACGAACGACATGCATCAGGTAATCCCAGGGTGGGGGGGATCAAACTCTCGTCTGTGGGGAGCACACCCAATAAAATATTCAAAGATCCACTCAATAATAATATTCATGGGGATTTTATTGTACAGCCTTTCCACAAAACAGGACCTAAGAAAAATGCAGAAACAGGGGTAGGATGAACTGACCAAAAGAATCATAGCATATTTCCCATACTAACCTTTCTTTACGGTACTGTCATCCATAGCTTTGTACTCCATATTCTTCAAAGCAAGTTCCACCCCATAACCACCCAAGTTTAGTTCATCCAACGTTCCAACAGCACCACAACGGTCAGTTGTTGCTTCGCATCCAGAAGGCAAAACAGGTCTAACGACATATTTAACTCTTCCCTAAAAGTGATAGAAGAACACTGTGAGCGAGGGTCATGAGCATTTCAAGTGATAATCAAGGCAAAAGAATGTAGATAGAATGAACTATGAAACAACTCACCCCACCAAAAGAAAGAAAGAGACCAAAAATGTAACAATTTAGAAAAGAATATCAAAATACGGTAAATGACACTTGAACAAAGAACAGTCGCTCCTAAGTCCTAATAACTAGTCAACATCCTTATCCTATTAGAAAGTCAATGTAAGCTACCAAGGGGACAACTGTTTCAAGCCAAAACATGGAGCTGGCTGTTTTATATGAATACATGGATCCATCCAAAATGCAAACGGCATTTATTTCATTATGGAATTATACTGATATGGTTAAGCAAATCCAGGCTTCTTTTCTAATAGTTCCACCAGATAATAGAAAATACAAGGATTTTAGAACAAAGATATGGATCACGAAATCCAAAAAACAGTCTAGCGGCTATTGGGGAATTTTGACATGGCATTAGGAATCAAGATGGCCCAAATCCCATGATAGAAACAAACCTTTCAATGAATTAATAACAGTCATATTCAACTAACATTTATCAAGTAATTAGATTTTCATAATAGACAATGGTCGATGCTTCAAGGAAACTTCCATGACAATGTCAGTAGAATGACATCACCAAAAAAGATACTAAAGAGTTGTGTTTCCAACACCATGTATCCGCATCCCGGAGGTTCAGAGTTGTGAGCCTAACGCAATCTTACAACTGAGAGAAATACTATATCTCGAAGGCAGTGGCTTCAGTCAAACATTGGCTTTGTGAAGGTATCTCCTTTTCATTGGGAGACAGTAGCAAGATCCGATTTTGGTCTAATGTGTGGTGTGGGGACCAAGTGATGCAAGACAGCTAACCACTTGCTCTAAAGGCTAGAACTGATAGAGCATGGTGAATCAATCCCTTTATCTCATAACTCAGGCCCCACATCCCATGGGTTAGGTCCTCAGCCAAACCCACCTCGTAGTCCCACATCACATGGGTTCCCACCCACCTCACACGGGCCAACCAACCCAAGTGTACCCCTGCATCCCACAGGCCACCATACTCAAGCCCGGTGTGAAAATGCCCATACATTAATCACCCCCGGTGAGGAGTTTTGAACACGAGACCTCCCGCTCTGATACCACTTTGATGCAGGACAACTAACCACTTGTTGTAAAAGTTCAAACTGATAGAGCGTGGTGAATCAATGCCTTCATCTCATAGCTCAAGCCCCACATCCCATGGGTTAGGTCCTCAGCCGAACCCCCCTCGTGGGCCCCACATCACATGGGTTCCCACCCGCCTAACATAAGTGAGGCCTGCCTCACATGGGCCGCCCACCCCGAGTGTGCCCCTGCATCCCACAGGCCACCCCACTTGAGGCCGATGTGAAAATTCTCTTGCATTACCGAGCCCTCATGCAATCCTTCCCAAGCCTCGCTTGTATTGCTTCAGACAAAGATAATATGGTGAAGTATTGTTATTCATTTTGTGGCGAATCGGTGATTTGATGTTCTCCATGCAAGTGGAACTCGGCAAATGATGACATTGCGGATATGATCAAGCTTCATGGTATGTTGAAAGATGTCTTCCCCGTCAACCAGGAGAAAGATGCTTTGGTTTAGCATGCCCACAGTTCCGGTAGATTATCGGCCAAATCTTTTTACCATCTCATTTATGGAGGACATCGCAATCACTCTTTCCCTTTCCATTGCCGGTTTTATGGTGCCCCCTCGGGTGGCAGCCTTCGGGTGGTTGGTGGGCAAGAAAAGAGTGCTTACCATCAATAATTTGCAAAGGCTATCACTCATCTCCCCAATATTTGTCTCGTGTGTATGGAAGTGACAGAGTTGGTCAATCATCTTTTCATCCATTGTTCCTTTGTTCATATGGTTTGGGATCATTTTTGGAGGTCCGGTGAGGCCAAGTTCAGTTGTGGAACTCCTATGGGTTTGGCACAAAGGGGGCGTTGGGAAGTCTGGCAAAGCCATTTGGAGACTTCATTTTGGGGGTATTTTGGGTTATTTGGAGGAACTGCAATAGAGGGTGCATTCGGAATAGAAGCTCTACGGTTCAGGAGGTTATAAAGGAAAGCAAGTGGTGTTGGCGAGTTGGGCTCCTTGCGTTAAGGAAGCCAACTCTGCAAATCTTTCCTCTTTTTGGTTGTAGTTTAGTTGTTTTCTTTTGCATACTTTGCGCCCTTCTTAATAAATTGTCATTATTATATCTCAAAAAATATCCATGAAATATTGAGAACAGTTATTCACAACATACTTGCATAAGCAATCTTAGTCCCACTCAAGAATCAGCATACAGCTAACATGAATGAAATAAAAATATTTACTAGAGCATCCTTCAAAATGTTGAGACCTTCTTGGATGCTTCCACAAGAGCAGCATGAAACTCTCTGAAGCAGTCTGTCCCCAAAGCTCCATATAAAATAAAAACTGGACTTGTGATGTTTGAACCAGAGTATATGTGATCAAAATCAAAAAGTTCAGGCTGTTCAGATGAATCCCCAGCTCTGTAAGAAGACAATATAATGATACAGAAAATGTCAGGTTTAGGAAAAATGACAATGACAATGACAAGAAAATAATAATAATAATAATAATAATAATAATAATAATAATAAATAAATAAATAAAAAGCAAAGAAGTAAAACCTTGGCACATGCAAAAGCAACTTACAATGCAGTTGGGTTGCCAAGCCACAATAGCAGTTCTGAAACATCAAACAATAGCGTGCTTCCAGTATCTACCCAGCAACAACTTCCTCCAGGACTTTTAGGGTTCATGCTTATGAGCGAATGATCTACCCTTTTGCTGTCTGGACTTGCATGTGGTTCTGAATTGTCCCCAGCGGCATGTTTTGAGTAAGTTTCATCTGCTAGAGGGAAAGAGGATAAAGAATCCTCTGCTAGCTGTCGATAGACCACCAATCTTGGAGATGCTGACCGAAGAGTGAGAGAATATTCAAAAATAGATGCCAAAGGATCACTCAAAAGGGAGCGCCCATATTTGACAATTTTTTGGAAGCAGCCTTTGGCTGTCAAAGAATTAGAATCATTCTCCAAATGTAGCCAAACCTCAATAAACTCCCAAAATAGGTCCTTCCATTCTTTAGACAGCAACTCACTGTTAAAAAACAAAATCGGATTTCTTTAGAAGCCTACAAGAAGAGAACTCTCCTAGAGAAACAAAATCATGCATCTTCTGATAAGTTGAAAAGGAAACTTTCAAGTTTTATTAATATCTAAGCTGATAAAGTTACGGTAAACATAAGTTACGGTAAACATTGGAAACATGGAAAATAATAATAACGATGCATAAAGTGCCATCAGGCATCAGCCATGTAGAAATTAATCAAGAAAAAAATAGAAATCCTGCATTTGCATGCCATTCCCTCCAGCTCAAACTCGCAATACTACCCGATGAAACAGATGTAAGTTTTTTTTTCATTAATAGAATCTTTATAAATGATCCATCAAAAAAATAGCATCATCATAAATGAAAGTGAATTACAAAGAAACAAAAGGAAACTAAAGAATGCAAAGAGCATCACTCAACAGACTATTTCATCTCAGAAAATAAAATAGGTCTGCTAACGCCTCAGATAATGTATCTGCCTCCACCACTTTTGAGACATTGATGATGCCTATCATACTCTAAGTATGTCAACTCCATTTCCCCAAAAATAAATATGAACTATTTCTCCCACTCTCAACTTTTCCCATTACCAACCGCAAACCCTAATTACACAATATGGAGTTTCCATCAAAATGGAGTCTGAGAATGCTCACAAGAGGACCCACTCATCTCCCAACATCTAAATTATTCAGCTCAAAATTCATCCTACAGCCCTCCAACACCACCCAAGGACATCACCACTAAACCCAGGAATTTTTTGGAAGTAAGGTGCCGTTTGGCCAACTCAAAAATAAGGTCTGAAAATTAATTCAAGTAATGAAAACTTAAAAGTGCAAAATTTTATACAAGTACTGAAAAATCTGTTTGGTAATTTGTATGAAAAGGTACTGACATCTGAAAATAAGAACTTTTTTTCAAAAAAACTTGTTTGGTAGACACAAACCACAAATCTTTGAAAATTGGCAATTTGTCATATTCGCCCCTTTTGTCTCAATTTCTATCTTTTTATAGAGTAGTATAAGACGAAACCTGTTATTGCCATGCCACCAAATTTGGCACGTATGCCCAATCCAATAAAATTTTAATGCTTTCCCCACCAAATAAAACCAAGTAGATGAATGGTCTGGATCTTTTATGTTTGCCACGTGCAGTAACATGAATTGATACTGATTAGATGATTTTAATCCATCCGAATTAGCCCACTGATATTGTACCCTGACCAATTTACTTTTAGCCATCTATTTGGCAGCTGCAAATTGAATTGTTAGATCTCTAGATGACCTTATTTTGAGGTTATGATCCATTTACAACAGCACCCACAGCTTAGATAGTCTGGACGGGCATACATCCATGCAACACAACATGTATGATAGACGAGTCGCCACCATTTTAAACATTGTGACAAACTATCAAAGTAGTTTTCAACGAACGCAGATTAGCCGCAACCCCAGATCCAGCAAGGTGGGTAGGACCTTGACCACAGGGCCCATCTCAATGTATGTGTTCTTTATCCATGTCGTCCATCCGTTTGCTAGCTCATTTTAGGGCACGGGCCCAAAAATGAAGCAGATCCAAATCTTAGGTGAACCACACCAAAAGAAACAATAGTGATTGACCATTAAAGACTTCTTTGTGGGCATGTTGAAGCTGATAATTGTGTTTTCCATTCATCCAGGTTTATGTGATCTTGTCAGCAAGTTGGATGGCAAATAAACACTTCGGTGGACCCTATGAAGTTTTTAATGGTGGGTGTTCAATGACCACCGTTTCCTGTGGTGGTCCACCTAAGATCTGTATCTGCTTCAGTTTTTGGACCATGTGCTAAAATAAGCTGGAAAAACAGAGAAACGGATGGATATACAACATATGCGTCGAGATGAGCCCCACGATCAGGGTCGCACCCACCTGGCTAGATCGGGGTCCCAGCTAATTTGCTTTTGTATTCAACATGGGAGCGGATTAGATGGGATGAGGATTGCCAGCATCAAAGGAATTTCCTGCGACAGGAAGCTAGGTGGGCCTACCGCGATGTTTGTGAGAAATCTACCCCGTCCATCCATTTTTATAGATCATGTTAGGACAGGGGCCCAGAATTGAGGCAGATCCAAAACTCGAGTGGTTTACATGACAGGAAGCAATGAGGATTGAACGTGAACGTCCACACTTGAAACATTCGTGGGGCAACAAAAATTTTAGGTTAAGCTAATATTTTGTGTTTTTTAAGTTCATCCCAGTAGGAATGAACTGTTGAAAGGAATGAACTGTTGAAAGGTATGGACAGTGTTCACAATATCGGTATCACGTTACGTATAGCATCCTTGGATATAGATATGTATCGGTTGTCGCACGGGATATATCGTTTGTATCAAGTAATTTATCGCACTTTTTGGGAAACATGGGAAAATATTGGGGAAATTGTTGAATTTTTCAATGAAACTTCAAGGATTGTTAAAACAGACCTTAACACACTTTTAAATCATAACATCTCAATAAAGAAGTGCACATAATAGGTTTCCCTTGTGTAGGATCCTAAGTTATGCGTTATCTGACTGAACTAATGCAATTATATCCAAATTGAATACATAACATTTAGAGTGTATGTGATGCTCATTTCATCGAACACTACTAAATAATTCGAAATTAGTCTCAACTGACAGCTGGTTGAAGGGAAATTTCAAAAAATATATTTTTTTTTAATAATTTTAAATACTTTTTAATTAAAAAATTATTTTTATTTCCCAAAAATTGACAAGGACTTAACAAATCAAGAGATCAACCCTCGTACATGCTTGATTTCATGTTTGGAGTGCAACATTGCAAGCAATTTGGGAGAAATTGGGGAAATTTTGAATTTCTCCAATTTTCCCCAAATTGGACCACTTATACTCAAATTTCAAAAATTAGAGTGTATGTGATTATCATTTCATCAAATACTCCTAAATACTTCAAAATTAGTCTCAATTAACAGTTGGTTGAAGGAAATTTTCAAAAAAAACATGGAGAACATGAAGAACCAATGGATTTGCAACCATTTGACACTAATTTAACATAATTTCAATTTTTTAAAAAAATTTAAAAAAAAAAAGATCAGAAATTGAAAATGTTCATCGGATCGAACATGTGGGATATATCGGCACTACTTGTGTGTTTCGTATCGCACAGGTGGGATACAAGATATATCATGGGATATATCATCCAATTCTGTCGATATTTAAAACATTGGGTATGGATGGCATATAAACATCACAATCTACCCCAAGGAGGTTTCAACATGTCCTAACATGATCTGAAAAAATGGATGGACAAGGTGGATTTCTCACAAACATCACGGTGGGCCACCCCACCTAGCTTCTGGCCACAGGAAATTCCTACAAAAGGCTTTAGCAGGCAATCCGCGTCCAATTAGATGTTACCCGGTAACATGTTAGTGGGTGTTGCCCTAACTGAGGGGACCACCTCGATGTATGTGTTGTATATCCACACCGTCCATCAGTTTTCACAACTCATTTTATGCCATGGTCCCAAAAATGAAGTAGATCCAATACTCAATTGGACCAAAAGTACCCACCATTAAAAAAATTGTGGGCCACAAGTTTTTTGTGTGCTACAAAAGTTTTGGATCAAGTTGATATTTGTTGTTTACCTTCATCCAAGTCCGTGTGACCTTATCAACTGGTTGGATGGCAAATAAACATTATAGTAGGCCCTATGAAGTTTTGAATGGTGGGTGTTCAATGACCATTGTTTCTTGTGGTGTGGTCAAGTGGTCCACTTGAGATTTGAATCTACTTCATTTTTTGGACCATGGCCAAAATGAGCTGTAAGAAACGATGGATGGTGTTGATATGCAACACATACATCAAGCCCATGGTCAGAGCAACACCTACGAATGTGTTACCAAGGTAAGATCCACTCCACTTCAACCTCCGATTTTAGCGGACTTGGCTTTCGTAGCGTAGAGCAAAGCACTAGGTCGGTGTTGTTTGACGTGGGAAAGTTCTATGGGCCCTACCATGTTATGTGTTAATACCACACCGCCCATCCATTTTGTCAAATCATTTTAGGGCATGAGCCCAAAGATGAGGCAAATCCAAAGCTCAAGTGGACCACACCGCGGAAAACAGTGGGGATTGAACACCTACCATTGAAAACTTCTTGGGGGCCACAAAAGTTTTGGATCGAGCTGATATTCGTGTTTTCCCTACATCCAGGTCTATGTGACCTTATGAACAGGTTGGATGGCAAATAAACATCATGGTGAGCCCTAGGAAGGTTTCAATGGTGGGCGTCATTGTCCCCACTGCTTTCTATGGTGTGGTCCATTTGAGCTTTGGATCTGCCTCTTTTTTGTCTCATGCCCTAAAATGATCTAGTAAAATGGATGGGCGGTGTGGAAATAACGCATAAATCATGGTGGGGCCCACGGGACTTTGCCACGTCAACATGGACTTTAATAACTTAATCGGGAGTTACTTAGAAAATGATAAAGTTGTCATTTTAAAAAAATTAAGATATTTTAGCCAAAATAACAAAAATTTAACAAAATCACTTACCACATACCGTGTTAAGTGTCAAGTCAGGGGAGGAAAGCTTTAAAAAACCCATTTTTTCAGTGAAATTCCAATTTAAGCATTTAATTGTTTGGATTTGCCAAATGATCTAAATTAGGAAAAAGCACTGAAAATAGCCCATTAAGTGATAAGTGCTGAAAATAAGTTTTACCAAACATGCTCTAAGACTTGTAGCATAATTAAGGCTAAATGTCAGTTTTGGTGTGCCATATCGTCCACCAACGATACAGGGTCTATCGGCCCACCCTATATCAAGTTGTTTTAGGCTACTAGGCGTCGATACAACCATATCATTCATGGACGAAACCAGTACACATCGGGCAATCCACACTGGATTTGAACAATATTTTAAACCTCGAGCATAATATGACACATTTTTCCTTTACTATTTTCCAAGCCATCCAACTTTGAAGCCATAATCATCAATCTTAGCCTTTGTTCCATCAATTTGGGGACAATTTTAAATGGTAGATTGGTAAATTTTTTGCAATAAGCATCCACCAAATGTCTGCTTTCCACTTTTACCCAAGCTTTGGAACCTACCCTGGCAGCGGCTCATATTAACAACATTCGCATGCCAGCATGGCCTCACCCGATACCAGTGTTCGAAGAATCGATGTCGATACAAGTTTCGTTGGCTGGGAATACGAAAACAGTATCAATATCACAAATAATATTGTCGATTTTCGAAAATGCGAGGAAATTTTTGAATTTTTAAGTGAAATATTTACATATTTAGGCATTAAAAAATTGCAAAAAAGAATGCATACACAATAAGTTTCCATTTAATGGGTCCTAAAAGTATGTGTTGTTGTAAGAAATCAATCCAATAGTAACGCAACAATCACTTAAATCTCATTAAACCAATTAACAAGCAAACAAACATGCATAATGCATTCATACATTATACACCCATGCATAAATAAGCATATAAACACAATACACATGCATGATGATCCAACCATCCAATCATCAATCCATCCATCCCATCTAACCATCCAACCATCCCATCTATCCATCCAACCATGCCATCCATCCAAACATTTTTTAATAAATAGAATTTTGGCAATATTGATGCATTGGCGATATTATTGATTATTGAAATATCGTTGATACACTGGCGACACAAGCAACGCTTGAAATTTACATAGTTGAAAATAACGGTAATACATTAGCGATACAAGCAAAGCATGGAATTTACATTGTTGAAATATTAGCGATACTTAGCGTCATTTCGCCGATACCTAGAATTTATGATACTACCAATAGTATCGATATCGTCAAGCTGGAGATACGGATAATATTGGGGATATTATAATAATATCATGGATACTCTAAACAATGCCTGGTACTAACCTTGCCCCAACCATAGTTAGCAAAAATGGCAAATAGCAAAAAGAACGAGACGAGAAATGATTGAATTTAATTTGGTCTCAATCGTCAAAAAAAAATGTGGTAAAAAATTCAGTCAAAAAATGGAAATGCCAAAAAATCGGAGAATGAGAAGTGTGGGTATAATACGATTTGGACTAAAAACAAAGTGAAAAAATGGTTGTGTGCATACGTGTGTGTATTATATACAAATAAGGTTAAAAATTGAATTTTTTAATTAAAATAATTAGAATGCCTATAATTGTCACTTAATGCACTTTATTTTGATTATTCTCCATCTACAAGTATAAGCTCGAGTCATTGTGACTCACATGTTGACTATTCACCGGTTGTACGACTAGACTCGAGTCACTATGAGTCATGTCGATTCGACCGAGTCCACAAGCTGACTCAATGAGTCTTTCCCAATAGTGGCCGAGTTAAGCTCAAGATTGAGTTTCATCTTCGCACAAAATTTTGCCAAGTCTAGTTGACTTAGTTGAATCTCGAGTCGAGTAACCAAGTCTTAAAACTATGGGTGACATAAGACCTACTGGATGTGAAATGCGAAATCGAGAGGTCCTCCTAGGCTACTAACCATTGTTGATTGTGCCTTATTTAGACACATGGGAGCTGCCTCCATGGCTCAATTAATCACCAATGATACTGCAAGCATTGTTCGGAGTATCCCTAATATTATTAATAATATCCCCAATATTATTCATATCTCCCGCTTGGTGATACCAATAACACTAGTAGTATCAAGAATTCCAGGTATCGGTGATATATCGTCAATATTTCAACTGTGTAAATTCTAGGTGTCACTTTGTATCGCCAATGTATCGATATTGCCAATGTATCCTAATATTTTCGACTATGTAAATTCCAAGTGTTGCTTGTATCGCCAGTGTATTGGCGATACTTCAATAATATTGCCAACGTATCACCAGTGTATCAAAATCACTAAAAATCTATTTATTTAAAAAAAAAAAAAAAAAAAATCATTTCAAATTATTTTATGGGTGCATGGTTGTATGATGAAATACATGTTTGTACGTGTGTATATGTTATGCATGGATGGATGGTTGGTTGGATGGATGCATATATGTGTGTGTGTGCCTATGTGTTCGTGCATGTGTGCGTGTGCGTGTGCCTGTGTTGTGTTTGTGTGTGCATGCGTGTGTGTGTGCATGCATACATGTATGGATGAACCAACCACTTTCCCCAATGTTTCCCAAAGTCAACAATGCATGCTTTTAGGCCCCAGTAAAGGGAACCTTATTATTTGATTCCTAAATATGCAAATATGCATCTTTTCGCTATTATTTGATTCTTAAATATGCATTGCGTTTATTTTAGCATCTCTTGAAATATCATTGAAAATTTCCACCATTTTTCCCATGTTTCTCTAATGTTTCCCTGAGTCAGCGTTATATGCCACCACCATTAAAGAGAAACTTATTTTGAATGCTTCTTTTTTGCAATTATTTTATTCCTAAATATGCAAATATATGTATTTTAGGTCTCCTGAAGTTTCATTGAGAAACTCCATCATTTCCCTCTGTTTCCCCAATGTTTCCTTCAATCATCGATACATTTCTGGGTATAAACAATAATATTAGCAATATCAATACATGTTCCCGTATCCCCGACCAATGATACATGTAACGAGATTGATACTATGAACATTGATTACAAGAAGATAGCCAAATCATCCACATTCCTACCACATCATCAATTGCAACACCTTTGTCCTATCTCTTCACTGCGCTATGCCTTATACCACACCAATTCTTGAATGGCCACTAGATAGCCTACTTAGGCTTTGCTATCAATGAGATATGAAAGGCTTTGTCTGCCTCTACCAACTGTCCTTAAGAGAGGCAACCTTCATCCAGGACAACGTTTGATCCAGTGAAATTCACTCTACATCCTATAACTGTGACAAGTCAATCTCTAGAACTCGACAATAGCATTCTCTCAATTCCTTGATAGTTTCATGGAACCAAGCACGGAGAGGAATCTTGTACAACCTAATCCATTTGTCCCTGCCTTCTTCCGCCTCCTCCAACCATGGTAGAACTACCACAATGCCTCCTACATATAGGTTACAATTTTGCCATGCCTCAGCCGCCTCATCATACTAAAAATTGAAGAGCACGTGAAAGTTGTTCAGCTTCTACACCTAAATTTGACCATGACACGCATGGTGTGCCATAGAGGACGTTACGAGGCCGTAAAGGCCGTTACATAAAGGTAATGATGCAACCGTTACACGGTATGAGGTCGCAACGGCCGTAATAGCCGTTATGGAAAAAATGACTTGTTACCACCGTTAGCAGCACATCACGCCTCTTGTAAAAGCCGTAACAGCCCTGTAATTGTATGTTACAAGGCAGGTATAGGTATTCCGGATTTTTTTCAACATTAATATAGGTTTTCTGAGTTTTTCTTTTTCAAGAAGAAAAAGAAAATAGAGAGAGAGAGAGAGAGATTGTAACGGCCGTTACGACCCGTATTATAAAGGTAACAATGGTGGCCATTGCGACCTGTATTATAAAGGTAATGATGGTGGTCGTTATGGCCACCGTTACCATTACGGAATACCTTGGTGGCACAGTTCCAAATCCGGAAAAGATGCCTCCACGATCACTGTGTTAAAGACTCCCATCAAGGTTGCCCTCAAGATACCTTTCTTGTCTTCAATGGCTAAAGGTTCTACCTAAACATAATCTCCCACGTTATTCCTCTTGGCCTTGCCTGCAGCCTGGAATCTATTGCTTTTGATTCAACGTTGTTCCTTGGTAACCACCTCCCCCAACCATAGGTGTTGTCCTGTTAAAAATCCTTTGTTGCTCCAACTACACATCGAACTCCTCTCCTCCTCGATATGGCTTACGTCACTAATTTTGTTCCTAGCTTCTTCCCAATACCCAAAATCAAGGAATTCCATAACGGTAATGGTGGCGAGAACGATTGTTATGGATTATTATTTTTCAAAAACCTATTTTGGCCCATAATGGAACATTACGTGTCAATTTTTCTACAACGGCCATTATGACTCCATAACGCATACTGGTTACCACCGTTACTATATTTTTGCGGCCACTCGTAACCATTTTGTTATACCTTGCTGAGAATAGCCAACCAACTATTAAGAACATGCTCTTTTTTAGTTTTTTTTTTAAATATGGGTCCAAGGATCTCCTCAGTTTTTTTTTTTCCATTGACCCATCTATGGTGTGTGAGCTTCCTCCACCAACTTGAATCGAATGAAACCTATGTCCCTGTGCTTCAATGAGGATCTATTTTTGGGAAGGAAAATGTCCATAACCCTCCCGTAAGCCTCGAAAACTGATTCAATCTCATCCAACCCCAACGCAAAGGGGACGGACGTTAAAAACGAAGAGAGTTGTGAGAGAGTTAGTGAGGGAGTTACTCTGATTCATCTCTTTCTGTCCCATCTCCCCCATCATGTTTCTCTGATACACATCTTTACTCCCATTGTATTGGTGTAGATGATTACATGTTCGACTGTTAAATTTAGATTGTTTCTTATAATTCTATCGCCCCTTTTGTGGAGTTTCTCATTTCTAGTCTGTCAAAAGTCAAAAGTCAAAAGTCAAAACAAAAATGCATGTGTTGTCTTGAGATTCTCGACAAGATACATCAAGGTGCGCCTCTACTCTGTTGTTCAGGAGATTTTTAGTTTGCCACACCATTTTCTTCTTATCGCACTAACAAATAAACAGAATCAAACAATCTAAAATCAAAATAATTCCACCAGGAACACTAAAAAACAATTAAAAAGGCAAGCGTACCCGGCTTCTAGTAAGAGCGGAGTTCCAGACCATTTCGCACGGAGTGAAACCTGCACGTTCTTCGGGCGACGGTTCTCGGCCGAAGCCGAACTCACAGCAAAACACAGAACGACACTGAGGATCAGAAAACATGCAATGGAGAACCTGGATCTGGAGCGGAGCTCCATCACGGACGTAACGTTTTCCTGCTGTTGATATATGGGAAGAGAATCGATCTTTACTTGTAATGAATCATCGACGATTCATGAGCGCATAAAAAGAAAAGGAGAATGAAAAGGAGATCAACGATTCTAGGGTGTTTTTTTTTTCTTTTAACTTTGGGCTGGAAATCAGAGCAGGAAGACCCTGTTGCGGAGGACTTTGAAAGATGAGGGTGTTTTGGTAGGGGAGCGGATTAGGTGTTTACCCTTACGGTGTGGGCCTCCCTTGATGAATTTCCTGTATATCCACGCCGTCCATCCATTTCTTCAGATCGTTTTAGGGACTTATAACAAAATAATATCCAAATCTCCCGTGGACCATACCACTGGAAAAAAAAAGTGGTGAATGACAATTAAAAACTTTTGTAGCCCACCAAAGTTTTGGATCAAGCTGATATTTGTATGGTCTCTTAATCCAGTTCTATTTGATCTCATCAACGGTTTGGATGGAAAATAAACATTATGGGTCTTCTTAAGTTGGGCCCTATGAAGTTTTCAATGGTGGGAGTTCAATCACCACCGTTTCCTTTCGTGTGGTCCACCTGAGATTTAGATATGCTCAATTTTTATATTACGTCATAAAATGAGCTGAAAATGGATGGACGGCGTGGATATAGAACACATCATTAAGGTGGCGCCGGTAAGGGTAATACCCACTGTCATGCTGGTAACACCTAAATAGTCCTGAAGCTAATGAAAGCATCGTATCAGAGGAATCCAGGTCAATGGTAGGGCAGACCATTGGTCTCCGGGCAGGGGCCAGCAGTCCTCTACCGTAGATCCGATTGGCAACTAGGCGCGTTCGGGCCATCAATTTGGGCTCCATGGGTCACAAGCTCATGTTGTGCTGGCCACTAAGGACCTTTGTTTATACGTTTAACCGAGTCGAACTAGGCTCAACCCGGCCCGGCCCGGCCCGGTCACCAGCCGAACCCGGCCTGGCCTGGCCTGTTCACCGAGCCAACTTGTCCAACCTGAACCCGGCCCGGTCAACAATCGGGCAAGTTCGGGCCAGTTTCGAACCCACGATTTGGACGGCCTTGATTTTTTTACTCTGCTCCATCTACTCCATGAAAAGGGTTTTGGCAGGTAACTTGAACGGCCTTGATTTTTGGGAAGGACTTTTGCATAGATTTTTGGGACTTTGCTCCATCTACAAAGGGACCCACGATTTTGGAAGGCCTAGATTGCTATAAATGGTTAGGATAACTGGGTAAGAATTTAGAAGTGTATATATATATATATATATATATATATATATATATATATATATATATAGAGAGAGAGAGAAAGAGAGAAGAATGCTCAGCTACGCACCGGTTCGCACGTCATTACGTGCGAACCTTCCTATCAACCGTAGGATAAGGTAGACGGTTTGGATGAAGGCGCTCTTAGCGCGAGCCTAAAAAAGCGAGTTTCCTTCTCTCGCACGCCTCTTCACCCCCTCTCTGAAGGATGCGGCGAAAGCCTTTTCACATAAAATTCGTTTGGGATGCTAGGTGGGTCCCACCAAGATGTTAATGATAAATCCACGCCATCCATATATTTTTAAAAATAATTTTATGATATGAATCCAAAATTGAGGTAGATCAAAATCTCAAGTGGGCCACGTCAGCAAATGGAACGGATGGAACGAAGTTTTCCCTATATATAAAAAAAAAAACTCTAAACGTTGCTCTCTTTTTTTTTTTTTCCGTCTTCAACTGAAGTGATGTCATCAACTTATGTGGGCCCCACCATAATGTATATTTTGTATCCACACCGTCCATTCATTTGGAGAGATAATATTAGGGCTTAATACAAAGTATTAGTCAGATCCAAAGCTCTAGTGGTCCCCACTATAGAAAACAGTGGAGAAATTGACGCCCACCATTAAAAACTTAAAACTTCTAAGGGCCATGAAAGTTTTCGATCAAGCTGATATTTATGTTTTCCTTCTTTCATGTCTACTTTAGCACATGAACAGGTTGGATCTGAAATAAACATCATGGTGGACCTTCAGAAGGTTTCAACTGTAGGTGTCACTCTCTCCACTGTTTTCTGTGGTGGGGTCCACTACAGCCTTGGATCTGCCTCATTCTTTTTATCATGCACTCAAATGATCTCTCGAAATGTATGAATAGTGTGGTACAAAACATACATCATGGTGGGCCCACAGAAGTTGGTGAAGTCATTTTGGTAGTCGGTTTCGCTACTCACCTGCTAGGAGCTAATTCGCGAATCCCATCAAGGTAATTGTAGGAAGCGGATTGCCTGCTGAGTAACGTACGCTAACAGTACCGAGTAAACTCTATGGGTCCACTGTCATTCATGGATTGTATAAACTTCATCCATCCGTTTTATCGTGTAAATTTAGGGCTTTGACCCAAATATTGAGCATATCCAAATCTCGAGTGGACCACACCACTGGAAACAGTTAGAATTGAAGTCTACTGTTGAAATTTTCTTAAGAAGCAACACAAGTTTTAGATCAAGCTGATATTCGTGTTTTCCCTTCATCCATGTCATTGTGATCTTATGAACCGTTTGGGTGACAAATAAACATCACTGGACCTTAGAAAGGTTTCAACGGTGGAAAAAATAATTCCACTATTTCATGGTCTATTTAAGCTTTAGATATACTTCAAATTTGGGTTGAACCCCTAAAATGATCTGAAAAATTAGATGGACGGCGTGGATAAAACACATGAATTCATAGTGGGCCCAACAGAGTTTACTCAATACAATAAGAGCTTATTGAGTACGCAGTCCAATTTCGTAATTGTATTTAGGTTTCTTGTAATGCACGTTATCTATTTGGTGCGCGGATTGAGCCGCCATACTCTCTATGAAGTGACGTAACCCAGTTCTGTCAGGCCCCACCATGATATATGTTTTGTATCCACACCGTCCATTCATTTGGAGAGATCATATTTGGACATGGTACAAACAATGAGTTAGATCCAAATGTCGAGTGGACCCCACCATACAAAATAGTGGAGAGAGCCACGCCCATCATTAAAAAGTTCTAAGGGCAACAAAAGCTTCTGATCAAGTTTTAATTTGTGTTTTCCTTTCTTTTATGTCTGAGTTAATACATGAACAGGTTGGATCTTAAATAAACATCATGGTGGACCTTTGGAAGGTTTCAACGGTAGGCATCATGCTCCCCAGTGTTTTTTGTGGTGGGGTCCACTCTAGCCTTGGATCTGACTTATTCTTTGTATTATGCCCTAAAATGATTTCTCCAAATGTATGGACGGTGTGGATATAACACATGCATCGTTGTGGGGCCCACAAAACTTTGCGACGTTTCAACGGTAGGTATTTCTTTCTCCAATTTTTCCTCTAGTGTGGCCCACTTTAGTTTTGGATCCACCTCATTTTTGGTCGATTTTCCTAAAATGAGCTTGACAAACGGATGAACAGAGTATATTTCCCAAAAACATGGTGGTGGGCCCCACCCAGCATCCTCGCCCAGAGACTTCTTGCGAAAGGCTTTCACGTGAAATCAAATCTGCCCCCTAATTACGCTCGCAATTTGCAAAGTTCATTGAAAATCTAGGTGGGGCCAACCATGATGTTTTTAAGAAATCTACCCCGTCCATCCATTTTTCCTTATCATTTCAGGGCATAAACCCAAAACTATGGCAGATCCAAATCTCAAGTAGACCACACCACAGGAAGCAGCGGTGATAATGATTCTCACCGTTAAATATTTTTTAGGGCCCACCATGATATTTATTTGACATCCAATCTGTACATTAGGTCATATAGACCTGGATGATGGAAAAAAAGCAAATATCAGCTTGATCCAAAAATTTGGTAGTCCTAGGAAGTTTTTATTGGTGAGAGTTCAATCAACATTATGTGGCCCACTTGAGAATTTGATCTACCTCAGTTTTGGGTTCATATCATAAAATTATTTTTTAAAATGTATGGACGGCGTGGATTTATCATTAACATCTTGGTGGGACCCACTTAGCATCCCAGCGAACGAATTTTATGTGAAAAAGGCTTTCGCCGCATCCTTCGGAGAGGGGGTGAAGGGGCGTGCGAGAGAAGGAAACTCGCTTTTTTAGGCTCGCGCTAAGAGCGCCTTCATCCAAACCGTCTACCTTATCCTACGGTTGATAGAAAGGTTCGCACTTAATGACGTGCGAACAGTGCGTAGTAACGAAAGCGTTCCTTATATATATATATATATATATATATATATATATATATATATATATATATATATGGGAAAGGTACTATGCGCTCAAGCTGATGGGAACGTCCCATGAGGTCGGGCTGTGTGGGCCCCACTATGATGCGTTTCGAACATCTACCCCATCAGTCAAATGCACCATTCCATCGTGGGCCTAGGTATCAAAAATTAAGTCAATCCATGACTTGTGTGGGCCACACCACATACAGAAGTTGAGAGGGGCCGTGCACCATTAAACATCAATAATCATTTTTTGGGCCCACCGAGATGTGGTTTGTAGATCCAGCCCATCCATTATGTGTGTCCCACTTGGATGAGGGTTCAGACCAAGTTTCAGCAGCATTCAAAACTTAGGTGGGCCCCACCAAGCGCTTTTATATGTTTTTAGCATGTCTTCACATGATTTTAGATGGTATGGCCCACCTGAGTTCCGTATACGGCTGATTTTTAGGATATCCCATGATTTAAAGGGGACCCATCAAATACACGGTGTTGATGGTCAACACGCATCACAGTGGGGCCCACACAGCTTGACCTCATGGGAGCTTATTGTGAGCTTGAGCGCATAGTACCTTTTTCCTATATATATATATATATATATATATATATATATATATATATATATATATATATATATATATATATATATATATATATACACGAGTCGGGCCGAGTCGGGTTGGGTTTCGGGCCGAACTAGAACCTATCCGAACTCTGCCCGAACTCAATTTCGAGCCGAAGAAAATGACCCGTCCCGACCCGAACTCAGTTCTGGGTTAGGCCAAGTTGAGTGAGTTAATCGGGCTAGCCCGGTTTGTGTACAACCCTACTTACAACTGGCTATCTAAGGTGAGAACCGGTCATTATTTGGAAGTTATGCGTAGACACTCCACCACGGGCGATAAGCTTGGTTGGACGGAAACTCCAATTAATTATCCTTAACTCTGAATCATACCCTTAACACTAATCCAAATTTCAATCCATGGCCTTAGCCTTAAGCCAAACCTCAGCCCCAACCTTACAAACCCTAAAATACAACTAACCTAGTCACGGTGACCTAATAGAACTTTAAAACTGGTCTCAAACCCTAACTTTACAAAGAACCTAAACTATAAAGTCAACCATTGAGTTAACCAATTAAGTTAGTTCACACAATCAGCCCACATAACCTACCCAATCTACCCACATTGTCAAACTAAATCCATTAACCCATTTTGGGCCAAGTCCATTCCAAAGCCCATTTCAGAGGGAAGGGAAGATGGCAAGGCAGCTTCGGATGACCAAAACTATCCACATGTACAGGAGGAACCTCCTTCTGAAGCTGAAGCAAAAAAGGAAGGACGAGCAGCACCCAGGGCACCGCTTGCCACGTGGCACTAGCCTGGCCAGCTACTCATTTTCTATTTTCCGCCTCAAATATAACAACTCATGTTCTACTGTCCTCCTTTCCTATTTCATGCATGTGCAAAACTCGATAATTACTTTGATGCCCCTCCCTTGAGCCAAAAATTACACCTTATGCCACCTAAACTAACATATGAGATTTTGCCACATGACAATCTCAAATCTCAGCAATTTAAACTCTTTTTAACCTCAACCCCCATGGGAATTATCAGTAAACTCGGGTTGGAGGGCTATAAATACCTCATTCCCTTCACATTTCAAGCATCCATCATCCCTGAATCCCATAATCATACACAACAATCCACAAGAATCCACAATCAAGCATCCATCTCACCAAGAAGAGTGAGAGTGAGGAAGAGAGCATAGCTTAGGTCCAGCCCTGACACTAGCCTCTTGAATCGACCCTGGTGCAGTTCAAGCTGATCCTTGCGACACTATCGTTCACCCAACTGTTTTCAATTAAGTTTCATCTAGCCATAGCATTTACATGGTGTAACATTATTCAACACACTTTATACCAAATTGACTCAAAAGTATGTTATGAGGCTTGTCGATTTAATTAAATCCTACCCAACAGAAAACTCGTCAATTATTTCATATTTTGTCACAAGTATTGCACACATTCATATACGATTATTGAATCTTAACCCTTAAGAACAATCATATCTTATGAAATAGAAACCGTACATCTGCATAGGGAGAGTGGGTGCCTAGTGTTGTCAGATGCCTTAAAATTGCATCTTTTTTTGGGTTACTCGATCGGTCGAGCAGGCCCTCGACCGATCGAGTGGGCCGCTTGACCAGTCGAGCCGGCTAAACTTAAAGTCCAGCGAGCACATGTTTTAGGTGTCTGTGATGCTCGATCAGTCGAGGGTCAGGCTCGACCGGTCGAGCGGATTGCTCGACCAGTCGAGGCCCTCCTTCAACTAGTCGAGGGTTACGCAGTCGGTGCGCAGACTACATAAATTTGAGGCAGTTTCCAGACTTTTCCAAAGGAGGTGCGTAAGTGGTGTTTCTTAAACTATAAATAGGAGTCCCTAAGGCTATTCTAATGTATTCTAAGGCTTTCTAAAGGAGTTCTAAGGGTTTCTAAAAGGGTTTTAGGGTTTCTAAAGGATAGAGCAAGGGTGAGATTCGAGATTGTTCAAATCGGGTAAGTCCTCTCTTTTTGTAATTTCTATTTCATAGAGGATTTCTGTCGCTTTATGCAGTGGTTTTTCCCCGCAAGGGTTTTCCACGTTAAATCTTTGTGTTCTTTGTAATTGCTTGTTGCACTTGTATTGTTATCCTATATCTAGATCTATGTGATTCCGCAGCACAAATCCCTAACAAGTGGTATCAGAGCAATCGTTGGGGCACAGATCTAAATCTGCAGGATTAGTAATAATGGGAAACGGCAAGTTTGATATTGAGAAGTACTCGAGCAAAAATAATTTTGAGTTATGGAATGTTAAGATGATTAATCTGTTAACCAAGCAAGGCGAGATTAAGGCTCTTGAGGAGCGGAAATCTACCATGAAAGATGATGAATGGGAAAATCTTGATAGTAATGCTTTAGCCTCTATCCGTTTATGTCTCATGAATGAGGTTCTCTATAATGTTTTGAGGGAGAAAATTGTGGCTAGTTTGTGGGCGAAGTTAGAGAACATCTATGTTAAGAAGTCTACATCAGTATCTTTAATAAATTGATGTGTTATACCTACACTTGAAGCTACAGTGTTATACCTTCAAGATGGCAGAGGGTGGAGATATAGAAGCCCACATTAGCAACTTTAATAAATTGATGTGTAAATTGTTGGATATGAAGGAAGTGATCAAAGATGAAGAACAGGCATGTATATTGTTGAATTCTCTTCCTGCTTCGTATGAGTCTTTCAGGGACACGATGTGCACCGCAAATAAAACCCGAAGTGTCAACACCGTTATCTCAGCCCTTCAAAGAAAGGCTATGAAAAAGCTAAAAGGTGACATGGGGGCATCTTCCGATGCACTGATAACAAGGGGCAAAGATTCAAAGCGAGGTACAGGATCTTCAAGACCTAGATCCAAATCCAAGGGCAAGGGCAAAGGAAAATTAAAGTGTTGGAATTGTAGGTTGTCTGGACACATGAAGAAGGATTGTAGAAATCCTAAAGCGAAGAAAGAAAATTCAGCGGCTTCTTCCAAGGAGGCCAATGTTGTCACATCTGATGAAGAAACAAGTGGTGGTGATGTTCTGTCTGTGTCCATGATCGGACATGTTCACAACAATCATGCAGATAAGTGGATCCTAGACACAGGAGCATCATATCATATGACTCCTTATCGGAGTTGGTTCGCCAGTTACAGAGAATGTGATGGTGGACAGGTTTTTATGAGCAATGACAATGCCTATAATATTGTGGCTATTGGAACAGTGAGCATCAAAATGTTTGATGGGATGGAGCGTACCCTGACTGATGTCAGGCATGTTCCTGATATGAAGAAAAGTCTGCTTTCTCTCGGTGCACTCGAGGTTATAAGGTACAAGTTCACCGGTATTAATGGTGTCCTTAAAGTTTCAAAAGGGGCACTTGTGGTTATGAGAGCGCAAAGGTACGAAAACCTTTACAGGTTGATTGGGAGCATTTCAACAGGTGGAGTGGCAACAGCTATTGCAGACTCCATGTCTCTACGTATATGGCATGCTCATGTGGGTCACATGAGCGAGCGAGGCATGAAGGTACTTTCTGATCGATGTTTGATTCCAGCTTTTAAAAATTTTGGTTTAGATATATGAGAGCATTGTATATATGGTAAACAATCTAGATTGTCTTTTAAATCTGAAAAACATGTGTAAGGGAGTGCTTGATTATGTCCACTCTGACGTATGGGGGTCATCGTCAAAAGTTTTCATTAGGGGTCGTCATGGTTTGTTTCATTCATTAACGACTACTCCAGGAAAGTTTGAGTTTACTTCATGAAACGTAAATCCGAAGTTTTCACCATATTCAAACAATGGAAGGTAATTGTGGAAAAACAGTCATGGCAAAAAATAAAGGTTTTAAGGACTGACAATGGTGGAGAATTTACTTTTACTGAGTTTAATAATTATTTCAAAGATGAAGGGATCATCAGGTACAACACAGTGCGCCACACGCCATAGCAAAACAGTGTGGCTGAGCGAATGAATCGGACTCTCCTGAAGAGGGTCAGATGCATGTTAAGTAATGTTGCATTGGGCAAGGACCTATGGACAAAGGCCGTTAACACGACTTGTTATTTGGTGAACCGATATCCTTCAATGACAATTGAATGTAAAATCCTAGAGGAAGTACGGAGTGGTCAGAAAATCGATTACTTAGATCTACGCATATTTGGTTGTGAAGCTTACTCTCATGTACCGTCAGTTGAGAGAGATAAGCTAGACCATAGAACCAAAAAGTACATCTTTGTTGGCTATGACATTTGTGTGAAATATTATAGGTTATTCAACAAGATCACACGCAAGGTAATCACTAGTCGTGACGTTAGATTCGATAAAAGCTCTCTATTTCGCAAGAATGGTCAAGAGGAGCAAAAGGAACCAGAAAGGTTGATCATATATGTCCAGATTGACTCAGATGACACTCAAGCAGAGACAGATGTGTAGACAGAGGTACAGGATCAGGTGGAGCAGCCACTTGTGAGAAGGAACCCACCGCGTGATCGCAGGTTACCGCAATATACGAGGATGACTCTAATAGTGCATATGCCCTTGGTACAGATGAGGGAGACTGTCTACTATTTAGAAGGCTCTTAATGAACCTGATGCAGAAAAGTGGAAGGTGGCAATGGACGATGAGATGGACTCGTTACACAAAAATCACACATGGGAGCTGGTGGAGCTTCCTGTGGACCAAAAAATGATCAGATGCAAGTGGTTATTCAAAGGGAAATAAGATAGATACAAAGCAATAACAAAGGGTTATGCTCAGAGAGAAGGAATCGACTTCAAAGAGATATTCGCGCCGGTAGTTAAGCAAGTGTCTATCAGATTCATGTTGGCGCTAGTTGCCCAATACGATCTCGAGCTGGAACAAATGGATGTCAAGACTGCATTCCTACACTGAAAATTGGAAGAGCAGATATATATAAAGCGACTAGAGGGCTACGAAGTTAAAAGGGCAGATAAAAAAGTTTACCGGTTAATGAGGTCATTGTACGGCCTGAAACAGTCGTCTAGGCAGTGATATAAAAATTTGATTCTTTTATGTTGAGTTAGAAATTTACCTGAAGTGAATACGATCACTGCGTCTATTACAAGACACTGAGTGATGAAAAATTCATCATCCTAGTACTGTATATTGATGATATGTTGATTGCCTGTCATGATATGTCTGAAATCAACATACTGAAGACTCAGTTATCAGGGACATTCAAGACGAAAGATCTGGGAGCTGCAAAGAGGGTTCTCGACATAAATATTTATAGAGATAGGAAGAATAACAGACTTTGGTTATCATAGGCAGAATACCTTGAAAAGGTGTTGATCAAATATGGGATAGATCAAGCAAAGCCGGTGAGCGTTCCCCACGCAGCTCACTTTAAGCTTTCCTCAGAACAATGTCGTAAATCAAATGAGGAAAAGAAAGTTATGTCTCATGTGCCTTATTCGAATGCGGTTGACAGTTTAATGTATGTCATGGTCTATACGAGACTAGATATTTTACAGGCAGTCGGTGTTGTGAGCAGATACATGTCAAACCTCGGCAAGCAACAATGGGAAGTGGTGAAATGGCTACTTCGATGCATTCGAGGTACGAAAGACTACGTCTTGAAGACAGGAACAAAGTTGGTAGGGCATGTGGATTTCGACTAAGCAGGAGTATAGATTCTAGGAAGTCTACTTCAGGATACTCGTTTGTACTAGCGGGTGAAGCAATCAGTTGGATGTCGAAGCTTTAGTTTGTGGTGGCTCTTTTCACGACCAAAGCAGAATATATGGTAGTAACGGAAGCATTTAAAGAAGGTGTTTGGCTTAGAGGTATGATAAACCAGTTGAGACTTCAGTAGGAGCCTGTGCCGGTTAACTGTGATAGCGAGAGCGCTATCAATATAGTGCCCCGAAATTCAAGGACTGAGTAACTACTGGGCTCCCGAATTCTCGAGTGCCACATGTGCAATAATGAGTTACAAATGCATATAATTAATCCGGTATTAGCAAGCAATGATTAATTAAACTAAGCATATTCAATTTCTAATCAGATAGTTTAGAATTCAAATGCCACCAACCAACAGAGTACCATAGAAGGTTCGTATCCACCACGTTAACTTAATAAAATCAGTTTAACAGTTATCCGTAGTTTTACTCCCGACACTCATCAATCCCCAAAATGACCTGGGCTCTGACCCAGTCCCACCGACATCCATCTTGCTAATATGATCCGCCAAACTCCTGATAGTATGCTCGCTCCTCGTCGTCGTAGGCACCGACATCGTCCAATGCGTGCTGCTCCAGGGTACCTTCATCTATATCAGGTTCTAGTTGGTATTTTAGAACACCATCCTAGAGTGGAAGTGAGTGATCAACTTAGTGGTACCATTAGCAATAGGCATCAAATTATCATGCATAAGATATATTTAATGAATAACAAACATCATAGATTCTTAAACACTGTTATTAATACAAATGCATGATTATGATATGATGCATGCTCCTCGCCAAAAACCAGCACTCCCTTAAGCGACGACATCTGACATTCACAATGAAACAACACTCCCTCAAAAGCGACCTCGACTGCATAATCGCCACAAATATAATGCAATGTCGTGAAATATGTTAGCCTGGTTGATTAGTTAAGTTCGTTCATCCAGCAGGTTAGGGAAACTGGAATACTCTTAGTGAAGTTATTGCCCTAACCCGATCGCGCGGCTCAAAGGCCGTAGCCATGTGACTTGTGACCCTTAGCCTTATCTTGGGGTCGTTAATCCCGAAAAGTAGTATAAACATAGATGAAAATAGGTTGAGACTTAAATGTCCTACTCGCAGTCACTGTAGGGAGGTCGTCACCCCAACACAGGCCGACAGCACGGGTACAGTGCCCCATGTCACCGTTCCCGGCTCACGAGTCCAAGTGCTCAATGGACACTACGAGGAGGCTCGTCACCCCAGCGTAGGCTGACAGTATAGACATAGTGTCTCATACCACCATCCCCAGCTCATGAGACTTTATGGGCCGTAAACCATAGTTAATAATAGGCGCAACGATCTTGGGTACTTCGGGTTCATACAGGCGTGACCAAACAAGGTTAACGTACAAAGATGGTCGACTATTAGTCAATGTGCCCCAACGAGCTGAAACATGACTAATCGGCCTGAGAACGTAGTCTCGTATAGTCCAATTACGGCCAACAACCTACAGTTCAACTATTCGGGCCAGATTACTTGCGGGAAGATCTAACAAAAGGGGTCACCCGAGCAATTCCAGGTAATCAACACATCCAAAAGGGTTTATGCAATAATACACAACATGTATTGTCAAACTCGGAGACAGTTCACTCATGACAGGCATAAATCAACAATTTAAGTACATGGACAACAATATATCAAGTTTCGCTAACCCATACGGGTCATGTTCACCAGGTTCCAGCATATACAACTATAAGGGCAACCATACATCAATATGCAACAACTAGCCTTCCATGAGTTAACATGATTCACATAATTCAGCTATAAATCGAGAAAATCGAGCAAGTAGTTTAACAAACCAGCAATGTGGCAACATTTGATGCCTTTACTCCTAACACAATTGACATGTAGCAACAATTCAACCGACAATCAGCAATTTACAACAATATATGTCATTGTTAAAGCATAGTTAGTACCAAATCAGGAAATCAACAACCAACTAGCATAGATTTGGGGAAATTTAGGTATTTGCACCCTACATGAGCATGCGAATGTACAAGTCACAGATTTAGGGTATTAAGGTCTACTCCCCTTCTATAATTTCAACAATTTCTAGTCCATTATTCTAATTATGCAGCCCAAATAAAAATTCAGCAACATGCATTAACAATGTACCACATACATTTACTAAACTTATACTAGGCGCGATAATCAATTACCTAAAGGTACTGTAGATTTCTCTCAAGTATCAGTTCGAGCATTGAGAATGTCCAGATGGACTCTGGGATTAGCTCTCCTTCGTGACAAGTACTCAATTAAGAAAGAAAGTGTACTTGCTCGTTCGGACTCTTAGTTCGCTTCCGCATCGGCATCCTCACCTAAACTTAGCTGGAGATTGCTGAGAAGATCCTAGCGATGGCGGGTCCACAAGCTTGAGGTATCGGAGACCTGCATTGCATTGGATGAGCAAAGATCACATAGATGTTGCAGAAATTATGAAAATAGTGTGAGAATCCCTATATTACCTTAGATGGGTTGAAATTTCTCTTCCAACGATGGAGAACAACGAAATTCACCAGTAGAGGAGAGGTGAGGATGCCGGGATCTTCAAAATCCAAGCACCATGCTCACATGCACATTAAGGTGGGGCTCTCTCTCTCTCTCTCTCTCTCTCTCTCTCTCTCTCTCCCTCCCTCCCTCAGCTGAGAAATGGGGTTTTGAGAGAGGAGGCTGAACTTTTATATGTCCAGATTTATTTCAATTAACCCTGAGGTTTAAGGAAATTCCCCGAATAGCCATATGGGGCCCATTTTAGGTTATTAGAGCTACTCTGATGGACCCCTGGCCCATCAAACACGTCGGATAGATGCCTCATGGCCCGATGAAGGGTTGGGCAAAGTTTGATCTCAAACGGATGTGGGGTTTTGCCCCAGCGGCCCTATTTGCGATCGACGATCACCGTTCCACGATCAACGGCCAGATTTTGTAGGTAAAGGCCAGGAATTGTTTTCAACCTTCGGTGTTAATTTAGAAAAAATATTGACGGCTGGAACGCCCGTATTTGCATACTCAAGCAGCAAGGTTATAAGGGTAAATTTCAGAATTTTATTTCTTTAGGCGACGACTTGACGGTTGTAAGTGCAGTGCGCGAGGCGCGTCTTTGCTTGACGGTTCTGATCGGATATTCTCGGGGTTATTATTAGTCCTGGCGTTCGCGTGGGCCTACGAGCCCAAAGGTCTGACAAAGTTTCAAGATTTTTGGATCTTCCTCGGGCGAAACACTGCTCGTCCGGACAGTCGCCAAATATAAAGAGGCTACCTGGCTTTACGGCCGGTGATTGGTCCGAGCAGGACTTGATTTGATCTCATTTGTGGTTAAGTTTGACATTAATTAGTCCATAGCAGGCCCACACGTGCGATTGAATTATCCGAACCTGCCTCAGGACGCTGTTCCTTTTTCGGACGAGGCATTACAATCTACCCCCTGAAAAGGCCAAGCTATATGTCCTAGAGGGGGGGGAGGAGGGGTGAATAGGACTATGCCAAATTAAAATGATAACAATAGAATTTAAACAATAAGATAGCCTTATAAACAAATAAATGAAAAATAACATTATAATCAATTCACAACACTGAAATGTAAAGCAACCTCAAATGTATGAGTATTGAGAGATTGATACAAATGTTGTTCTAAGGACAACCTTACACCAAAAACTAAGGTTTATGGTAGGATAACCTGATTCCTAGAAAGGTCTTTGTATCAAAAACTCAAACTTGATAAAGAGGAATAAATAGATAAATAACAAGGAAATGAAATCTAAGTTATTACAACATTCCCCACAATGCTTGAAATGTAAAAGATTATAACATTTACATCCACAAATACATTCCACAAACTTGAATGATAAAAGATATAGAAAATAAATCACACATCCACAAAACACAGAATTATAGTGGTTCGCCTGTGTGTACACCAACTGTTAAACAACAGCCACACAACTTGCTACTCCACTCCTAATATCCTCACATAGGGGATATCAGCATTCACTATAAAAATAGGTTTCTCAGGTTCACTTAAAACCCTCACAATTGTGTCTTTCAGTGGTGTAACGCCTAGAAAATCGGGGGTTGAGCAGAAGCTCAGCTCCCGAGTTCCAACGCATCACTTATGCAACATAGATAATGATGATTAAATGTTACCCGTATTAGTGCATTAAACATGAGTGAGATTATACAAAAAGCAGTATATCATACTCCAGAGACAATGGAATTACGCAAGCAGAAGACTGTGATAAGTATATAAAGCATCTAAGTGATTGTGAGTCTCCTGAGTATGATCATGTTACCAGGCTAATTGATTACATGTAAAATTCCAAAATATACAAAAAATGTAATATTGTCTAGTCAGCATCCCAGAAATCCCTGTCGATCAGGACACGGCTCACATGAACCCGCCTGAAAACTGCGTGAAGGAGAATGCCTCCTCGTCATCCTCGAAGTCCAGCTCCACCTCGTAGGCATCGTCACTACCTGCAACTAAGACAGAGTCTGGTTGGTGTGTACAACACCGTCCCGTAACGTGAGAGTGAGTGATCAACTCAGTGGAACTATAAAACAAAGGTTAACATGTTATCAATTCAGTCAAGAAATAATGATAAAGCAATCCAATCAAACATCCCTAAGTACTCTGATTAATACAAGAATGGTATGTAATAATGATGCATGCCCTCGCTTGCACTCCCTCTGCGATCTTCATCTCATAGTCGCGGCATGTCAGTCACTTCCTTAGTGCTCTACCCAATGCCAAACAGCACATGCAATGCGGCGCATGACGTGGTTTCTAAGTTCTTATTAGATCTTTTCATACAGTAGGATTGAGAAGCTAAAGTACTGCCCTTTATATCATTAACCCAAACAATGATCCATTTAGGGTCGTCAATCCTAGTTAATCACATACGATAGGCAAGTTCAGGTCACTACCACTAATGCCCTACCAACTGGCAGTCTATTTTTGAAGGCTCGTCACCAAACCGACTAGGGACCACAACCAGGCTACACCGGGGGAGGCATATTTCATACTCGAGGTCACTCCACCAACGCCCTACCAACTGGAAGTCTATTTTCGAAGGCTCATCACCGACCCGACTGGGGACCACAGTCAGGCTACGCCAATGGAGGCCGACAGCTCGAATACAGTGTCCCATACCACCGTATTCGGCTCACGAGTCTGGGTTGCTCACTGGTCATTACGGGGAGGCTCGTCGCCCCAGCGTAGACCGACGGTTCGACCAAAGTATCCCATACCACCATGCCCGGCTCATGAGTCTTAGCGGATCGTGGTACCAGGTAAGTTGGTACCTTAAATTCAAGCAGGAGTGTCCATACATGATAAACACACAATAGGCCAATTGGGTTATTAGACAAGTTTGACTGGTATGAGCATACGTTGAATTAGCCGATAAGGTATCATTGTCGACGATCATCGTACGCCTTGGATTCATCAAACATGTCCAATGTGACAAGACTAGTTCAACCACTTAACCAGGAATTGTTACCGATTGCCTGGACTACGTAGTAGTCCCAAGCGCACTTCAAATGATAGCATTCACAAGTGATAATCAATGACAGCATGTGATGACCAAATACACATGCTACACATATAACCACACATAGGCATTTCATCCATAAATCGCAGAGTAGTAAGATAGATCACATAAAGGAAACCGTAACCATAGATAAGGGAATTGAGAATCTCATCTCAACACCCTCATTACATACATTTAAACAAGCACTTCCTCATTCAGGCATTTTATTAAACACTTAGACTACACATTTCAACATACATGTATTAGGCTAGTTATAACATATATCCTGGCAAGCCCTTTTACAAATGAGTTGCCTCATACACAACAAGTATATATTCATAATTAGTAATCATGGCAACACAGATCCAAATTTCATACTCGTTCAGACATTTTTACAAACACTTAGACTACACACTATAACATACATGACGTATGTTGGCCATAACACTTATTACGGCAAATCCTTTCGCCAAGGAATTGTCGCACATACAACAACCCTATCTCCATGACGGATAATCATGTTAAACATGAATCCAAATTCTATACGCATTCAATCATTTCAACTAACACATGAAGTACGCTATACTCAACATAGTTCATATATATCTGTAAAGCGAAGGAATCTTTGCATTTAGCATGTGAAATGGCACCCAAATCAGTTATAAATCATTAACCGACATTGAAAGCCTTGAAAACCATAACCTAAACGTTTATAGTCCACACCTTTCACCGGTAGACTCGTAACGGACTCATTTTAAATACTAAATCTTTGTCTACGGCACCACAACAACCTATAACAGAGAATCAGTTAGCTATCCCGCCATCTGCTCTATTAGAATCTCTAAAATAGGTTAGGTTTAGGATTTCTTACCCAAGAATGGAATCAGAAATACTGGAATAGCGTTGCGGCAGCGGTAGTTACGCACGTGGAATGGTAGGGAAGAATTCCACAAGCAAACTCCAACTCTCTCCCTCACTTTCTTTCTCTTTTCTTCTCTCTTTTCTCTTTTCTCTCTCTTAAGGTTACAAGTTCATATGGCATGAGAGAGAGAGGGTTTAAGGCCCTTATATAGGCCCAGAACTGATGGGAATAGCCCCGGGGTCATGGTATACTTAGGTTATAGCCAAATAGGAGCTGTTTTGATCCAACGAAGTACTTCTGGAGGCCCCCTTTCTGCGTGCAGTCAGACTTAAGCTTCCTTACATTGGATCTGGGTCAAGTTAAGGTTTCGGTCTGATCGGATTTTTAGATCGACCATGGCGGACCAGTTTCAGTTCAACAGTCATCGTCACTTGATCAGGGCCGTATGAAATTTTTCCTGATCCGAGGGTGTATTTGGGTCAGATTTTGATGGTCTGAAACCTTAGAATTGACCCGCAAGCAAACAGCTCAGTTTACTTAAATCTGAGTACATTTTCTAAAGATATTCGCATTTCTCACACACTTCACTCAGGGCTCTAATTGTGCGCTTCTGGGTACTATCTGGATTTGATTTCCGAGATGGTTGTCAAGCCCAGTAAGGCGGTCCTAACCATTTGGTTTCGCAGTAATCGGACTTTCGATACAGAGTTTCGGTGAGCTCTCGAGAGCAACTGGGTTTAGAGATTAATCCTAGGTTTCAAGGTAATGTAGCGTTAACGATTCTACAAGTTTTGGGTCTAGCAGTTTGTATTTAAAGTGGTTCAAGCTAATTTCATAGCTAATCTAGTTTAACACTTAGTTATTTGCGTCTAATTCTAAAGGATTTGGTCCTGAGTGATTTCTGCCTGAGGTGGTACTCGGGTCTTTGTACGGATTTTTTCGAGACATTAAAATCTACCTCCCTTAAAGAAAAATTTCATCCCCGAAATTGCCTAAGGGTAATAAGTAAAGGTTTTCAGGTTAGTTATATTAGTTTCAAGTTCATATACGTGTTAGGATACTAGCCTAGCTCATAATGGCCTCCCCCCTTAAAAGTTTCTACCTTTGAGGTTTGAAAACAAATGTCCAAATCATTATTATCGTGTGAAGTATTTGATGATAAAGTTTACCTAAGGGTGGTATGTTCTACCCTTTATGATTGGGCTAATACGGAAAGTCAGTTGTGGTAGGCTTAAACCCGATACGTCGATTGTCTGCCTGACCAGGGCAGAGAACACGTTGTATCCCTTCCTAATCCTGATGGAACCTGGTCTTTTGCTTGGTCAAAGCAGTGAGTCCTTTGGTAATCACCTAAGATTGAGAATTAAGTTAAGCCGCAAATGCCTTGTTGGGATATGGTTCTGAAATTCTGAAATCTGATCATCCTAAGTATTTAAGGAGTATTATAATGCGCTAGGAGGTTCAAGCCTCATGTTTATAAGGTTGTCCCTTGGGTCTTGTTCAATGAGAGCTCTTGTTTAACCTATGTTTACCTTGGTCGATAATAACTTCTTTTATAGTGCTCATAGTCAAAAGACTATACTAGAAGGGTTTTTAATTTCCTAAAATTATATTTGTATGTCACCGTTTCGATCATACGGCTAGGAGGTTATGGGCAGATTTATACTTCGATTTCATTAACTTCGGGAGGGAAGGAAGAGTCGAGAGTTCTACAAGATTACAGAAGTTTGGATATTAGCAATGTAAGGCCACGGGAAAGGAAAGAAGATGGACATCTTCTCAACGCGGTTTGAACCTTGAATTTAGAAGGGAAACAAGAAACTTATAACATTTTACTGTAGTCCACTTCTAACATGAGCTTACGGAGTATTAAACTATGAAACTCAATCCTACCCGAGGGTTCTAATTTAATTGTATAAAAACAACTAATATACATATGTATAATTAAATTTAATCACAGGATAATCCATAGTATGATTATAAATAATTCCTAAATAGACACTACATACTAAACTTTAATATGAAAATGTATGACTAGTCTATTGGTAACTCGAAGTTGTAGAAATTTTTTGTTTCGACCTTTCTATTATTTACGACATATTTGCCATCTCTAGTTACCATATTATTATTTTATAGTTGTTATATTAATCCATTGTTAGGCCTATTCTTTCATATGAATTGGTTTAATAGACCCAATGTCTACCAATAGGAATATAGTTGTACCTTGAATGTGGGCAGTGACCTCAAAGGTCAAAGGCACTGCCGTTGTTGACTTAGGTGCTTCGGCTACAAGTGCATGCACACGGGCTTGTTGAGGATGGTTTGGTTGCGCTATCATAGGTCGTTGAGGTGGCCTATTCTGAGGTACAGGCAGTCGGTAATGTGGCTGCACTAGTGTTGCAGATCGTAGGGGTGGAGTCGTTATACCATGTGGTGGTTGATGGTCGATCTTCTGAGGTGACGTGACATCGTTGTCTTTCATCTTGGTGAAACAGAAGGGGTCAGTGTGTCTGCCTTTATCGCAATATGTACACCAACATTTCACTAGCCTTTGCTGGGTCGATGGAGCCACGAGCCTGGGAGGTGAGTCTACATGTGGCCTCTTACCTAGGACTGGCCGGTGCTGTGATTCAGGCTGAGGCGTCAGGCCCATTGGTATACGTGTCTGAGAAACTCTGTCTCCATCTTGTTCGGCTCGCAGAGACGCGATGACTAGCCCGACATAATTGGGAATGCCAGCGCAACATGTCTTAGTGCAGATATCGGGCCGCGACCCATCTGAAAAACGTCGCATTTTCATCGGTTCATCAGTTAGTATCAAAGGAGCGTATCTGGCTAGCTCCGTGAACCTGTTCTCGTACTCTTCCATTGTCATGCCCCCCTTCTCATGGCGGTACATGAAGGGGAAATATTTCTCGTGGAAACCCGTCTCAAAGGCCTCCTAGGTCCACACGTGTCCTGCGGGAGCTGTTTGTAGGATGCTATCCCACCATAAACTAGCCTCCTTCTCAAACATGAAGGTGACCAGCTCAACCTGTTCTGCCTCAGTATAGTGTAGCGGCTTCAACATCTTAGAGATGCGATCTAGCCAGTAATCAACCTCCTCGGGTCTGTAAGTATCCTCAAAGATAGGGGGCCGCAAGCGCTAGAACCATTCGAAAAGGCCGTTAGTACTCGCGTTCCCAGCAGGGTGCATAGGTGGTGCAGGTGGAGCCACACCCATATTCTGGGCAAGGGCCCCTGCTATGGTGGCGAAAAACTATTGCTGCTACTATTGCTGCTGCTGCATCAAGAGCATCATCTGCTCCAACCTATCAGTAGGAGGGGTCGACTGAGGCACGTGCGGCGTCGATGTGGACGCACGGTTCTATTCAGAACCGTGGTACATAGGTGTTAGTCCATTGGCAGGCCGGTGGCGGGTTGCCAGAATCCCAGATCGTCTCAAAGTCCAGGCCCAAGCTGGGGTTCTTATGGCTACTGTTCAGGGGAGATGCCCCGTCAATCAATCCGTCAAGTGTAAGACGAGTCGCACTTCAAGGGGTTTTCGAAGGTATTCCCTATATACAACATAGGGTGCAACATACATAAGATTTAGCATAACATTACTTAACTTGTCAAGCATTCTGCACATTCTATAACAAAAGGAGCTTCATGCATTTCATTTAACTAAAATCGTCGCAATACATGGGATGTAGCCTTACATGGATCATGACAGAAGATGCATGTGAGGTAACTTAACAAAGCTCTTGAACACTAAAACATACTAATTACTTTACCATACTACTAAGCCTATCAAGGCTATAGCATAGAAAATAAGAACGCAAAGAAGACCTAAAGACGGCTACAATATAAGACTAGTCGTCTGAATCTGGTGATGGTGGAGGAGTACCCTTGTCCTGCATGCAGCACAGGAGGGCCTTCAAGGTGCGAGACACCTTTTTGAATTTATGTTTCATGGAGGCCTGATTCTCATTGACATCTTGTGTCAGGGCGGCCTGGTTCTCTTCAATCTGAGCCAGGCGGACTTCCAGGGTGGCCTGATCATGGCGGTCTTTCTCGGTAGCAGGAGGAGGCTCCCCACCTGAGTTTTGGGACCCCTCCTCTTCTTCACCACTTCCTTCTTCTATTTCATTTTCTTCCTTTTCTTCACTACTTTCTTCCTCTTCACTGCCCTCTTCTATCTTATCCCCGGACCCATTAAATTGGGCTCGACGTTGTCGTGGCCCAATATCCATGTTGTTAAGCGTAGTGTCGTTAATGAAGTGAATCGGCGCAAGCCTCTCTGAGCCAAGTCTGTAGCCGAATTCATGAGCAAGCTTGTATATGGGTCGACCGAATGTGAGTGAAATGGTTGTCTTAGGAGAGCGTGCAGTCTGAACTATCTGCAGTAGTACATACATAGGCAGGCATAGCTTGTCTCCCTGCCTAGCTCGATACAGAAAGTCTACCATCAAATGCATGCATTTGCTGTGATTGCTCCACCTGAGATACACGTTGTACGTGAAGATGTGGTGGAGCAGACGGAAGTCATCGGTCATATTAGACACTAGGAGGCTATTGTTTGGATTCTAGTGGGCCAGTTGGCGACAAAGGAATCACGTGCGGAAATCTTTTTTTTTTTCACGTGCACTCTTAAGACTCTTCTCACTAGTATGGACTTCGCCAAGCGGTATCCCTATGAGTCGGGTTATTAAGCCAACATCAACTGTGGCTTCCCAACGTTAGCTCTCAAATATGGGCGTAGAAGGCTCGGACAGTGCCCACATTCGCATGAGACTTGCCCTCAAATATGGGACCCCACCCGGCATTGCCAGGCGGTCCATCACCAGATATTGCCCAAAGAGCCTCTCGTCCACGTGAGCTTTAAAGAGAACCCTACGGCCTTCAAATCTTCCATGTGACAGGTCTGTTATAGAGATCTTTCGAGAGGAGCCTGGGGATCGAGGTCCTGCTTTGTTCTTATCCCCCGATCGATGCTTGTGCTTGGGGTGATGCCTTTCAGCCTCCTTAAACGAGTGGGGCAGCTAGGCCCGACTTCATTTGTGGAAGCCCTGTTCTTCCCCATGAGAGAAAGAAGTGTGGAGAGCGAGAATGTGGTTGCAACAAGCTTAAAAAGAGCCCTGAAAGTGAAATAAAATGGAAGGATTGGGTGTGTCATTAGACCTTGAGATTCTTGAGACACAAATTTGAGTTTGTGCACTCAAACGGAAGGAAATGACGGAGATAAGAGATGGGTTTTGATAAAGACAGTGAAGGGGTGAATGTAATGAAGGAAAAAGAGAAAATATAAGAATGGAGGGGAGATTTGAGAGAGGAAATTTGAGATTTTTGAAAGGAAGGGGAGCTTGGAGGGGTGGGAAATGAAGAGGGGAAGGAAATGGGGTGTTTAAAACCATTCCCACATGATTCGGTGGGCCACATCAGCGCCGGCCAGTGTCGGCCCGACAGGCCCGACCACCCAATCGGCGAGGCCTCGCCGAACCAGCGAGGCCCTCGCCAGTCTCTGGACATTCTGACGATGGCTTGCCGGTGGGGCGATGGCCTCCCCCCCAGGGGGTCCAGAAATGTGCGGGGGCCACTTCGGGTCCACTCCATTTACACCATTTGGCCCCCCGACCCCGTTTTGAGTCGTTTCGATCCGTATCTCATATATCTTCACGCATACGGGTTGTTTGAGGCTGGAATGGGTTAAGTTTTCGTTTAGACCCGTGGATTGATAGTCTAGAAGTGATCCGGGATTGCCTTAAGCGATCATGGGGGTGTAAGTGTCCGATCTCAATGGTCGATTTCGGTGAATTTTGCCAATTGACGAAATTGGAAATCCTAAGTCTGTTTCTACGTTTCTCGCACCCTCCTACGTCGAGTTGCGTTAGCGCACGTCGTGCGACCATAACCCAGGTCCAGTTTAATTCAAATCATGCTCTGATACCAACTTGTAATGCTCTGAAAATCGGGGGTCAAGCAGAAGCTTAGCTCCCTAGTTCTAACACATCACTTATGCAACATAGATAATGATGATTATATGTTGTCCATATTAGTGCATTAAACATGAGTGGGAGTATACCAAAACAGCATATCATACTCCAGAGATAATTGAATTACACAAGCGGAAGACTGTGATAAGTATATAAAACATGTGATTGTGAGTCTCCTAAGTATGATCATGTTACCAGGTCAATTGATTACACGTAAAATTCTAAAATATACAAAATGTGTAATATCGTCTAGTCAGTATCCTAGAAATCTCCGTCGATCAGGACACGACTCACATGAACCCGCCTGAAAACTTTATGAAGGAGAATGCCTCCTCGTCATCCTCGAAGTTCGGCTCCGCCTCGTAGGCATCGCTACCACCTGTAACTAAGACAGAGTCTGGTTGGTGTGTACAACACCATCCCGTAATGTGGGAGTGAGTGATCAACTCAGTGAAACTATAAAGCAAAGGTTAACATGTTATCAATTTAGTCAAGCAGTAATATAACGCCCTGAAAATCGGGGGTTGAGCATAAACTCTACTCCCGAGTTCTAATGCATCACTTATGCAACATAGATGATGATGATTGAATGTTGTCCATATTAGTGCATTAAACGTGAGTGAGATTATACCAAAATGGCATATCATACTCCAAAGACAGTTAAATAAGCAAGTGGAAGACCATGTTAGATATTTAAAATATATAAATTATTGTAAGTCTCCAGAGTGTGAACATGTTACCAAGTTAAATATATACATGTATACTCTAAAAATGAACAAAAAGAATATACATGGGTGCTCCAAAAGTGCAAAATAACAAGTGTAATGGCATCTACTCAACATCCCTGTAACTCCGACGATCAGAACATGGTCTACATAGACCCGCTTAATAGCTACATATAGGAGAAACCCTCCTCATCATCATAAAAGTCCATCTCTGCTTCACAAGCATCGCCATCATCTGAAACTAAAATAGGGTCTAGTTGGTATTTAAAATACCGTCCCGTAACGTGGGAGTGAGTGATCAACCCAGTGGAACTATAAAGGAAAGGTTAACATGTTATCATTTCAGTCAAGCAGTAATGATAAAGCAATATAATCACACATCCCTAAGTACTCTGATTAATGTAAAAATGATATGTAAAAATGATGTATGCCCTCGCCTGCACTCCCTCTGCGATCTTCATGTCACGGTCGTGCCTGTCAGTCACTTCCTCAGTGCTCTACCCAACGCCAAACGGCACATGTAATGTGATACATGAGCGTGCTTACCAAGTTCTTATTAGTGCTTTTTATACAACAGGATTGGGAAACTAAGTTACCTCCCTTATATCATTTCCTAAACAATGATCCATTCTAGGGTTGTCAGTCCTAGTAAATATCATACGATGTTACGGTTTTAGGTCACTACAAAGGGCTCGTCACCTGATCAGTGTAGGCCTAATTTATACTCTAGTTGCTACGGAACGGCTTGTCGCCTCAACGTAGTCTCAGAATATGCTCGAGGTCACTTCACCAACACCCTACCAACTGATAGTCTATTTTCGAAGGCTCGTCACCAACCCAACTAGGGACTACAGCCAAGCTGCACCTTTGGAGGCTGACAACTTGAATACAATGTCCCATACTACCGTATTCAGTTCACGAGCTGAGGTTGCTCACTGGTCACTACAGGGAGGCTCGTCGCCCCAACGTAGGCCGACAACTCGACTACGGTATCCTATACCACCATGTCTGGCTCATGAGTCTTAGTGGATCAAGGTACCAAGTTTAACGGGGTTTCCACTGGTGAGTTTGGTACCTTAGGTTCAAGCAATAATGTCCATACATGGTGAACATACATTGGGTCAATCGGGTTACTTGACGAGCTCGACTGGTACGAGCGCACATCGAATTGATCGACATAAAGTGCGTAAGCACTTTGTGTGGCTTAACCACTGTCGACAACTAAAGTACGGCTCGAATTCATCGAACAAGTCCTGTGTGGCGAAACAACCTCAGCCTCCAAACTAGGATCTGTTGCTGATTGCCTGGACTATACCATAATCCCAAACACACTCCAGATCAATAGCATTCAAATGTAATAGCCAAGACGACATGTACAACCAAATCGCAAATAAATCTCATTTGAGCATATTAATGAACACATAGTGCACATGTTATTCTACATAAGCATGTTATACATAAATCACAAAAAAGTAATGCACGTTATACGAAGGAATCTATTGATATAGCTAAGGTAATTGAGAATCCTATCTCAACACCCTTAGTAAGTACAATTTATCAAATGCTCACTCATTCAAACATTATATCAAACACGTAGAACATGTTAGTACACATGCATTTTATACATAAATCGCGTAGTTGAAATTAAGACTACATGAAGGGAATTATACATTTAGATAAGGTCGTTGAGAATCCTATCTCAACACCCTTAGTAAAGACAATTCTTCGGACAATTTCTCATTCAGACATTTCAACAAACACATAAAATGCATTATATTCAACATAGTTTATATCTATAGGTACTATATGGAAAACATCGCATCTAAGCACATGTGACAACAATCAAGTCAGTCATAAATCATTACTGACACTGAAGGCCTTGAAAACTATAACCTAAACGTTTATAGTCCGCACCTTTCACCGGTAGACTCGTAACGAACTCAGTTTAAACACTAAGTCCTCGTCCACGACACAATGACAACCTATAACATGAAATAGGTTAGCTACCTCAGTATTTACTCTACTTGTATACCTAAAACAGATTAGGGTTATGATTTCTTACCTACTAACGGAGTCAGAATCGCCGGAATAGTGATACAAACGAGGTGGTAAAGCACGTGGAGTAGCAGGGAAAGATCCCAGGAACAATCTCCCACTTGCTCTCACACTTTCTCTCTCTTTCCTTCTCTCTTTGCTCTCTTCTCTCTCCTAGGGTTGCAAAATCGTATGTGAAGGGAGAGAGAGGGTTTAAGGCCCTTATATAGACCCAAAACTGATGGAAATGGCCTCAGGACCAAGGTATACTTATGTTATAGCCAAATAGGGGCTGTTTTAATGCAACAGAACACTTCTGGAGACCCCTTTTCTACATACTGTCGGACTTAAGCTCCCTGACATTGGATCTAGGTTAGGTTAAGGTTTCAGTCTGATCAGATTTGTGGATCGACCGTGGCGGACCAGTTTCAGTTCAACGGTCATCGTCGCTCGATCAGGGCCACGAGTACATGGACCTGTGTATGAAATTTTTCCTGATCTGATTGTGTATTTGGGTTAGATTCTGACGGTCTGAAACCTTAGAATTGGCCTGCAAGCGAACGACTCAAATCACTTAAATCTGAGTTCGTTTTCTAAAAGTATTTGTGTTTCTCTCACACTTCGCTCCGGGCTCAAGTTGTGTGTTTCTGGACACTGTTAGGGCTTAATTTCTGAGATGGTTGTTAAGCTCAGTAAAGTGGTCATATTCGTATAGTTTCGTGGTCATTGAACTTTCGACGTGCGGTCCAGGTCCGATACGGAGTTTCAAGATGCTCCCGAGAGCAACCGGGTTTAGAGATTGATTCTAGATTTCAGGATAAAGTAGCGTCAATGATTCTACACGTTTTGGGTCTTGCAGATTATATTTAAATTGGTTCAAGCTAATTTCACAGCTAATCTAGTTTAACACTTAGTTAATTTTGTCTAATTTCTAAAGGATTTGGTCCTTAGTGATTTTTGCCTAAGGTGGTACTCAAGTCTTTGTACGGATTTTTTCGGGACGTTACAAGTAATGATAAAGCAATACAATCAAATATCCCTAAGTACTCTAATTCATGTAAGAATGGTATGTAATAATGATGAATGCCCTCGCCTACACTCCCTCTGCGATCTTCATCTCACGGTCGCGGCCTGTCAGTTACTTCCTCAGTGCTCTACCCAATGCCAAATAGCACATGCAATGCGGTGGATGAGCGTGGTTTCCAAGTTCTTATTAGATCTTTTCATATAGTAGGATTGGAAAGCTAAAGTACCGCCTTTTATATCATTAACCCAAACAATGATCCATCTAGGGTCGTCAATCTTAGTTAATCACATACGATAGGCAAGTTCAGGTCACTACCACTAATGCCCTACCAACTGGCAGTCTATTTTCGAAGGCTTGTCACCAACCCGACTGGGGACCACAATCAGTCTGCACTGGGGTAGACCTATTTCATAATCGAGGTCACTCCACTAACGCCCTACCAACTGACAGTCTATTTTCGAAGGCTCGTCACCGACCGACTGGGGACCACAGCCAGGCTGCACCAATGGAGGCCGACAACTCGAATACAGTGTCCCGTACCACTGTATTCGGCTCACGAGTCTGGGTTGGTCACTGGTCACTACGGGAGAGGCTCGTCGCCCCAGCGTAGGCCGACAACTCGACCACGGTATCCCATACCACCATGCCTGGCTCATGAGTCTTAGCAGATTGTGGTACCATGGTTAAATGGGCTTTTCACTGGTAAATTGGTACCTTAGATTCAAGCAGGAGCGTCTATACATGGTAAACACACAATAGGTCAATCAGGTTATTAGATAAGTTCGACTGGTACGAGCGTACGCTGAATTAGCCGACAAGGTACCATTGTCGACGATCATCATACGTCTCGAATTCATCGAACGTATCCAATGTGGCGAGACTAGTTCAGCCACTTAATCTGTTACCGATCGCCTGGACTACATAATAGTCCCAAGCACACTTCAAACGATAGCATTCACAAGTGATAATCAATGACAACATGTGATAACCAAATCTAAATATAAATTTCATTTGAGCATTTCAACATACACATGCTACACATGTAACCACACATAGGCATTTCATCCATAAATTGCAGAGTAGTAAGATAAATCACATAAAGGAAACTGTAACCATAGATAAGGGAATTGAGAATCTCATCTCAACACCCTAATTGCATACATTTAAACAAGCACTTCCTCATTCAGGTATTTTATCAAACACTTAGACTACATATTTCAACATACATGTATTAGACTAGTTATAACATATATCCTGGCAAGCCCTTTTACAAAGGAGTTGCCACATACACAACAAGCATATATTCATAGTTAGTAATCATGGCAAGCACAGATCCAAATTTCATATTCATTCAAACATTTTTACAAACACATAAGACTACATACTATAACATACATGACGTATGTTGGCCATAACATGTATTAGGGCAAATCCTTTCATCAAGGGATTGTCGCACATACAACAACCCTATATCCACGATGGATAATCATGTCAAACACGAATCCAAATTCTATACGCATTCAATCATTTCAACTAACACATGGAGTACGCTATACTCAACCTAGTTCATGTATATCTGTAAACCGAAGGATTCTTCACATTTAGCATGTGAAATAGCACCGAAATCAGTTATAAATCATTAACCAACATTGAAAACCTTGAAAACCATAACCTAAACATTTATAGTCCACACCTTTCGCCGGTAGACTTGTAACGGACTCATTTTAAACACAAAATCTTTGTCTACGACACTACAACAACCTATAACATGGAATCGGTTAGCTATCCAGCCATCTGCTCTATTAGAATCTCTAAAATAGGTTAGGGTTAGGATTTCTTACCCAAGAATGGAATCAGAAACGCTGGAATAGTGTTACGGCGGAGGTAGTTAAGCACGTGGAATGGTAGAGAAGAATCCCACAAGCAAACTCCAACTCTCTCCCTCACTTTCTCTCTCTTTTCTTCTCTCTTTTCTCTCTCTTAGGGTTGGAAATTCGTATGATGTGAGAGAGAGAGAGGGTTTAAGGCCCTTATATAAGCCCGGAACTGATGGGAATAGCCCGAAGGTCATGGTATACTTAGGTTATAGCCAAATAGAGGCTGTTTCAATCCAACAGAGCACTTTTGGAGGCTCCCTTTATGTGTGCGGTCAGACTTAAGCTTCCTGACATTGGATCTGGGTCAGGTTAAGGTTTCGGTCTGATCGAATTTGTAGATCGACCGTGGCGGAACAGTTTCAGTTCAACGGTCATCGCCGCTCAATCAGGGCCACGAGTACATGGACCTGTGTATGAAATTTTTCCTGATCCGAGGGTGTATTTGGGTCAGATTCTGACGATCTAAAACCTTAGAATTGGCCCGCAAGCGAACGGCTTAGTTTACTTAAATCTGAGTGCATTTTCTAAAGATATTTGCGTTTCTCACACACTTCACTTAGGGCTCTAGTTGTGCGCTTCTGGGTACTATCTGGATTTAATTTTCGAGATAGTTGTCAAGCCCAGTAAGGCAGTCCTAACCGTTTGGTTTCGTAGTAATCGAACTTTCGACGCACGGTCCAGGTCTGATACGAAGTTTCGGTGAGCTCCCGAGAGCAACTGGGTTTAGAGATTAATCCTAAGTTTTAGGGTAATGTAGCGTTAATGATTCTACAAGTTTTCAGTTTTGCTGTTCGTATTTAAAGTAGTTCAAGCTAATTTTACAGCTAATCTAGTTTAACACTTAGTTATTTTTGTCTAATTCTAAAGGATTTGGTCCTGAGTGATTTCTGCCTGAGGTGGTACTCAGATCTTTGTACGAATTTTTTCGAGACGTTATAAGTGGGCTTACACAATTCAAAAAACCCCACTTCTGAGTTTTCTAGCTCTCATCAGATAACTAATAGATTAAGATTTTTCTGGCTTAATCTCAAATAAAACTAAAAGAAGGAAATTTACAATAATGTAAAATACTTGAATTTCTCCTTTTGTTGCAGCCTGAAAGAACCAAGTCGGAGTAAAAGTTCGAATATAGAAGTTCAATGTCCAATACTCACTTAAGAAATAGTTCTAGATTCTAGATTGATTTTAAATTAAACCAGTTGGGCTAGCTCTATTTGATTTTAATTCTAAGAAGAAGGAATACAACAATTCCTCTTTCAAATCAGATTGGAATATAGAAACAAAATCAAATCAACAAAGCTAACAAAAGAGAATATTAAATATGCATAATACAGCTTAAAAATAACATAAACTTATCTCTCGGAGTGGTGCCTTGATTTTACTTGAATTGGATCTAAAACTTTAAAATTCATGCTCTATTTATAGTTACAGAAATCGCATCTTCGACTGGTCCTGAGGACACTTCGACTGGTCGAAGGTCGAACAGAGTTTTGAATTTTGGGCGCGATCGGATAAAACCGTTCCACGACTGGTTGTAGGCTGTCTACGACCGGTCGTGACCAACCCACGACTGGTCGTTACCAACCCACGATTGGTCGTGAGGCACCAGGTTTCGTTGCTATAGTTTGAATCGTAGCTACTGGACTGGTTGTGAACAAGTCGTGCACTATTCACACGACCGGTCGAGCCGTCCCCAGGACTGGTCGTAGACAAACCAAAAAATTCTGAAAATTTGCAACAACTTAGGACTGGTTCTGGAATTTCTTGGATTGGTCGAGCCAGTGCCAGGACTAGTCGAACAGGGTTTAGGACTAGTCTTGGAACAGTCCAAATACATGTAAAGAGATTCAATTTGAATTATGTATAAAAAATGACCTACCCTAAGGTCAATCTAAGGTCTTTCATACCTGAGACATGAAGTATGAACATTGAACTTTCTCTTCTTCAGATGATTTTGAAATTCATGAAGCTTGAGATCTCTACATGATGTAGCTTGAACTTGAGATCTTCTAAAGCCTGGATTTATCGTTCTTGAGTTAAACATTATCTTGAGTCTTGAACAAGCACTCGTCATTTCGATATAGCTTTAAAAACTCTGAACATTGAAGCTTACAGAAGTGGACAAAGTACTTGACCTTGCATTTCTTGAAGTAGATCACCATTCTTAACTTGAAGTATCTTGAACATATAAATCAACATGCTACACAAGACACAAATTTGTGTTTTTGGCGCCACAAATTTTAACAAACAAAGGGGCAAATAACTATGGCACTTACAATCTCCCCCTTTGTCAAATTTGTGACAAAACACACTTAACAACAATATAACCAATATACACATAACGAATCATGCACCAGTTATAAAAGAAAACCAGTTATTGCTTGGTTAAAGAATCATGCACTAGTTATCATCAACTAGCACACAACATCATGAAGTAGGCAAAACATTACTTACTCCCCTTGAGTAGCACAAAAAAATAAATAAAAATTAATGCTACTACACCACAATTAATGCTACTACACTACAATCCATATCAATCCATATTAATTCCAATCAATCCAAACTCCTAGAAATCTTCTCCCCCTTTTTGTCACAATATGACAAAGGAAGCAAAGAAGAAATGAAAAAGGAAGACTAACAGGAGAGTAACAAAGGAGTTAACTAGGCAAGGTATGAAAGATATATAAGCAAAATCATTTACCAGCTTAAACCAAAGTCAATCAGTCTAAAAAATTGAAAGAAAGCATAGTTGTATAAGAGTTATTACAAACCATTGAACAAAATAATCACTTAATCAGATCCTGAAGAAGGAGCAGGTATGGTAGGATCTTGTTGATGAAGGCCCTTGTTTAAGCGCCTAAGATACTTACGCATATATTTAAATTGCAAATCATGGGCAACATTCATGTTCTCTACCTTCTCCTCAAGTTCACGTAGATGTGCATCAAAATCAGATGGCTCATAGTCAGGATCATTTCCAGAGTCTGATTCAATTTCATCAAAAATGTCATCCATATTGATATCATCAGGAGGAAGATTGCCACCTTCTTCTTCAATCTTTGCTTCAGCACCACCATCACCCACATCCCTTTGGCCACGAACCAGTTCCAATTTCATCTTATTTATATTAGAATTGTTGAAAATAAGGTGATGAATAGGAGCCTCTCCAACAGGCATAACAACTAACATGTGAGTAGCTAACACAGTCATAAGATAGGCAAATGGAATATCACTGTGTCTTGGATGGAAACGAAACTGAATGATGGAATGACATATTACAGAAGGCAGACAAACATTTACACCAGAGATGATAGAATGCAAAACATGAACCATAAATGAAGTCAATTCAGTTTTATTACCTGAACATGGATACAGATTAGAAATAAATATTTGATGCAAAACCCCGTATCTGGGTAACAAGAACTTTAAGGTGAGAGCATTCCCTTTATGAGTCCATTGGGCATCTATGTCGCACAATGCTTTAGTGAGCACTCGTTTTTCTGATTCCAAAAGTTTTTCAGCTAGAGTGTGAATCACAATACCATCGTCATTAACAAGTATGTCCATCAAAGTAGAAATTAAATGACGGTCTACGTCAAATGGACCTTCTCTAGTAGCGATTTTAAATGTTAAATTTTTAGTCAAAAATTCAGTAATACATGCAAACATAGCTTGCACAATAAACTGGTATGCTGGCCCACCATAATGTAGAATGTTAGCTCATCCTACAACTTGGAGAATAGGAAGGAGACCAAAAGGAGTAATGTGTTCAAGATTGATAGGTCGTTCAACGATAACATTGCGTAATCATAAATCCCACACATGGGAGGGATCATCTTCGGGTGACCGAATGTGGTGCCTTGTTACAGTTGATTGAGATGAGGAAGCACCACGGGAAGTTTTCTTTTTTACCTCTAGCATCCATTTACAACTAAGAAATGAAGGAATCAAGTGAGTGTAAAAAGATGTAGAGTGGGTTTCTTCAAAATCAGATTTTGGAGAAGAAAACTCCAAAAACCTTAAGAAAACTTGAAATCAAGCACTCCAAGGAAGAAAATGAAGTGAATAAATCTTGAATATACAAGAATAACTGAAATAGTGCACTAACCTTGATGAATTCAACAATCGGGTACGACTAGTCGTGCTACGGCCCGTTGGAGAAGAAATAGAAAATGAGGAAGATGAGTTTTTCCCCAAATTAAAATAGGTTTAGCGCGCTAAACGACTGGTCGTGCGACATCCTCGACCGGTCGTGCCATGACTGGTCGAGCACGTCCTTGACTGGTCGTGTACCAGCAAAAATATGCATTTTTCATAAAAATTTAAAATTTAAACCAATAAATTATCAAATATATATACACTATGATACAAATATGCATGCATAATCAATTTAGAATGCACATACCAAGATCAAATTTTAATTTATTAAACTTGCTTTTGTCGAGCGGTTTTGTGAAAATGTCAGCAAGTTGAGTCTCGGTCGGAATTTATTCCAAAGATATCAGCTTTTCTTCCACTAATTCACTAATGTAATGAAACCTAATGTCATTGTGCTTAGTACATGAATGCTAGATTGGATTTTTTGAAATATTTATTGCACTAGAATTATCACAATATGAAACCATTGAATCCTGTACAATTCCATAATCGATTAACATACGTTTCATCCAAACAAGCTGAGTACATGTATTTCCAGCTGCGATGTATTCAGCCTCAGTAATAGAGAGTGATATAGAACTTTACTTCTTGCTAAACCAAGAAACTAAACAATTTCCAATATCGAAACAACCACCACTAGTTGATTTTCTATCATCGATATTACTAGCCCAATCAGCATCTGAATACGCAGCCAACTAAACACTAGTCTCATGTGGATACCAGAGACCCAAAATAGCTAAACTTGCGACATATCGCATAATCCGCTTAAAAGCAATTAGATGAGACTCTTTAGGATCAGATTGATATTTAGTGCAAATACCAACACTAAAAGCAATATCAGGTCTATTTGCAGTTAAATAAAGTAAACTACCAATTATACTATGATATAATTTAGGATCTATACTTTTATCTGTAGAGTCCTTTGAGAGTTTTAAAGTTGTACTCATAGGAGTATCAAAATTTTTGCCATTCTCAAATCCGAACTTTTTAATCAAGTTCAAAGCATATTTGGTTTGAGAAATAAAAATACCATCGGGTTGTTGTTTTACTTGCAACCCTAGGAAATAATTCAATTCCCCAACCATGTTCATTTCGAACTTAGATTTCATTAAGTATGCAAACTCAATAGTTATGTTAGTACAGGTAGATCCATAAATATTATCATCAATATAGATTTGTACCATTAAGATATGATTGTTATGTTTCTTAACAAAGAGAGTCTTATCAATACTTCCCATTTTAAAATTATGACTTAGAAGAAATTTAGTCAATTTTTTGTACCATGCCCTAGGAGCTTGTTTCAAACCATAAAGAGCCTTTTTAAGGCGATAGACATGATTAGTGTTCTTAGGGTCTTCAAAACCCATTGGTTGTTGAACATACACTTCTTCATGTAGATCACCATTTAAAAATGCACTTTTTACATCCATTTGATAAAATTTGAATTTTCTATAGCAAGCAATGGATATAAATAATCTGATTGATTCAAGACGAGCTACTGGGGCAAACGTTTCATCATAATCGATTCATTTAATTTGTGTACCCTTGTACAACCAGTCTAGCCTTGTTTTGAATTATATTACCAAGTTCATCATATTTATTTTTAAAAATCTACTTAGTTCCGATAATATGTTTATCTTTAAGTATAGGAACAAAATACCAAACATCATTTCTAACAAATTGATTAAGCTCTTCTTATATCGCAACTATCTAGTTTTCATCAGTAAGAGCTTCTTTTACGTTAGCTGGTTCTATCTGGGATGTAAAACATACGTAATTACATATGCCTTCAAGTTGTTTACGTGTGCGCACACCAATGAGAGGGTTTCCAAGAATTTGAGTAGTTGGATGATCTTTAACAATCCTCAGTTCTGAATTGTTTTGACTTGATGAAGTATCTGGTTTGTCAATTAAAAGAACTTCATCATTATCTGAAGTTGGGGCAGGTGTATTCAAGTGATCGTCAATGACTACATTGATGGACTCTTGAATCACACCAGTCCTCTTGTTTAGTACACAATATGTGCAACTGTTTAAAGAATATCCTTAAAAGATCACTTCATCACTTTTAGTGTCAAACTTACCCAGATTTTCATGGTCACGTAAAATATAGCACTTGCTGCCAAAAACTCAAAAGTATTTGACAGTAGGCTTCTTATCGAACCACATTTCATAAGCCGTTTTATTATTAGATTTACTTGTATAAACCCTGTTGATTATATAGCAGGCAGTATTTACGGCTTCAGCCCAAAGATTTTTAGATAGCTTCATACTATTCAACATTACATTAGCCATTTCTTGAAGCACTCTATTTTTTCTTTCAACAATTTTATTTTGTTGTAGTGTTTTGGGCGCTGAGAATTCATGCGATATTCCTTGATCGCTATAGAATTTTTCAAAACTGCTATTCTCAAATTCCGATCCATGATAACTATGGATCTTACAGACTTAAGAACATTTTTCAGTTTGGATTCGTTTGAGACTCTTTTTACTTCATCAAGGGTTTCTGATTTATCCCTTAAGAAGGATACTCAGGTAAATCTGGTATAATCATCCATGATTACCAGCATATATTTTTTGCCACCTCGACTCTCCGTCCTGGTTGGACCTATAAGATCCATGTGGAGAAGTTCGAGAGGTTTGGATGTGGCAGTGGAGTCCACCTTTTGTGAGCACTCCTGGTTTGATTGCCAATCTGTCATTCGCCACATATTTTGACTACTTTCTGTGATTTACTTAGACCTCTTATCAGTTCTCTTTTGCTCATTTTGTACAGATTTCGGTAGTGTATATGTCCAAGGCGTTTATGCCATAACTCAGACTCATTGGTATAGACCATGTAACACATTTGACTAGATGAGCAAGAATCACTAACAATATAGCAGTTTTCAGAAGTTATACGACCAGTTAATATTACAGAACCCTTTTTATTTAAAATTTAACAACCTTGATTAGTAAATTTTATGCTATGATTGTTATCGCATATTTGAGATATGCTTAACAGGTTGTGTTTTGATCCTTCAACGTATAAAACATTCTTAAATAAGGGAAGGTTAAAGAGTTAAATCGTACCTTGGCCAATAATCCTGCAATTGCTACCATTACCAAATGTGACTAAACCATTAACCATGTCTTTAAGATCAGTGAATAGACCTTTATCACCAGTGATATGCCTTGAGCATCCACTATCTAAGCACCACTTCGAATGACTTAAAGCTTTGAAAGTGGTGTGGACAACCAAGTAAGTAACCTTAGGAACCCATTTCATAACTGTTTTGGGTTTAGGAGTACAGTTGGTCTTCTTATGCTTGTAGTTGTTGTAAGAATGACCCACTGAGTTAGATTTTAAGAGCTCCTTAAGTAACCAACTATCTTCTCAGCTAAAGGATTTTGATTTTGATTTTTATAGTTGATATGGTAATTTTTAGGTTTGAAAGATTGAAAAGTTTTAGCATTTTTAGAAACATTTTGATTTGAACTTTTCTCTTTTGAGTTTGAGGACTCTCCTTTTACAACTTTAGGAGGAGTATTTTTCTGTTTAGGAGGAATATTTCTATCGTAGCCCAAACCGGATCGGTCGCCACATTTTCTTGATCAAAACAAAAGTTTTTCTAACTTTGGATCACCTTGGGCATACCTCTATGTATCCTTTAAACTCAAAAGTGAAGAGACTTCAACTTTAAGTTTTTCATTTTTAGATTTAAGATTTTCAATAAGAGTGGTTTTGAATTCTAAATTGCATTTTGATTTATCAAAACAATTTGAAATGTGGAATTTTTCTAAAATAAGAGTTTCAAAATTTTCTTTAAGCTTTGAAAACTTTTCTTTTTGAAGTTTAAGTTTAACAGCAATTTTACAACTTTCCTTATATAGGGCATTATAAGCATCTTGAAGATCTTTTTCATTTTCATGATTACTATCCAGATTTTCTTCACTAGTTAAATCATCGTTATCTGAAAAAGTGAACTTGGCTAGAGTCATAAGGGCTTTGACTTCATTGCCTGACTCGGTTTCAGAATCTTCTGATTCAGAAGAAGCTTCAAAATTGGAAGATTCATCCCAAGTAGCCAACATACTCTTCTTTTTGGGTTTGTCCTTTTTAGGACACTTGTTTGCCAAATGCCCATATTCTTGGCAGTTGTAACATTGACTGTCTTTTAATGATTTCCAAGTTTTAGATATAGATCTTTTCTTATCATTAGATTTTTGAAAATCAACCCTCTTTTAAAAATTTTGTAAAACTTTTTCGCTAAAAGGGTCATATCATCTTCAGAGTTTTCTAAATCAGAATTGTTATTATTTTCTTAAAAACTATTTTTAGAAGATTTAAGGGCAATAGATTTACCTTTTGGTGCTTTAAAAGTTAACTCATAAGTCTATAAAGAGCCAACTAATTCCTCTACCCTCATATTATCCGTATCACGAAGTTCCTGGATCGCAGTTACCTTAGAATTGAACCGTTCAGGAAGTGAGCGTAGTATCTTTGCACACATTTTAATTTCTGGGATTTTGTCACCAAGACCCCACATAGAGTTCACAATGTCATTTATTCTAATATAGAAGTCCATAAACATTTCATTTTCTTCCATCTGTATTTCCTTAAATTTGGTTATGAGGATTTGGACTTTAGATTTCTTGACAATTGATGTACCCTCATTTGTCATTTCTAAAATATCCCAAGCTTACTTTGCAATATCACAGGATATAATTCTTTTGAATTCATCTGGTGATAGTGTGCAAGTGATTGCATTTAGTGTCTTTGCATTGACACTACTCTCACTTTTTTGAAGAGTGGTCCAAGAAAAATAAAGTGAGATTTTCATAGATTTAGATCCATCGATACCAGTTACTTCAATAGTAGGAGGGGTCCATTCAGTCACTGTGGCTAGCCACACACTCTCATCCATGGATTTTAGGAAAATCCTCATTCTGGCTTTTCAATAGGTATAATTGGTGCCATCAAAGGGTGGAGGCCTTGTGACTGAAAGGCTATCAAAATTTGACATCTTATATATATCTTAGATCAATTAGCTTAAGAAATGAATCCAAATATAAAGAATTAAAAATGAGCTATTAGGCTTTGATACCACTTGAAAAGGCTAAGCTATATGTCCTAGAGGGGGGGGGGGGTGAATAGGACTATGCTAAATTAAAACGATAACAACGGAATTTAAACAATAAGATAGCCTTATAAATAAATAAATGAAAGATAACACTATAATCAATTCACAATACTGAAATGTAAAGTAACCTCAAATGTATGAGTATTGAGAGATTGATACAAACGTTGTTCTAAGAATAACCTTACACCAAAAACCAAGGTTTATGGTAGGACAACCTGATTCCTAGAAAGGTCTTTGTATAAAAACTCAAACTTGATACAAAGGAATAAATAGATAAATAACAAGGAAATGAAATCTAAGTTATTACAACATTCTCCACGATGCTTGAAATATAAAAGATTACAACAATCACATCCACAAATACATTCCACAAACTTGAATGATAAAAGATATAGAAAATAAATCACATCCACAAAATACAAAGAATTATAGTGGTTCGCCTGTGTGTACACCAACTGTTAAATAACAGCCACACAGCTTGCTACTCTACTCCTAATATCCTCACATAGGAGATATCAGCGTTCATTATAAAAATAGGTTTCTCAGGTTCACTTAAAACCCTCACAATTGTGTCTTTTAGTGGGCTTACATAATTCAAAAAACCCTACTTCTGAGGTTTTTTAGCTCTCCTCAGATAACAAATAGATTGAGATTTTTCTGGCTTAATCTCAAATAAAACCAAAAGAAGGAAATTTACAATAATGTAAAATACCTGGATTTCTTCTTTTGTTACAGCCTGGAAGAACCAAGTCAGAGTAGAAGTTCGAATATAGAAGTTCAATGTCCAATACTCACTTAAGAAATGGTTCTAGATTCTAGATTGATTTTAAATTAAACCAGTTGGGCTAGCTCTATTTGATTTTGATTCTAAGAAGAAGGAATACGACAATTCCTCTTTTAAATCAGATTGGAATTTAGAAACAAAATCAAATCAACAAAGCTAACAAAAGAGAATATTAAATATACACAATGCAGCTTAAAAAGAACATAAACTTATCTCTCAAAGTGATGCCTTAATTTTACTTGAATTGGATCTAAAACTCTGAAATTCGTGCTCTATTTATAGTTGTAGAAATTGCATCTTCGACTGGTCCTAAGGACACTTCGATTGGTCGAATGTCGAACAGATTTTTGAATTTTGAGCATGATCAGATAAAACCGTTCCACGACTGGTCGTAGGCTGTCCACGACCGGTCATGACCAACCCACGACTAGTCATGAGGCACCAAGTTCCATTGCTGTAGTTTGAGTAATACTACTAGACTGGTCGTGAACAAGTCGTGCACTGTTCACACGACCGGTCGAGCAGTCTCTAGGACTGGTCGTAGACGAATCAAAAAATTCTAAAATTTTACAACAACTTAGGACTGGTCTTGGAATTTCTTGGACTGGTCAAGCCAGTTCTAGGACTAGTCGAACAGGGTTCATGACTAGTCTTGGAATAGTCCAAATACATGTAAAGAGATTCAATTTGAATTATGTATACAAAATGACCTACCCTAAGGTCAATCTAAGGTCTTTCATACCTGAGGCATGAAGTATGAACATTGAACTTTCTCTTCTTCAGATGATTTTGAAATTCATGAAGCTTGAGATCTCTACATGATGTAGCTTGAACTTGAGATATTCTAAAGCCTGGATTTGTCATTCTTGAGTTGTACTTCTTCTTGAGTTGAACATTATCTTGAATCTTGAACAAGCACTCGTCATTTCGATATAGCTTTAAAAACTCTGAACATTGAAGCTTATAGAAGTGGACAAAGTACTTGACCTTGCATTTCTTGAAGTAGATCACCATTCTTAACTTGAAGTATCTTGAACATATAAATCAACATGCTACACAAGGCATAGATTTATGTTTTTGGCACCACAAATTTTGACAAATAAAGGGGCAAATAACTATTGCACTTACACCCCCCTTTAAAAAAAATTTCGTCCTCAAAATTTGTACCTGCTCATATTGCTTAAGAAGGTTGGGGTAGTATTTTCGGACTTCGGCTTCCATTTCCCAAGTAGCTTCTTCTTCTCCATGGTGCGTCCATGGTACCTTCACTAGTAGAATCACCCTGTTTCCCAAAACTTGCTCCTTCTTGTCCAAAATCTTGGTGGGCTTAAGGACATACGTGGCAGAGTTCTACATGTTCCCACCGAATAATATGTGAAGGATCTGGAACATACTTCTTGGGCATGGAGACGTGAAATACATTATGCATGCCAGCGAGGGCAGTAGGCAAGGCCAGGCGATACGCAACTGGTCCTATTCGATCCAAGATCTGAAAATGGTCGATATATCGTGGGGTAAGTTTCTCCTTCTTACTAAAACGTAGAACCCCCTTTATTGACGAAATTTTAAAAAATACATGGTCTCCTGCTTCGAACTCTAAACTTCTTCGCCTTGTATCCGCATAACTTTTTTATCTGCTCTAGGCAATTAATAATCATCGCCTGATAATTTCGATATTTTCAGTAGTCGTCTGTACTATTTCAAGTCCCAACAAACTTTTCTCGTCAACTTTCGCCCAACATTGTGGAGCTTGGCACAGGCGCCTGTATAAGGCTTCGTAAGGTGTCATTCCGATGCTAGCTTGGAAACTGTTGTTGTAGGTGAACTCGGCATAAGGGAGACCCTCATCCCAACTGTCCGAGAAATCCAATGTACACGCTCTCAACATGTCTTCCAGTATTCGATTCACCCATTTTATCTGTCCATCAGTCTGAGGGTGGAAAGCGGTACCGAACTACAATTTGACTCCCATGACATCTTGTAGTCGGGTCCGGAGCATTGAAGTGAACCATGTGTCTCGATTCGACACAATTTCCAAAGGAACACCTTGAAGTCGAACTATCTCTTTGATATATAATCTGGCTAATTCGTTCGTAGAGTAAGAAGTTTGAATAGGCAAACCCGAAATGAAATCCATAGAAATGTAGTCCCATTTCCATTCAGCAAGTGGCATGGGCTGTAGGAGACCTGGCGGTCGACGATGTTTGGTCTTGACCTGTTGACATGAAAGGTACCGAGATACAAAGCCAGCTATCTCTCTCTTCATGTTGTCCCACCAGTAATTGTGCTTGAGGTCCTGGTACATCTTGGTGCTTCCAAGATGCATGACTAGTTTAGAGTTATGGGCCTCAGATATCAGTGTTTCCTTCAGCTTAAGATGATCTGGGACACAGAGACGGCCTTGAAAGCGTAGGCCTCCATCAGTGCCGATTCTCCATTTGGAATCACTTCGAACGGCCGTAAGTTCTCTCATCTTTAACAACAATTCATCACCCCGTTGGGCCTCAATGATCTGACTGTCGATCATAGGTTGGGCGTGAACATGTGCAACGACTTCATATGGTTCTTCTATTCTTAGTTTCAGCTCGAAGTCTCACATAAACTCTACCATTTTCCACTCTTTTACCATTAGTGGAGCCGCAAATTCAATAGTCTTCTTTCGACTCAAGGCGTCTGCCACTAGATTGGCTTTCCTAGGATGGTAGGAAACCTCGAATTTAAAGTCTTTTAAGGTCTCTATCCCTTGTCGTTGCCTCATATTTAAATCTCTTTGAGTGAAGATGTACTTAAGGATCTTGTGGTCACAAAAGAGTTCAAATTCTTCCCCATACAGATAGTGTCTCCATATCTTTAGGGCAAATATGACCGCGGTTAGTTCGAGGTCATGAGTGGGGTAATTTTCTTCATGTTTCCTCAATGGCCAGGAAGTATAAGCAATAACTCCATCCTTCTGCGTAAGGACGTAACCTAGACCCACGTGAGATACATCAGTAAAAATGGTGTACTTAACCCCTTGTTCAGGCATAATGAGAACTGGGGCCAAAGTTAACCTTTCCTTTAACTCCTTGAAGGCCACTTCCGCCTTTTGATTCCAAGCAAACTGGAGGTCCTTTCGGGTAAGCTGGGATAATGGTCGGGTGATCTTTGAAAAATCTTTGATGAATCGGCGGTAATATCCCGCCAATCCCAAGATGCTTTTAACTTCTGTAACTGAGCTCGGCTGCTTCCAGCCCTATATTGCTACCACTTTGGCCAAATCCACAGAGATGCCTTCTTTAGACACCACATGGCCCAAACATTTCACTTCTTCTTTCTAGAAGTCACATTTTCGAAAATGAGCGTACAACTTATTCCGTTTGAGCGTTTCTAAGACCGCTTGCAGATGTTCTTCGTGTTCCTTGCGACTCTTGGAATAAATTAGAATGTTATCTAAGAATACGATGACAAACCGATACAGGAATGGCCTGAAGACTCTATTCATTAGGTCTATGAACATAGTCGATATATTTGTGAGTCTAAAGGCATAGCCAAGTACTCATAGTGCCCAAAGCTGGTTCTGAACACCGTCTTTGACACATCTTCAGGTCTAATTCGCAGTTAATGGTATTTGGATTACAAGTCGATCTTTGAGAAGTATTGAGCACCTCTCAATTGGTCAAACAGATCATCAACTCAAGGCAAGGGGTATTTGTTCTTTATGGTGACCTAATTCAACCGTCGGTAGTTATTACACAAATGCAGGGAGTCATCTTTCTTTCTCACGAACACAACTTGGGCTCCCCATGGAAACACACTGGGTCGGATAAAACCTACTTTTAACAATCCATCGATTTGAAGTTGGAGCTCCTCCATTTCGTATGGAGGCATTCGATAGGTTGGGAGAGAAATGGGCGCAGTGCCGGACAACAAATCAATGGTGAAGTCGATCTCCTGCCGGGGAGGAAGTCCCATAATGTTCTTGAATACATCATGAAGTCGCTCACTATGGGGGTGCAAGTTAACGAATAATCTTCATGACCTTCTTCTAGCGAAGCATAATAGAGGACTCGGTGTGGGTAGCTAACCTGTACTGTGAACGTGAAGGGAGAGCTACCATCTTCATTTATGGTCACCGTTTGGTCCTCGCAATCGATTTCAACACTTATTGTAGAGAGCAAATTCATACCCAAGATTATGTCAGTGGAAGACCTTCATGACTATGAGATCCACGTGTATCCTCTTTCTTCTAAAGTCTACGGGACATCCTCGACAGATGGATGTAGCTTCGGTGAATGTTCCGGCTGCCGCTATAATTCTTACCCCCGACATGGGAGTAGTTGTAGTCTTAGACTCTTGACAGTTGTGGATGATATAAGTGAAGTTGTGGACCCAGTGTCCACAAGAAGAAATATGGGAGTACCTTAAACATGGGTCATGTAAGACCCGCATCCTATATCGTACCGTCCGTAGGCTTTCGCGGCCCTCCCGGTCGAATTCCAGTAACTTTCGACCCGTATCCGACATTTATACGCTATCCTAAGCCAAGTCTCGCATACCTGAGTCGGCTCAACCCGAAACTTATACCCTAGCGACCGCGCTGTCGCCGCGGTTCCAATGCCGTGACTCCCGCATCAATCCGATACCCAAGCCAGGAGATGTGGTCCCACGTTCATTTCGAAGAAACAACGCGCGTTGCGAATTTTGAGGAAATCTCTACGACACGTCACATCAATCCATCAATTAATCAAGTCAAAATAAACCCATACCCTACCCATCCCTCTCTTACCCAAAGTTAATAACACCCATACTCATCCCATTCCTTTCTTACCAACAAGTCAACAAGCACCATACCCTCCATTTATTACATCATCTCTCTCTCTCTCTCAAATCAATTCTCAAGCAAACCATGAAAGTCAAAACGTCCAAGCTTCAAGCTCCATGGATAGAGCTTGTTTGGCCCACCTTTCTACCACCAAATTCAACCCTTAGATCATCATCTCAACCAATGAAAATGTCCTCTTGGAGCTCTAGAGTACATAGGCGGAAGAAAGAATAGACGATCAAAGGTGGGTGTATTTTATCATTTGATTTGTGTGATTTTTATTATTTGAGGGCCCACATATAGTGGGACCCATCTTTATGTATGCCTTGTATCAAAGGGGGACCCATAGTGGCGGGGTCCCTCCCATCTCCACCGTCTTCTCTTTCTCTCTCTCTATCTCTCTTTTTGTTTTTTTTTTTTATCTGTTTGATGTGGCCCACCTATTAGATGCATGCATTGCTGATTTTGACCGTCCAGCCATTGGGCCAACCCCGCTGCCCGATCTGAAGGGAAATCACAAATATCAGCTTGGTCCCAAGTTGTGGGCCACGTGTCATGTGTGACCCACTGGATTAGTTGTTTCAGGTGGGGCTGGAGTGAAGTCACCAAATTCTGTGCCCCACCGTGATATGTCTTTCATCCACCCCATTCATTCGTGGGACCCACCAAACGCATACCTTCTTTCAGCCGTCCATTTGCAACCGTGCAGATCAGCAGTACGTCTAGACGGCCGATCGTCTGGATGTGGCCAGCAAGGTCAGCTTGACCCCAAGTTGGTGGGCCATACACTACGTGGCCTCCTCATCACGATGCACGTGCCATATCCTCACCGCCCATCCAGGCCTGGCCTGAAAATGAAGCAGATGCAAATCTTAGGTGGAGTACATCACGTGGGGTCCTGGTGTATATGTTTCTCTACACCATCTTTCTGTTTGGGGCGTGGCCCCACCCACACGTGTGGGGTGGGACCCACTTTGATGCGTGTTTTATATCCACCCTGTCCGTACCTGGACGCTGGTGTAGCCACCATGATACCCTACCGTGTGAGGCCTGCTGGTATGTTTGTGGTACCCACACGTGGGGCCAGCAACATCTAGACTGTCCATCTGGACGGTGGGCTTAGCCACCACACCAACCATATAGCTGTGGTGCCCGACGTCAGCAGGTCCTGTGGATGGTGGTAGATTTTAATTTTTGGTGGGCCACACGCGTGGACCCCACCTTGATATGTATGTACGTGTGTGGTACATCCACACCCTCCTGATCTGAGCCCAGATAGGCAGATCCAACGGCCCAAGTGTGGCGAGATCAACCTCGCCGCTTTGGATTGACGTTCTCAAATTTGTTGGATTTTATTTTTTTACTATATTAAATAATAATAATTATTATATATATTATATAATATTGTGGTAGCCCACTTGGGCCCTCCCTTATGAATGAATCCAAGCCGTCCGTCCACACGGAACGTGCGGACCCACCGAGGCAGTGCTTCATCTATACCGTCCACTCGTATGGCCCCCCATGATGCATGGTATATCCAAGCTGTCCGTCCATCTGGACGGGACCATGGGATCCACCTTGATGTATTTATTGTATCCACTCCATCCATCCGTGCAAGGCCCACTTTGGTGACACGTGTGGTCACTAGAGGTGGGGCCCACCTGGACACGTGCTGCCTCTAGCACATGGGCCCACTTTAATGTATGTGTTTCATTTATCGTCCACCTGTGGAAGCTGCTGGACGTCAGTCCAGCAGCTGTGGGACCCATGTGGTATGTGTTATCTCCACACCATCTGGTCCACATGGGAAGTGTGGACCCCACCAGGATGTATGTCTCATCCTACCATCCATCATCTGGACGGTAGTAGCAATATAGTACCAACTGTACAGCTAGTGGGCCACCATGATGTATGTATTTTATCTGCTCCATCCATCTATTGGACTACTGTTATGAGAGTCACCGTGATGCATGTGTTTCATGCAGGCCGACCCGATGATGCGGCCCACTTAATTGTATTCGAGGCCCAATGTGATGTACTCGAGGCCCATGAGTGAGACCCACCTATTGTGTATTTATGGCCTATGGGTGAGGCCTAATGTGATGTATTCGAGGCCCATGGGTGAGGCCCAATGTGATTATTTGAGGCCCATGAGTGAGGCCCATTGCGATGTATATTAGACCTTTGTGTGAGGTCGTGGGCCCACTATATGTTTAACCCTATATGGGCCACTCCTTGGGAGCAATGTTGGTTAGATGTCCACATTGCTAGGTAATGATAGTTAGATGTCTTCATTGTGACCTTCTCTTAGGCCTTGTCAGGACCATTCTCATCATCCTCTTAGTGGGTTAACCCAAATAAGTGGGCCCCAATCACCATAGACGGATGGCTCCGTGCTATCGAATTTCAAATAACTACGGTTGAGGGCCAATCTTTATATTATGGTTGATCAGCTGTTCATTTATGAACCCCACCTTGTTTATGTGCTGGTTGTCGGTGTCGATTATTGAAGTAGATTATTGATTCCGATTATCGTGACCGATTACCGATCGTGGCTGATTATCGATTGACGTGGCTGATTGCCGATTCTGCTTGACGTGCCAATTGACTGATTATCGATCGAGGCCGATTATCGTGACCAATTACGATCGTGGCCGATTATCGAATGACGTGGCCGATTGTTGATCCTGCTTGTCGTGCCGATTGACCGATTACCGATCGAGGCCGATTATCGTGACTAATTACCGATCGTGGTCGATTATCGATTGACGTGGCCGATTATCGATTCTGCTTGATGTGGACGATTGACCGATTACCGATCGAGGCCGATTATCGTGACCAATTACGATCGTGGCCGATTATCGATTGACGTGGCCGATTGTCGATCCTGCTTGTCGTGCCGATTGACCGATTACCGATCGAGGCCGATTATCGTGACCGATTACCGATCGTGGCCGATTATCGATTGACGTGGCCGATTGTCGATTCTGCTTGTCGTGGCCGATTGACCAATTACCGATCGTGGCAGATTGTTGATGCTGGGTTATTGATGCGATCGACACATTAGCATGTGACGAGATAAGCATCATGATACATGCCCATACGCATCATCCGCATGTTTGTAATGAGATGTGGTTGATCATTACATATGTCATTGAGCATGTTGTTATGAGACTCCCTGATAGGCGGAGGTTATCTCACATGAGCGCACGGTATGCGCAGGAGTGATGCATGACTGGATTGTATGACTCATGCATCTTGCATTATGATTACTGTACGCCCTAGCGACATCAGGGCTGTGGCCTCCACAGGCATATCGTGGATGGCTAGACGGGACACCGAAAATATTTGGTTCTAGCATACAGGCGCCATAGATGTCCCTGGGTGAAAATCTCTGAACCTCCGTGGCCAGGAGATGACTCCAACGTTTAGACCGAGTGGATATATGAGCGCACGAGGGCCGAATATCAGGAGGCCGCGTCTCCCACTATGTCGTGATCGGTTAGAAGGGGGTGTGACCTTACCCGCCTGAGTGAGGGGGCAATATCTAGGTTGAGTTTGACCAGCTTGAGGAATGGGTCCGCTATCGACGAGCCGGGCCCGATATTGGCAGGCAGATAGTGAGGTCTCTTTCACTTACCCAGTTGTGCGCTCGGATAGGGCCGCAAGCTGGCTTAGAGTGTAATAGACCCCGGTGATAATCCTAGATATGAACCGTACTGATATGTGGACTTATTGAGTAGGAGTTGCATACTCATTCATTCATTCATTCAGTATTCACTCGGGCTGGTGGTGCGCAACTATTTGTTACGTGTACCTCCGCATGGCTAGGATTTTGGTTGGGCGCGCGACTAACCTGAGATCAGGAGTTTACCACATTGAGTCTGACTATCCAAATTAAGATATGGGACTGGTTTGGATAGAAGTCCCTTGTGATGGACTCCATAGCCTACGATACTACATACTATCATCCCGACTTCACCCTCCAGCATGGTCATTCCATTCGCACCGCATATTACATTACATCCACGGCATATGATATTTTGAGTTACTGTATTTCTACATTTATATGGGCTAGATACAATTGACGTTATTCATGGACTCATCAAAGAGTTACATACCGCATCGCATCCTCGGCATTTAATATTTGGCTCTTTATGACTTCTCATTTGCATAGCTGTTCTATATTGCGTATTCTGATATTGATTGACTCATGGACTTGCTCGTATTTCCACTTACTCTGTTATCATATAATTTATGATCTTGCCAGTATTTTTGTTTACTCTGATAATTCCTGCTCTTGTCAGTATTTCTGCTTACTCTAGTAATTCATGATCTTGTTAGTAATTCTGCTTATTCCGATATTGTACGATTTATGGATTACCAGTATTTTCGGTACTGTATGATGATGATATTGTATTGAATACTTAGCACTTACCTTGGGCACACACTTACACCACCCTCTAAGCTTTCTATAAACTTATGTACGATAGATGCGTGCAGGTGATGTTAGGTTGCAGCAGTGTTAAGCTTGGAGCATGCAGCAGTCTTCTGAAGCTTGATTTTCGATTTATGTATTTTCCTTTCAGCATTACACTCAAATGATTATATTAGTGGATATGTGATGTTGATGTTGCCTTTGTGAAATGGGTAATCTTGTGGTTATGCTTATTGCGAGTTAAATGTACAAAAAAAATCCTCCTTGTAGGATCCCAGGATTGGAATCTAGTGTACGAACGTTAGGAGCCAAGAATGGGGTACTACGGAGGCTGTCGGCACCGAATTCGGCGATTTGGATTCCTGTTAATCTAATTTCTGGGTTTGGGGCGTGACAGGTCATGACCTCAAATGCTGCAGGAGTAGTTGTAGCTGCATCAACGCCCTCTTCTTTCAAAGCGTGAACTCGTGCTTGCTGAGGTCGGTTAGGCTGATATGTAGGTCGAGACGGCGGCCTAATCTGAGGGGCTGGCTGACTACGTGGTTGCCGAGATGGGCCTGCGGCACATTGAAGAGGTGCAGTTGATGCTAACTGTGGTAGATGACTCACTCGCTGAGGGGGTACATACTCATGATCACTTATTCTTGAAAAATAGTAGGCCTCTGAGTGACCCACCTTCTGACAGTACTCGCATACCCGGTCGGGATAAGCATGCGCGGGTGGTAGAGGCATGTGCTGGGGAGGCGGATTGGGTGGCACTCTTCTTCCTGATGAGGACGAGATTGTCCTCTGGTCCTTCCTCTGGACTCGGCTTGTATACGTGCCCGAGAAGCCCTTTCGCTGTCCTACTCTGACCGCAAGGACATTTCCACCAGTTCTGCATAAGTCCAAATATTCACACAACACATTTTCGTGCGAATCCCGGCTCTCAAACCCTCAGCGAAGCGCCTCATACGCGTCTCTTCGTCTGCCACAATCCTTGGAGCATAACGAGATAATTTGATGAACCGGTTTTCATATTCGGCCATGACATACCTCCTTGCTGAAGGCGCAAGAATTCATTCTCCTTTTCTATACGGTAGGTTTGCGGGAAGTATTTTTGGAAGAACCGCGTCTCGAAGTCCTCTCATGTCCACATAAAATTTTCAGGGACTGTTCTCAACACTGTCCCACCAAACCTCAACTTCCTTCTCGAACAGGTGGGATATCAACTCCACCTGCTCGGCTTCCGAGCAGTGAAGAGGCTGGATCGCTTTCGTAAACTGGTTTAGCCAACTCTTGGCCTCCTCGGGTCTGTGAGTACCGACAAAAGTAGGCGGTCTTAACCTTTGGAAGCGCTCGAAAATATTGTATGGCACGGCTGACGTTCTGACTTAGCCTGACGATGGTGCATTCATATGATGGGCCATTGCTCCTGCCGAGGTATGTAATGACTGTTGTTGTTGTTGCATCACGTGCAACATCTGCTGCATAGTGCCCCCAACTGGGGCGATCTGGTGAGTAGAAGTCTCGCCTTGGCTTGGTGGTGCCCTAGGAAGTTGGTTTGGCATCTCATCGTCCATATCAAGTTGACTGGCTTCGCCCTGAATAGGTGGCAGTTCGTTTGGGGTGAGTCGCTCATGGTCGTCTCTCCCGCCCAAGGCCAAACGGACAAAACGGATGTAGCTTTGGGGCCTTATTGTCCTGGAAGACAGTTTCTTAACGTTTAGGCACCAAACATCTATGAACATATTATACAGTATTTATGGAGTTAGAGCAATATCATTTAGGCATCATTAGTTCTCCAAACATTCCACACATCATTTAATAAAAGTAGTTTCGTGCATTTCATTAAACAAAATTTGTCATTGTTACATATGCTATGACATTACATGTACAATGACATAGGATGCATGATTACTAATCCAACAGAAGGAAAAAAAAATCCAACATTCACAACCAAACAACCAAACTAAGCCTATCCAAGGCTAGTACAAAAAGAGAAAGTAAACACATACTACACTCATAATCTTCCGACTCCGACGAAGGTGGATGTGCTCCCTTATCCTGCATGCAGCATAGGAGGGTCTTCAGCCTGCGAGACATCTTATTGAATTTCTTCTTCAAATACTCCTGGTTCTCCACCACCTTGGCCAGGGTTTCCCACTCGCTACGGGTGGTAGGAGGCTCCTAGTTGGAGTCCCGAGCTTCCACTTCCTCTTCCTGTTCTTCATCCTCACTTTCCTCCTCTTCAGTCTCTTCCTCTATTTCGTCCCCTAGCTCTCCAGTTGGGCCATACGCTACTTGGGGCCCATCTTTATGTTATTGAGGGTGATTTCATCTTTATGTTATTGAGGGTGATTTCGTTTATGGAGTGGATAGGGGCGAGATCATCCATGTGCAGTTTGAACCCAAAATTATGGGAAATTTTACAAATCAGTCGGCCAAATGGGAGGATCTGATCCTCCCAAATAGATTGTGCTGCCTTCACGATCTGGGTTAAGACAAGAGTGGGCAGGCACACCTTATCTCCTTATCCTACCTAATACAGGAAGTCCACCATGAATCTAGTGCACTCCGTGCGATTGCTCGACCTGGGATACACGTTATACGTGCATATATGGTGGAGAAGGCGATAGTCAGGGGTCATGTGTGTCGTTTTGAGGCTGTTCTCTCGCCTCCATTCAGCGAGTTGGCCACATAGGAAATGCGTACGGCAATCTCTCTCCCTCCTCTCAGTGAGTTTGGTCCCACTGGCATGAACATTGTCGCGCTCGACTCCCATGATGCGGGCAATAACATCTACATCAACCCTGGCTTCCTGTTTGCCCACGGGGATGATAAACTGGAGAGGTTCAAGGATTGGGTCTTTCATGTGTGCATAAAAGGTTTGCACAAAGCCCTCACTAGCATGAGAGTTCCCTTCAAATATGAGACCCCAATTATTCGCCAGAAGGTGATCGATCACCGAAAATTCTCCAAATAGCTTCTCATCCACATGAGCTTCAAAAATAACCTTGCATTGATGAAACTTACCGAGCTCAATGTCCGCTAGTAAAGACCTCGCTATAGGGATTTGGGGATTAAGGTCCCGCTTCGACCTTCGCTCGGTGCTCGAACTCGCACCGACACTCATCTTCTTCTTGGATTCTCTCAGACGGCTAGGCCCGGTTTCATCCGGGGCCGATCGCTTCTTTCCTATGAGAGAAAGGAGCATGAAGATAGAAAAAATTGAGGTCACCACCTTGAAGAAAGCCATAGAGGTGAGAACACTTTGAGGATGAAATGGATTTGAAGGAATGGGAGTTGTAAGACACAAAAAGGAGGGTTTTGTGCTCAAATAAGTGAGGATAAGGGAGTGCAAGGGAGATTTAGGATGATTGGGGTTGAGAGTGGGTTAGGAATGAAGTATGAAAGGAAGAAAATGATCCTAAGAGCTTGAAAATGGAGATTTAGGAGTGAGGAGGGGTTTAGGAGAGGTTTGGAGGGGTGAAAAGGGGAAAAATGGTTAAAAAGGGAGAAAGGGACTAGCAAAGGGGACCCCTTCACGTGGGAGGTACCCCACACGGTCGGGCCGGCGGACGGCGGTGCCGCTACCATTCAGCGGAGGCCACCCCCCTGGGGTTTGTGTTTTTAATCCGTAGGACCCTCTGAGTCCCCCTAAATGTATCCATTTCGTCTTTATGTTGAGTATGGTGCATGTACTATAGTCTAGGAGATGTGTTTTACCTAAATGGGGAGTTTGTAAGCTGAGTAAACTAGCCCAGGTGGTTTAGATCTGATATAGACACTTCCTTGATTCGTCTTAGCTAGGATCAAACTGATCCAACATCAATTGGGACCATTAAATCCATAGACTGGACTATAGAAGTTCCCTAAGCTACTAGAGTGACTTAGACTTACATTGTTTAACCTTGGTCAGCTTAGACCATCTAATTTCTGGTTAGAAGTCACTTAGATCACTTCATACAACTTAAGTGGTCCCACATATTTTCCTAGGCTAGTCTACAGGGGTCGACTTGCCGATTAGACAAAGTCTCGGGATCCTAGTACTGTCTTTAAATTCAATCGCTGCCCCCTAAGTCAGAGTACATCGTGTTGAACCTATTACCCTAGGCCCACTTTAATCCAAATCATGCTCTGATACCAAGTTGTAGTGCCCCAAAATTCAAGGACCGAGTAGCTACTTGGCTCCCAAATTCCCGAGTGCCACGTGTGCAATAATGAGTCACAAATGCATATAGTTAATCCGATATTAACAAACAATGATGAATTAATTTAAGCATATTCAATTTCTAATAAGATAGTTTAGAATTCAAAAGCCACTAACCAACAGAGTACCATAGAAGGTTTGTATCCACCACGTTGATTTAATAAAATCAGTTTAACAGTTATCCGTAGTTTTACTCTCAACACTCATCAATCCCCAAAATGTCTTGGGCTCTGGCCCAATCCCGCCGACATCCATCTTACTAATAAGCTCTGCCAAACTCCTGGTAGTACTCTCGCTACTCTCATCGTCGGTACCGACATAGTCCAATGCGTGCTGCTCCAGGGTACCTGCATCTATATCGGGTTCTGGTTGGTGTTTTATAACACCATCCTAGAGTGGGAGTGAGTGATCAACTCAGTGGTACTTAGCAACAGGCATCGAATTATCATGCATAGGATATGTTTAATGAACAACAAACAATATAGATTCCTAAACACTGTTATTAATGCAAATGCTTGATAATGATATGATGCATGCTCCTCACTCAAAACCAGCACTCCGGCAAGCGACGACATCTGACATTCATAATGAAACAACACTCCCTCAAAAACGACTTCGACTGCATAATTGCCATAAATATAATGCAATGTCATGAAATATGTTAGCCTGGTTGATTAGTTAAGTTCATTCATCTAGCAGGTTGGAGAAACCGGAATACTGTTAGTGGAGTTATTGCCCTAACTCGATCGCGCGGGTCAAAGGCTGTAGCCATGTGACTCTTGTGACCCTTAGCCCTATCTTGGGGTTGTTAATCCTGAAAAGTAGTATAAACGTAGATCAAAACAGGTTGAGACTTAAATGTCCTACTCGTAGTCACTGTAGGGAGGTCGTCACCCTAACACAGGACGACAACACGGGTATAGTGTCCCATACCACCGTTCCCGGCTCACGAGTTCAAGCGCTCAATAGACACTACGGGGAGGGTCGTCACCCCAGCATAGGCTGACAGCATGGGCATAGTGTCCCATACGACCATCCCCAGCTCATGCGAGTACTTCGGGTTCATATAGACGTGATCAAACAAGGTTAACGTACAAGGATGGTTGACTATTAGTCAATGTGCCTCGATCGGCTGAACCATAACTAATCAGCCTGGGAACGTAGTCTCGCGTAGTCCAACTATGACCAACAACATACAGTTCAACTAGTCGAGCCAGATTACTTGCGGGCAGATCCAACAAAAGGGGTCGCCCGAGCGATTCCTGGTAATCGCCCCATCTATAAGGGTTTATGCAATAATATACAACATGTATTATCAAACTTAGAGATAGTTCACTCATGGTAGGCATAAATCAGCAATTTAAGTACATGGACAACAATATATCAAGTTTCGCTAACCCATACGGGTCATGTTCACCAGGTTCCAACGTATACAATTATAAGGGCAGCCATACATCAATATGCAACAACTAGCCTTCCATGAGTTAACATGATTCATATAATTCAGCTATAAATCGAGGAAATCAAGTAAGTAGTTTAACAAACCAGCAATGTGGCAACATTCTATGCCTTTACTCCTAGCACAATTGACATGTAGCAACAATTCAATCGACAATCAGCAATTTACAGCAATACATGTCATTGTTAAAGCATAGTTAACACCAAATCAGGAAATCAACAACCAACTAGCATAGATTTGGGGAAAATTAGGTATTTGCACCCTACATGAGCATGCGAGTGCACAAGTCACAGATTTGGGGTATTAGGGTCTACTCCCCTTCCATAATTTCAGCAATTTCTAGTCAATTGTTCTAATTATGCAGCCCAAATAAAAATTCAGCAATATGCACTAACAATGCATCACACACATTCACTAAACCTATATTAGGAGCGATAGTCGATTACTTAAAGGTAATGGTCCTCACCTAAACTAAGCTGGAGATTGCTGAGATGATCTTAGTGACGTCGGGTTTGCAAGCTCGAGGTGCCGGGGCCCTGAAATGCATTGGATGGGCAAAGTCACATGCATGTTGCAGAAATTATGAAAATAGTGTGAGAATCCCTATATTACCTTAGATGGGTTGAAATTTCTCTTCCAACAATGGAGAACAACAGAGTTCGCCGGTAGAGGAGAGGTGAGGATGCCGGGATCTTTAAAATCTAAGCACCATGCTCACATGCACATCAAGGTGGGGCTTTCTCTCTCCTCTCAATATCTCTCTCTCTCTCAGCTGAGAAATAGGGTTTTGAGAGAGGAGGCTGAACTTTTATATGTTCAGATTTATTTCAATTGACCCTTAGGTTTAAGGAAATTCCCCAAATAGCCATATGGGGCCCATTTCAGGTTATTAGAGTTGCTCTGATGGACCCTTGGCCAATCAGACATGTGGGATAGATGCCCCATGGCTTGATGAAGGGATGGGCGAAGTTTGATCGCAAAAGGATGTGGGGTTTTGTCGCAGCGGCCTAATTTGCGATCGACGGTCATCGTTTCACGATCAACGACCAGATTTTGTAGGTCAGGGCCAAGAATTATTTTCAACCTTTGGTGTGAATTTATAAGAAACATTAACGGTTGGAACACCAGGATTTGCATACTCAAGCAGCGGGGTTATAAGGGCAAATTTTAAAATTTTTATTTCTTTAGGCCGGGCGACTTGGGCTTGCAAGTGCTAGCAGGGCAGCGTTGCTTGATGGTTTTTGGGTATTTTCTGGGCCTGACATTCACGTGGGACCATGAGCCCAGCGAGCCCAAAGGTCTGATAAAGTTTCAGGATTTTTGGATCTTCCTCGGTCGAAACACGACCCGTACGGACAGTCGCTGAATATAAAGGGGCTACTTGGCTCTACGCCCCGTACTCGGTCTGAGCACGACTTGTTTTGATCTCATTTGTGGTTAAGTTTGACATTAATTAGTCTATAGCAGGCCCATAAGTGCGACTGAATTATCCGATCCTGCGTTGGTTCGCACGTGTGCCTCAGGACACTGTTCCCTTTTCGGACGGGGCGTTACAATCAATTTGGCTAAAAATTCTGTTTATCACTCATGCACTAAAAACATTGATGTTCATGACCACTTTATCTGACAGGTGCTTGAGGAAGGAGGTGTAACACTGGAAAAGATTCACACCAGTATGAATCCAGCAGACATGATCACCAAGGTCGTTCTTATAATGAAGTTCAAGTTCTGTGCAACTTCTCTAAGCTTGACGATGGTGTAATTGAATGATGGAGTGTGCATAAGAAGTGTTGATTGAAGCTATGATATGATGTAGAGATAAGAGAAGAGGGCAGCAAGATACACGACTGTAGATTGAAGGTATGGTGGAGATTATTGTCAGATGCCTTAAATTCGCATCTTTTTTTTTGGGTCGCTCGACCGGTCTAAGGCCTGGCTCGGCCAGTCGAGCCCGCTCGTCTCAAAGTCTAGTGAGCACATATTTTGGGTGTCTGTGATGCTCGACCAGTCGAGGGTCAAGCTCGATCGGTCGAGCGGGTTGCTCGACCAATCGAGGCCCTCCTTTGACTGTATAAATTTGAGGCGGTTTCCAGACTTTTTCAACGGAGGTGTGTAAGTGGTGTTTCCTAAACTATAAATAGTGGTCCCTAGGGCTATTCTAATGTATTCTAAGGCTTTCTAAAGGAAGTCAAAGGGTTCCTATAAGGGTTTTAGGGTTTCTAAAGGGTGTAGCAAGGGTGAGATTCGAGATTATTCGAATCGGGTAATCCTCTCTCTTTGTAATTTCTATTTCATAGTGGATTTCTGTCACTTTGTACCGTGGTTTTTTCCCACAAGGGTTTTCCACGTTAAATCTTTGTGCTCTCTTGTGATTGCTTGTTGCTCTTAGATTCTTATCCTAGATCTAGATCTATGTGATTCCGCAGCATAAATCCCCAACACCTAGAACCTTCCCTCTCTATAATCGCGGTCCCTTAACAGAATCTCTGATAACAGAACCAATGAATAATCTCAGGGCAGAAAATCTTTAGATCCATACTCTAATGTTTCTATAAGGCCTAGCCAATTGTATAGACGAAGAAATTGATTAGCGGTAACTTTGGTCAAACATAATCAATCAATCACAACGCAAAGCCCTCGAAAGAGGCAACCCATGGAGAAAGTTGCCTTAAGTCGATTCTGGCTCGGGATGCTAGCATCCACATAATGGCGACTCTGATGGGGATATGCAAGCACACCCACTGTGATCCGACTTGAAAAATAGGATTCCATCAATTCATGAGGGTTAACAGTCCTTGTGCACCTGTTTCTGCATATACATTCATTTTGATTCTGAAACGTAAAAACTAAAAAGCAAAAACTCAAAACCATTGCGCATACTTGAGCTAGACTATCCCGAATAGCTTTATACCACAACCCAATTCACACTAGATCCTGAATAGTCACGACCAACCACAAAGAAGACTTTCCTCCACAAATGCATCTGGTAGAACCAGTGCCAATTTCCTACATCCACGAGCTAGCCCGAAATACAAAGATCATGTAAGAAATGTTTTGACAAGTTGTGCATGAAGGAAGTGCACCAAAGCTCCAAGATGGCCCAACACGATGACAACCGCCATCTTTATTGCCTCTTTCAACTTATAGTAAAGTCCAATCACATTGTGTAATTGGGATTTCTAATAAATTTCAACATCCTTCTCCTAGCGGGAATTCCAATTAATACCAGCACCATCCTACTACTAGGGTTTCTTCGCAGTCTCCTTTCCTAGCCCTCGTTCAACAAAGTTTTTATAACAGAGTAACCACTGTATCCAATCTCCTTCAAGTCGGAATCATAGGGGCATTAATGAGGCTAATTATTATAAGAGGGGGCTAGTTCAAGCCTAGTAAGGGGCAAAATTCTTCCCATCTGGTCCATCCAAAATCGAACAAATTTGAGAGAAATTTTAAGAGATGAAGAGGAAGTTGCAAAAGCAACATGGAGTGGACTTCCATCAACCAAGTTTAGGGATCTATGTCCCTTCCCTAATGCAAAGATACCTTAAGACCTTGAGGTACCAAAATTTAAAAGATATGATGACATCGAGTGCCCTATAGCCCACCTAAGAACATTTTGTGGTGAGCTTGATGCCATGGCAAGTAACGACGGAGTATTGATCTGTTTGTTTTAGAAGTCTCTGAAGGTGATGCGTTAGAATGGTACACATCATTGGACTACCAACGAATCAAGACTTGGGAACAACTTTCTCAAGCATTTGTTGATAGTTTTACGTACAATCTTAACTCAGCGCCCAAAAGGTTGGATCTTATTGCCTTAAGGAAAGCGAATGATGAATTATCGTTAGCTTACGTTAGACAGTGGCGGGCCCCGTCTGCCAGAATGAAGACACCCATTGATGATGAGGAGCAAATATTCATAATTGCCCACTTGGCAAACATAAGTATCTCTGGATAACTTGTCTTTTATCCATATGCCAACTTTACACAACTTATCCGCGTTCGGGAACAAGTTGAAGTCAGAATAGGGGTTGGGACGATCTCCCCTTGGTGATCTCATCTGGCCTCCCTGGTATAGTCGATAGTGGAAGGCATATCGAATATGATAATGGTAACGAAGGTGTTTATATCCCCCATCCAACGGAAGAAGATAATCTTCTCATCTCTACCAAAGGCGCACATTTCATCCATCGATTGGGACAATTGCAACAATAACAACAACTAAAGTGGAATGCATAGTACTCCAATCCCCTGCCACATCATCAAAGTGGGTCCCAGTACATTGAGCACCCATACCATTAATATCATTGGGGGAGAATCTCCTCTCCATCCGGTTTGATTTGTGTAACACCCCATAATCATCGACACTAGTATATATACATAAAGACTTAATCTATTACGAACATAGGCTTAAGGGTAGCAGAACAATCCTCTTTTGTTATGTTGATACCAGTGAATATGAATAATAACCAAAATCAACCTAAATCAAATCCAGGGAAACCCTCTCAAAAGATCAGCGAGAAATCACTAGTAAAAACCCAAGAACTTAAGTCATGGACTGACCTCATTCATACCGAGAGACTCTATGTACTCCAAAAGATCAGACCAACGGAGTAGATCTGTCACGAACATCGCAGCGGACCCCACACTGACTGTGCTTATGCAACTGCGTTACATTGAACACTAAGGTCCAGTCAAACCTTGTTTGACCTGACCACTCTCGATAAAAATCTCATCCTCCCTTCATTTTCCTGCCTGTAAACAACTTCAAACCACTGACCGTATCAGAACGGGACCCACTGGCAGGTCGGATGGACAGATTAGAACTGTCCATGAGGACCGCTCCCAAATTCTGATCGACGAGTCCCGCATACCATCCCTCCTCCGTGTTGGAATATTTGATTGAATTAAATAGACTATTAAGAATTTGAGAACCAAAAAGAAAATAAGATTGGAGATAGAAAACTAATATATTTGAGTCGAGGTGTGATGTGAGTCACTCGGCTTGAAATTGAATTTGCTCCCCTTGGCAACGTCCCAAGTGTAACAGGTTTCTAGAGCAATTGACCTCCAAGTTATAATGACTATGACTCGGTCCCAGCGGTGCACTCACTGTACGTGGGCTCGAACCACTTGTAGTTTAACCCGAAAGTGCTGAGTTGACTCAGCGATGAACTCATCAATTAAAATTCGTAAAACAGAATATCAGAGAGAGAGAGTTTTATAAGAGAGATAATTTTTCATATTTTCAATTATTAATCGGAAGTCTTTATATAGACTCCGAAGTGGTGCATAAGCACCCTTTAGAAAGGGTTAGGTCCGTTGGGTTTAAACTCAACAGATGCGACCGACCGGAATGGATACATCTCTCTGGTTTAAAACGAAAAGACGCAAGTGCGAGTATACTCTCACAAATAAAGTCCCACAAGTACACACACACCCCCATGTAAGTACACTCGCACCGCACCCGTGCCCACTCCTAGCCCAACCCGTCCTGTCACGTCGCGTCGCGCACGGGCACACGCACATGCACACCGACTCGGACTTGGCATGGCTCGGCGTGCATGTGCGCTTGTGTGGTCAATGATATATATTAGAGCTATTGGCATAGTCTCCCCCCAGGACCAAATTCACATTCCCCCTGAATGGGGCTCAAGCCCTAAGGTAAAAAGCCTATCTTATATACAAGATATATTTCTTTGTTAAATCCAATGTGGGATAAAACCCATAGCTTAAAGGTACCAAAAATTTAAATGTGGAGGGAAATCAAAAATTTTGAAAACTAAATTTTAATGTATATTTTGAAATAAAATACAACACTTCGGCCAACACGCCATCCGTTTTCTGACCAAGAAACCAAGATGCACACAGCTGGTCTTGCAGAAACAGAGGATTTCACACACGCTGGGACATCCGATTGCATGAGGTAAGCTCCCAAATCTTTCCAACGATGAAAGAAGATAAGGAGGCAGAGAGAAAATGCTTACCGAATAGCCGAATCTCTCGTTATGCAAGAAGATGTTGTAGAAAACCCATCAACAAAACACATTGGGGCCACTGATTTCATGGGTCGTGGAATAGGGGACAACGAATCCAAACTGTCTAAAAGAACCGACAAACAGAGTCCAGTCAGGTTAAGAATCGCCATTAGAAATAGGGCCCATCCTCCCCGAACGAGCGTGGGACAGTAGACATTGTCCCTACACAATCTGGGCAATCAAAACCGTCAATCTAATGACCCACCAAGACAGATTTCATCCTTTAGAAACAAAACACCAAAGAAGATCAAACGAATCTGATGATAATATAGGCGCAAACAGACTCTTGCACAAGGTGTTATCGCATGAGCCAGCCAAATAAACTAGCTTACACAAGAAGATTCTAAGCCCTCCAAAAAAATATATAAAGCTCTAGGTCGAGGGTAGCACACCACAGAGAAGGAGAGAGAAAGAGAGAAAGAAACGAGGGAAGGAAAGGGAAATAGAGGGAGAGAGAGAGAGAGAGAAAAAGAGATTTGCAGCAACAGGAGGTGGAGAAAGAAGCCGGCTACTGCTCGAGTTAAGCAACTCACTGAGTGGCAAGTTGAGATCCAAGGTAGGCCCATGCCCAACCTTTCTCCCTCCTATACTTCTTTCTCTCCCCCTTTCCCCAATACTTTAATCTAAGATCAAGTCAAAAAACCAGTTAGCTCAAACCAAATCTAACCATCAAAAAATTGTTAAACACTAGATTAAGTATTTAATCCTTCGACGCATACCTACGCTTAAGGAAGGAATAACAGTAAAGGTGAGAGATTCCTTTAAGCTTACATTAATTCGAGTCGATATGATTTATCTTACCTTTTACATGTTTTCATGCTACTGTGAACTCTCTCTGCAATTGTTTGATTTACTACTATTAATTATTTATCCTTTGAGAATTATAGAATGATGTTAATTACGCGTGATTTTTATTAATTTATGTGGGGTGATGGATATAAGCCTTACCCTTGCCTTTACCAATTTTGTTGAATTAACCCTTACTACTCTCCTCTTTCGTTGAGTTAACTTATTGTTACTCTTCTATTTTATTATGTTAGTCATGTGCTACCTCCCTTTATGGTTTGGGCATGTGTCTTGTAATTCCAAAACTCTCATGATTCAAATTATTTCTCTATCGATGCATATAACGCCCCGTGTTTTTAGGACTCGAGTATATGACCCGTTTCCCAAAAACCCGAGTGTTAACCTAAAAAGAGCTAAGTTCCATATATAATCCTTTTCCTTTATCATTCAGAGTTAGCAGTTAGCGTAGTATGGATAAATTAAATATAAAGGAAAGTTGCGTTTTCATTTAAATATACAAGAAGTTGCCCATAATGACTTATACAACCAATGTATCTAAAATTAACAATTACAAGATGTACATACATAAGAGATTTAAAAGCATATAAAACATATAAACGAAAGCCGCAAGATCGCGCAGCTTCCTTGACAGGTATAACCACGCATCCTTGACCATCATAACAGCTCCTCATTAGCCTGAACTTGCATATCACTTAAGCCACCTGTGTTACCTGTACGACTATATATTTGATGGATGAGTGGTCAACTCCGTGTGAATTCCTCCTAAGATTACTGTAAGACCCGACACGAGTTCATGTGTGTGCATGTATGTGTGTGAGTATGCATTTCGTTTCTTGTGATCCCGCGGTCCTGCTGGTGGAATTTCGGTGACCCGTGACCTTTGGTTAACGTTTACGGCCTTCCTCGAGTTGGGTCACATTGACCCGACTCGGATTGGCCTGAGACCTATGCTATCTTGTCCGTATCAGCGCCGCGGTTCCAACGTCGCGTTTCGTGCATTAATCCGATGTGTATATCTCAAGATATGAGCAACAATCGATTTGGGCCATTAATTGTGTGATTGGTGGACCCCACCATGGCTTGCACATTTTTCTATGCACATGATGCCATCATAGGCTGATATTTTTAAAAGGCTACTACCCTATAACCTTGTTTGTATCTCCCTACTATAATGATCACTTTCTCTACCCTAGGTAAGAGAGGTAATGATTACTTCCCTTAAAAGCCTTTTCTCTCTCTTTCCCTCTCATTTTTCTCTTCTCTCTCTCTCTTCCCCCTAGCAAGAGCTTGGACATCCCCACCCCCTCCTTCTTCCAACCCTCTTTCCCTAAAATCCCTCCTAATCTAGCCCTTAAAACTTCATCTCATCCATTGATTTCTCTTCCTTGGAGCTAGAGGAGCAAGAAGGCCTAGATTTTTGTAAGGATCAAGGTAGGTGCTCTCCATATCATGTAGATCTCTTCTTCTTAATGTAGATCCTTCCCTCTTTCTCATTTGGGATGTGTAGGACCCACCAATCAATGGTGGAGATCCTACACAACCTTCTAGATGTGGCCATTGGGCCCATCTTGTGCATGCATGTCCATGCATGGGGATTCCCTTGATGGATTCCTTTCATGGTGATTTCTTCTCATTCCTTAGCATGATGGGTCATCTAGACCCTTGCATCATGATTGGGATGGCATTCCAACCATTCATCTTCGACTTAGGCCGTGCATGATGAAATCCATGTTGTATATCGTATATGTATAGTATATGTGGTTGTGATTATGTTGGGGAAGGGTTAATAGTGGCGAAGCCTTCCCCTGATGGCCGGATATCCTTCCTCCTCTCCCCCTTCCTTGTATCTCTGTGATGGTTTGTGTGGTCCACTTAGTGGGCCTGGATTGTCTAGGAAGCCCAGAAAGGGTGGGACGCCCATACCCAATCTACACTACGGTTAAGGTGTCCCATTTGCCACCCTAAATGTTGCATGCAAGAGTGGCAAATTTTAGATTTGATCTGGACAATTGTGGGGCTCACTAGGGTGGGCCATGACACCAAATTTATGGGCTAATCCTTTCCTTAAATAGCTCATGCTTTTATTTTAATTCACGTATGTATTGCTGTTCAGAAATTTCTGGACAGACTTCTGTTGGTTTTTGGGCCTGAAATTGGGACTATTTGGGGGACTTTTATACCCATCAAATATACTTTTCTGAAAGGTGGGCATCTCATCTTGATGTCCCCCCCAAATTTCTGCCCCATCTGACCTTGATTGAGGTCCCGAAGGTGTGTCCCAAGTGAAGTGGACAGTCTGGATTTTCTGGACTGTTTCCATCAACATGTCAGTTTGGAATTTCTTAAATATAAAATAATTTTTCCATTAGTGGGCCACATCTGTGGATCCTACCTTATGGTACACATATGAGGGGACACAAAACTATTTTTCTCAATTTTTTAGGCCATTAATCCACACCATTGGAAGCTCAAATCAGGGCCTATTCAAAATCTGTACTAAACAGATTTTCTGGACAATTAGTTTTCTTAAAATTAAATAAAATACTTCTATTATCCCAAAAATATTGAAATTTTACAGAGAGGTGGCCCACCCATGGTAAGACCCACCTACCAGTCAACGGACCCCTGTGAATTTGGTGGCTAGGGATGGACCGGCCCACTAGGTTGGGACGTCCAGTCATGGCTAGGCCATCCACCCCCTTTGTGGGCTCATCTTGATGTATTTGTTATCCCAGTCGTCCATCTATTTGTGGTCCACGTGGGACGTGGCCCACCTCCCTAAGAGTTATCCATTTTTGGGACCTAATTTAATGTGTTTTTGGGCCAATTGCCCAGGCCCCTTCACCTTGAGACGCCTAGGCCCATTGGATTGTTGTTGGACTTCCAGTCTAGCAGCATGGTCTACCTGATTTATGCGTGTGGTTCATTACTCCCATCTGGTGGGACCCACAGGGATATATGTGGGCCACCAGTGAACATAAACTTAAATTATATTTATTATTGCTAGACTCCAGCAAGCCCAGAAATGGGTGGGCTGGAAATTCCAGCAATAGACCCATATTAATTGCCCCTAATGGCATGATTTGGGGTAGCATGGCCCACCAGATTTAAGGATGAATTATGCACATAAGCTTGCCATTTTTCAAGGTACATTTGGGCCATGCTATGAGCATAGATCCAACCCCTAATGCATTTGTGCACACTTGGTGGCCCACCTCAATTGGATTTTTATTTTGGATCTATGCTCATAGTTGTGGTTGGACTTTGTAGGCTTATTTAACTTGGAATCTTCTAGTTAGGTCCCTTGACCTTTGGGCCTGTATCTCACTACTTATTGTGATGGGTTTGTGGGCCATAATGTGCAAGTAGTTGGGCCCTTGGTTGTCCACCAAAATAACCTTGTACTTAGGCCAAGTCGTGAGGCCCAACTCACTTAGATAAAACATAGAAATTGCCCATATGGTTGGATACCGGGCTACCCACTAGGCCCACCACAATATGTGGATTTATGACCTTTATGGTTGGGCCCAAACCTTGCTTGAGGGCCCACCATATTGCCTATGAGTTGGGCTTTGAGTATAGCCCACTAGGCCATGGATTGCCTTAGGCCCTAGGCCTTGCTTCATATTCGAGTAGTAGCGGGCTGCCTTTTGGGACCCAGTTGAGGTTAGATGTCCTCCTTGGTGGCCCTAAAGTAGGCTAATGTGGTTGTTATAGGTGGTTGAAGGCCTACCTTGGACCCTTGATAGGACTGCTTATTCCTTTAGGCTTATATGACCCTTCTTAGTTTGTAGGCTACTCCAAAGTATTCAGCCCCCACTAGAAGATGATCCCTTAGTAATCTTGTCTAAATACCTAGACTTGTCCCCCCCCCCCCCTGGAAAGGAGGAGTATGTTCTAAGTCTTCATCACCCTATGGCGCACCCTCATGACCCATATACATCATGGTGTGATTGGATTGCATTGTGGGTGTAGTCATTGGGTTGATATGATGGAGGGATGGAGTTTCCCCTCTTGTGCACATTGAGTGCTTGAAGCTAGTGCATGATTGGTATGCGTGATTCATGCATTTGGCATCACATCTCATGGATATTATTGCCCTTGCTTCATCAGGGCCTTATCTCCACAGGGGTATTCGTGGATGGCCATATGTGGACACCGAAAATATGTTATTTGAGCATTGGGGTGCATAGGATATCCCTGGGTGAAAGCCCATAAACCTTTAAGGTACCTAGAAGACACCTCATGCCGTGACCGAGTGGAAATCATAAGCGCCCGAGTGCCTTACACTGTTAGGTAGCGTCTACCACTGTCGTGTAGTCGGTTGAGATGGGATGTGGCCTTATCTGCCTGAGTGAGAGTGCATGGCTAGGCTGAGTCTGACTGGCTCATGAATGGGTCCGCTACCGTCGAGCCTTGCTGGTGATTGGCTATCCACAGGCTGGTAGTGTGGTCTCTTACGCTCATTTGACTTGCGGGTTTATAAAGTGGCAGTCATCCTGTAGTGTACTTAACCCTGGTAGATTCCTTATGATGGAACCATACTTGATTTGTGGATTAGATATGAGGTTTGACATCACTTCGCATTGCATTTGCATCGGCTGTATAAGCTTTATATTGCATCGCCTTGGTATGGCGCCCACTACTTATCGCATTGCATAGCCTTGGTATGGCCTCTTGCATTCATGGCAGCCTTGGTAAGGCTAGTGCTATTAGCACTGATCATATTTCCCTTCTATATCTCCTATCATTCTTTTGCGCACCATTGTCACACACTTTCACCACCCTCTAAGCTTTCTATAAGCTTATGCACGATTAATGCGTTCAGGGGATACTAGGTCAGCGTCTTAGCAGCGAAGCTTGGATAGGAGTTGAGCCGAGGACCCCAGTGTTGCAGATATTCTTCATTCTTCTTTTATCATCAGATGTATTTCCTTTTAACATTGTATTAAAGCTCAAATTTATAGTGGATTTTGTGATGTGTGCCTTTGTTATTTCTCAGATATACTTTCTGTGATCTTGGGTATGCTCGTATTGGAATGGATATATGATTATGAAAATCTTCCTTGTAGGATCCCAGGATCGGAACCTATCTCAAGAGCCGAGAGTGGGGTACTATGGAGGTTGTTGTGGCCAGAACCGTCTATCGAGTTCCTTGTGAGTCCGGTTACCGAGTCTGGGGCATGACAATTACACACCATTGCTTCAGACAAGTATAACATGAAACAAGGAAATCAAAACATAACAAAATGCATTCTTATTATATGCATGGATGCGTAAATGCAATCATCGCCCCGGAGATGCTAATCCGTGCAGACATTGGGATCGTCACCTATGAATCATCGACCTGGGAATGCCCATCCAGTCGAGCAGAGGCTGGTTGTTAGTAAAGCACATCACGTGCGTACATCACGTACCATATAACAACTGCCTATCATACATCACGTACGTTAGCGATATACGCTGGTCTGTGCCATGTATGTATGATTAGCCAAACCATTATTAGTCCAGTCACAATCAGTTGGTTTAGTAAAACTCAAGGTCACTACGAGGGCTCATCACCAGCGTAGGCCAACGGCTCAGGCATAGTGTCCCATGACCACCATCCCCGTCCCATGAGTCTATTGCCTTAGTGTGTGTATAAAACCCATCAACACGTGGCCAATTAATTCTCAATGTATAGGAAACTACCATCGTATGTTGAGTGAAAATGATTATCAAAGATACTAAAATACAATGATTAAAATGAGTCGGTAGGCATGCCTTAAACATGAATAAGCAGCAATGATAAAAACGTTGAGCGATTTATCCCAAAATCAAATAGGTGGGTTCATCCCATAGATGGTAAGTCCTATGAATAAATTGCCACTAACATAAGCTCCATGTTGAGGGTCTATTTCTAGCACAATCAGTCTCATTACACCATGAGTACAGACTCTCTTTCTTAAGTAGAAGTTCACCTCACAAACTAAAGAGATTTCGATTCACGTGTATCTTACAAACAGTTATCCAACTAGCATAGAGATCAAGTATTGAACTAGGGTACCATCCTAATAGAGTACAACCTAAGTGCAAGTGTAAATACAGTTCAGGAACTACTAAATGAATCAGAGTCTAGCATATGCATTTGATATTGATGATCAATTCTCAACATATATCTAAGTAAGGTAATCATATAATTAATCAAGCTCTAAGACATCATTCATAATCAGTTAAAAAAACTATCCTTAATATAATTTAGAGATGGAAAGCTTAAGGGGAAATGTCATCACCTTATGTCTGAATCACCTGCACCATTGCTACGAAATGCGTGTTCCCTTGGAATCAACTCCTACCATCAATCGTAAAGTTGTACAATTAGATCTAAGCTTACTCACTATTTAGGGTTAGGGTCTTAACCTAGAGTTTGGATTACCTAGGTTTTTAGAGTTTCATCTTATGGTTTAGTTAAATGCTTAGATTCTAGGATTTGAATACTAGATTAATAATAATAATAATAATAATAATAATAATATTATTATTATTATTATTATTATTATTATTGTACCATGGGCCAATAGTATTCATGATATGAGTATTAATCCATCCATATTAATTATAATGGTTCATAAGTTCATATTTAAATGTACCGACATTATCAAATATTCTTATAATGACTGGTAACCTCTTAAATAGTATAAGTAATAATATTAGAATCTTTACTAACGATAGTATAATAAGGACTAATACTAATAGTTATATTAACAAGAATTATACTAATCTCGTAATGAAAATGATGATATTACCTTATGATAATAATAATAGTTATCATTAATGTATCTAGTTATGATTTAGATACAATGATCTACCATGAATTATGAAATTCTATAATTAGGTCAAACCTAACACATTATCTATGTTTAGGGTAGTTTAGATTACTTAGGTTTAGGATAGATTTTAGGTTTTGAGTGTTAATTGGAGTGCAATTGCAACCATTATCATTAACTATAAGGTTAGCTATACGACATTAACAATCATTGCGATGTAGTAAGTAGTATGATCTACTATCAATGATTGTACCTAAGGATGATAAGTAAATTACTAATGTTTAATAATGGTAACTTTATTTGTAATAATATTATTAGCATGGATAATCTACTAATGGTTAATCATGCTTAATAATTGCAATTATCATCTTAATACTAACAATAACAATAACTCAAAACATTCTATTTTGAGGGAGAAGAGTTGACTCACCTTGTTAGCTCGGTTCGAGCCGAGTTGACTCGGTCCAACACAACCACTCTTCTTCCTTCTTTCTCTTTCCTTTCTCCCTTTCTTCCTTGGGATGAACAGGACCAAACCAGGTGTAACTCGGTTTGGACTCGGCAGCATGTGCAGCGCAACAAACGCTCGCACTTACCCTCTCCTTCTTCTTCTCTTTATTCTCTTTTCATCCTTCTTCTTTTTCTTTCTTCTTCTCCTACAATGCTTCGACGTCCAACAAGGTCAAGACTTGACCTAACTGGTGGCTCAGGCAGGTCAGCATGGTGCAACACCTAGCAGGGTACTTGGTATAGCCCGGACCCAACTCAGGCCAAACTCTGAGTTGGTCTCTTCCTCTCATTGTCTTTCCTCCTCTTCTTTCTTTTCTTCTTTCTTTTGCTGCTGCTGGGAGTATCCAGCCAAGGCCATCAAACCCGACCTGACTTAGCCTCGGTCGAGCTGAGTTGACTCAGTGAAGTATGGAGCCAGCAACGAGATAAGAGCCATTCTCCTACTCTTTTCTTTCCTCTTCTTCTTCCTCATCCTATCACTCTCTCCTTCCACTGTTTGATCTCCCATATTTTTCTTTCTCCACATTCTCTCTCTAGCAGCTGTTACAACAACTCCTCTAGACCCGAGCAACTTGACCCAGTTGACACCTAGTGGTGGTGAAGAAGAGTGTCGTTAATGGCAAACTCTCTCCCATTGCTTCTCCCTTCATTCTGACAGCGTGGGACAGTTCGTAGGGACCCTAAGGAGCTTATGGATAAGCTCTCTTGAAGAAGGTTTGGGTGGTGGGTTCGGAAGGAGGAAGAAAATGATGTTTTTCTCCTTCTAGCCGTAAGGAAGTGGAGATGAACCTAAAGAAAATCATCCTCTCTCTTTTGTAGGGTTCCTTTAACGATCCTAGACCATAGGATCTGGAGCAAATGGCTCGGATTGCAATAGCCTTCACATACATCTGTCAGAGCTGAAAACCAGCCGCTGGTTTCTCCTATGGTATTGAGAAAACTGTATACCATGCAGCTATGAATGGACGGCTAAGATTTCTCTGGTTTGAACGGTGGAGTGCAAAGAGAGGAGCTTACACTGATTGCCAGCTTGGCAGCAAAAACAGATTCCATTTTCGAAATGCTGTGTTTGTAGGGCCTGTTTGCACCGAAGATTGTGTCCATGTACATGCATCTTAACGTGCGTGATGAGCGAGGTTTCAGTCGAGCTCAAGCCCTGAACACGATGGACGATTTGGATCTTCCGTCTGGGTAGTGTGGGTGGGCCTCGGATAAAAAAACAGACGTTTGTCCGTCGGCTGGTGCAACCCGAAGAGAGAGAGAGAGAAACTTGCTCTTTTTAGAAAGTCCTCAGGTCAGCGGCGCTTGACCGAGCTGCCCTGACCAGTGCACGGTGAGTGCACATCTCTGTTGTACACTCAAGCTATGAGGTGGGGCCCACCATGATGTTTGTGATAAATCCACTCTGTTCAAGGTGCTTTATGGGTCTAAATGGGTCCCCTGACTAAAGATCAGGCATATCTAAGTCCTAAGTGGGGACCACAACTTGATTTGGGTTGTATTTGTGGATTCTCATCAACCGAATGGTCGGATCTTCCCGAGATTGAACGTCAATGGTTAAAAGAGTCCAAGGGACCATTTAAGCTAGAATTTAGTGGTTGGACTATGAATCATATGGCCTAATACACGCTTATAGTATGAGCTATTTGTTTTCAATGCTTTTAATATCATTAATATTATTATCATTATTACTATTATTATTATTATTATTATTATTATTATTATTATTATTATTATGATTCTAAGTTGTTTATCGTAGTTTGCATCTCGATCCATGCCATTTATTTACTTAATCAGTAGCTTGTAGGACTTAAATTAGATTATTTTAAATTTGTAAGTGAGCCATACTTTCTAAATACATAGGTCATTTTACAATCTACGAAGATCTGACGGTCAGATCATTGCAAAATATGATTAGTGATGATTTCTACGGTTTTCAGCTTAGTTTAGGTGAAAATTATTGGAAAGTTTGGTAATCAAGTGGCCTAATCGTGATGATTAAGTGATGTACATCTGTGGGAGTTTTTAAAGTTAGATGAATGATGGATCTATTGATCCGGGCCTTAGGACATAGGATGGATGGTTACTCTGTGACGAAGATAACTCCTAACGTGTGGATTTGTTCATATAGCTCATCATGCGATCCTATGATTAAGTCATTAATAAATAATTTATATCTTTTTGTGTTTAATAAAGGTTTACAATATCTCGGGGTCTAATGGCTAGTATTGCGGTCACTAGTTGGATTTAGATTGAAATGCACATGATCGTTTGCTTAAGCTAGACTTACATTTATTCTAAATTTGATTATACGGTAACACCTAATACTAGAAAGTACGGGGTGTTACAATGCAAGTAATGTGTTAGAAGTATCACAACGAGTGATTCAAATATTTATCATGGACGTAATGTGTTACGGGTACCGACCCTCTTAGTCGGCACACAATCCCCTGGGTTAGTTTGAGTGGTGCACAATCGATGTAAGTAAATCGTCATACGTGTTACATCACTTCTCAGGATTGAATGTCGCAAATAGTCACTACATAAACACATCGTGTCATGTAAATCCCCCAATCACGTTGTTGTGTTGCCTTGATATGTTCTCATAAATCCACATTAACGTTGCACATGCCGGCGAATCTCCGTAGTTATGGGATGAGGGGTGAGTCAGGTTTTTTATAAATTATATTTCACATTATGATGATCACTACATATGATAAGCTGCACACACTTTGTTAGGCATGTTATAAGACCTGTATCCTAGTCCGTACTATTCCGTTGACTCCCGCAATCCTTCCCATCAAATTTCGGCAATGTGCGATGTATAATCGACGTTTGCGCGTGATCCTAAGTCGTATCCTATAGATTTGAGTCGGCTCAATCCTAAGTCGTATACTATTGCGACCTCACTGTCGCCGTGGTTCCAACGCCGCGTCTTGCATACCGATCCGATACCCTGGCCAAGAGATGTGGGCTCGTGTTCAGTTCAAGAAAAAACACCGTGAGTTTGCAATCCCAAGATAATCTCTACAATATGTCCCATCAATCAATCAATCAATGCTTTCTTTCTCCCCAAGTCAAGCAACCACCAAGTCAACTCTTTCTCACCCTCTCTTACACACCCATACATGTCAAGTACACTATCACCTCACCCATCACTCACTTCACATCCATCACCCATCCTCTCTCCTTACAACTCCCTCTCTCTTATTTCTCAAATCTCAAGCCAAATGTGGTGGACGTCCAAGCATTCCTAAGTGAGAGAAAAGAGTGTGTTGTGTGTGACCCATTCCCATCCCAAGATCCAGCATCCCAGCCCTTCATTTCTCATCATCTTCCATCAAAGAGAGGAACAAGGAGCTTGACGTTCCATCGGACTGAGAAGATCAAATGGTGGGTGTTTCTATAGGCCTAGATTGCATGGTTTTGATGATGGGCCAAGTGGGGCCTATCGATTGATGGTATGAATCTCACTTTGGACCCTAGGTGTGGCTGATGGCCCACCTTGATCCTCATGATCATTCCATGATGGGGCCATTTTCCATGGACCCCATCATGATGTTTATTTTTCTTGCATGGATAGGGTCATCTAGACCTTGCATTTCGATGGAGAAAGGATCTCCACTGTTGATTTTGATCGGTGGGCCCACATGTAATGGGACCCACTTGATGTATGTCGTAATGTATGGAAGGGAGGGCCCATAGTGTCGGGGTCCCTCCATCACACGTCTCTCTCTCTCTCTCTCCCTTTTTCTTTTTATGTGATGATGTAGTTGTGTGGCCCACTCGGATGGACCCACCTTGGTGTATGTTTCATTCGCACCATCCATGCATTTAGTGGCCCACATGAGCAAGGCCCACCTTAAATGCATGTGTTATGGCCAACCGTCCAGCATCCAGAGACGCTAGACGTGAAATGAAAACAAAACTATTAGCTTGATTCAATAAGCTTTTGGGTGGACCACTCCTACAAGCCCCACCTTGATGCATTGATCCAATCCACGCCGTCCATCCTATTTACCAACTCATTTTAGGCGTTGAGCCAAAAAATTAAGCTGATCTGATTTTCTGGCGGGCCATAGCGTGGAAAATAATATTTCCTACCATTGAAATCCACCCTGATATTTTTGTACCCCAAAACATGTCAAATAATGGGCTTGTTTAGCTTGTCTTGAGCCATAGAGACCAATTGTGGGGTTGAATTCCCTTGATGCGGGCCCCACCTGCGAAAAACCGTGAGAAAACAGTTTTTAAAAAAATAAATAAAAATATACAAAGCAGCTGACACTGCGCGTGGCGAGAACGGGGCTAGGGATGTGTGTCCCTGCCATGGGCCCCACCATGATGTGTGTTGACATCAACACCGTGCATTTGGTAGGCCCCCTTTGGACCGTGGGCCACCCCAAAAATCAGCCGTCTGTGGAGCTCAGTTGGCCCACGCACAGGGAACAGTGTTGATTGCACGTCTGCCATTGAAACCCTTTTCGGTATCACAGAAGTTTTGGATCATTTTAAAATTTGTTTTTCCTCTTTATCTGGGCATGCGTGACCTTATTAACAGATTGGATGGCATATAAACGTTATGGTGGGCCCCATGTGGGACCCACTGATATATGTACTGTATCCCACACCATCCCCATATGTGGGTGGGACGGCTGGTGTACCTCACTCCAGCTATAGCAGCTGGAGTGGCATCACTAAGCTCTGTGGGTCCCCCCTGTATCATCCACGCCGTCCATCTATAGGACCCACCATGATGCATGTGTTGTATCCAAACTATCCAACCATTTGGTAAGCTTGTCTTACAGGCTTGAGACTAAAAATAAGGCAGATCTAAAGTTCAAGTGGACCCCACAATTTAAAGTAGTGGGCAGTGACCTCCACCATTCAAATTTCTAAGGGCCAGAGTAGTTTCCTATTAAGCTAATATTTGTTTCCACTTCATCTATCACTATGTTAATTTATGAATAGGTTGAATCTCAAAATACATCACGGTGGGCCACACCATCCAGCCATTGATCAGGTGGACCACATTACAGGAAATAGTGGGTTTGAATGTCCACCATTAAAACCCTTGGGCTACAGGGTTTGGACCTATATGATATTTGTTTTCCCCTCTTGATCCAGGTCTTTATGACCTTATGATTAGATTGGGTGGAAAATAAACCTTATGGTGGGCCCCTGTGAATTGTTTAAACAGTGAAAATTATTATCTCCACTGTTACTTGGGGTATGGTTCAAATGATCCTTCTATATGACTCAATTTTTTTAGAATTTACGAGGCCCATGTGATTAGGCCCATCTTGATGTATTTGTGGCCATCCATTAAGGCCCACCTTGGTATATATATGAGGCCCATGTGATTAGGCCCATCTTGATGTAGTTGTGGCCCATCCGTTGAGGCCCACCTTGATATATATGAGACCCATATTATGAGGCCCATTCGATGTAATGGAGGCCCATGGGTTGAGGCCCCAAGGGGATATACACAAGTCCATTGGAATGTGTGATTCTACCATGGTTTATGTAACGATGTTTATGGCGAGCTATGCCTTAGGAGCAATGATGGTTTAACGCCCACATTGTAAGTACAATGTTGTTTAAATGTGCGCATTGTAACTCTCCCAACGGACCATTGATAGGCCCATACTTGTTGATAGTTCATCACCTTATAACATGCTTAGTATAATTCCATAACTCATGCCATATGCATCATATGTATACTTGATATGAGTAATGACTGATCATAGCATATGCCATTGCCCAGATTATTTATGGGACTCACTGACAGGAGTTACCCACATGAGCGCGTGGTACCCGCGAGATTGCTGCATGAATGACGGTGTGACTCATGCATTTCGCATATGTGTGACATGACCATTATACGCCCTAGCGACATCAGGGTCGTGGCTCCACAGGCACATCATGGATGGCCGTATCGGATACCGAAAATACTTAGTTCTAACACTATGGGCACTTCGGATGTCCTTGGGTGAAAGTCCCAGAACCTTTTTGATACCAGGAGATGCTCCAAAGTCTAGACCGAGTGGATACACGAGCGCCCGAGTGCCGAATACCAGTAGCCCGCGTCTCCTACTGTGTCATGGTCGGTTGGAAGGGGGTGTAGCCTTATCCGCCCTAGTGAGGGGGCTATAAGCTAGGTTGAGTTTGACCAGCTCATAAATGAGTCCGCTATCGACAAGCTGAGTAGGTATTGGCAGACTATTGGTCAGGTGGATAGTGTTGTCTCTTCCACTTACTGGCCTGTGCGGCTAGGGAGGCGGTAGTCAGTGTGAATTGTATTAGACTCCGGTGATATCCAAGAGAGGAACTGTACTGATATATGTACTTGATGAGGACTGACATGCTTGCTTTGCATCTTGCATATGACATTTGGCTACATAGCCTCGTATCGCATCACCTTGGTACGACCGATAGCATTCATGCCTTGTATAGCCTTGGTACGGTTGATAGCATTCATGAACTTACCATATATTTCTGCATTACTCTAATAGTGCATATTTGACACTTGTCCTGTGCACACACTTACACCACCCTCTAAGCTTTTGTAAGCTTATGCATGACCATTGCGTGCAGGTGTCGTTGGATCGCATCAGCACTGAGGCAGGAGTGTACATCAGATTATTTTGAAGCTTTTTTATCACCTTATATTTCCTTTTCCGCATTGTACTTAAAAGTTTTTGATATAGTGGATATGTGGTGATGTTATTTTATGACTTGGTTATGCTTGTGGTTATGCTCCATTATAAAAAAATTCATACCGAAAATCCTCCTTGTAGGATCTCAGGATTGAAATCTGGCAAATGCGTGCCGGAAGCCATGAATGGGGCACTACAGAGGTTGTCGGTGCCGGATTCGGCGATCAAAAATTTTGTGAGCCCATTTTTTGAGTTTGGGGCCTAACAGAAGTTGGTATCAGAGTATAACTTGGGAATACCTGAGGATCATATCACATATCTACTATGAACTTAGATTGAATAGGTTCCGAGTGTGAATAACTTAGCAATTTTTCGACATAGACCCTTAACGTTTATGCCCTCGAGAATTCTCAAGGTTGATAGACCCTTGTTCCTTCCTATAGGAATGTCACCTAGAAGAGCGACCCGAGCGAATCCCACTCTACCACCTGTGTCTCCCGATCTACCACCTGCGATTCCCACTCCACCACCGGATATTCCTGCTCTCCATCTTGAGGATGCCACTCCTTTACTCGAGATAGGTGAGGATCCGACCGTACCTATGAGTGCTGCCCAGCTGCAACAGATGCTACAAGTGATGACCACTATTCTTTAGGGGCAGAGCAGGCGTCCCACTATTACGCTAGCCGAGGTAGAGCAAGAGCGTGCGAGCGCCCTTTTCAAAGACTTCTGACAACACGATCCCCCTCATTTCTGGGGCGAGCCTGACCCTAATGCAACAGAGATATGGTGCTCTGAGGTAGAGAAGATATTCGACACCATGAGATATACGACCCAGCAGTGAGTCTCGTTAGCCGTATTCCTTCTCCAGGGTGAGGTTCAACATTGGTGGGTATTTGCCGCTCGATCGGTAACGACCGATTTCGTGTGGACATGGGAGGACTTTATAGACCGGTTTGACCGGAAGTTCTTTCCCGAGCATGTGTGACAGCAACGCGCATTAGAATTTGAGACTTTTATCCAGGGAGGCATGACCGTGTCCCAGTATCAGGCACGTTTTGTCGTGCTATCGAGATTCATGATGTACCTTGTTGATGATGAGGGGTGAAAGGCCCGCTGTTTTGAGAATGGTTTGTGTCCTACCCTCAGGAGCCGTGTGATTGGACACATGCTTCCGACATTTGAGCAGATTGTGGAGAGGGTCTAAATCTACAAGTTAGATTGGGCCAGTTTGCAGAGGGCTCGTGACCAGAGAGGAGATCAGAAGAGGAAGGCGCCCTCTGGTGGTTCCCGGTAGCAGAAACATCGTTCATAGCAGCGAGACATGACCCGCCTAGCATTTTGAGCACCAGTGACACCCTCAGCACCACCTCTGAGACCGTTTTTAGGTACCTACTTTGGGTGTGGTAGGACAGGATATTGTAGGCACGAGTGTCCCCATCCGTAGTAGCAGCAGCCGAGGGCACCGTATCAGCCTTCGCGACAGCCCCTATAGTAGAAGTAGCGACTGCAGCACCAGCCTCCGGGACCTCCCCCACAGCAGTAGAGACAGCAGATTAGGCCTCCACAGTGACACCAGCAGTAGAAGAGACCTCAGATGGGAGCTGCACCTTCCCATCAGGCGCAGGGCAGATTTTATGCCACCGAGTAAGACCCTCAGTCATCAGGAGGAGTCGTTGAGGGTACTCTCCCTGTTTCTGCATGCATTGCACGTGTATTATTTGATTCTGGTGCATCGCATTCTTTTGCGGCTGACGATTTTTGCCGATCAACAGGTTTACCGATGGAGTCTATCTATGAGGATTTATCGGTATCGACGCCCTTAAAGAAGACTACAGTGTTAGGCTAATTTTGCTTGTCTTGCCCCATTCTGATTGGAGATATCTTTTTGGCTGCCGATCTTTTTGTATTACCAATGTACGAGTTTGATGTCATCCTGGGCATGAATTGGTTCACCGAGTACAGCGCCATATTGGACTGCTCCACGAGGACAGTTACGTTTTGTATACCCGACGTGCAAGAGTTTCAGTTTGTTGCCGAGCCCAGAGGAGAGCAACTTTCCTACCTGTTGTCGTGTGCCGTTGAGGAGTCGGTTGCTTTGAATATCGACCAGCTGCTGGTCATTTGTAGTTTTCCCGATGTGTTCCAGGAGATTCCGGGGTAACCATCTCATCGGCACACAGAGTTCCAGATTGATCTCGTGCCCGGTACCGTGCCTATTTTGAGGGCCCCGTATTGTATGGCACCGTTGGAGTTATGGGAACTGCAGAAGTAGTTGAATGAGTTGTGCGAGTTAGACTTTATCCATCCGAGCAGTTCGCCGTAGGGAGTGCCGGTACTCTTTGTGAAGAAGAAGGATGGCTTGTTGAGGCTTTGTGTAGATTACTGCGAGCTGAACAAGGTCACGATCAAGAACAAGTACCCGCTCCTGAGGATCGATGATTTGTTTGATTAGCTGCAGGATGCACACTTCTTTCTGAAGATAGACTTACGGTCCAATTATCATCAGGTTCAGGTCCGAGATGAGGATATCCCGAAGACAGCTTTCAGGATGCGCTATGGTCATTTTGAGTTCCAGGTCATGTCCTTTGGACTGACCAATATGCCCACAGTATTTATGTAGTTGATAAAAGAGGTCTTTTGTCCGTTTCTCAAATAGTTTGTTGTGGTGTTCATCGATGACATTTTGATATATTCGAGGACTCGTGAGGAGCATGAGCGGCATCTAGAGATTACATTGCAGACCCTCCATGCACACCAGTTTTATGCGAAGCTGGAGAAGTGCGAGTTTTGGCAGGAGGAGGTGAAGTTCCTCGGTTATGTGGTGATGAGGCAAGGTGTCGCTGTGGACCCCTCGAAGATTGATGTCGTGTGTCAGTAGGACCAGCCCATGAACGCATCCGAGATCTGCAGTTTCCTTAATTTGGCGGTGAGGGATTCTCTCGTATTGCAGCCCCGTTGACCAAGTTGACCCGGAAGGGGGTCGAGTTCGTTTGGAGCGACACTTATGAGCAGACATTTATGGAGCTGAAGGACTGCCTCACGTCCGCTCCTATCCTCACTCTTCTCTCTAGGAGTGATTTATTTATTGTATTTACCAATGCCTCACGAGTTGGCTTGGGTGCTGTCTTGATGCAGCACGGGAAGTCGGTGGCTTATGCGTGTCGCCATCTCAAGGTCTATGAACTGAACTACCCCACGCATGATTTGGAGCTGGCAGTAGTTGTCTTCGCCCTAAAGGTGTGGAGGCACTATCTTTATAGGGTGAGGTTCGAGCTCTTCTCCGACCACAAGAGCTTAAAGTATCTGTTCTCTTAGTCCGAGTTGAACATGAGGCAGAGGCGTTGGATGGAGCTCTTCAAGGACTATGATTTTGATCTTCAGTACCACTAGGGCAATGCGAACGTGGTGGTGGATGCCATCAGCTGTCAGCCACGAGGCTTGGTGGTACACATGATGATTTAGGAGTGGAGGATGCTTGAGGATGTGTCAGCTTTTGACTTCAAGATCGGCTGCAGTCTTCCATTGTGCAGTTATCGAGCCTGTCAATTCAAACCTCTCTTGTCGCAAGGGTGATTGAGGCTCTGCAAGCAGATGAGTTAGTGCAGAGTTATCGGGCTGAAGAAGTATCTGAGAGTCAGTCAGATTGGTAGATTAGTTTTGATGGTGGACTTCACTTCAGAGGCCGATTATATGTCCCGAATATTCCTAAGTTGCGCCGAGATCTTATGACCGAGGTAGATCGATTGCGATTCTCTATCCACCCTAGCTCGACGAAGATGTATCATGATATGAGGCGTTAGTATTATTGGTTGGAGATGAAGCACCAGATAGTTAGTTTTGTGGCAAAGTATGACACGTGCCCGTGTGTCAATGGTCACCCGGTCTATTGCAGCCGTTGAGAGTCTCGATGTGGAAGTGGGAGCACATATCTACCGATTTTGTCATGGGTTTGTTGAGGACTCAGCGCGGTCATGATGCCATCTGAGTTGTCGTGGATCGTCTGATGAAGTTGGCACATTTTCTTGCGATTCGTGAGACTTGGCATCCGGACTATCTCACCAAGCTGTTTGTTGATGAGATCGTGAGACTGCACAGTGTTCCTCTTTTGATCGTTTCTGACCAAGACCCAAGGTTCAAGTCTCAGTTTTGGGGGAGCTTGCAGAGACCGATGAGCACTGATTTACATCTCAGCACTGTATACCATCCGCCGATCGATAGTCAGACTGAGAGGGTCAACCAGATCCTTGAGTATATGCTTCAGGCTTGGGCGATCGACTTCTCGGGTAGTTGGGATGAGCACCTATGATTGGCTGAGTTCACATACAACAACTTATCAGGTGACCATTGGCATGGCTCCTTTTGAGGCATTATATGACAGATCATACAGATCTCCGAGGTGTTGGACCGAGGTTGGAGAGTGGCAACTCCTAGGTCTCGAGCTTGTGCAGCAGACGTTAGAGGTTATCGATATCATTAGGCAGAGGATGCGCACAGCTTAGAGTCGGCAGAAGAGTTTTGCTGACTGTCGGCGTCGTCCCTTAGAGTTTGCCGTTGGGGACCATCTATATCTCAAGGTCTCACCCATGAAGGGTGTGGTTCATTTTAGAGTGAAGGGCAAGCTTACCCCGAGATTTATAAGACCTTTCGAGTTCACCGGGTGCATTGGCGCCGTGGCCTATCAGCTTGCATTGCCATCTCAGTTGTCTGGCGTCCACAATGCTTTCCACGTTTCTATGTTGAGGAAGTGTGGGTCAGACATCGTTCCCGTTATTGATTGGCAGTCGTTGGAGGTTCGTGAGGATGCTTCTTATATTAAGCAGCCAGTTCGTATCCTCGATCGGAAGGAGCAGGTCCTTTGGACCAAGGTCATTTCCTTGGTAAAGGTGCAGTGGGGCCATCATAGTGAAAGACCCGTATCCTATACTGTACCATTTCATAGGCTTCCGCGGTCCTTCTTGTTGAATTTCGATGACCCACGATCTGTTACTAGTATTTGCCCACGATCTTGAGTCGTATCCAGTATTTAAGAGTCAGCTCGACCCGAGACTTACACCCTAGCAACCTGGCCGTCACTGCAATTTCAACGCCACGTCTCGCGCGCCGAGGTGATACCCGAGACAGGAGACGTGAGCCTGCATCCAGTTCGAGAAAAATACCGCACGTTGCAATTCTGAGAGAATCTCTACGAAATGTCACATTAATCAATCAATCAATCAATGTACTCAAATGATTATATTAGTGGATATGTGATGATGATGTTACCTTTATGATTTGGGTAAACTTGTAGTTATACTTATTACGAGTTAAATGTACATTAGAAAATCCTCCTTGTAGGATCCCAAGATCGGAATCTGGCGTATGGACGCTGGGAGCCGGGAATGGAGTACTACGGAGGCTGTTGGCACTGGATTTGGCGATCGGGAATTTTGTGAGCCCGATTTTCGGGTTTAGGGTGTGACAGAAGTTGGTATTATAACATAACTTGGGAATACCTGAAGATAACATCAGATATCTGATAATAGCTACCTTACACCGTATGATTCTTAAGAACTTAGAATGATTAGACCCCCAAGTTCAAATAACTTAGAGATTTTTTGATATAGCTCCCTTCTGTTGAGATTGTGAGGCTGCATAATATTCCAGTTTCGATCATTTTTGACCTAGGATCCGAGGTTCAGTAGGGTCATCATAGTGTTAACGAGGCATTTTGTGAGCAGGAGGCTGAGTTTTGTGGGCATTATCCCATCTCTTAGGTGTTTAATTATGATGGTATAAAGTGTTCTGATAGGATTTCCCTCCCTTGGTGAGCTCTGTATTGGTTGTATTATAATTTAAATTTCGAGGATGAAACTTTTAGTAGAAGGGGAGAGCTGTAAGATCTGTATCCTATACTGTACCGTTTCATAGGCTTTTGCGGTCCTTCCGGTCAAATTTCGGCGTCCCACGATCTGTTACCGGCATTTGCACGTGATCTTGAGTCGTATCCCGTATTTAAGAGTTGGTTCGACCCGAGACTTGCACCCTAGCGACCGTGCCATCGCTGCGGTTCCAACGCCGCGTCTCGTGCGCCGAGGTGATACCCGCGCCAGGAGACGTAGGCCCGCGTCCATTTCGAGAAAAATACTGTACGTTACAATTCTGAGAGAATCTCTACGAAATGTCACATCAATCCATCAATCAATCAAAGTACTCAAATGATTATATTAGTGGATATGTGATGATGATGTTGCCTTTATGATTTGGATAAACTTGTGGTTATGCTTATTACAAGTTAAATGTACATTGGAAAATCCTCCTTATAGGATCCGAGGATCGGAATCTGGTGTATGGACGCTAGGAGCCGAGAATGGGGTACTACGGAGGCTGTCGGCAACGGATTAGGCGATCGGAAATTTTGTGAGCCCGGTTTCTGGGTTTGGGGCATGACATATAGTGTGGATAAGGCGTCTTGGGAGCGCAAGGCGGAGGTTCGAGAGCGCTATCCCCATCTTTTCGATGTTTGATTGTATGATGTATTGTGTTATGATTATATATGATGTTATATTTTCTATTCCCTTATGAGTTGTGGTTAGTTGCAGTGGTAGTATAAATTTTGAGGATGAAATTTTTATTTGGTGGGGAGAGCTATAAGACTCGTATCCTAGTCCCTACTGTTCCGTCGACTGCCGCGATCTTTCCCATCGAATTCTGGCAACGTGCAACGTATAATCGACATTTGTGCGTGATCCTAGGGTGTGTCCTGTAGATTTGAGTCGGATCAATCCGAGACTTGTACTATTCGATCGCATTATCGCCGCGGTTCTAATGTCGCGTCTTGCATATCGATCCTATACCCTGACCGAGAGATGTGGGCTCGCGTTGAGTTCGAGAAAAAACACCGCGCATTTGCAATCCTAAGAGAATCTCTACAACATGCCCCATCAATCAATCACTCAAATCAATCAATCAATCAATGATTTTTTTCTCCCCAGGTCAAGCAACCACCAAGTCAACTCTTTCTCACCCTTTCTCTTACACACCCATACATGTCAAGAACACTCCCCAGGTCAAGCAACCACCAAGTCAACTCTTTCTCACCCTTTCTCTTACACACCCATACATGTCAAGTACACTATCACCTCACCCATCACTCACTTCCCATCCATCACTCACCTCACATCCATCACCTATCACTCTCTCTCCTTACAACCCTCTCTCTCTCTCTCTCTCATTTCTCAAATCTCAAGCCAAATGTGGTGGACGTCCAAGCATTCCTAAGTGAGAGAAAAGAGTGTGTTGTGTGTGGCCCATTCTCATCCCAAGATCCACCATCCTAACCCTTCATTTCTTATCATCTTCTATCAAAGAGAGGAACAAGGCGCTCGGCGTACCATTAGATCGAGAAGATCGAACGGTGGGTGTTTCTATAGGCTTAGATTGCATGGTTTTGATGATGGGCCAAGTGAGGCCAACCGATTGATGGTATGGATCTCACTTTGGACCCTAGGTGTGGCCGATGGCCCACCTTGAACCTCATGATCATTCTATGATGGGGCCATTTTCTATGGACCCCATCATGATGTTTATTTTCCTTACATGGATAGGGTCATCTAGACCTTGCATTTCGGTGGAGAAAGGATCTTCACTGTCATGCCCCAAACCCGAAAATCGGATTCACTGGAATCCCGATTGCCGAATCCGGTGCCGACAGCCTCCGTAGTACCCCATTCTCGATTCCTAGCGTCTATACGCCAGATTTCGATCCTGGGATCCTACAAGGAGGATTTTTCAATGTACATTTAACTCATAATAAGCATAACCACAAGATTACCTAATTCACAAAGGTAACATCATCATCACATATCCACTAATATAATCATTTGAGTACAATGCTGAAAGGGAAATACGTATATAAAAAATCAAGCTCCAGTAGACTGTTGCACGTTCCAAGCTCAACATTGCTGCAACCTAACATCACTTGCACGCATCTATCATGCATAAGCTTATAGAAAGCTTAAAGGGTAGTGTAAGTGTGTGTACAAGGTAAGTGTCAAGTATTCAATGCAATGTCATAATCATACAATGTCATAATCATACAATGTCGAAATAAGCGCAAGTTCATGAATCATATGTTATCAGAGTAAGCGAAAACACTGGCAAGTCCATGAGTCGAGCAGTATTAGAATACGCAATACAAGCCAACTATATAATGAGGAACAATATCAGAATCAAATATCAGAGGCTGTATCTAAAGCATATAAATGCAGAGACACAGGTAACTCAAAATGCCATATGCCGTAGATGTAATGCAATATGCGGTGCGAATGGAATGACCATACTAAAGTGTGAAGTGGGAATGATAGTACGTAGTATCACAAGATAAGGGGTCTATCACAAAGGACTTCTATCCAAACCAGTCCCATAACTAAATTTGGATAGTCAGACTCAATGTGGTAAACTCCTGATCTCAGGTTAGTCGCACGCCCAACCGAAATCCTGACTATACGAAGGTACACAATAATTAGTTGCGCACCACCAACCCGAGTGGATAGTGAATGAAATGAATGCATGAGTATGCAACTCCTACTCAATAAGTCCACATATCAGTACGGTTCCTCTCTGGGAAATCACCGGGGTCTATTACACTCCAAATGGTACTATCGCTCTCCCAGCAACACAGTCCAAGTAAGCGTAAGAAACCTCACTATCCGCCTGGCCAATAGTCTGCCAATACCTATTTGGCATGTCGATAGCGGACCCGTTCCTCGAGCTGGTCAGACTCAGCCTAGCAAAGCCCCCTACGCTCGGGCGGGTAAGGCCACACCCCCTCCCAACCGACCACGACACAGTGGCAGACGCGGACTCCTGGTATTCGGCACTCGGGCACTCATGTATTCACTCGGTCTCGATGTTGGGGCGTCCTCTGGTACCAAGAGAGTTTTAGGGATTTTCACCTAGGGCCATCTATGGCAGCCCGATGCTCGAACAGATCATTCCGGTGTCCATCTGGCCATCCACGATATGCCTGTGGAGGCTACGACCCTGATGTCGCTAGGGCGTACAGTAATCATAATGCAAGATGTATGAGTCATACAATCTAGTCATGCATCAATCCTGCGCATACCGTGCGCTCATGTGAGATAACCTCAGCCTATCAGGGAGTCTCATAACAACACGCTTAATGACATATGAAATGATCAACCATATCTCATAATAAACATGCAGATGATGCGTATGGGCATGTATCATAATGCTATGCTGTCACATACTCATAGTCAATATCAATAACCGGCATCGACCTCGACAACGTGGACATTTAACTAACATTGCCCCCGAGGAATGACCCTCATAGATCCTAACATATAGTGGACCCATGACCTCACACAAGGGCCAAATATATAACACCATGGGCCTCACTCAAGAGCATTTCACATCACGATGGGCCTCTCACATGGGCCTAATATACATCACACTAGGCCTTAAACACGGTTTGAATACACATCACAATGGGCCTCAAATACGGGCCACATATACATCACATTAGGCCTCAAACACAGGTCAAATACACATCACAATGGGCCTCAACTACGGGCCGCATACACATTATATGGGTCTCGACAATCGGCCTCGGCAATCAAAATCTGCCTCAGCAATCGACCTCGACCATCGGAATCGGCCTATATGATCAGCTTCGATAAATCGAAGTCGGCCTCGATACTTGGCCTCGACAATCGGAATCGATCGATAATCAGAATCGATAAATCGGTCACGTCAATCGGAATAAAAAATCGGCCATGACAATCCGGATCGATCGATAATCAGAATCGGCAAATCGGTCACGTCAACCGGAGTCAGAAATCGGTCACGACAATCGGGATAATCGATAATCAGAATCGCCAAATCGGTCACGTCAACCGGAGTCAGAAATTTATCACGACAATCGAGATCGATCGATAATCAGAATCGACAAATCGGTCACATTAATCGGAATCAGCAGTCGGCCGTGACAATCGGAATCGATCGATAATCAGATCGGCAAATCTGTCACGTCAATCGAAATCGATAGTCGGCTGTCACAATCGAAATTGGTAAGAATAGACCCAACAAGACCTAAGGGAAGGTCACAATGAGGACATCTAACCATCATTGCCCATCAATGTGGACATCTAGCTAACCTTGCTCCCAAAGAGTAGCCCACACAGGGCTAAACATATAGTGGGCCCATTGATCAGGGTCAAATATTGCATATCAGACCCCGATTATTGCCCGATTAAATGTACATGATAAAGCCTAACATCGGATTTTAATTATATTTTTGTTACAGGAGGAAATTAGGAGCATGTATAGCAAAATGATGGTAAAAGCATGGATTTGACGCTCTGAAATTACCAGAGCACAGGATGGACTCCAGAAAACCAATAATGAAGATTTTACACGCCTGGAATTTGAGGAAAGCAAGCCAAAGGGGCCCGAAAAGGGTCCAGAATGCAAGATCACATGTTTCTCGCCATTCGATCAACTCGAAACTTCATACATATGATGGGGGCCGTAAATTAACCGTACGTTTCAAATTTCAGCCGTCGGATCACAATGGAAGTGTCCGAACTGACAAATCAGCCCATAAACCGTTGATTTCAGGCCCACCTGATATCTGGAACCTCTCCAAAATTCACGTGGACGGGTTAAATAACATGGGAAAAGGGATGGACGGCGCAGATTTCTCGTAAACATCACGGTGGACCTTGTGTATGAAGTGTGTACACTGAGTACACGTGCGCCTCCCGTGCACCGTACCCGTATCTCGGTCAGCGAGACGCTGACCCGCGCTCGTCTCCCTCGTTTTCAAAAGACGCAACAACGTCTGCAAGCACGATCGCCGGTCGTCGGTTGTGGGGCCCACCTTTTGTCCAAATGGACAATCCAAGCCGTCCATCCGCTTCCTGGGGCAGCCACCACCATTGCCTAGGTGGTAAAAATTGAAATGAAAGCAGAGATCAGATCCCAGCTGTTCAAACGCAGATTGGATGGCAAGACAGAAAGCCGCGTGGGCTGCACCGAATCCACTCCAAAACCAGTAAATTCTTACTGATTTTTCGAGCTGAATCTAATGTACGGAGTAGATTTCTCAAAGCACCTGTGAAGTGGGACCCACCATCATCACAGCGTCGGTTCGCGTCCGCGTAAGCACGGACGCTGCCGATTTTTTCGAAATTTAGTGGGCCCCGTACGTCATCTGTCCGACTGATCCGAGCCGTCCATCGTGTAGATGGGTTTGAGAACTACAAAACCATGCTGATATTCCACTCCCATGCATACACACGTATGCGGTACAGAGGCCACAAACGGACTGCTTTGTGACGTTCAAAACTGATCTTTTTGTATTTTCTTCTGTGGGCCGCTCTAATGGACCTTCAAAACCACCCATTCTTGACTGAAATTTTGTCCTGAATCCAATGGACGGGGTGAATTTTCCAGAAAATACCTCTGTGGGGCCCACCAATCACGGCTGCGAAAATTTGTACTCCGAGTCCTTCTACGACTCTGCCACCGACCTCAGCTCTCCAACAACTATAAAAGAGGGATTATGGACGTGGGAAAGCCATTCAGATCGAGGGAATTTGAGATCCAAAGCCAGGGAGAGAAGAAAGAGAAGAAAGAGGAGGAAGAGAGAGAGATCGATTGGTTTGGTGTTTTGATTTTATGAAATTTATTTAATATTTTTTATGGATTTTATGGGTCACTAATCTCTCAGCTAGGGCTGAGATGAAGCCCCTAATTTGATCAGCTCTTGCATTGGTTGATTTACTTTGAATTTTAATTAATTTGTTTCTTTCTTTGAGTGGGCTTTATGGGTTTAAATTCCATACTTCTCCATCTATGAACTTGACCAAAGTATATATATGGATGTTGTTTGGATGCTTATTACAGGTGCTTGTGTCTGATCAAGAACGGGTTTCCTATAGAGGAAGAAACAGGATGCTTTAATGAATGTACATTCCATGTGCCCGACCAAGGACATGGGATTTGTTATTCATGGCATTGCTTAAAGGAATTAGACATTCTGTATGCCCAATTAAGGACACAGATTGTGCTTTCTCTATTTAAGTGGTATCAATCTAGATCAAGGTAAATCAACAGATAAAACAAGGGTTATGATAATTAGGGGTGGATTCGAAAGTCCTAGTGCTCTCTCTCTGATTGAATTTTCTTCCCTGTTCTTAATTGTTTTATTTTTTTCTTAGAATTGTGCTTAGTAGTTTATTTCATTCTTTGTTGGATTAGTTAAGGAGAATCATAGATTTGAGTTGTGACGACCAGTCCTCGTGGGAACGATCTCGTAATACGTACCGTATCTGCATCTGATTCGTATACTTGCGAGTTTAAAAATCATTTAAATCATGTTGGTTTAAATAAAACATCACCCATAGCCTCAAACAAGGGCCTAATAAACATCATATGAGCCTCACTCAAAGGCCACATGTACACCATGTCGGGTCTCGCCAAATGGGTCACAAATACATTACAATGGGCCACATACCTGGGCCTATATACATCCCAATGGGCCGCATCTTATGGGTCGAAAATGCATCACAATGGGCCTTATCGCACGGGCTTTAAATACATGACAAGTGGACCCTGCATATGGGCCATTAATACATATCAATGGACCTTACCCAATGGGCCGGAAATACATCACAATAGGCCTCAAATACATTATAATGGGTCGCATCACGTGGGCCTCAAATACATTGAGGGGCTGCATTAATGGGTCATACCAATGGACCTCATATACACAACAGGTGGGCCCTGCTCATGGGCCTCAAATACATAACATGTGGGCCCTACACATGGGTCTCGTATGCATCAAATGGGTCATGCTTTATGGGCCCAACACGTATCACAATGGGCCTTGCTCATAGGCCACAAACACATCACAGTGGGCCTGGTCCACAGGCCTTGAATACATCACAATGGATTGGGCCTTGCTCATTCCAAATGGGCCCATCAATGGACAACTTAGATAAAACACATACATCACGTGGGGGTCACGTGAATGGACGGTGCGAACAACACATTACAATGGTGGGCCCTATCACATGGGCCTCAGAATACAAGGCAAGTGAGCCCTGTCACATGGGCCAAAATACAAACAGGTGGGCCCTACACCTGGGCATCAAAACACCCAACAGGTGGGCCCCGCTCATGCGTCAAAGATACATCATGAGGGGCCACAAGTATATCAAAGTGGGCTTCTCGAATGGGCCACTAAATACATCAAAATAGGCCTGACGGATGGGCCACAAAGTACATCAAGGTGGTGGTGGTCCATGCCCACGGACTAGACAAAGTGGATAAAACATTTGCTTCACGGTGGACCCATGCCCATCAGCTGAATGAACAGATGGATGGTTGGGATACAAAACATACAACATGGTGCGTACCACACACACCATCCAGGGATGGACTGTGTGGATTAATTTCACCTACAGCAACAGTGTAGCTGGTATGTGGCACCCAGCCAATCAGCTTCTCCAAAACAGGTGGGTCCTACGTGGGGGGCCACCAAAACAGTACTTCATAGTATATAATATTATATATATTATTTAGTCAAATATAATATAATATATATTATATATGTATATACCTTGTATACAGAGAGGGAGTGACTACCCTGGACGGTGCATATCACTTGTGATAAAGGTGGGTCTCACGGCTGTTGATGCAGCAGATACATCATGCGTGGCCCACCGTCCAGCCATCTGGACGGTGGGGATTTCAAAACAGATGGACGGCATGGGTTAAAACCCATATATCATGGTGGCCTCACACCAGATGAAACGCGCACCATGGTGGGACCCTCAACTTGGTGACATCAAGCACACAGAGCTGCTGGATTGCTGCCCATCATTCCAACAAGCGGACGGCGTGGATCATACCACGTACATCACTGTGAGGTCCACCATAGCATGTATTTGCCATCCAATTTGATCACACGGTTACACTGACCCGACTGAGGAGGAAAAATAAATTTCATAATGATCTAAAACTTCTGTGACTTAGAAAGGGTTTCAATGGTAGACGTTCAATCCACTACTATTTGTGGTGGTGTGGACTACTTGATCCCCATATACGGCTGATTTTTGGGGGAATCCCAGTTCCCACACGGGACCCATCAAATGCACGGTGTAGATGTATAACATACATCGTGGTTGGGCCTGTGATGGGGCCACCATCCCACCCTTAATAAGCAAAGAAGGAAGGATCTTGCTTCTTCTGACGTCAGGAGGACGCCGACAAAGAACAACGTCCTATATGTTATGGTTATATATATATATATATATATATATAAGTTTTTCTTAGGTGGGGCCCATATCAAGGGGATCCATGCCGACCATTGGTCTCCCTGACTCGTAAGGGATCTAATGAGCCCAATATACAATATTTTTTTGGATATAGAAACATCACAGCGGGGCCTTAATAGTTTAAATCACTCAAAATCATTATTCTCTACATTATGGCACGCGAGATTCGGATTGGCTTCATTCTTTGGCTCAGCGGCTAAAATGAGTTGGCAGATGGAATGGACGGTGTGGATTAGATTCACATATCAAGGTGTGGCCTACATGAGCAACCCACTCAAAAATTTGAAATCAAGCTGACATCTTTATATATATATATATATATATATATATATATATATATTTTTTTTTTCCTCTGCTACTTTCATAGCTAGCCACTGTCAGTTCATACTTCCTATGTAGCCACCGTCCAGCGTCCAGGGTCCCCATACAACACATTTTAAGGTGGGCGCCACCTACCAGATGGCTTGGGAAAAATGCATGCTTCATGGTGGGGTCCATTCGGGTGGGACACAGCCACATCATCACATAAAAATGAAAAATAGAGGGAGAGAGAGAAGCACCCACCTTTGATCTCCTCTTTCTTCATCCGCCTATAGACTTTAGAGCTCCAAGGAAATGATTCCGACGGTTGAGATGGACTTTGAATGGTAGAGGTGGGAGGTAGGAAGGTGGGCCACACTAGCTCTCTCATAGGGAGCTTGGACGTGGGTTGCTTGGGAGGAAAAGAAAAATGAGAGAGAGAATGGAAGAGAGAGAGATGATGGAAGAGGAGTGATGGGGTGTGTAAGAGATGAGATGGAAGGGTTGACTTTGGGGATGGTGTTGTGTACTTGGGGGATGGGATAGGGCACTTGACTTGATGGGTGTACTTTTGACAAGTGAGGTGATTGATGGGATTAATTTGACATGTTCTCTCTTGGATTTTACAACTGCGCGGCGTTTTCCTCAAACTAAACACGGGCCCATATCTCCTGGCCTGGGTATCGCCTCAACACGCGAGACACGACATCGGAACCGCGGCGACAGCGCAGTCGCACTGGTACAAGTCTCGGGTCGAGTCAACTCAGATATGCAGGACTCGGCTTAGGATAGCGCGCAACGTTGGCAACAGATCGCGGGTCACTGAAATTCAACTGAGAGGACCGCGGAAGCCTACGGAACAGTACGGGCTAGGATACGGGTCTTACATTCACCGTTGATTTTGATCGGTGGGCCCATATATAATGGGACCCACATGATGTATGTTGTAATGTATGGAAGGGAGGGCCCATAGTACCGGGGTCCCTCCATCACATGTCTCTCTCTCCCTTTTTCTTTTTATGTGATGATGTAGTTGTGTGGCTCACACGGATGGACCCCACCTAGGTGTATGTTTTATCCACACCATCCGTGCATTTGGTGGCCCACATGAGCAAGGCCCACATTAAATGCATGTGTTATGGCCAACCGTCCATCGTCCAGAGACACCAGACATGAAATGAAAACAAACCTATTAGCTTGATTCAACAAGCTTTTGGGTGGACCACTCCTACAGGCCTCACCTTGATACATTGATCCAATCCACGCCATCCATCCTATTTCCTAACTCATTTTAGGCGTTGAACCGAAAAATGAAGTTGATCCGACTTTCTGGTGGGCCATAGCATGGAAAACAGTATTTCCTACCGTTCAAATCCACCCTGATCTTTTTGTACCCTAAAACATGCCAAATATTGGGCTCGTTTGGCTTGTCTTGAGCCATAGAGACTCACGGCGGGGTTGGATTCCCTTGATACGGGCCCCACCTGCGAAAAACTGCAAGAAAACGGTTTTTTTAAAAAATATATATACAAAGTAGCTGACGCTGCTACTGCTGCAGTAGCAGGACGCTGTAAGTGGCGAGAAAGGGGCTAGGGATGTGGGTCTCTGCCGTGGCCCCTAGTGTGATGTGTGTTGACATCAACACCGTGCATTTGGTAGGCCCCCTTTGGACTGTGGGCCACCCCAAAAATCAGCCGTCTGTGGAGCTTATGTGGCCCACATCACAGGGAACAGTGTTGATTGCACATCTGCCATTGAAACCCTTTTCGGTATCACAGAAGTTTTGGATCATTTTGAAATTTGTTTTTCCTCTTCATCTGGGCCTGTGTGACCTTATCAACAGATTGGATGGCATTTAAATGTTATGGTGGGCCCCACGTGGGACCCACTGATATATGTACTGTATCACACACCGTCCCCATGTGTGGCTGGGATGGCTGGTGTACCTCACTCTAGCTATAGCTGCTGGAGTGGCGTCACTAAGCTCTGTGGGTCCCCCTGTATCATCCACGCCATCCATCTATGAGACCCACCATGATGCATGGGTTGCATCCAAACTGTCTAACCATTTAGCAAGCTTGTCTTACAGGCTTGAGATTAAAAATAAGGTAGATCTAAAGTTCAAGTGGACCCCACCATTTAAAGTAGTGGGCAGTGACCTCCACCATTCAAATTTCTAAGGGCCGGAGTAGTTTCCTATTAAGCTGATATTTGTTTCCACTTCATCTATCACTATGTTAATTTATGAATAGGTTAAATCTCAAAATACATCATGGTGGGCCACACCATCCAGCCATTGATCAGGTGGACCACATTACAGGAAATAGTGGGTTTGAATGTCCACCATTAAAACCCTTGGGCTACAAGGTTTGGACCTATATGATATTTATTTTCCCCTCTTAATCCAGGTCTTTATGACCTTATGATTAGATTGGGTGGAAAATAAACCTTATGGTGGGCCCATGTGAATTGTTTAAACAGTGAAAATTATTATCTCCACTGTTACTTGGGATATGGTCCAAATGATCCTTCTATATGATTCAATTTTTTTGGAATTTACGAGGCCCATGTGATTAGGCCCATCTTGATGTATTTGTGGCCATCCATTGAGGCCCACCTTGGTATATATATGAGGCCCATGTGATTAGGCCCATCTTGATGTAGTTGTGGCCAATCCGTTGAGGCCCACCTTGATATATATGAGACCCATATTATGAGGCCCATTCGATGTATTGGAGGCCCATGGGTTGAGGCCTAATGGGATGTACACAAGTCCATTGAAATGTGTGATTCTACCATGGTTTATGTAACGATGTTTATGGCGGGCTATGCTTGGGAGCAATGATGGTTTGATGCCCACATTGTAAGTACAATGTTGGTTAAATGTCTACATTGTAACTCTCCCTAGGGCCCATTGATAGGCCCATACTTTTTGATAGTTCATCACTTTATAACATGCTTAGTATAATTCCATGACTCATGCCATACGCATCATATGTATGCTTGATATGAGTAATGACTGATCATAGCATATGCCATTGGGAAGATTATTTATGGGACTTACTGACAGGAGTTACCTACATGAGCACGTGGTACGCGTGAGATTGCTACATGAATGATGGTGTGACTCATGCATTTCGTATATGTGTGACATGACCATTGTACGCCCTAGCGACATCAGGGCCGTGGCTCCACAGGCACATCATGGATGGTCGTATCGGATACCGAAAATACTTGGTTCTAGCACTGTAAGCACTTAGGATGTCTTTGGATGAAAGTTTCAGAACCTTTTTGATACCAGGAGATGCTTCAACGTCTAGACCGAGTGGATACACGAGCGCCCAAGTGCCGAATACCAGTAGCCCGCGTCTCCCATTGTGTCGTGGTCGGTTGGAAGGGGGTGTGGCCTTATCCGCCCGAGTGAGGGGGCTATAAGCTAGGTTGAGTTTGACCAGCTCGCAAATGAGTTTGCTATCAACGAGCCAGGTATGTATTGACAGACTATTGGTCAGGCAGATAGTGTGGTCTCTTCCACTTATTAGGTTGTGCGGCTAGGGAGGTAGCAGTCAGTGTGAAGTGTATTAGACCCCGGTGATATCATAGAGAGGAATTGTATTGATATATATACTTGATGAGCACTGACATGCTTGCTTTGCATTTTGCATATGATATTTGGCTATATAGGCCTCGCATTGCATGGCCTTGGTACGATCGATAGCATTCATGCCTTGCATAGCCTTGGTATGACTGATAACATTCGTAGACTTATCGCATATTTTCGCATTACTCTGATACTACATACTTGGCACTTGTCTTGTGCACACACTTACCTCACCCTCTAAGTTTTTGTAAGCTTATGCACGACCGTTACGTGCAAGTGTCATTGGATCGCAGCAGCGCTGAGACAGGAGTGCACATCAGATTATTTTGAAGCTTTTTAATCACCTTGTATTTCCCTTTCCGCATTGTACTTAAAGTTTTTGATATAGTGGATATGTGGTGATGTTGTTTTGTGACTTGGTTATGCTTGTGGTTATGCTCCATTACAAAAAAAAAATTCATACTGAAAATCCTCCTTGTAGGATCTTAGGATCGGAATCTGGCAAATGGGTGCCGGAAGCTGAGAATGGGGCACTACGGAGGCTGTCGGCGCCAGATTCGGCGATTGAGAATTTTGTGAGCCCGTTTTCCGAGTTTGGGGTGTGACACATGCATTATATATATATATATATATATATATTGGTTGCGCATACTGATACCACTCGTAGTGGTGGAGTACAAGACGTATATCATAACCCTTATATTACTTTTATGAATCTCTTGAATTATTGTTAATCTTAAAGGATAACCATCACTATGAGTAGGGCATTGACCCTCTCTAACTGTACAAATGATGTAGGTGACGTACATATTGAAGATTCAGAGGACTATCTCCCACTGAAATATTATTCTGAATGATTAAGAAAATAGTTTATGACTTAGTTTTACTTATACTTCCGCTATAAACTCAATGATGTAATAAGCTTCCATTATGAGAGCCTTAGAAGTTTTGAATTCGTATTTTACCTCATGGAATAATGAAACTAGTTAATTTTCATTCTCATGAGTACCCATCTTTATGAATAAGGAATATCATTGACTATAAATCAAACGGTCTAATCAAAGGGTACAAGAGAATTAATACCTGGGATCTCCATGCCAAGCATAGACTCGGGTCGTGGAAATTTCGAGGCGTTAAAATTTGTCCATACCATTGTCTCTCATTCAGAGTTCAAATCCCTTATCTTGCAAGGGGCACCACCATCTAGTCCAATCTTAGAGCTCCTCACCCTGCTAAGGCATCTCCAGCCAGTCCAATCTTTATGCCCCTAAATATACAAGGGGCATCTCCAGTCAATCCAGTCTTCTCACCCTCGGTCAACCAAGGGCACAACCTGCCCATTCCAGCTACCAACCAAGGACGCAAGCCATCCATAACAACAGCCAACAGTCAAGGGCACAACTTACCCATTCAAATCAACCAAGGGGACAACCTCCCTATCTCTGCATCAATCCTGTAAGGGAACAACCTCCCCGTCTCAGCAGCAATTAGTCAGGGGCATAACTTACTCATTCCAACAACGAACCAAGGGGACAACCTGCCCAACTCAGCAATCAATCAAGGGCACGGACCTCCCAATCTTTGTCATCATCCAGGGGTACAACCTGCCCACTCCAACATCTATCCAAGGGCACGATCCATCCCCTCTAGCATCCAGTCAAGGGCACGACCTACCTATTTCAGTCACCAATTAAGGTCGTAGCTCACTTGCATCACCATCTAATAATTATGGGCAGAAGTCCTCATCGTCTACCAAGACAACAAGAGACAAAATGAACCTCAAATCTTAGCCATAGACGTACAATGCTTCGATGAGGACATACGATAACATAGTCCCGAGTCTCAGACTGTGAATTACATTCCTCTTGCATCTCTCATCGAATCAAAATACATCTTCCTTCCTACCAAGCATTAAATCTTCTGCTATTGGCTCAAATATCAAGACACCGCCAAAGTCATTGAGGCTCGAGAGAATGCAAGCAAGAGATGACTGAGATCTCAGCCTCCACCAAGTAATAAATTAAAGCATAGGGGCACCAGAAGAAGATGAGGTTGTCGAAAGGAGGGCAATCCCTTCACTTGCACAACAATCCGATCCATTAATGTAAAGTACTTAAGCAAGGGGCAAGAATTGCCTCCAATTGTTTGGACCATAGTCATAGTCCCACCTGAGTTGGATGAACCCAAAGAGCTGCAATGCACCGGATATGAACCAAGAGAAATCACATCTGACACCGACTCGGAGCCTACTCCCAAATTTATCATAACGTTTGGACAAAGTGGTGAGGGCTCGCCTATTGATCATTCTAGCTTTGCCTCTTGAGGGGAAGGAGTGTAGGGTAGTAGTAGGTTCGTAATCCCAATGACGACAATAAAAACCAATGCAAATAGCGCTTGTCCCCCCCCCGAAGCTGAATTAGGCAAGCCCTAGTTCGTAATTCCATCATTGCTCGGGGTCCTTAAAAATAAATAAATAAAATCAGAAAATCCAAAACCTAAAACACTGGATATTTCAAAACTTAAAAAAAATAAAATATAAAAAAAAATCAATTATTTTAAAATTTTAAAAAGAAATCTCGATGCTTGCAAAATTTCAAAAAATCGTAAAATTTTCAAAGAAAAATAATTTTTTATAGAAAACCTTTCAAAAATTTCGAACAATAAAGTACCAAGCCTGTCTATCAAAGCACTTGGGTACGAAGTCAACTCGAATGATTTCGATCCAGAGTTGGACTTTGAACTCAATGGTTGGGATGAAGCCAATGATATGGAAGATGATGAATCGACTCTCAAACAAGAGGGTCACCTCAAAAAGTTCAAAACCAAAAGCCAATATCATCTTAACAATCTTAGAATTTGTAAACCTAGGATCTCCCGAAACCCATATGGAAGTGTGCATTAAGAATCCTTGTTCTTGAAAAATAAGCAGAGAATGATCGAATTCTTAAAGCCATGACTGCCCAATTTCGCATCCTATGAAGACTTGTCCAAACTCGAGGAAGAGCCAGTTATACATCGTCTACCAATGAAGCGTGAAATCAAGTTTGTCAAGTTGAAGCTACCAAGATCATGCATGCATTCCATGCTAGAATATGTGGCCAACACACAAGCAGACGCATAATGACGGAAGAGATCTTGTAGCTCGATAAATACAAATTACTGCTACATGTCATAAAATACTTCAAGTGTCAGGATCGCGCGCATCGGATCCATGTGTGTGCGACTGCCTTGGCCATTCTCTACGCAAGGTATCAATACTAGTAATACCTTACGCAGACATCGACAATGAGATGTCGAAGATGGACAAGTTCCTCGAGAAGCTCAAACTCAAAAGACATTGTACTACCTCCGCATACTAATTTGGCTAATTAGACACCCTTACACACTATTATGGGTGAAACTATTTTGGAAGTTGTCCTACAAGCTCAAGTCAAAATCTCGTCAATGCGAGTCCTGATGGGGAGTGAAGTCAAGGAAAGGAAACCTAGATTGAGTTCGCAACAAGCATCGCCACATCCACCAAACTCAAGGGGCAAGTTCGAAGCTCACATGCGACAGGCCGACAGCCCACACTTCTTTCGGGAGATGCCCTTCGACTCACCAAACTGAGGGGCGACGATTTTCTAGAGCCAATCAACTCCAATAACATTATGATATATCACAAGTAAGCTTATATAACCTTGTTAAGATTTACAATAGTAAAGTTGACATTAATCGACAAAAGTGGTTCATCTTGAGGATCACTTTCCCCCATTATGTTCTCCAAATAAGTACTCCAATAAGAAGGTCAACAAAGAATGGAAAGAATAAAAAGAAAAAAAAACAAAAAATAAGGAGAAATTAAAAAGAGAAAAACAAAAAAGAAGAAGAAGAAATAAAAGTAAAATAAGAGCACATAGCCTAAGATGGCTAAAAATGAAAAGAAAAAAGGAGAAAATATAAGAGAAAAAGATAAATTTTTTATTAAAAAAAAAAATCCCAACTCACATTCCCTTGGGATGATGATCTCAGCTCAAGTCAGCGACTTTGCTATCGCAATTCAAGACCATGAATGAAGAGCCACCAATTAACCGACAATATTAGAAATTCAAGCCTTCAATCGCTGTAGAAAATAAAATAAAATTTTAAAAAAGGAAAAACTTGCTAAGTAAAACGACCGGAGTGAAAACCCGAAAAGAGCGCTTCGAGTAAAAATAGCTAGAATGCAGCAGATATGATGAAAACCTGGAAGGACGCCAAGGGTAAAAACAGCATATTGCCAATGGGCATGTAAGATAAAACACCTAGGACATGTTGAAAACCTGAAAGGGCGCCACGGGTAAAAATAACGGGCAAGCTAGATGCAATGAAAAGGCAAGAAGGCACTGTGGGTAACAATGGCTAGAGAACAAAGAAAAAAGAAAAAGCACGTACATGAAAGGTCCAAGCAACAAGAATATTCAACAAATGAAAAGATGACAGACATGAGTCAAGAATTTTTTTAAGCTCTTCCCAAATCCTAGGGACAGGATATCATTGTGCGATACTTTAAGAGGATCGAGACACTTGGTAAATGATTCAAAAACTAGGTACAACATCTGGCTAAGTCAAATGTTCTGATTTTTACATTTAAGGACACACCAATCCAAACCATGTTCTCGCAGACAGACAAGCACTTGGCACAAATTTTCATTTTCCTCTATCTCATTTCATGCATGATTAACAAAAGATTTTTTAAAAAATCTCCCCGTCCATACACATATAAAGAAAAAAAAATTCATGTAAGGCTTCCAAAATAAACATCGTTCAATCCTTCAGTCAACTTGTGGGGGCCTCATGCGAACGCCCTTCTCCTAGTCATCCTCTCCTAAAGGTAAGTATCTCTCAAACTGTTCCAACTCTTTAGTCCTTTTGCTAAAGTGCTCTTTCTTCTCACAGGTGTTGAAGCTCTATCGACCATCTGGCTATCTAAGCTATCTTCGAAGACCACCTAGCACAATGAAGAATCCGGGTCGATCCAACTGTTAATGAAGACATCTAAATCAATCAAAGTGGCTGGATGTGCATCTATGTAAAAAAAAGCTAAATTTGAACCATCCTGATAAGCCCAATTAAAGAACCAAAGGCTGGATCCATCCCAATTACCCCATCTAAGACAAAAATAGGCATCCAATCATCATTACGACCATTCAAAAGTGTCATCCCGCCATCTAAACCATCCATCGTCAATAGGCAAGGGAACATGATCTCCACTATCAATCATCACATGGAGACTAACCAAGCGATCATATCTCACATCCAAGCCATCAAAAGGCCAATCCAGCCCATCCAAGGCAACATACATGTCATCAAAATCATCCGACAAGAAGGTCAATCCTCTCACATCAACCATGGTCTCATCTCTACCGTCAAGGATGGAACTACACCCATGAACATATACCTTCACACATGGCCCCTCTTTCAAGTTTATCTCCACCATTCAAACCTCCATCAATAGCATCCTTATTATAAGTGCTTATACTTAAAGCACAATTAGGATTGTCAAATTTCATAGTCCCGAATGGATTATAAGTACCCATGAAGATGTTCTTCAATGACTCATGAAGACGACGTAAAGACATGGATCAACATCTCAAAGAAGACTCAACACCTCAAGTTTTAAATTTGCTTGGTTTGAAGTTTGAAGCATTCTGTATGTGTCAACCATAAGGTGGTATAACCTTAAAATGACACTAGGTTAGGTGTATTTCACATGGTGACATGATAAACATAATTTTAAGTAAAATACATTGAAGTTAGGCCAGCCCGACTTCTGGTTCGGCCAGCGTAACTACCTTTAACTAACCCAACATATTTCGGGAAAGTATACATCAAGATAAGGATTTTTCATGTCAAGTTCGGCTAGCCCAACCTTGGGTTCGGCCAACCTTAAGTAGGGGTGCACACGGGTCAGTTCAATCCGATTCTGGGGTGAAACCGGAACCAAATCGTTCCATACAGTTCTAGGATTTTTGGAACCGGAATCGGACCATTAGCACCCTAGAGCCGGACCGTGAAAACCGGTTCACTTTTGGATCGGTTCCATGGTTTTGGGCTTTTTAAAATCTACCCCAATTGGTATGAATTGTTGGGGCCCACATTTTAGCACACTCACTTATTAATTTGGTCACATATACCTGGATGTGAGTAGATACCCACAAATAAAGTAGATTCAACAGCTCTAGTGGGCCCTACCGTAGAAAATAGTGGTGATGAATGGCCACATGTTGAAACCTTGCTAGGGACCATTTTGTAAAGATGCATTTATATCCACCATCCATCCAGGGACTACATCATAGGAAACAATGGAGGTAATGTCTCCTATAGTTGAAACCTTCCTAAGGCCCATCATGAGGGAAATATTTCATCGACACCGTACGTACAGATGACCCTAACACCTAAGACAGTTGAGGTGATGATGTCTAGCATTAAAACCTCCCTGGTCCAGAGGTGTCAATGTCAAATCCACTCTGTCCATCCATTTTCAAATACCGCAATAGTATAGGATTCCACTAATCACAAATTTCCAATTTCTAATGGGCCACGCTAATGATCGATTAGTGGCTAGAAATGTCCATCGTTGAAACCTTTTTTAAGTCCATGGTTAGGTCTATGCTGCATTCACACAGTCCAACCATTATTGGACGTCCCTAGACTGTAGGATCCTTAAAGGATGAGGACCCACCACTGAAAATAGTGGTACAATAGCATCCACCGTTAAAATCTTCCTGGACCACATCAAATATGTGTTTTACCATACCGTTGACACTTTCAGTTCACTAGGCCATGAGCCTACTAGATGTATACGTTTTATCCTTGCTGTCCAATTGTTGGATCGAACCGTGATCCCCCTGTTGTATGTATTATGTTTACACCATCCATCTGGTTGGCCAGATTTACCAAACCCACCGTGAAGCATGTGTTCCGTTCTAATACTAAAACAATGCAAGCCAAGGAGCGAGGAAGAACTCACAATACTAAAAAATAGTCAATATTTCAACAATATGAATTGCCTAGTTATTGTAATTGCTGACAGTTACAATTTCTTAATCAAGTAACCTCTTAAGGTAGGACATTGTGATTCCCATAAACTATAATGCCCATGTTCAATTGGCTTACAACTTGTAAATCACGTATGGTGTGTAGTTTATTTTTTTAAGAACCATCCAAATTAAATGATCAAGGGTGGTTCAATCTACCACCTGATCAACTACAACTCTCAAGTATAAGTTGTATATCATTATCACTTAGATGAGTTGATTGGTTGGCAGTGACCTCAAAAATATGACATTGATGGCCATTGATAGAATCACCAACAATTGAAAGTGTTCCACATGACTTGTTTAATCAGATTTGTTTGGGGCATAAAGATTCGAATGGTAATTAAAATAAATCACTCTCTCATCCAGTATTATTACATCTTATGCAACGAGCTCTGAATGTAATCTCATATCTTAGAATAGAAAAGTGCAGCAACACATCAAAAATAGTAATACTAAAACAATGCAAGCCAAGGAGAGAGGAAGAACTCACAATACTAAAAAATAGTCGATATTGCTCAATGCATAAACCTAGGTAAAAACAAAACCACTATTCAACTCATAAAATAGCTTTAAGACAAGTCCAATTAAGCATGATAATATACCTCCTCGTAGCAAAGTAGCAAACTAGCAGTATGTTGGAAAATGTAAACTCGATATGAAAGTCCTCAAATCGAAGTTAGGGCCGCAAAAATATCATAATTTATTAAAATCAATAAGAACACAATAACTAAAAGTAAATTATATGACAAAATCAAATTGATCAAATGAATATTTACCTGATTAAGGAGCTTAAATTTTAGCCATACTTTCTTCAACTTGAATTGGAAGAGGTAACCAATCTTGTGCACAAATTAAGCATTCCACAAGCTTAGGGGTAAGAGAACTATGAAATTGATTTAGAAAACGACCTCCAGTACTAAAAGCCAATTTAGAAGCAATGGTAGATACATGAATGGCTAAAATATCCCCTTCAACTTGAGAAAGAACTCTATACTTTGAGCTATTCACTTTTCGCCAATTCAAAATTTCAAATTTTGGATCACCCTTTTCACAAGATTCCTTCAAATATTTGTCCACTTCAGACTTGCCTCCATTATTCTCTTCTTCTTCCAAATGTTTTTGAAACTTCGATTTGAGAGAAATTAATTTCTCACTTGTACAAATAATTGATTGGTCAACATCCATGTTAAAAATGGTTTGACCTGAACAAGAATCAACTGACTGAAGCTTTTGATACTCATCATAAATACTATTGAATGCCTCTCCTATCTTCTTAGTGAGCTCAATCACCATGACAGGTTCATAAACTTCAGAATAATAAAACTTCACATGTTTCAATTTATAACGGGGATCCAACACAACAACAATCAATAACATCATATTCACCTTTTCAATATTTCCCCAATACTTCTCAAATTTAATCTTCAATTTCTCAGCCATGGTATTTAAAGTAGAATCCAAACTGATTGACCATTCGGATAAGAAACTCTCAATGCCATAAACTTCATGAAAATATTAATTAGAAGTGACATATAAAGAATTAGACATGCGAATAGTGGCATCATAGAATTTCTACAAAAATTTTGTAAAAATCTGAGCATCATCCTAATCACTAGTGGTAGGAGGTCCATCATGAAGTTCTATGGTGAAATGTGGATCTTCCTCTTCTAATCTCTCAAATGTTTTTTGAAACTTTGTTTCAGCATCTAGCATGAGATATGTGGAGTTCCACCTAGTTTGAACATCTAGGCACAAAGAACTTTTATATGTTATGCACTCTTTCTTTACACATGCATTGAAGTGTTGTTCTCTTTGTGGAAAACTCTTAACATACCTCACTGCCCCACAAAGTCGAGTCAGTGAATCTTTTAATTCAATCAACCCATCTTTCACAATTAAATTAATAATTTGTGCACATGACCTCATGTGGAAGAATTCACCACATTAAATGAAAGTATCACTCTTCTTAGACATCTTTCTCTTCATATATGAAATAGCAACATCATTAGAACCTGCATTATCTATGGTAAGCGTGCATAGTTTCTCTATACCCCATTCCATCAAACATGCCTCCACCACTCGACTAATTTCCTCACCTTTGTGACTAGAAATCACACAAAAGTTTAAAATTATTTTTATGCAATTTCTAGTCTTTAATAAAATAAGCTGTAAGGCACATGTAAGAAAGATTCTGCACTGAGGTCCATGAATTCGTAGTGAGACAAATTCTTTGATTTGAGTTCACTAACAATTCCTTCAATTTTTTTTCTCACTCACATACAATGTCATACAATCCCTTGCCATTGTATTACGTGACAATATTTTGAAATTAGGTTGCATCACGCTACAAAAGCAATGAAATCCTTCATGCTTAACAAACTTAAAAGGCAACTCATCTACGATTATCATTTTTGCAAGTTCTTCTCTACATAGATCTTGGTTAGATTTCCAAACACCAAGGTTATTACAACCATCTTCTGATATTGAATGCATTGACAAAAGTCTTTGTTTCTTGTCTTTATTGTGAAAAATCTTGGGGCACTTTGATATATATTTTCTCAAAGAGCTAGTCCCATTCTCACTTGACCATGCATAAGCTGAATTACAGTAGTTACGTCTAACACCTTTCGCTTTTCCATCCCCGTCATTTACAATTTTGGTAAAATGATCCCAAACGTCAGATTTACGACTCTTTTCTTTAGGAAGACATACCTATGTATGAGAGGGAGAATTAGTAATAGAGAGCTCCTGATGATTATTTGCCTCTCCGGTACTTAACATCTAATAAGAATTAAGATATACAAAAATAATAAAATAATTAGCAAAAATCAATAAAACACCCAACATTCAACAAAATATTTACAAAAAATGAACAAAATTGATAATTAGTAATTACCATCACAGAGAATAATGATGAAGCCATTGTTAAAGTTTACAATGAAACGATAGAGAGATACAAAGAAGTTAGTGGCGGTAAGGGGGTAGGTGGTGGTTGGCCATTGTGGAAAACAAAGATCGAGAGAGAAAGAGAGAGATGGAGAGAGAGAGTCATTGGCGGATCTGCAGATGGTGAATGACGAGAGAGAGAGAGAGAGAGAGAGAGAGAGATAATGAGAGAGAGAGGACCGGCGATAGATAGAGGAGCGGAGAGAGAGAGGATCGACGAGAGAGAGAGAGGAGCAGCGAGAGAGAGAGAGGGCGAATGAGAGAGGGATAACGAGAGAGAGAGAGAGAGAGAGAGAGAATGAGAGAGAGACGATGAGAGAGGGACGAAGAGAGAGAGAGAGAGGGTAGGGGGCCTGGGCAGTCACACGCAGACGCAGCAGGGTTGGGTTGGGTAGACTTAGGTTTTTTTTTTTTATTTTAAACATAAGGTTGGTTCTTGGTTCGGTTCTGGATTCGGTTCTACATACCCCTAAATCGGAACCAAACCGTATCCAACAGTTCTTTGATTTTTGGAACTGGAACTAGTGCACTTTAGAACCAGACCAAACTGGACTTTTTGTCAGTTCCGGTCCAGTTCCACTGTTCTACCGGTTCAATGTGCACCCCTAGCCTCTAAGTGTTCGGTCAAGTTTCTAGCAACCTTAAAACTTTGGATCTCAGGGAGATTCGGCTAGCCAAACCCTGTGTTCGGCTAGTCAAATTTTTAGATCGGGACGACCGAATTTTTGAAAGATTTTATCCCGTGAAATCTGAGTGTCGTTAGAACGATATCATTGGAATTCAGCCGAAAGTCAGGGTCATCTTAACCTATTTGTGCGGTAAATCTAATATTTAATTTAGCTTATTCTATTGTTCTTCTCAAGTTAGTTTTAATCATTTTCAAGAGAGTAATCCATAATCTACTTGAGAATCAGAGAATTGAATTTGTAGCATTATGGTTTTTGTTTATTAATTGAAAATACATTAGATCCCTGCATGTTTTTTGGGTTGAACACATATACGTCTTCATTAATATACCAACAAAGAAGATCGTTGCAATCAAGCTACAAGTACGTTTTCGACTTAACATTTTAAGATAAGTACTGTAATTTCATTTTTTTTCATTTAGGTTTTTCTGAGATAGCCCGAAAATCTCAGCGGGTTGTTTTATGGTGAGCCTGTGAAAATCACAAAATGGGTTTTATTGTGATAGCCCGTGAAAATCACAAGAATTGTATCAGGTTATTAAGGTGACCCTGCGAAAACCTTAAAATAGTGAAAGCCAAAATTACCAGGGTAATCTCTGTGCACTAGTGGTGATTGATTATTTCTTTATTGCTTTCCTTGTGATTGATTGTCTCAAACTATTTGGAATCCAGGTTTTAATACTCTAAACAATTGAGATTTTTTTTTATTATTCCGCATTATATCGAAATATTTTGTATTGTCTTATTCACCTCCCCTCTAGGGCATCTATAGCTCGTCCTTTCACCTATTAACTCCAAAATTTCAAAAACACCATCATCAATGGGGGCATTCATTGTTACCCCAACAGCCACTCCACTACTCCCATTTAACCCTCTATCAAAGCCACATTCAATCAATTCAAGAGAGGCATCATCTTGAAAATCCAAGCCATAAGATGAAGATGGGACTTAAAGGATGGGATTAAAACCAACACAAACTTCCTAGGACCCACCACCAAAGGCTAAGATGGGCTCACAAGAAGAGGACAAAAAGAGGAAATGGGGAAAAGGAGACAAGATGGCATGATTCAGATTGAACGGTTGAACAGTGGGGCATACAAGAGGACAGGGAGAACGTTAGAATATTCCGAACCATAATAGGACAAAGCAGCTCATGTATAAAGTGACAATCGGCCCTTAGAGTGCCGTTTGTCCTTAGTTTCTGCCCCCACCCAAACAGGATTGGTTCATGGGACCTGTGGGAGGTGAAATTGCATAGCCTAATCAACAAACAACCCCTTGAGAGCTGCCAGTACCTCCAATGGCCTTAAAATTTGGCCAAAATTTAGTTTAGATTGTCCAAAACCATATAAAGATACCAGATGGTAAAAAATAGAGCATGGAGTGGAGCTATCAAGCACAAAAATGGTCAACCATCGATGACTGGTGTAATCTGTGACCCGATTCATCAAAAGCATGATCTAAGCCCTTCAAGACCTCCATGAGGTATCAGATTTCTAAAAAAATAAGGCTCCACAGCAGAAACATCAAGCATTAGAGTCTAAGTGTAATCAAAAGCACCTCAAAGGCCAAACACACCATGGTAAGTCTGTCTTTTTAATTAAACCATCATCAATCACTGCAACCGATTTTGGGATCCAATGGACTAGACCATTTTCAAATAAATCATAAAAAACATTTTAATAAAAACTAGCATCGATCGCGACTGTCGATTTCACAATCTGATGAATTGTATCATTATAAAAAATTATGAACATATTTTATTAAAACCCAACATCGATTACAACTGCCGATTTCACGATCCGATGGACTGGATCATCTTAAAAAATCATAAAAATATTCCTATAAAAACCAGCATCAATCATGATTGTTGATCTCGTGATCCGATGGACTGGATCATTTCCATGAATCTAAATAATATTTCAATAAAAACTAGCATCGATCACTACTGTTGATCTCGTGATCCGATGGACTGGTTCGTTTCTAAAAATGTAAAAAATATTTTCAATAAAAACTAGCATCGATCACAACTATTGATGTCATGATTCGATGGACTGAGTGATTTAAAAAATTACAAAAGAAAATATTTTTAATAAAAACCAGCATCGATCGGGACCGTCGATTTTGCCATCCAATGGACTGAATCATCTTTAAAAATCATAAAAAATATTTCAATAAAAGTTGGTGTCAATTAGATCTGACAAGTTTGTAATTTAATGGACCAGATCACTTAAATAAACATTCTAAAAAATCCCCAACAAAGCTCTAAACATTAATTATCCCCAATGAGTCACACTATAGTATGAGATGATGGAACCAATTGACATAAATCAATAGAAATTTGAGACCCCAACCATCAACAGAGAACTAAGACCCTAACAATTAATAGAGAATTGAGACCTTACAGTCAACAAAAAACTAAGACCCTACCACAATAAATAACTAAGACCCCAACAGTCGACACAGATCTAAGACCCTAACAATCAACAAAGAACTGGGGCCCCAACACAATAGAGAATTGAGACCCTAACAATCAATAGAGAAATAAGACCCTAATAGTCAATGAAGAACTTAGACCCTAACACGAGCGAGAACTGAGACCCTAGTAGTTAACGAAGAAATGAGACCCTAACAATCAACGAAGAACTAAGACCCTAATAATCAATAGAGAATAGAGAGTTGAGATCCTAACAGTCAATAGGGGAATTAAGACCATAACACAACAAATAACTGAGACCCTAACAATCAATGGAGAAGTGAGATCCTAACAGTCAACAAAAAAAATAAGACATTAACAATCAACAGAGAACTAAGACCTTAACATAGCAGAGAACTGAGACCCTAACAATCAACAAATAACCGAGACCCCAACGGTTAACAGAGAACTGAGACCCTAATAATCAATAAAGAACTAAGACCCTAGCACGACAAAGAACTGAGACCTTAACCCTAACAGTTAATAGATAACTAAGGCCTAACAATCAACAGGGAACTCATACCCTAACAGTCAACAAAATTTTGAGACCATATCCTTACAAGGGTAACTGCGATCTGTGACCGAAAAAATTAACAAAGAACCAAGACCTTGACCTTACAAGGGCAGCTGTAAGCTGCGACCCTAACAGTCAACAAGGAGCTGAAACCTTGTCCTTACAAATGCATTGTAAACTACGACTTGGCAATCAACAGGGAACCGAGACCTTGTCCTTCATAACCGCAACTCTAATAATGGTTAAGTGTAAACCACGACCCTACCCATTGGAACAATAGAGAATCGAGACCATACCACACAACATAGAACCAAGACCCTGTCCTTAGGACAACAACCACATTCAAAGTGAGAACCGAGACCCTACTCATTGGGAAAATAGAGAACCAAGACCCTACCGGACAGGGTCTCGATTCCCACTTAGAAATGTGGATTGTGTCCCAAGAACATGGTCTCAATTCTCTATTGATTGTTAGGGTTGTAGTTTGTAGTTGCCATTGTAAGGACGTGGCATCAGTTCTCTGTTGACTGTTAGGGTCACAATTTGTAGTTGCCCTTGTAAGGATTGGGTCTTAATTCTCTGTTGATTGTTAGGATCTCAGTTTTTAGGAAAAAAAAAAGGGAAAGAAAATGAAGATGAAGGTACATTTATTTATTTATTTGATATTTTTATTTTTCATTCTCCTTTTTCTCTTTTTTTATTTAAGGAGATTAAGAATATTTTTTTTATTAGTTAATTTTTTAATTTATTTGTCCTATTTTCAGAAGGAGGAAGAATAAGTAAAAGAAGAAAGTATGTTGTTTTATTTATTTAATATTTTTATTTTCACTCTTTTTATTTTATAAATAAGAAGAAGACGAAGAAGAAGAAGAAGATATTGAAGGTATAATTTTCTGATTTATTTGTCTATTTATCGTTTAAAAAAAAAGAAAAAGAAAGAGAAAATTAAGAAGAAGAAGAATGAAATAAGAAGGTGAGCTGTTTTATTTATTTAATATTTTTATTTTCTAAAGGAGAAGAAGAAGAGGAAGATATTGAAGGTAATTATTAGTATTTTTTCCTAATTTATTTATCTTTTTCAAAAAAAAGGAAGAAGAAGAAGAACGAGAATGAGAGGGCATTTTCATCTAAAAAAAATATTTGTTATTGTTAGAGGTTTAAAAAAAGTTTTGAAAAGGCTACCTATTTACCTAATTAAGGCAAATCAGAGGTCCAATTTGTTAATAAACCCTTTTATTTTAGTAGTAGCTAAAAATGCAAGACATGGGATGGGATTTTACAAACGTAAAGATTTTTATGTAATTTAGGGCATGTTTTATATTTATCAGAAAAAGATGAGAAAATGGTGTTTTTCGGGAAATGTCATTTCTAAAAAATGGTGAGAAAGTAAAAGCTATTTGTTTTTACTGTTTCTTAACAAGATTTTATTTGGAAAAAAATCCTCCATTTCCAAATATGTTATTTGGAAAAAAGTAACTTTAATGAAAATTTTACTCTATGACATAAGGGGACACATACGTGTGCTAAAGTTGAATTGTGTCATGTGTCACATTGTCACATGTGGGTTGCTTAAAGATAGATGGTAGCACACATTGCACATGTGGTGTATTGGCACATGTGGCACATGCAAAACACTTAAAGATGAGCAGTTGTGAATGCCATGTATGTGGCATGTGTATGGTGCTTTAAGAATTATTGTGGCATATACAATATGCATGTGGGGAACTTGAATGGAAGTTTGCAAAAAAAGATATGGGGCACTTAAAAATCGATAGTGCACATGTTGCATGTTAACCATATTGTGCATGTAAAGTGTTTAAAGATGGATGGTGGCCATGTGGCATGTGTAGCTTAATAGCATATATGTTGTCACATTTAAGGGCATTTGAAGATGCGGTGGCACATGTTAGACGTGGCACATAGGATTGTGTGACTCATTGACATGTGGATTACTAAAAGAAGAGTAGTGTATTGGGGAATCACGGAAGCACACCAAGTTGAATCAAGTAAATTATTCCAATCATACAATGAAGTTCAAACTAAAAAAAACCGAATTTAACGTGGAAAAACGCTTGCGGGAAAAAATCACAGCATAAAGTGTGACACCCCATATTTTTTCTATTTCGGATTTTAAAAATCCTCAAAAATTTTTTTGCTATAATTAGCTTAGGTTGTCACTTACTGACAATTAACGCTCGATGTTAGCTCTATATGCGGGTGGTACCAATAAAGAACCGCACAAATCCAATAATTAACCGTAGGAAGCCAACGAATCTGCTCAATCACTTAAACCTCTAGTCAGGCTCGTGATTTGTTCATCTAGGACCTAAATCTAGCCAACCTATCACTGACTAATCAAGACAATCGCAACTAAATAAAGATCCGCCAAAAGTCAAGACAACTAGGGGTCAGATTAAATCAAACTAACCCGTTACCCCTTTAGCCTAAGAACTAATGGTTTAGGGTGATCAGGATTGGATCATCATTTTCGCTAGTTGAGAATAGGCCACACAATGTACTTAGCTAATCCAAACCCTAATCATTACGCACAAGAAATCTCGCTACCCAATTCATTATAAAAATGACTTGATTATCTAAACAAGCACTAAACCGCTCGTTAGTAGGCCATTAAACTCGAAACTATATAAAGACGTTCGTCTTAGTGGGCTTGACATCAATCACGAGATATCAAGATGAGATTGTGTCTCGAATTCTTCAACTTGGACTCGCAAGCCAATGCGTGAGGTGTGTAAATGTTTCTGAAACTAATTAGGAACTTAAGCTAATTGTCTGTATCTGGCGTTTGATAAAGTTGTAGCTTTCAGGTCATTAGATCATGACCAAATTTAGGACAATAACCTAAGTTAATACCATGCACATATTCGTATAGCTGCGGCCCCGATTGACCATTAATGACCGTCGAACTGACTTCTGATCATACCCATCGATTGACGCATCCAAATGGTAGGCCGATCATATCCATACGCATATCATCACTAGGGCCAACTATCCTATGGTGTATATTAGCCCCTACACCCCATAGTGGACCCCAAAGATTAGAAACACACTTCCCTAGGGCTAGTATAGTAAAAATCTTGCCCTTAGGGCTATTTGCACCAAATCTAGTGCTATAAATAGGAATTTTGGGGGCACCCCTTCCCCCCATCCAATTTTACCCTAGAACAAGAGAAAAGGGGAGATAAAGGAAAAGAAATATAGGAGAAAGGAGAAGAGAGAAAGCTTGGAAGAGTGCGTTTGGTGCACCTCCATCCTCTCATCCCCTCTTTAGCCGCCTCGCCGTAACCTGAGTCATCGTTGAAGCTTTCCCGGCAATATTTGGATGTAAGTGATGAATTCGACTTGTAATTTAGAGCTTCAATAATGGTTTTTTCCCAACTCACAAGCTTGTATGCTTGTTTAGGTCTTTCAATGATTTTCTTTAAAACCCTAACCCTATGAGGACTGTGAATCGGATGAATCATAATAAGGTGCGGATCATTATCTCTAGGTTATCTTTTATCGACCCTTGAGGGTCTTAGTAAATGATTTGTTGCTTGTAGATGAATTCGTGCATGCTAATATGTTCATATTTTGATTTAGTTATAATCTATGCTATTAGTTGGATATAGATGCTCACATGTTTGATAAAATGTTTAAGCGGTGGAATGTGTTGCTTTGTGTAAGTGCTATGTTTTCTAGCTCCTATGATTGTCAAATTTTGTAGTGCCAAAACCTCTTGAAATCCGTGTCTTATGTAGCGCATCTACATATTCAAAACTGTGCTTCTCATGTACAAGAACAAAGGTCTTTACCTCAAGAACTTCAAGTGCAAGATTACATGTTTGCAAAATCACATGTTCATGTTCAAGCTCAACACCAAGTGTGAATTCAATCTTTCAAGCTTCAATATTTCAAGTATTCAAAGCTTCGTCCAAGTCAAGACAAAGTTCTTTACTTTGAACCACAAGCTCAAACTTCAATGTTAGTCATATTCAAGCTTCAAACGTCTCAAGTTTAAACTTCATCATATGTCAAGATCTCAAGCTTCGTGAACTTCAAAGAACGACTATCAACTGAAGTAAGAGAAGACTCAATGTTCATACATCACTAATAAGGTATGAATGACCCTAGATTGACCTTAGGGTAGGTCATTTTGAATACATAATTCAATTAGCTCATTTTACAAGTGCATAGTCTATTTTTCGACTAGTCCTAGCATTGGCTTGACCAGTCCAAGAATCCTCGACCAGTCCTAAGTTTGTTTATATTTTTCAAATTTTTTTGTTAGAGCCTCGACCAGTCCTGGAGACTGCTCGACTGGTCGAATGAACAGTGCTCGACCCATGTTTGACCAGTCCTATAGGCTCGACTCAAAGTCCAATGACTAAATTGAGTCCCGCACGACCAGTCGTGGATAGGACTTAACCAGTTATGAAGGCCGCTCGACCAGTCGAGCAGGTCCTTCGACCAGTCGTGGAACGGTCTGATCTTATCGCACTCAAAATTGCAAAAATCTGTTGGTCCTATGAACAGTCATGGCGACCTCAGGACCAGTCGATGATACGATTTCTGCACTTATAAATAAAACACGAATTTCAAAGTTTGGTATCCAATTCAAGCAAAATTAATACACCACTCTGAGAGATAAGTTAGTGATATTCTTAAGCTACTTAGTTCTTATTTTATATTCTCTTTAATTAGCTTTTTGCATTTGATTTTGTATTCTGCATTTCAATTTTATTTGAAAGAGGGATTGATATATTCCCATTTCTTGGAATCAAAATCAAATCAAGCTAGCCCAAGGTAATTTAATTTAAAATCAATTTAGAACTTAGAACCTATTCATATGTGAGTGTGAACATTGAACATTTATGTTGATCTTTTACTCCGAATTGGTTCTTCCGGGCTATAACAAAAGGAGAATATCCAGATAAGTATTTTACAGTTTTGTAAAATTTATTCTTTTGGTTTCATTGAGATTGTGCCAGAAAAATCTCTTTATTTTGGTTTGTCTGAGGTGATCCAGAAAACTCAGAGTGTGGGGTTTTTTAATTGTGTAAGCCCATTTGAAAGATACAATTGTGAGGATTTTAGGTGAACCTTGAAAAACCTATTTACATAGTGAACACTAATATCCACTATGTGAGGATATTAGGAGTGGACTAGTTGTGTGGCTGTTTTTCTAAACAGTTGGTGTACACACAAGCGAACCACTATAATTTCTGGTCTTGTGGTGATTGATTATTTATTTCATTTTGTAGATGTTGTAATTTCCCTTTTTGCATTTGTGGAGAATGTTGTAATTTATTTTATGCAAGTGTGGGAATGTTATAATAGCTTAGTTATTTCCTTTGCTATTTATTTCTTTTATATCCTCTTCAGTTTGAGTTTTTGATACTCACCCACGTTCTAGTAAGGTTGTCCTGCCATAAACCTTTAGTTTTTGGTGTCAGGTTGTCCTTAGATCTAAGTTTGTATCAACCTCTCAAGACTAGATTTTCAAGGTAATTTTACATTTCTGCATTGTAGATTGTTTATGTGCTATCTCTATTTATTTGTTTAAATTCCGTTGTTTATTTTTTTAATTTGGCATAGTCCTATTCACCCCCCCCCCCCCTCTAGGACTTTTAGCTTGGCCTTTTCAAGTGGTATCAAAGCCTAATAGCTCGTTTTAATTATTATTTCTTTTGGATTAATTTCCTGAGCTAATCGATCTAAGCTGTTTGAGATATCAAATTTTGATAGCCTTTTTAGTCACTAGGCCTGCATCATTTGATGGCTCCAATTATGCTTATTAGAAAGACAGGATGAGAGTTTTCTTAAAATCCATGGATGAGAGAGCGTGGCAAGCCACAGTGACTGATTGGACCCCTCCTACCACTGAAGTGATTGGTATCGATGGATCCAAAACTATGAGAGTCACACCTTATTTCTCTTGGACCACTCTTCAGAAAAGTGAGAGTAGTACCAATGTAAAGCACTAAATGCAATCATTTACGCACTATCACCAGATGAATTCAAAAGAATTATATCCTGTGATACTGCAAAGCAAGCTTGTGATATTTTAGAAATGACACACGAGGGAACAACAATTGTTAAGAAATCTAAAGTCCAAATCCTCACAACCAAATTTGAGGAAATACATATGGAAGAACGTGAAACTTTCATGGACTTTTATACTAGATTGAATGACATTGTCAACTTTATGGGGGGTCTCAGTGATAAAATCTCATAAAGTAAAGTCTGTGCAAAGATACTATGCTCACTACCTGAACGGTTTAATTCAAAGGTGACTGCGATCCACGAACTTCGTAATACGGATAATATGAGGGTAGAAGAATTAGTTGGCTCATTACAGACTTATGAGTTAACTTTTAAAGCTCCTAAAGGTAAATCAATCACCCTTAAATATTCTAAATGTTTTTCTCAAGAAAATAGTAGTAATTTTGATTTAGAAAATTCTGAAGATGATATGGCCTTTTTAGCTAAAAAGTTTTATAAGATTTTTAAAAGTAAAAAGAGGGTTAATTTTTTAAAATATAATGATAAGAAAAGATCTAAATCTAAAACTTAGAAATCTTTAAAAGACAGTCAATGTTACAACTGCCATGAATATAGGCATCTAGCAAACAAGTGTCCTAAAAAGGACAAATAAAAAAAAGGTATGTTGGTTACTTGGGATGAATCTTCTTGCTCTGAAGCCTCTTCTGAGTCAGAAGATTCTGAAACTGAGTTGGGTAATGAAATTAAAACCCTTATGACTCTAGCCAAGTTCACTTTTTCAAATAATGATGATTCAACTAGTGAAGAAAATCTAAATAATGATCATGAAAATGAAGAAGTCCTTCAAGATGCTTATAATGCCCTATACAAGGAAAGTTGTAAAATTGTGGTAAAACTAAAACTTCAGAAAGAAAAGTTTTCTAAACTTAAAGAAAATTTTGATAGTCTTATTTTAGAAAAATTACACATTTCAGATTGTTTTGAAAAACTACGTGTGACTTAGATTTCAAAAATTCCCAAGTCGAAAACTTAAAATCTGAAAATGAAAAACTAAAACTTGATGTCTCTTCACTTTTAAGTTTAAAAGACACAAGGAAGTATGCCCAAGGAGATCCTAAGTTAGAAAAACTCTTATCCAGATCCAAAAAATGTGGTGATCAATCTGGATTGGGCTACGACAAAAGTATTCCTCCCAAACATAAGAATACTCCACCCAAATTTGTGAAAGGGGAGTCTTCAAACTCAAAAGGGAAAAGCCTAAATCAAAATCATTTAAAAAATGCTAAGTCTTTTCAAACCTTAAATCCTAGAAGTAACCATATCAACTATAAAAATCAGAATCATAATCCTTTAGCTGAGAAATTTGTTGATTTACTTAAGGAGCTCTTAAAATCTAACTCAATGGGTCAGTCTTATAACAACTACAAGCATAAGAAGACCAACTTTACTCCTAAACCCAAGACAGTAATGAAATGGGTTCTTAAGGTTACTTGCTTGGTTGCCCACACTGCTTTCAAAGCTACAAGCCATTCAAAATGGTACCTAGACAGTGGATGCTCCAGACATATGACAGGCGACAAAGGTTTGTTCACTAATCTTAAAGATATGACTGATGGTTCAGTCACATTCGGTGATGGTAGCAACTGCAGGATAGTTGGCCAAGGTACGGTTCAACTCTTTAACCTCCCTTTATTTGAGAATGTTTTATATGTAGAAGGGTTAAAACACAACTTATTAAGCATATCTTAAATATGCGATAATAATCATAGTGTAAAATTTACTAATTAAGGATGTGAAATTTTAAATAAAAATGGTTCTGTAATATTAACTGGTCATAGAACTTCTGAAAACTGCTACATCATAAGTGATTCTAGCTCATCTAATCTATCATGCTACATGGTCCATACTGATGAGACTGAGTTATGGCATAAACGCCTTGAACATGTACACTACCACAACTTGTATAGATTGAGCAAAAGAGAGTTAGTAAGAGGCTTACCCAAAATATATAAAATAGATAAGATATGTGGTGAATGCCAGATTGGCAAACAAACTAGGAGTACTCACAAAAAGGTGAACTCCAATGCCACATCTAAACTGCTCAAACTTCTCCACATGGACCTTATTGGACCAATCAGAAAGAGAGTCGAGGTGGCAAGAAGTACATACTGGTAATTGTTGATGATTTTACCAGATATACATGGGTAGTCTTCTTAAGGGACAAATTAGTAACTCTTGATGAAGTAAAAAGGATCCTTAAACGTATTCAAAGGGAAAAAGGTTCTCAAGTCTGTAAGATCCGTAGTGATCATGGATTAAAATTTGAGAATAGCAGTTTTGAGAAAATTTGCAATGATCAGGGAATATCACATGAATTTTCAGCACCTAAAACACTACAACAAAATGGTATAGTAGAAAGAAAAAATAGAGTACTTCAAGAAATGGCTAATGTAATGTTAAATAGTATGAAGCTCCCTAAAAATCTTTGGGCCGAAGCCGTAAATACTGCTTGTTATATAATTAACCGCATTTATACTAGAAAATCAAATGGTAAAACGGCTTATGAAATATGGTTTGATAAAAAGCCTACTATCAAATACTTTCAAGTTTTTGGCAGCAAATGCTACATTTTACGTGACCGAGAAAATCTGGGTAAGTTTGACACCAAAAGTGATGAAGGGATATTTTTAGGGTATGCTCTGAATAGTTGAGCATATCGGGTTCTTAATAAGAGGACCGGTATTATTCAAGAGTCCATTAATGTGGTTATTGATGATCACTTGAATACACCTGTCTCAAGTTCAGAAAATGATGAAGTTCTTCTAATTGATAAACCAGACTCTTCATCAAGTCAACAGAACATTGAATTGAGGACTATTAAAGATCATCCAACCAATCAGATTCTTGGAAACCCTCTCACTGGTGTGTGCACTCGTAAACAACTAGAAGATATGTGTAATTACGTGTGCTTTACATTTTAGATAGAATCGGCAAACGTAAAAGAAGCTCTTTCTGACGAAAATTGGACTGTTGTGATGCAAGAAGAGTATAATCAATTTGTTAGAAATGATGTTTGGTACTTAGTTCCTAGAACTAAAGATAAATACACTATCAGAATAAAATGGATTATTAAAAATAAGTCTGATGAACTTGGTAATATTATTAGGAACAAGGCTAGGCTGGTTGTACAGGGGAATACTCAAATTGAAGGCATCGATTATGATGAAACCTTTACCCCAGTAGCTCGTCTTGAATCAATCAAACTATTTATTTCCATTGTGTGCTTTAGAAAGTTTAAAATATGCCAAATGGATGTAAAGAGTGCTTTCTTAAATGGTGATTTACATGAAGAAGTGTATGTTGAACAACCAATGGGTTTTGAAGACCTTAAGAATGCTAATCATGTCTACCGCCTCAAAAAGGCACTCTATGGTTTGAAACAAGCTCCTAGGGCATTATACGAAAAGTTGACTAAGTTTTTACTAAGTCATAATTTTATAATGGGAAGTGTTGATAAGACATTGTTTGTAAAGAAATATAATGATCACATTTTAATAGTGCAAATTTATGTTGATGATATAATTTATGGATTTACCTATGCTAACATGACTATTGAGTTTGCAGATCTTATGAAGTCTAAGTTCGAAAGGAGCATGGTTGGGGAATTGAATTATTTCCTAGGATTGTAAGTAAAACAACAACCCGATGTTTCTTTATCTCTCAAACCAAATATGCTCTGAACTTAGTTAAAAAGTTCAGATTTGAGAATGGAAAAAATTTTGATACTCATATGAGTACTTCCTTAAAACTCTCAAAGGACTCTACAGGTAAGAGTGTGTATCCTAAATTGTATCGGAGTATGATGGTAGTTTACTTTATTTAACTGTAAGCCGACTTGATATTGCATTTAGCGTAGGAATTTGGACTAGATATCAATCTGACCCTAAAGAGTCACATTTAATTATTGTTAAGTGGATTATGCGATATGTCGCAAGTTTAGCAAGTCGGGGTCTTTGGTATCAACATGATACTAGTGTGCAATTAGCTGGTTACACAGATGCTGATTGGGCTGGTAATATTGATGATAGAAAATCAACCAGTGGTGGTTGTTTCTATGTAAGGAAGTGTTTAGTTTCTTGGTTACGTAAGAAACAAAGTTCCGTATCACTTTCAACTGCTGAGGCTAAATACATTGCAGCAGGTAATGCATGTACTTAACTTGTGTGGATGAAAAGAATGTTAAGCGATTACGGAATTACGCGAGATACTATAGTTTTATATTGTGATAATTTAAACGCTATTAATATCTCTAAAAATCCAATCTAGCATTCACGAACCAAGCATATTGACATTAGATATCACTACATTCGTGAATTAGTGGAAGATAAGACAATTTCTTAGGAATACATTCTGACTGAGACTCAACTTACTGACATATTTATAAAACTGCTTGACAAAAACAGGTTTTGTGAATTAAAATTTGATCTTGGTATGTGCAATTTGAATTAATTATTCATGCGTTTCTGTATCATAATGTATATATTTGTTATTTTAAATGATTAAAATTTCAAATTTTATGAAAAATGCATATTTTGGGCTATGCATGACCAGTTGAGTACATACTCGACCAGTCGTGGCATGACCAGTCGAGTACATACTCAACCAGTCGTGGCACGACCGGTTGAGCATGTACTCGACTAGCCGTGTAGCGCCGGTTGGTGCTTTATTTGGGGAAAAAAATTACCTTTTCCTCATTTTAGGCTTCTTCTCCAACGGCTCCTAGGTCGACCGGTCGAACCCATCTCCTATTTCTTCAAGGTTAGTACTTTGTTTATGTTTTTCTTGTAGATTCAAGTTCATAGTACTCCTTTTTTATCATTGGTGTTGTTTATTTCGTGATTCATAGTTGTTTTTGGGGTTTTCTTCTTAAAAATTTGATCTAGTGAAAACCCTCTCTACTTCTTTTGTAATCTCTTGGTTCCTTGTTATTTTTGATACAAATGGAAGGGAGAACCAAAAAGAAAGGGTCTCGTGGTCCCTCTACATCTTGTTCGACTCCTATAACAGTGCACCACCTTCGGTCACCCGAAGATGATCCCTCATATGTATGGGATATTAGGTTGCGCATTGTTATTGTTGAACGACCTGTCAATGTTGATCATCTAGCTCCTTTTGATATCCTTCTCCTCATTCAATCTGTAGGATGGGATAACATACTGCATTGGGGTGGGCCAGCATACCGCTCCATTGCGCAAGTTATGTATGCATGTATTACCGATTTTTTGATTGAAAATCTAACATTCACTATCTCATCTAGAGAAGGTCCAATAAATGTAGATAAGCATCTTATTTCTGGCTTAATGGATTTACCTGTCAATGATGAAGGTATTCCTATTAGCACTCTAGTAGTTAAACCATCTGAAACTGAAAAATGTAGCTTACTAAAGATTTATGCCATATAGATGCAGAATGGAATACTGCTAGTAAGGCGCGTGCCTCAAAGTATTTGTTACCCAGATACAGAGTCCTTCATAGGATATTCATTTCGAATGTCTATCCTCGTTCTGGTAATAAAATCGAACTCACTATGTTTATGGTTCGCATTCTTCATTCCATCATCTCTAGTACATCTGTATGTCTTCCTTCCTTGATTTGTCATTACATCATTCAATTCTGTCTCCATCCAAGACACAGTGACATCCCATTTGCCTATCTTATGACTGTGTTGGCCACTCATAGTTTAGTGGCAATGCCTGTTGGGAAAACTCCAATTCATCATTTACCATTCAACAACTCGAATATTAACAAGATGAATTTGAGGTTGGCTCCTTGCCAAGTCAATGTGGGTGTCGGTGGAGTTGATGCCACAGATGAAGATGAAGATGATTTACCTCCTGATGACATTAATATGGATGACATTTTTGATGAGATCGAATCTGATTCGGCAGATAATCCTGATTATTAGCCATCTAACTTTGATGTGCGTTTGCGCTCACTCGAGGAGAAGGTAGAAAATATGAATGTGTCCCATGATATGCAATTCAAATATATGCGCAAGTATCTGAAGCGCATTAACAAGGGACTTTATCAGATTGACCCTTCCATACCTGCTCCTTCGTCGGGTTCTGATTAGTTTTTGTTTATGTGGTTTGTAATAACTCTATTGATACTTGGTTTTTGGTTTGGATATTTTGGGGATTAAACTTAGTTGAACTTGGTTAAACATGGTTGAACATGTATTTTGGTTATGTTCTAACTTGCTTATGACTTTAGTTAACTTGATTATCTAGATCATATATTTTCTTCTTCCTCATTACTCTTCTTATTCTTCCTTATTGATCTACTTCCTGTTCCATTTATTGCTTCTTTCCTTTGTAATATTGTGACAAAAGGGGGAGAATTTTATCATGCTTGTGATATGTGGATTGTGGATGGATTGTGGATGGTGGATAAGTAGTAGTCTTTCATTTTTTTTGAAAGGGGGAGTAAGTAAGGGGGAGTATTGTTAGGAGAGTTGATGTGCAAATTGATACGAATTGTTTTGACCTGTTTATAACTGGTGCATGATTCTTTGACCAAGTTGTAACTGGTTTATATTGATAACTGATGCATGATTCTTTGTGCTTAATATGCTTATTCTTAATAAAGTGTGTTTTGTCACTAATTTGACAAAGGGGGAGATTGTAAGTGATATGTTTTCAAGCTCTTATGATTGTCAAATTTTGTAGTGCCAAAAACTCTTAGAATTTGTGTCTTGTGTAGCGCATCTACATATTCAAGACTATGCTTCTCATGTACAAGAACAAAGGTCTTTACCTCAAGAACTTCCAGTGCAAGATTACATGTTTGCAAGATCACATGTTCATGTTCAAGCTCAACACCAAGTGTGAATTCAATCTTTCAAGCTTCAACAGTTCAAGTATTCAAAGCTTCGTCCAAGTCGAGACAAAGTTCTTTACTTTGAACCATAAGCTCAAACTTCAATGTTAGTCATATTCAAGCTTCAAACGTCTCAAGTTCAAACTTCATCATATGTCAAGATTTCAAGCTTCGTGAACTTCAAAGAACGACTATCAACTGAAGTAAGAGAAGACTCAATGTTCATTCATCACCAACAAGGTATGAATGACCCTAGATTGACCTTAGGGTAGGTCATTTCGAATACATAATTCAATTGGCTCATTTTATAAGTGCATAGTCTATTTTTCAACGAGTCCTAGGATATGTTCGACTAGTCTAGCACTGGCTCGACTAGTCCAAGAAATCCTCGACCAGTCCTAAGTTTGTTTATATTTTTCAGAATTTTTTGTTAGAGCCTCGACCAGACCTAGAGACTGCTCGACTGGTCGTATGAACAGTGCTCGACCCGTGTTCGACCAGTCCTACAGGCTCGACTCAAAGTCCAGTAACTAAATTGAGTCTCGCACGACCAGTCATGGATAAGACTCGACCAGTCGTGGAGGCCGCTCAACCGGTTGAGCAGGTCCTTCTACCAATCGTGGAACGGTCTGATCTTATCGTGCTCAAAATTCCAAAAATCTGTTGGTCCTACGACTAGTCGAAGATGCGATTTCTGCACTTATAAATGAAACACGAATTTCAGAGTTTGATATCCAATTCAAGCAAAATCAATACGCCACTCTGAGAAATAAGTTAGTGATATTCTTAAGCTACTTAGTTCTTATTTTATATTCTCTTTAATTAGCTTTTTGCATTTGATTTTGTATTCTGCATTCCAATTTTATTTGAAAGAGGGATTGATATATTCCCATTTCTTGGAATCAAAATCAAATCAAGCTAGCCCAAGGTGATTTAATTTAAAATCAATTTAGAACTTAGAACCTATTCATATGTGAGTGTGAACATTGAACATCTATGTTGATCTTTTACTCCGAATTGGTTCTTCCGGGCTATAACAAAAGGAGAATATCCAGATAAGTATTTTACAGTTTTGTAAAATTTATTCTTTTGATTTCATTGAGATTGTGCTAGAAAAATCTCTTTATTTTGGTTTGTCTGAGGTGATCCAAAAAACTCAGAGTGTGGGGTTTTTGAATTGTGTAAGCCCATTTGAAAGACACAATTGTGAGGATTTTAGGTGAACCTTGAAAAACCTATTTACATAGTGAACACTAATATCCACTATGTGAGGATATTAGGAGTGGACTAGTTGTGTGGCTGTTTTTCTAAACAGTTGGTGTACACACAAGCGAACCACTATAATTTCTGGTCTTGTGGTGATTGATTATTTATTTCATTTTGTAGATGTTGTAATTTCCCTTTTTGCATTTGTGGAGAATGTTGTAATTTATTTTATGCAAGTGTGGGAATGTTATAATAGCTTAGTTATTTCCTTTGCTATTTATTTCTTTCATATCCTCTTCAGTTTGAGTTTTTGATACTCACCCACGTTCTAGTAAGGTTGTCCTACCATAAACCTTTAGTTTTTGGTATCAAGTTGTCCTTAAAACCAAGTTTGTATCAACCTCTCAATACTAGATTTTTGAGGTTGTTTTACATTTCTGCATTGTGGATTGTTTATGTGCTATCTTTATTTATTTGTTTAAATTTCGCTGTTTATTTTTTTAATTTGGTATAGTCCTATTCACCCTCACCCCCCCTCTAGGACTCCTAGCTCGGCCTTTTCACTTTGTCGATGCTCACATGCTTAATTTAATGCTTAAGTGATTGTACTACTCTATGCATGCTCACATGTTTGGTTTAATTCTTTAGTAAACGTATTATCCTATGAATGCTCATATGTTTGATGAAATGCTTAAGTGGTTGTGTAGTGAAACATATGCTATAATTTTATGACGTGAGGTTTAGTCCGTAACGATACTTAGGATTGCTATTATGTTGGGTCAGTTGGCTAACCGTCAAAACTAAGGGGGTGGCCCGAGTTAGGTTGGCCACCCCAGACTTGTTCGATCGACCCGGGTCGAACACGGACGACTGATAGTAGATGGGCTATACAGGATGCTCGCACCTAATGCCGGTCGACCCGGAGTTCCCCAAGTCGATCAAACTAGCCTAAGAGTCGACTGGCCACTAATGTGTGCGATGTATAACAATGACAAATAGAATCTAGGATACCCCATTCCCATTAAATGAGACTACTTATAACCATCAGTGGTATGATCCATAAGACTCATGGGCTGGTCATAGTGGTGTGGGACACCGTGTCTTAGCTGTCGGCCTATATTGGGGTAACGAACCTCCTTGTAGTAACCAATGAGCAATAAAAAAGACTATGAGCCTATTACATCAAACTGGAATGATGTCACGACCGCCCCACAATTGCATTTGAGTGACGACTCTCACATCAATTGTGGGCATCCTCCACATGTCAATGGGGTGCCTAACCCTATGTTTCCAAGCTACGTCATCCCAGTCATTTATGATCGGTCTGGCCAGTTGGCCAGGCTAGTGTTAGCCCCTCATTGGTTGGGGAGTTGTTGCTTGGGTGATGAACCCAGAAACGGATCAATGGACAGGTAAGGAGCCACTACGACTGCCCCGAGCCTTGTGATCCAGTTGAGACTACAATAAAATGAGGGCACCCTGGCTTCCTAAAAATGCTGGATGAATGAAACTTAATAATTACTTGGTAACATACAAATCAACCGTATTGCATTAGATAGAATATTGCGATTGGGCGATGGCACTTTGTAACACCCCGTACTTTCAGTACTCGGGTGTTATCATGAGAATCAAATTTAGTATAAACACAACCTGATGTATCTGAACGTTTGGCCTCATCCTAACTTGAATTGACAGTTGAGAGTAATCTTTGCCTATTAACCAACCTATCCATCCGCCAATTTCCAAGATGGGCCATCATGTCATCCCAAAATCAAATCATACATCGTCGATCTTGGGTCGTAAATCGCGAGATCTGCCGTCCACTACACCTTTGCCGACCCAATGATCAATCCACACCTAAAACCATGCTATCCAACTGATAAATACTTAGGTAACCATCTAATCCCACCTAAGATTCCCTTAGGAACCCTAAGTGTCACTAATGACCAAGTTAAAAGTTTATTTGACCGTAGATTGATTGTTATCGACCATACATAGTGCATCCATCCGTTGATTTTTGATATGGACCATCACACCACTAAGTGGACCTGCTTTTGGGATTTTAATCTCATTGATAAATAAATCAAGCCATTTATTATCAATGTTCAACTCTGTATCATAAAATCCATCGTTCTTAACAGCCTAAAGGTCAAACCACATGATCTAACCATTTAAAGAATGCAAACCCATAGATTAAGCCATACATCGCCAGTTTCGAGACCCAAATCAATATATCCACTAATAATCGAGTCTACATAATTCCATCGGGCAAGTCAGCCATTAGATTACACCGTTGGAACTCCTGCTTGTAAATCTAATCGATGGATTTCAATTTAACAGTACCTAGAACCCTTTGGATAAGCAGTTATCTAGTCTATAAGAAATGTATCGACCCTATAAGTACAAGGTCAGTGGTTAGATTTCCACTTATACAGTCTTAGGGTGTTCAGGACTAGTGAGAAGTGAATATGAAATAATTATGTTGTTGGTTCTCAGGATCCGACCATTGAAATTAAGGATTAATGGTTAGATCTAAGTCCGATCATTGGATTAAGGCCCCTCATCATTTGCTAATGGGTCCGATCACCCAAACTAACCATTAGATTTCACTTAGAGGTTTCACTTAACCCTCAGGACCGTTGATAATAAATTTGGAATGAAGCTGACCATCAGATTGATAACACTCAAGTATAAATTTCAAATTATGCTAAGTATGACCCACCTGAGTTTTGGATCTGCCCAAATTTTGAACTAATAGCCTATTAGAACCAATAGAGTTAAGCTAATGGAGTGGATCCATCAAAAGGATCATAGTGTGCCCCACATTTGAGTTGGGAGTACACAACATGTGTACTCCCGTGCCGCAATGAGCACAGTGCTAGGTCAAACCGGGCGCTGACCGAGCCCGCTTAAAGATGAGAAAAGCGCTCTCTCTTTCGAAAACTTCCCGCACGCGAGTAGTTTGCTGATAGCGTCCGTTTTTTGTCCCAAGATGGCCCACCATTGGTCATTGATCAGATGATATGGACCGTCTATCTTAGAGAACGAGAGATTCAGACTGAACCCCCAGAGTTTCACATGTGGTATCGCACAAACGGATGCACAATCTCGGGCGCAAGCGGGCTGAGTGCAACCAACTCTTTCTAAAAATAGAAAGTTTCCATTTTTCTTGCCTTTACATGTTGGCGATCCACATGAAAGCTTCTCCTAGGATCCTAGCCTTCTGTTTCAATCCATCTCAACCCTCCGTTTTAGGGCTCTCTTAGCTTTTGCTTAAGCTTTTCTCCCACCGTCGCCGAGAGATGAAAGCGAACCTATTCCCATTTGAAAACACTAACAACCGTCCATCTGATAGGTCCCACAATGTTCAGGGAACCTATCCACGCCGTCCATTCGCCTCTGATCATCGGATCAACCATCCAGTGATGACCCACCATTAACGGCCGGGTCATCTCCTTTGTTGTGTGAAAGAACCCGCCATCATTAAGTGGGCCCCATTCACTGATCTAAGCTAATCACTCGGTGGATCATGACTTTAGAAGAAAATCTATAATGACAGATTACACCATGCAGCCAGGTCCATGATAAATCAACAACATGAACCCTCCTTCGAGTTTAAGTCATTGTGGCTAATCCTATGGTTAGCAGCCGACACGCTTGGGTTTCTTAGTCGCCTATAAAAGCTCTCTTTTGGTTAGGGCAGCCCACCGAAATGAAAAAAAAAAAAGGAAAATGAAAGAGTGAGAGAGTTGAGTGCCGCTCGCCGCTGTCGCATCAACTCAAGTCAGGCCGACTTATTCCAGGCATTACTGGAAGCAGCAGAGGGAGAGAGAAGAAAGGAAAGAGAGGAAGAGAAACAAGGAGTAGGAGAAGGAGAGTGTGATTGTGTTGCCGCACTGAGCTAGGCTACAAGATATTGCTGTCGAGCTCGAGCTCGGGTCGAGCCAATAGAGGCTGGGTCGAGGTCTGTTCTTGGACTGGTCCAACCATCTTGTTAGACGGTGTAGAGGAAAAGAGAGAGAGAGAGAGAGAGAGAGAGAGAGAGAGAGAGAGAGAGAGAGAGGAGAGGGAGAGAGAGAGTAGAAAAGGAAGGAATGCAGGGGAGAGAAAGAGAAAATGAGAGGGGCACCGTTTTCTTCTTGCCGCTGACTCATCGCTGCTCTGGCTCGACTCGATCGAGTTATGGGGTGTAGTTGTTGGTCCTTGCAGCAGTAGAAATGAAGAAAGGAAGGCAGAGAAGGAAGAAAGAAAAGACAAGAGAAAATGAGAGGGAAAGAGGGACCGTGAAAGGGCTGCTGTTGTCGAGCCGAGTGGGCTCTACTTGGCTGAGTTCGAGCTGTGTTTTGAATGTGTCGGGTCCCACCTAGACACCGTTTGTACCAGGCTTCTTGCTGGACATTCCAGCAGTTGGAGCAAGAGGAGGAAAAAGGGAAGAGAAGAAGGAGAAAAAGGAGAGAGAGGGAGTTGGGTTTTTGATGGCTACCGAGTTAATTATGTTTGGGCCTAATCTAGACATGGCTGGACATTCCAGCAAAAATAAAAGAAAAATAGAAGGAAAGAAAGAAAGAAAGGAGAAGGGAGAGAGAGACAAACAGAGCTTTGGCCGGGGCTTCTATCGAGTTAAGACCGAGTCGACTCACTATCCAACCTAGCCGCCATTACTTGGCGGGTCGTAGTTGAATCTGTGCCATGCAGGTTGATCTGGATCTGAGTCGCTAAGTTCAGCTACTAAGTCGAGGTAAATCGTGACCCATTTTAGTTGTTTTATTACTGAGTTAACTCAGTGGGTTTTCACTGAGTCCATTGTTTATAGATAGTTGATTGCTATCAATTTCATTAGCATTTTGACCAAGTCACAGACGCACAAGTAACAAACAGGATTGACTCGATCGGTTTGCATTCATGCTATCTAGCGGGCCACACGCAATTAGGCTACTTGATTAAGGTGAGGACTCACCCTTTGAGCTTCCCACTCAAATTCATCAATCTAGACATTGATGATGATGCCTTGATTTCCCTCATTGAGTTACTTATCTTACTATATGATTATGTCAATCCGTTGCGAAATTGATTCCTGTGTTTGATAATTAACATATCTCTTTTGATTTTGGTAAGCATAAATGATTGATGATAATATGCTATCTTTAGTTGCACACATGTTAATTAATTGTATGATTGTCATTTGCGATCATTTGATGGATTGAATGAAACTTGTCATGGCCTTACTATCTTGCGGTCCATATTTGACTTACACGGCTTGGATCACACATTACCTTATATGGCTTGGATCGCACATTGCCTTACATGGCTTGGATCACATATTTGCCCTATGTGGCTTGGATCATTTATTTGCCCTTCATGGCTTTGATGGAACATTGACACCATTTTGTGGCTTGTTGGTTATATTTGTATATCTTGTTGATTTTCGTGTCATTATGCGGAGTTCGTTATGATTTTCGGGTGGAGCTGAAGTTCACTTGTCAATTTTCTAGCCATCTTACAGAGTTCATACGATTTTCGAATGATGTCAGAGTTCCTATGTTGATTCTCTCTTCATCTTACGGTGTTCAGTCGTATGGTGATTTCCGGGTGGAGCTGAAGTTCCCTTGTCGATTTTTTAGCCATCTTGCGGTGTTCATATACGATATGATTTTTAGGTGAAGTAGAGGTTTATATGTTGGTTTCCTAGCCATCTTGCAGTGTTCAATCGTACCATGATTTCAGGGTGGAGCTGAAGTTCGCTTAACGATTTTGTAGCCATCTTGTGGTCTTCACGTACGATATGATTTCCGGGTGGTCTAAGTTTGTATGTTGCTTGTCTCTTAATCTTACGGTGTTCAGTCGTACTATGATTTCCAAGTGGAGCAGGTGTTCACTTAGCAATTTCCTAGTCATCTTACGGTGTTCACGTACGATTTGATTTTCGGGTGAAGTAAATGTTTGTATGTTGTTCTCTCTTCATCTTGCGGTGTTCAATCGTATTGTGATTTTCGAGTGGAGTGGGTGTTCGCTTAGCGATTTCCTAACCATCTTGCGGTGTTCACGTATGATATGATTTTCGGGTGAAGTAGAGGTTTAAAGCTTGATTTTCTAGTCATTTTATGGAGTTTGTAATGTTGGTTATTTGACCATCTGGACACATCCCCTTTCATTGCTATTTCTATTACATTTCCTTAATGTTGAGATTATGTTGACTAGCTTATTTCTGAATATATGATTATGATTTTGAATGGCGTTGTTTAATATGTCTATTCTCATATATTGCTGTTTATGTTGGATTATGAATGATGAGTGTGTAATCTTAGAGGGTGCTCCTTACTGCGAAAGCCATTGACGCTATCAAACCGTAACAGTTGATGCAGGTGTAGGTGAGCCGATGTTGTTTACTAGGTTGTTAGAGCAGATCAGGTAACTGAAGAACTAGACGGGGTCCCTATGACTCATATCAAGCTCCACCATTAGATGATAGATTTCTGTTTTTAATTAATGAACTTTGCTATTTGAGAATTGTATAAGTCTTATGTGGGCACTACATTTGGAATTTTGTGATGATTAGAATGTTTTTTTCTTATACAATGCATGGTTTACTTTAGCTTCGTTTGCTGCTAACTCTGATTAATGATAAGCGGTTTAAATTTACACTGAATTTTATAGGCTAACACTCGGGTTTTTGGAGAATGAGTCATATACACGGGTTCCAAAAATCGGGGTGTTACACACTTGTGAGGAAGTGTTGATATATGCAAAATAGGTGTTGAAGTTGCTTGTGAAGGAGTGATGGTTGGAAATGGCATGCTGTAACGTCCTGAATTTTTTTCCAACTTGGAATTAGACGTCCTTAGGCAATGGGTCTATCATAACACCTTATTAACTTCTCAAAACTCAATCCCAAAGTCTCAAATCCCCCTTTCAACCCATCTCCTTTGAAAATTTCACCTTCCACCACCCTATTCTTCAAATCTTTCTAGGTACTTTCATGTTAGACACAAATCCTAAAGTTTAAATGATGAAGAACAATAATTAAACTAAAATTTACTATAAATAGTAAAAATACAAATAAAATGGACTTTAGACAACTAACCTGATGGAATCTTGGGAAATAACCAGGTCATTTGGGTAGCTTAGCTTCTCCTACCCCAAAATCATATATTGCACGTCGAATAACTCATTCTGGTTTGCAAGATACACTCATTTCAAAAATTGAGTGGCAGAACCACCATCAGGACCACCAGAGGGGAGCGACGCCACCATCGGATTGGCGGCGCACCGCCGGTGTACTGAATTTCAGTGGACCCTCGCTGAAATTTTCTACGTTTTCATGCTAACTTCAAAAAGTCATATCTCTCTCAATATAACTCCGATTTAGGTGATTCAAAAGCAAGATTGAAGCTTGATAAGTCTAGTTTCATATAAAAATAAGTAAAAAATAAAATAAAAATTTTAATGTAGTTAAATCTAGGTTGATGTGAAACTATTCAAAAATTATTAGTTCGGACAGCTGCTAGTTCCAAAATTTTTAGAATTTTTCAAGAACACGAAATTTAATGAAATTTGGTGGAGATAAATTCAACTTGATGATGAAATATTAAAAAAAATAATTAAAATAATATACTAACTAAAAGTGCCAAAAAAATATAGAACAACCCGAGGACCGCATCCTGTAGTATAATTTAGGCAAAATTTAGTTAAGTACTAAACTAAATAATCGGTGGATTTAGCTCGAACCACCATCTTTACAAATAAGAAGATATAAAATCATGAGTATCACTGACTCAATGTCGTCTTAAGACCTAGGAGAAATCCCAAAAGCCTGTTGCTCTCGGGACTACATTAAAACCCCATATCAGACCTAGACTGCACGTCGAGGATCCGATGACCACGAAACTATAAAATTATATCCGTCCTACAAGGCTTGACAACCATCGCGGGAATCAGGATCAAATAGTATCCAAAAATTTACAACTTGAGCCCTAAGTAAAGTGTGTGAGGAACTCAAATATCTTTAGAAAACGTATTGAAACTTAAGTGAATTGGGTCATTCGCTCACGCACAAAATTGAGGATTTCGGACCGTCAGTTTCTGACAAAACTTCACCTATGGAAAAAGGAAATTTTTTTGCACATATCCTTATAACTGTGGCCCCGATCGAGCAAGTTCGACCGTTGATCTTGAAAGTGTCCTGGTTTGTCAATTAGGGTGAGTGTTGAGTCAGCAAGACAAAGGAGCCCCATAGGAAGATTGATCAAGTGTCTACCTCAACTGGATGTGTGCTCGAACTCATCACCGGTAAAACTTAGCCTCACATCCCATGTCCCAAAACACCAGGTAATTAAAACCCTTAAAATTCAATAGAACATCCTAAGGTTTTTGGTTAGAAAACTTTTTCAAACAGAACAGAAAAATCTTTAAGTTTTCTACCTTTGTCGATTTATCGACACATGGCTCGATGAAATCGAACCCTGTTATCGATGTCCTCGAAGCTCACTCGATATTATTGAAATGAGGATGTATGATGTCTAGCAACCACAAAGATCTCTGGACTGAATTATCGATGAATCAATGGACTGCTCGATATCATCGAAGTTTGAATCTCGAGTCCATCGAGTCGACTCGATAAAATCAACATCTGGTCAGTTGTGTCCAAAAATCTACTAAGGTAAATCATGTGATTCTCGATATATTGAAGGACTCCTCGATATCCTCGGAATTCAAATATCGATGATATCGGTAGACCTTCGATGATATCAGATGAGGATACAAATCTATCCAGCAAGTTTTCAAGTTATTTTTTCTTGGATCGATGGTCACTCGGTAAAATCGATATTCAAATATCAATCATATCGAGACCAGGTCGATGCCATCGAAATAGGATAAAAACTGTCCAGCAAGCCTATAGGAAAATTCCTTGGAATTATTGATGAATTGACACTGTCATCGATATCATCAATATTCAAATTCTGATGATATCGAGTGATGATCGATCATATCCCATACCTAAAATATTTCAAAGGCAAGCGCTCTCACATTTTTAAATATCGAGGAATCGAACCTTGTATCGATGAAATCAGAGTTCGAAATTCGATGACATCGACGCATGTTCGATTTCCTCGACCAATTGGCAAAAAGTTTCAAAAGCGTTTGACAGTTGAGTTCGAATTATCGAGCGGCCAATTGATGCTATCGAGAGTATATGCTCGATGATATCGACCCTGCTCGACGATATCGAACTTTATCAAAAATGAGAGCTTGCCCTTAGTTGTTGGTAGAGAGAAATAGAGAGTGCTTTTGTGTGTTTAACCCTAGATCTTATACCTTAAACATTTTCTCTCATGGAAGTTCATCCTCTAATTCACTCTCATCATTGACATTCAATAGAGTGGATTGGGGAATGAACTTCCGCATTTAAGGATCCTTCAGCTACCATCTTAATGGCAAATCATTAAGCTAGGATGCCTTGAATGCATAGATGATTGGAATCACTCTGTCTCCTTTATAGGAAAATTTTAATAGAGTAGAATTCCATCATAACCTTGACCTAACCCGTCACCTTATCTTAGTACATCATTTGAGTTGCAGTTCAAGGGAACTGAAGATTCTTCGTCATCAAAGGAAGAGATCTTCATCAATGTACTGAATGGGGCTCATCTACTTATCTGTAAGTCATTAGAGTTCAAAGGACCCTTGTGATCATTCCTTCTATAGGATTGGGTCTAAGGTGTTTCTCATCCCTTTCAAGTCCTCATAGGAGGCCTCCGACCAGAGCATACGTGAGGGTGCTTTGTGTTGACCCTTGCTCTGTGGAGAGCATAAACTCTTAGGTCCTTGTGTAGGTCCTTGACCTGTGTGGTCTAAAACTTGGGTGTTGTGTGTTAACCCTTGCTCATGGGAGCATAAACTGGTGAGGTTCCTTGTATGGATCCTTGGCCTATGTGGCCTAAAACTCGGGTGTTGTGTGTTAACCCTTGCTCATGGGTAGGGGTGCACATTTAACCGGTAGAACCGTGGAACCAGACTGGAACCGACCAAACGGTCCGGTTTGGTCCGGTTCTAGAGTGCACCGGTTCCGATTCTGGTTCCAAAAATCAAAAAACTGGTGACATCGGTTCGGTTCCCAGTTTGGGGGTATGTAGAACCGAACCGAACCGTGAACCGATCCGTAGAACCAAACAGTGGATCCAATCCGTAGAACTGAACCATGGAACCGAACCTCAAACCGAACAATTGTATTTTTGCACACCTTATAATTATTTTCTCTAGAACAATTATTTTCGTAAATGGACCACAACATGGATGGACGTGGGCTTGCAATTGGGCTGGATTATAAAAAGCCTAGAACCGTGGAACTGATCCAGAACCGAACCAGTTTTAACGGTTCGGTTCCGGTTTGGTTCTAGGGTGCCAACAGTCCAGTTCTGGTTTCAAATTTCCTAGAACCGTTAGGAACGGTTCGGTTCCAGTTTCACCCCAGAACCGGACCAAACCGAACCGTGTGCACCCCTACTCATGGGAGCAAAAACTTGTGTCGTGTAGACACGTTAGAGTCAGCCTAGAGTAGGTTGTACTAGTTTGAGGTGAACCTGATTTGAAACCTCCAGTTTGAGGTGAACCTATTCTGAAACCTCCGTTAGTGAGATCCGGTACACTCAAGGGTTGAGTGCGTCCGCCGGAAGTGGAGTAGACAAGTAGTCGAACCACTATAAAAATAATTGTGTTTGAGATTGTTATTGTCTTCTACTGCTTGTGTGATTTTCTTAAATGTTTTCATATTTGATTATCTGATATGACACCTCACACACAGTCGTGTCCATCATAAACTATGATTTGCTTCTTGTTTATCTTTTAAATAGTTTTATGAATGGATCCTCTATTTGGCTTGGAAGTCATTAGAGTTACTTTGAAGAAATCCTGATATATGCATATTTTCTCAGGATAAGATTGATAGGATTTTAAAATATAAAAATATATAAAAAAATCCTATTCACCCCCCTCTAGGACATATTAGCATTTACCCACTTCAACTAAAGCAGTCATTACCGTAATTTCAATTAGTATCAGAGCGGGTCTCTCTTAAGGGCTTCACCACCTAGAGAATGATCTTGATTGAAGTTGGTAATATGACCAAAGGAGAGGGCTCATCGGTAACTAGACCTCCAGTATTTGATGGATCAAATTATGCGTACTGGAAGGCTAGGATGCATTAGTTTCTGAGATCTTTGGATCATGATGTTTGAGATATTGTTGAAAAAGGATATGTGCCACCAACCGAACAAATAGTACTTGAAAATGTCACAACTATCACCAAACCAAAAGCCAAAGAAATGTGGACAACATTCGATAAAGAAAAATGAACCTCTGAGGCTAAAGCTATGAATGCTATCTACTGTGTTGTGTCCCAAGAAGTCTTCGATCAAATCAGTATATGTGGAACAGCCAAAGAAGCATCGGACTTATTGGAAACAACCCATGAGGGAACAAGCACAGTGAAAAGATCCAAACTATAACTCCTAACATCACAATTTGAAAGTCTCAGAATGGAAGAGCATGAGACCTTCATAGAGTTTTCACAAAACTGAATATCATCTGCAACTCCATGGGTGGATTAGGAGAAAAATTTCTGGTCCCAAAAATCTGTAGGAAAATTCTGAGATCATTACCGGAACGGTTTAATCCCAAAGTAACAACCATTGAAGAGTGTAGAAACATAGATGAAATGAAAGTACAAGAACTAGTAGGTTCCCTACAAACATTTGAACTACACTTCAAACAAACCCCTAAATCCAAAACTATTGTCCTTAAAACCTCAAAGAATTCAACAAATGAGGACATTGAAAGTGAAAGAGAAAATGTAGATGAGGAAGTGGCCTTGTCGGCACAACGGTTCAGAAAATTCTTTCAAAAAAATCATGGTCGTCCATTTAAAGGAAGACAGGTGGATAACAAACATTCTACAGGTAAAAGTGGTAAAAAATCCAAGGAACCTCAGTGCTATACCTGTCGGAAGTTTGGACACCTATCCACCAAATGCCTAAATAGGAAAACCAAAGGAAAAGAGATGGCAGCCACATGGGATGACACGGAAGAGTCAAACTCATAATGCAGTGACTCAGAGAGCGATGGAGACCAGAAATCCTTGAAAATTCTTATGGACTCTACTGCCTCAAACATTCCCATCGAAACAGAGAATGCTGAAGAACCATAGGCCATTGAATCATTTCCATCAGATAATGAGGAAACTGAGAAAGAAAAAGAAGAAAAGGATAAACTGCAGGATGCTTATAATCAACTCTACATTCATAACATCAATATCCTTAAAAGACTTGGAATAACTGAAAACAAAAATAAATTGTTACAAAAAGATTTGAATAAAACATTGGAAATCAATACACACCTAATTAATGATCTACAACAATACCACTCAGAAAATGATAGGCTCGAAAGAATCAATATTTTCCTCAAATTTGAGTCTGAAGAACTAAGCAAACAGAATGAACTATTAAAAGATAAAAACATGCATCTTCAAAATGAAAATCACACACTCCTGTTTGATTTAGAGAAATCCAGAAAGTCTGCTGAACTAAACTATAAATTTTTCCAGAGTGTTGAGAAATTAGAAAAACTGTTAGGGATGGGAGACAAGGAAAAGACAAGAGTGGCTTAGGATATGATAAGTTTAAAATAAAATCTGTAAATGCAGCATCAATAGCCGAAAAATCTGCTACTTCAGGAAGTAAAACTAAGATTACTCCTGTTTATCATTCGTGTGGTGATTCTGGTCATTATAAGTTTGAATGCGTATTTCCTGGGAGGACACAACCCAACTCTAGTCAAAAGCATGTAAGTAAACTCAGACCAACTAGAAAACAAGATGTCAGGTGTCTACCTAGGAATATGGATAGAGGAAATACACATCCATCACCACCCAGAATGATTGACAGAATGAAGGAGTTATTGAATCAAGTGGCTAAATTAAACAAGAAAACTAATGAATTTATGAGACAAGGAAACACGATTCAGTTGCCCAACTTGATTAAAGAAACCAAAACTACCATAATTCCTGTCACAAAATGGGTAGTGAAAGAAAAGAAAAATTGCCTTGTTACTCACTCAAATCATATAACAGGCAATGATGCTAAGTGGTACCTAGATAGCGGATGCACAAGACATGTCACGGGTGACAAATCCCTTCTCTCAAACTATGCAGATCTTAATGATGGGATAGTCACCTATGGAGACGGAAGCACTACTAAGGTAATAAGACAAGAAATTATCAAAGGTATAAATATGCTCAAAAATGAGAATGTCTTTTACATAAAAGGATTGACGCATAATCTTCTGAGCATTTCTCAAATATGTGACAATGAGCATGTGGTTACATTCAACAAGCAGGAATGCGAGATCCTAGACCTATCAGCTAAACCAGTGATGAAGGGTTGTCACATAAATAACCACTGTTATGTCATTAAAGGCAAAGGAAGGGCTGATCCATATGCCTAGAAACATTTGAGCATGGAAAAACATGTCCAGGTCATGCATCTAGATCTGGATAGTTGTTGAAAAGATGCAATTTTGATGAACTTTTAACGATATATCAGAGGTCCCTCACCTCAATCTTTTTGTATATAAACATCCTGATGTTTATAGTTTTGAATTGTACAATGCTTGTACAAATTTTGCTGTGTATACTGTTTGATATAAAGATATACTATATTATACATGGAAGATTGTTGAAATGCTGAAAAATGATAGATATACATCTTCGATATGTCTGTCGATAAATCGTGTAGACTCTCGATTAAATCGATCAAGAATCGATCTCATCGACACCTCTTTTGAATTAAAAGAGTCACATGATCGAGACTGTAATCGAAGATAGTTTCGAGAACATCGAATGGGATCTATCGATATCATCAAAATCATGTTCGATGATATCGAAGTGTGCCGCCCGATAAAAGGCGGTCGAGCGGGAAAAATTGCATTTCACTTCTAAAAGTTATTTTTTTCTTCCCTGCTCGTCTCTCTCAGCCAGTCTACACGAAGCTTCATCGGAGAGTCCTAGAAGATCATTCAAAACCGGTAATACCCTTTCCATTTCCTCCTTTCCTCAAGATTCTATCTTGTGCTTTTTGGGTATTTCTAGATTTTGAGAGAAGTTCTGTCTGTTAAACCCCAATCTCTCTTTGTGAGTACCGGTAAATGGGTAAGGACCAGGGCAAAATATTTGGACCTGGAGAATATTTGAGATCCTCCAGGAAAAAGGTCCTTGCTCCAAAGGAAAGGGCGAGGGCGTCTGAACATGAGACTCCTACTCGCCAGCGAATAAGACAGACATCGCGTGGCGGGTCCCAATCTGAAGCACCGGCCCCTCCTCTTGCTAAGGTGAATCCGGCACTGGCTAAATACACTAGAAGAAAGCTAGTTCATGAAAGGAGGATAGACAGGGAGTGTCTAAAACCATACAATCTGGAACCCCTATTAGCCGCGATTGACTGGATGCCTCTCCTCGACTTTGGCAGTCTGTGTCACTATGAACGTACCTACAACTTCTTTACCTCCAGTCACTCTCCAATGGTTGAACCTCCGTCCATCACTGTTTCTGTTGATGGTGACGATGTAGAAATTACTCCTGCATCCGTTGCAAACATCCTTGGCCTTACTCTGTCACCTGTCGATCTCCCTAACATGGACCTTGAGAATGTTGAAACCCAATCCATGGTTACGAAATTACTTTGTCATGGTTATGATATTCTCTGGCATCAAGGCAATGCGCTGAAAGCAAAATTCATGGAACCGAGGTATCGTATTCTACATGGCATCTTCGCCTCTAACATATATCTTTGGAGTACAATCGTGCCGACCTTACCGGCTTCATGGCCATGGTAGTATATTCTGTAGCAACTGGGATCAAAATCTGCCTTCCTACCTTGATTGTTCATCAATTAGTGTATGCGATTCATACCTCTCGAGATGTTTATTTGCCCTATCCTTGGATTATTCACATATTGTGTAATATAATCGGTCTTCCGGTAATAAACGATCCAGAACTTCAATAAGAACAACATCAGAAAAATGGATTTGAAGTTCCACCGCTTTCCTGAAGACTAACCCGAGGAAGGGATTTACGAAGAAGGAGAACGTGGTGAAGAGGCCACTCAAGCCGAAGGCACTGGAATGGCCGAAGGTGACCCTCTCACATCCCAACAAGCACCTTCCCCATCCGACCCCGGGCATGCAAAAAGGTTCAAGCTACATTAGGATCAGATTGGAGCGACATTGCGAGAAGTCACTCAGTTGAAGGAGTCAATGAATGCCAGGTTCACTGTCTTGGAACGTTTGGTGAATGGGGTGCAGTAGACGGTGCAACAATTGGTGGATTTGATCACCTGCAGATGCGACAATACCGCACCGTCTTCCTCCGCCCCTCCACCATAGTATAGACAATCTGAGTGCTATCACATACACCTATTCTCATCTCAACATATGGGCATAGGTATCTTATGCCCTACGCTCATTTGAGTGTAAGTGATGGATTACTAACTTACAAAGTCTGACAAGTTTTTTTTTTTTTTGTTTTGTATTTATATACCCATGGATGGGCTAGATACTTGCATTTGTTTTTGGATGCCCATGGATGGGCTAGATATATATATATTTTTGGTTTGGGATGGATGTTACACTACTGCCAACCTTGGGCAGTACATATTTTGGATATTTTGTTTCATGGCCAGTTATAATTCATTTCTGGTTACTACCATATTTCTCTGGGTTGCTTTAAATGATGTTTACCCCTGTTTCCCTGTTTTATCTGGTTTATATCATCTAAGAATGCCTCCTCCTGCATATTCCTTAATTGATTTGTGATGTTTGATCCTTATATCTATACTATTAGTGTCTATTAAAATCACTGATCTCCTTTGACTTAATATGCATACATGATTTCTACAAAGAGATGTTCTTTTACATCTATCTATTCTGCTTATGCTCTCTGCATTTTGGTTCTCCCATATGCTTCAACCTCAGTCAATATCCACTGCTATATTTCCCTTTGCCAATGACTAACAAAAAGGGGGAGAACAAATCCACACCCTGAAGGAAAAGTGTGTGTATCTGCTTGTGTTTGTGAATGATGATACAGGTGATAGGGGGAGCAAATAGGTGTTAGAAGAAGCAACTGCAAGAAGACAGGGGGAGAATGCTATTGAGGGGGAGCAGTTACTCAATGAAATAGTCATCTGTGTGTGTGAACTAGATAACATTGTAAGATTGTGTAAAGTTCATGTACACACAATTTAGGGTGTTTTTCTAGAAGTTGTTCTAAGGTGTTTTTGGTGTTTTGTCACGTAATTGACAAAGGGGGAGACTGAAAGTGCCCTGTTTTGTCAATTAGCGTGAGTGTTGAGTTAGCAAGAAAAGGAGCCCCATAGGAAGATTGATCAAGCGTCTGCCTCAATTGGATGTGTGCCCGAACTCGTCACAGGTAAAACTTAGCCTCACATCCCATGTCCCAAAACACCAGGTAATTAAAACCCTCAAAATTGAATAGAACATCCTAAGGTTGCTGGTTAGAAAACTTTTTCAAACAGAACAGAAAAATCTTTAAGTTTTCTACCTTTGTCAATTTATCGATACATGGCTCGATGAACTCGAACCCTGTTATCGATGTCCTCAAAGCTCACTCGATATTATTGAAATGAGGACTTATGATGTCCAGCAACCACAAAGATCTCTGGATTGAATTATCGATGAATCGATGGACTACTCAATATTATCAAAGTTTAAATCTCGAGTCCATCGAGTCGACTTGATAAAATCGACATCTGGTCAGTTGTGTCCAAAAAGCTACTAAGGCAAATCATGTGATTCTCGATATATTGAAGGACTCCTCGATATCCTCGGAATTCAAATATTGATGATATCGGTAGACCTTTGATGATATAGGATGAGGACATAAATCTATCAAGCAAGTTTTCGGATTGTTTTTTCTTGGATCGATGGTCACTCGATAAAATCGATATTCAAATATCGATCATATCGAGACCAGGTCGATGTCATCGAAATAGGATAAAAACTATCCAGCAAGCCTATAGGAAAATTCCTTGGAATTATCGATGAATCGACACATCATCGATATCATCGATATTCAAATTCTGATGATATCGAGTGATGATCAATCATATCCCATATCTGAAATATTTCAAAGGCAAGCACTCTCACATTTTCCAATGTCGAGGAATTGAACCTCATGTCAATGAAATCGAAGTTCGAAATTCGATGACATCGACGCATGTTCGATTTCCTCGACCAGTTGGTAAAAAGTTTCAAAAGCATTTGACAGTTGAGTTCGTATCATCGAGCGGCCAGTCGATACTATCGAGAGTATACGCTCGATGATATCGAACTCTGTCAAAAATTTTACCGTTTTATATCCGTTGGAACCTTTTGCCTATTTAATGAGAGCTTGCCCTTGGTTAATGGTAAGAAAAATAGAGAGTGCTTTTGTGTGTTTAACCCCAGATCTTATACCTTAAGCCTTTTCTGAAGTTCATCCTCCAATTCACCCTCATCATTGGCATTCAATAGAGTGGATTGGAGAATGAACTTCTATATTTAAGGATCCTACAACTACCATCTTAATGGCAAATCATTAAGCTGGGATGCCTTGAATGCATAGATGATTGGAATCGCTCTGTCTCCTTCATAGGAAAATTTTAATAGAGTAGAATTCCATCATAACCTTGACCCAACCCGTCGCCTTATCTTAGTACATCATCTCAGTTGCGGTTCAAGGGAGCTGAAGATTCTTCGTCATCAAAGGAGGAGATCTTCATCAATGTGTTGAATGGGGTTCATCTACTTATCTGTAAGTCATTAGAGTTCAGAGGACCCTTGTGATCATTCATTCTGTAGGATTGGGTCTAAGGTGTTTCTCACCCCCTTTCAAGTCCTCATAGGAGGCCTCCGACGGGAGTGTACATGGGGGTGCTTTGTGTTAACCCTTGCTCTGTGGAGAGCATAAACTCTTAGGTGCTTGTGTAGGTCCTTGATCTGTGTGGTCTAAAACTTGGGTGTTGTGTGTTAACCCTTGCTCATGGGAGCATAAATTGGTGAGGTTCCTTGTGTGGATCCTTGGCCAGTGTGACCTAAAACTCAGGTGCTATGTGTTGACCCTTGTTCATGGGAGCATAAACTTGTGTCATGTAGACACGTTAGAGTCAGCCTAGAGTAGGTTGTACTGGTTTGAGGTGAACCTGATTTGAAACCTCCGGTTTGAGGTGAACTTGTTGTGAAACCTTCATTAGTGAGATCCGGTACACTTAAGGGTTGAGTGCGTCCGCCAGAAGTGGAGTAGACAAGTAGTTGAACCACTATAAAAATAACTGTGTTTGAAATTGCTATTGTCTTCTACTACTTGTGTGATTTCCTTAATTATTTTCATATCTAATTATCTGAGATCACACCTCACACACAGTCACGTCCATCATAAATTATTATTTGCATCTTGTTTACCTTTCAAATAGTTTTATGACTGGATCCTCTATTTGGCTTGGAACCCATTAGAGTTACTTTGACGAAATCCTGATACATGCATATTTTCTCAAGATAAGATTGATAGGATTTTAAAATATCATAAAATATGAAAAAGTCCTATTCACCCCCTCTAGGACATATTGGCATACCCACTTCAACTAAAGAAGTCATTAACGCAATTTCAGATCTGACACAGGTCCTCCACAGTCGATCGACTTGTCCGATCGTATCGAAATCACATCCTGACATAGATCCATTGTTAAGGAACTTACCTTATGACATAGGTGAGTAGTGGACCTCCCTATGAGCCCCGTATGTCAGAAACATACGCCCTTTGGTTATAACCTAAGTATACCAGGGCCCTGACGCCATTTGCATCACTTTTGGGCCTATATATAGCCCCTATACCACCCCACCTCTCTCATATACAAATTTTCTAAAAACCCTAAGGGAGAGAGAGAGAGAGAGAGAGAGAGAGAGAGAGAGAAGAAGGAGAAGAAGAAGAAGAGAAAAGAGGAAAGAGTGTGGAAGGCCTTTGAGAGATCGTTGCAGCGATTCTCTCCCACTACTCCACGTACTGATTCACCTCCCTATTTCGCTACACGATCCACTTCGGCTACGATTTTGGGTAAGAAAACCTAACCCTAAATCTTGTTATAGAGATCAGGTTGATTGTTTGTCAATCTAGCTAACCGTTTTTTTATTTAGGTGCTCGACATTCTGTATTCGGGAACGTAGAATTCTAACCGAGTCCGAATCAAGTATTCCGACGAAAGGTGCAGACTATAAACGTTTAGTTATGGTTTTCAATGCTTTCAATATTAGCTAATGATTTATGTCAGACTTGATTGCTGCCATATTGTCTTAGATACGCCGATTTTGATATAATATACATGTATGAACTATGTAGAACAAAAGATACATCTCATGTGTTTGTTGAAATGTTTGAATAAACATGTAAATGTGCTTGCCATGATTACTGATCTAGGATTCATCATTGTCATATGTATACTGACTTCCTTGTGTAAGGAATTACCAAAATATATAGTGTAACTAACCTAGTCTATGTATTTGGTGAAGTGTAGCGTATGTGTTTGATAGATTGTCTGAATGAGATATTGTTGATGATTTGTATTTATTAAGAGCATTAAGATAAGATTCTCAATTACCTTATTCATATGTATAGTTTCCTTTAAATAATCTTATTTGCGTCTATGCGATTTATGGATAAAATGCAAGTGTTAGGCAATATGATCAATGTGTTTGATGAAATGCTCAAATGAAGAATTTATTTGGATTCCTTGTTAAATGCTAACATGATTATCACATGTGTCTACCTATTGCATCTGTAAGATTGGCACTACAACGTAGTCCAACCAATCGGTAACAGTCCTTGTTCGGGTGGCCGAATTAGTCTCGCCACAATGGGTAACTCAACGAATTCGGGTCGCAAGACGATTGTTGACAGTGGTTAGGCCACGAGGGGTGCTTATGCGCTCCATGTCGATTAAGTTAGCGTGTGCCCGTACCAATCGAACTTGCCTAACGAACCAATTGGCCTATTGTGTGTTTACCATGTATGGATACCATTGCTTGAATCTAAGGTACCCCTTCTAATGTAAAGACCCACTTTAACCATGGTACCATGATCCGCTAGGACTCATGAGCCGGGCATGGTGTATGGGACACCGTGTTTGAGCTGTTGGCCTACGCTGGGGTGACGAGCCTCCCCGTACTGACCAGTGAGCAACTAAGACTCGTGAATTGGGCATGGTGGTATGAGACACCGCGTCTGAGCTGTCGGCCTACGCTGAGGTGATGAGCCTCCCCGTAGTGACCACGAGTATAAACTTTGAATTTGCCTATCGACTGCTTTTCATTAGGGGTGATGCTCTACAACTTGCCTATCATATGTGGTTAACTAGGATTAACGACCCTAGATGGATCCTTCAGTTTGGGTTAATGATATAAAGGGAGGTACCTTAGCTTCCCAAACCTGCTGTATGAATAAGCTTAATTAAGTGCTCGGCTAACATGGCCATACATCGCATTGCATTAGCTAAGATGTACTTTTGGCAAGGAAGGTGCACTTTAGGGATGTTGACATACGCGAAATTGGTTGTCAGAGTCGCTTGTGAGGGAGCTTTGTGTGAGGGCATACATCATTACTTGCACTCCATTCCTGCATTAACAAGAGTAGTTAGGGAGTGATTGTTATATTGCTTTATCATTACTGCTTGATTGACTTGATAACATATTAACCTTTGCCTTATAGTATCACTGAGTTGATCACTCACTCCCACCCTGGGACGGTGTTTTAAAACACCAACCAGACTCTGCTTTAGATGCAGGTGTTGACGAAGCCTATGTAGTGGAGTAAGACTTCATGGATGAGGAGGGAGAGTTCTCCTATTTCCAGCTCTCAGGCGGGTCTATGTAGACCTCGTGCTGATTCGACGGGAACACGGGATTCTTGGCTTAGTTGGACATCTTACATTCTCACATTTTGTATATTTTGAAACAATACATGTATATATTCATCCCGGTTACATACTCATACTCTGGAGGTTGTGAAACACTTACCTGTTCAAATATATATGTTTCAGTCTTTCGCTTGCTTAAATTAATTATATCCGGAGTATGATATATTGTTTTAATATAATCCCACTCATGTTTAACTCATTAATATGGACGAAATCTGAACATCATTATCCATGTTTCATAAGTGATGTACTGGATCTAGGGAGTAGAGATTTGCTCGACCCTCAAAATTCAGGGTGTTACAAGTTGGTATCAGAGCATGATTTGGATTAAACTGGACCTAGGTTATAGGTAACACGACGCACTCTAACTTAGGAAGGGAGCAATTGAATTTAGAGACCACATTAGGATCCTAAAGTTTCGCCGACCAGCGAGATTGACTACTGTAGTGTAGCCCGTACGCGTCCTAGATCATGTAAAGTGGTCTCCGTCATCTTTAGGCCGTCAATCGATGGGTTTGAACCGTTAGTGGACAAATATAAAACTCGAAACAGGCCAAGAAGCGCGAATACATGCACACGCAGCTAGGAAAATAGATCATGTAGGCTTAAAGACCCAAAGCACGAAGTACAGTGGGGCCTAGGGGGTCCCACGCGCATGTATGGCACCCCGGGAGGGGGTGGCCACCGCCCCAGGGCAGAGCTACTGCAAGACACCCCGCCGACCGGCCGCCCATGTGGGGCCTCTCCCACGTGTGGGCCCCTTTCTAACCCCTTTTAAGCCTCCCACACCCCCTCTCACTCCATTTCACCGACTCCCTACTCCACAAACACCTCCAAACTTCCAAAAATCTCTCATTTCCTTTATATCTTACACTCATCTACCACCATTCTCCTAGAAATATCCTTTACATCTTCCCATCTCCCTTATTCCCACATATTTGAGCACAAAACCCTCCTTTTTGTGTCTCATAACCTTTAAATCCTACAATCTACTTCATTCTCTAAGCTTTTCCATTCCAATGGCCCTCTTTGAGTTCGTCACCGCCATTTTCTCTATCTCAACGCTCCTTTCCCTCATGGGAAAGAAGAGAGCGACCCCAAATGAGGCCAAGCCTAGTTGTCCAGGCTGTTCAAGAAAGAGGACGAGTATCGAGACAAGTGCAAGCGCCGAGCAAAGGTCAAAACGAGATACCAAACACTATAGTTTAGTCCATAAACAATGACCATCAAATGTTGGGACATTTAGAGTTTTGGGACCTAAAGTTGGTATTCCTAGATTTCAAAAAATCTGATAGTATAGGAAATCCAAAAGATTAATAACGTGAACCCTGGGACCTCCTTAGCTGGTATGGTCATGTGTGAAGTGCTTGAGCGCAGTTAAATTCGAGTTCGGTCAATTGAATTCCAATCAGACAACTTTTGACCCTAAGCGATAAAACAATTTCTTGTATTAGAAATGGTATGAAATCATCTAGTGTATGAGCATAGACTTTGGATTACAACTATTGGATTACCGCTACTCCCAAGTTAAGACTAGGCTACTGGTTATACTAAGGAATGTAAAAGACTAATTATGCTAAGATAATTGAAACATAGACTTGGTTAGTTGGCTTGATTAGGTTGAAGTGAGACCTCATTCCTTCGTTGGATCCCCTTGATACTTATAGGCTTCTTTAATAGCTCTTAAAAAGGTTATTTTGATTAGAAACTATTCAGGCTCAGAGAAAACTTATATATCTCTCAGATTAAACGTTAGGTCAAATCAACACACCCCTTAGAATTGCCCTCCCAAGGACTTATTACAATCGGGAACATGGAGTAGAGAAACTATATATAAGTGAAGTATTCACTATTTGAATCGAATTCTCAATCCTGGTAGTTCCAATGAACTCAATGCTCTGATCAAGTAGAAGATTGGGATCAACTAGGATAAAGAACTGATACGACAAATTTTCTGTCATAGCTAGGCAAAAGGTTTATGTATCCGGTTCAGACCCACTACACAACCTTCCTTCCGTGTTAGCCCGACCACTTACAACCAAAAGTTTATTACTTCTCCTTTGAGAAGTGTTAAGAACATATACTCAATAGGGATTTTTTTTTTGGGCCCAAGAAATGTCTCAAATGGGCAACAGACAGTTAGGAATTAGGTCCCGAATCATAGACCATTCTGGCATACATACTGTGCATATGAACTTAGAAAGATAGTCTACCCGTTAACCTATTTTGTCCAAATTCCTTATGCACTAATAATGTATGGATTATCTTACAGTATTAAACTAGACATGATTAAAGAGGGTAAGTCGGGACCATGGCAAAAGTCCTTCTTTGGTAGAATTAGGCATCTTGCCACAAACTCACACCCATCCCTGGAATTAACCACAACACCCATCATTTTTAGCTCCTTTTTATGACCATAAGTACCAATGTCATAGTACACATCATCGATTAAAGGAAGACCAATGTATTAACAGATCGTTTCCCATTTCAAGTCAAGGATAGGTCCTACATTACACCTTGTTCCGACATACAGATCGGAACATAGATTCTTGAGCCTTGAGAGTAGAAATAATTTTAAGGGGGGTAAAACATTATGAGCCCAATATAGTTAAGTCGATTTATACATCCATTTGACCAGAGGGGGTAGCAGAGCGTGGTGGGCCCATGCCTCACTGGCCCAAGATCGTCAATTCAGGTAATACATATGGTTAGATTACTAAGTAAGATCTTATTCATCCTTGAAACGTTAGTAATAGACTCATCAAAGGGAAACAATCAGGACTCTATAACTAGAAAAAGTTACATAAGTAGATTGGATCACTAAAGAATAATAGGCCTAACAATGGATACGAGCTTAATTACAATAGTCGAGGTCAGTGTATTCACAAATGTGCTCGTTGAATATGAACCCAATAGAAGCCTTAGCCAATTTCGGGGATGAAATTTTTTTTTTTTAAGGGGGGTAGATTGTAACGTCTCGAATTTTTTGTCAACTTGGAGTTAGATGTCCTTGGGAAATGGGTCTATCATAACACCTTATCGACTTCTCAAAACTCAATCCCAAAGTCTCAAATCCCTCTTTCAACCCATCTCCTTCGAAAATTTCACCTTCCACCACCCTATTCTTCAAATCTTTCTAGGTACTTTTATATTAGACACAAATCCTATAGTTTAAATGATGAAGAACAATAATTAAACTAAAATTTACTATAAATAGTAAAAATATAAATAAAATAGACTTTAGACCACTAACCTGATGGAATCGTGGGAAATAACCAGGTTATTTGGATATCTTAGCTTCTCCTACCCCAAAATCATATATTGCATGTCGAATAACTCATTTTGGTTTGTAAGATACACTCATTTCAAAAATTGAGTGGCAGAACCACCATCAGGACCACCAGAGGGGCGCGGCGCCACCACTGGATAGGTGGCGCATTGCCGGTGCACTGAATTTCAGTGGACCCTCGCTGAAATTTTCTATATTTTCATGCCGACTTTAAAAAGTCATATCTCCCTCAATATAACTCTGATTTAGGTGATTCAAAAGCCAGATTGAAACTTGATAAGTTTAGTTTTATATTAAAGTAAGTAAAAAATAAAATAAAATTTTTAATATAGTTAAATCTAGGTTGGTATGACAATTATTTAAAAATTATTAGTTCGGACAGCTGCTACTTCTAGAATTTTTAGAATTTTTATAGAATAAAAAATTTAATGAAATTTGCTGGAGATAAATTAGACTTGATGATAAACTATTAAAAAAATAATTAAAATAATATACTAACTAAAAGTGCTAAAAAAATATAGAACTACCCAAGGACCGCATCGTGTAGTATAATTTAGACAAAATTTAGTTAAGTACTAAACTAAATAATCAGTGGATTTAGCTTGGACCACCATCTTCATAAATGAGAAGACCTAAAATCATGAGTATCACTGACTCAATGTCGTCTTAAGACCTAGGAGAAATTCCAAGAGCCTGTTGCTCTCGGGAGTACATTGAAACCCCGTATTGGACCTATACCGCACGTCGAGGATCCGATGACCACGAAACTAGATTATGTCTATTCTACTGGGTTGAGAACCATCGCAGGAATTAAGCTCAGATAGTATCTAGAAATGTACAACTTGAGCCCTAAGTGAAGTGTGTGAGGAACGCGAATATCTCTAGAAAATGTATTGAAACTTAAGTGAATCGGACCATTCGCTCATGCACTAAATTGAGGATTTTAGACCGTCAATTTCTAACCAAACTTCACCTATGGAAAAAGAAAATTTTTCTGCACATATCCATATAATTGTGGCCCTGATCGAGCAAGTTCAACCATTGATCTGACACAGGTCCTCCATAGTCGATCGACTTGTCCGATTGCACCGAAATCACATCCTGGCATATATCTATTGTCAAAGAACTTACCCTATGATGTAGGTGAGTAATGGACCTCCCTATGAGCCCTATTTGTCAGAAACAGTCTCCCTTTGGTTATAACCTAAGTATACCAGGGCCCTGACACCATTTGCATCACTTCTGGGCCTATATATAGCCCTTATACCACCCCACCTCTCTCATATACGAATTTTCTAAAAACCTTAAAGGAGAGAGAGAGAGAGAGAGAGAGAGAGATGGAGAGAGAGAGAGAGAGAAAAGAAGAGAAAAGAGGAAAGAGTGTGGAAGGCTTTTGGGAGATCGTTGCAGTGATTCTCTCCCACTACTCCACGTACTAATTCACCTCCCTATTTCGCTACACGATCCGCTTTGGCTACGATTTTGGGTAAGAAAACCTAACCATAAATCTTGTTATAGAGATCAGGATGATTGTTTGTCAATCTAGCTAACCGTTTACTTTATTTAGGTGCTCGACGTTCTGTATTCAGGAACGTGGAATTCGAACCGAGTCTGAATCGAGTATTCCGACGAAAGATGGGGACTATAAACGTTTAGGTTATGGTTTTTAATGCTTTCAATGTTAGCTAATGATTTATGTCTGACTTGATTGCTGCCATATTATCTTAGATACGCCGATTTTGATATAATATACATATATGAACTATGTAGAACAAAAGATGCATCTCATGTGTTTGTTAAAATGTTTGAATGAACATGTAAATGTGCTTGCCATAATTACTAATCTAGGATTCATCATTGTCATATGTATACTGACTTTCTTGTGTAAGGAATTGCCAAAATATATAGTGTACCTAACCTAGTCTATGTATTTGGGGAAGTGTAGCCTAGGTGTTTGATAGATTGTCTGAATGAGATATTGTCTTAGATACGCCGATTTTGATATAAGATACATATATGAACTATGTAGAACAAAAGATGCATCTCATGTGTTTGTTAAAATGTTTGAATGAACATGTAAATGTGCTTGCCATGATTACTAATCTAGGATTCATCATTGTCATATGTATACTGACTTTCTTGTGTAAGGAATTGCCAAAATATATAGTGTACCTAACCTAGTCTATGTATTTGGTGAAGTGTAGCCTAGGTGTTTGATAGATTGTCTGAATGAGATATTGTTGATGATTTGTATTTATTAAGAGTATTAAGATAAGATTCTCAGTTACCTTATTCATATGTATAGTTTTGTAAGACCCGTATCCTAGTCTGTACTGTTCTGTCGACTCCTACAATCCTTCCCATCGAAGTCTGGTAACCTGGAGGAATAATCAACATTTGCGATCGACCCTAAGTCGTATCCTGTAGAATTGAGTCAGCTAAGTTCGAGACTTGTATCATTGCGACCGCACCGTCGCTGCTGTTCCAACGCCGCGACTCGCGCACCGATCCGATACCCAAGCTGAAAGATGTGGGTCGGCATTTATTTCGAAGAAATGTCGTGCATTTGCAATCCCAAGAGAATCTCTACAACATGTCCCATCAATCAATCAATCAATCACTTCATGTCAAGTACAAAAGCAACTCATGCTTTCTTTCTCCACAAGTTAATCAACCACCAAAGTCAACCCATCTCTCACCTCACCCATCACTCACCTCACATCCATCCATCTTACAACCACCCATTTTCTCTCTCTTTCTCGTCACAATTTCCAAGCAGCACCAAGGCAAGAGAAGAGGCTCATGTCCAAGTCCTTCCATGAGAGAAAAAAGACTGTGTGGCCCACTTTTTCCATCCCAGAAATCCATCATCTTAGCCCTCCATTTCTCATCCTCTCCATCAAAGTGAAGTATAAGGAGACCAACGTTCCAACGGACCGAGAAGATCGAACGGTAGGTGCTTCTATGGGCTAGATTTACATTTTTTTTTATGGGTCAAGTGAGGCCTATCGATCAATGGTATGGATCTCTCTTTGGACCCTAAGATGTGGCCAATGGACCACCTTGATCCTCATGATCATTCCATGATGGGGCCATTCTCCATGGATCCCATCATGATGTTTATCTTTTTTGCATAAATAGGGTCATCTGGACCGTATATTTTGGTGGAGAAAGGATCTCCACCGTTGATTTCGAATCGGTGGGCCTATATGTATTGGGACCCACCTTGATTTATGTTGTAAACATGGAAGGGAGGGCCCATAGTGCCGGGGTCCCTCCATCACTCGATCTCTCTCTCATTCTCTCTCTCTCCCTCTCTCTTTCATTTTTTTCTTTCTTTTCTTGTTGTATATGATGATGTGGCCGTGTGGCCCATCTGGATGGACCCCACCATGAAGCATGTATCCAAGCCATCTGTAAGTGAGGCCCACTTTACATATGTGTTGTACCCACACCACTCGCCATTTGGTGGCCCACCTGTGCAGGGCCCACCACATCTATCGAAACCGTCCAGCATCCAGGGACGCTGGACGTCAACTGGAAACACAAATATTAGCCTTGTTTCAAGGCTTTTGGGAAAGGCCGCTCATGTAGGCCCCACCTTGATATATGTATTCAATCCAATCCATCCATCCCTCTCCCTAGCTCAATTTAGGCGTTGAGCCAAAAAATGAAGCCAATCCGATGTCCTGGTGGACCATAGCATAGGAAATAGCGGTTTTCATCGTTTAAATGCACTCTGTCGTTGTTGTACCCCAGAATATACTGCACATTAGGCTCGTTTGGTCTGTCTCGAGCAGTAAAGACCAATGGCTGGGGTGGATTCACTTGATGCGAGCCGCACATGAGAAAAACCGTGAAATTACGCAATTTAAAAAATAATAATAATAATATACAACAGCAGCAGCCGCTGCTGCCGCTGTTGTCAGAGGCACAGGCAACGCCTACTGCTGGCGGGCGGCCGTGTAGGCAGGGACCCACGGCTCCAGCTGTGGGCCCCATCATGATGTATATATGTCATCCATGCCATTCATGAGGTGGGTCCCTTCTCGAAGTGGGCCCCCTCCATAAATCAGGCCCATCCAAAGCTCAGGTGGCTCACATCACAGGAAACAGTGGGGCTGACCCTCTGCCATTGAAATCCTTTTTGGGTCTACAGAAGTTTTGGATCAAGATGAAATTTGTTTTTACCCTTCATCTAGGTCTACGTGACCCTATGGACGGGCTAGATTACATATAAACATAATGGTGGGCCCCACATGGGACCCACAGTGATGTATGTGTTTGTCTCCCACCGTCCAGGCAGACGGTGGAGCCAACAGTGATGTTTATGTTATATTTCCACCGTCCAGTGGACGGTGGAACCCACCCACGTGTGCGTGTGTGCGTGCATGTGTGTGTGCGTGCGTGTATATATATATTATATTATATATATAAATATTATATATATATATGTGATGGTGGGCCTTCATGGAACCCACCATGATGCTTGTGTTGCATCCAAACCGTTCAACCATTTGGCAAGCCTACCTTACAAGCTTGAGACTAAAAATAAGTCAGATTTAAAGTTCAAGTGGACCCCACCATCTAAAGTAGTGGACAATGACATCCACCATTCAAAATTTCTAAGAAGCCACAGTAGTTTCCTATTAAGCAGATATTTGTTCCACTTCATCTATCCCTATGTTAACTTAGGAACAGGTTGGATGGGAAATATACGTTATGGTGGGCCTTAGGAATTTTAATGGTGGAAATCATTATCACCACTTGTATTTAGGTGTGGCCCATTGTTGAAGCCCACCCTGATGTACATAAGACCCATGTGATTAGGCCCATTCAATGTATTTGTGGCCCGTTGTCGAGGCCCACTTTGATATACGTAAGGCCCATGTTACGAGACCCATTGTGATGTTTTTAAAGGCCCATGGGATATGACCATTGCAATGTACATAAGGCCCATTGATGTGGCCCACTTGATTGATATAAGGCCTATATGAGGCGGCCCATTTGATGTATCTGAGGACTATGGGTCAAGGCTCAATGAGATGTATATAGGTTCATTGCAATGTGTGATTCCCCATGGTTTCTGTAATGGTATTTATGACGGACCGTGCCTTGGGAGTAATGTTGGTTTAACGTCCACATTGTAAGTACAATGTTGGTTAAATGTCCGTACTGTGACTCTCCCTAGGGCCCATTGATAGGCCCATACTTGTTGTGTGTAGGCCGTCTAAACCCATCTGCATTGTAAGGATAGTTCATTACTTTATAAAATGCTTAGTATAACTCCATGATTCATGCCCATACGCATCATATGTATGCTTGATATAAGGAATATTTGATCATAGCATAAGCCGTTGGGCTGAGACATTACGGGACTCCATATGAGACGGAGTGCCCGACATGAGCACGTGGTACGCGCGAGATTGCTGCATGTTTGTACGGTGTGACTCATGCATCTCGCATATGTGTGACTTGATCACTGCACGCACTAGTGACATCAGGGCCGTAGCCTCCACAGGCACATCGTGGATGGTCGTATCGAATACCGAAAATATTGGCTCTAGCATTGTAGGCACTTAGGATGTCCTTGGGTGAAAATCTCATAACCTTTTTGGTACCAAGGGATGCTCCAATGTCTAGACCGAGTGGATACATGAGCACCCGAGTACCGAATACCAGTAGGTCGCATCTCCCACTGTGTCGTGGTCGGTTGAAAGGGGGTGTGGCCTTATCTGCCTGAGTGAGGGGGCTATAAGATAGGCTGAGTTTGACCAGCTCGCAAATGAGTCCGCTATCGACGAGCCAGGTAGGTATTGGTAGACTACTGGTCAGGCAGATAGTGTAAGACCTGTATCCTAGTTTGTACTGTTCTGATGAATCCTGCAATCATTTCCGTCGAAGTCCGGCAATCCGTAACTAATAATCGACATTGCGATCGATCGTAAGTCGTATCCTTTAGATTCGACTCGGTTTAATCCGAGACCTGTATCATTGCGACCGCACCATCGCCGCGGTTCCAACACCGCGACTCACGCACCGATCCGATACCCTGACCAGAAGATGTGAGTCGGCATTTATTTCGAAGAAACACCGCGCTTTCTCGATCCCAAGAGAATCTCTACACAATGTCAAATCAGTCCCATCAATCAATCAATCAATCACTTCAATGTCAAGTACAAGCAACCCATGCTTTCTCTCTCCAAAGTCGACTCTTTCTTACCCTCTCTCTTACACCACCATCATGTCAAGTACACATCACACATCACTCACCCTTTCACCTCACATCTCCCATCCCTCTCTCCTTACAACTCTCTCTCTCTCCCTCTTTTCTTACACCATTTCCAAGCAAGAGAGAGAGCCCACACGTCCATGGTTTCCATGAGAGAAGAGTGATTTTTGTGGCCCACCTTTCCTATTCCAAACCCATCATCCTAGCCATCCATTTCCCATCTTCACCATCAAAGAGGAGCATAAGGAGGGTGGCGTTCCAACGGACTGAAGAGATCAACCGGTGGGTGCTTTATAGGATAGGTTTTTCCATGTTTTTATGATGGGCCAAGTGGGGCCTACCGATCAATGGTGTGGATCTCACTTGGGACCCTAGGTGTGGCCGATGGCCCACCTTGATCCTCATGATCATTCCATGATGGGGCCATTCTCCATGGACCCCATCATGATGTTTATATTTCCTTGCATAAAGAGGTCACATAGACCGTTCATTTTGGGTGGAGAGGGATCTCCACCGTTGATCTTTTATTTGGAGGGCCCATATGCAATGGGACCCATTGATGTATGATTGGATGTTTGAAACGGAGGGCCCATAATGTCGGGATCCCTCCATCACGCGTGTCCCACTGTCTTTCTATTTTATTATTTTGTATGATATTATGGCCTTATGGCCCACTTAGATGGACCCCACCACAAGGCATAACTTTTATCCAAGCCATCTATAAGTGGGGTCCACTTCATATGTGTGTACCCACACCATCAAATCATTTGGTGGCCCACCTGAGTGGGGCCCACCTTGAATGCATGTGTTATACCCAAATGTCGGCGTCCCCTGGACGGCTGGACGTAAACTGCAATGGGAAAACACAAATATTTGCTTGGTTTACCAAGCTTTGGAGTGGGTGCTCATGTAGGCCCCACCTTGATGATTGGATTTAATCCAAGCCGTCCATCCCCTTTCCTACCTCATTTTAGGCGTTGAGCCAAGAGATGAGGTTAATCTGACCCTCAGGCGGGCCATAACATAGCAAACGACGATTTTCACCGTTTAGAACTTCCTTAACATTTCTGTACACCGAAAAATGCCCGATATTGGGCTTGATGGATTGGCTATGGACCATGGAATCCAATGGCAGGGTCAGATTCAGCTGATGTGGGCCCACGTACAAAAATCCTCAAGAAATCAAAATTCTCAAAGGAAAGTAAAAAAAGAAGAAGAAGGCAGCAGCTTCTGCTACTGCCGTGACACCGCCAGAGGCTGACACTGCCAGCGTCAGCGTGAAACGGGCAGGGTCCCACGGCTCCAGCCGTGGGCCCCACCATGATGTATATTTTGTATCCACACCGCCCATTTAGTGGGCCACTGTCTGAAGTGGGCCCCCTCCAAAAATCAGGCCAATCCAGTGCTCGGGCGGTCCACATCATAGGAAACTGTGGGAATGAACGGTTACCATTGAAACCCTTTTTGGGACAGCAGAAGTTTCAGATCAAGCTGGAAATTATTTTTCCCCTTCATCCAGGTCCGTGTGACCTTATGAACGGATTGGATGGAAGATAAACGCTATGGTGGGCCCCACATGGGACCCACAGTGTTGTATGTGTTGCATGCCCACCGTCAAGACGGACGGTGGGGCCTACTTGATGTATGTGTTCGTCCGCACCGTCCTCCCTGGACGGTGGGACCCCCCCTCCCTGCTGCACGTGTGTATGTAGGTGTGTGCATGCGTGTGAGTGTGCACGTGTGTGCATGCGTGTGTGTGTGTGTGCACGTGTGTATGCGTGTGGGTGTGTGTGCACGTGTGTATGCGTGTGGGTGTGTGTGCACGTGTGTGTGTGAGTGTGTGTGGATATACATATATAATATTATATTATATATAATATTGTATATATTTACTGTATATTAATTATATATTATATTATATAATATATATATATATGATGGTGGGCCTCTATGGGCCCCACCATGATGCATGTGTTGCATCCAAGTCGTTCAACCATTTGGCCATTGTTGAGGCCCACCTGGATGTGTATTTATGGCCGTTGTTGAGGCCCACTTGATGAGTACTTGTGGCCGTTGTTGAGGCCCACCTTGATGTGTATTTATGGCCGTTGTTGAGGCCCACCTGGATGTGTACTTGTGGCCATTGTTGAGGCCCACCTGGATGTGTATTTGTGGCCGTTGTTGAGGCCCACTTGATGAGTAATTGTGGCCATTGTTGAGGCCCACCTTGATGTGTATTTATGGCCGTTGTTGAGGCCCACCTGGATGTGTACTTGTGGCCGTTGTTGAGGCCCACCTTGATGTGTATTTATGGCCGTTGTTGAGGCCCACCTGGATGAGTACTTGTGGCCGTTGTTGAGGCCCACCTGGATGTGTATTTATGGCCGTTGTTGAGGCCCACCTGGATGTGTATTTATGGCCGTTGTTGAGGCCCACCTGGATGTGTATTTGTGGCCATTGTTGAGGCCCACCTTGATGTATATATGGCCCATGTGTTTAGGCCCATTTAATGTATTTGTGGCCCATGTTATGAGGCCCATTGTGATATTTTCAAGGCCCATGGGATATGGCCCATTGCAATGTACATAAGGCCCATTGGTGTGGCCCATTTGATATGCATATGGCCCATGTGGTGAGGCCCACGTTGATGTACTTGTGACTATCCGTTGAGGCCCACCTTGGTATGTACATATGGCCCATGCGATGTGGCCCACTTGTCATATTTATGGCCCGTTGTTTAGGCCCACCTTGATATACATGAGGCCTATGTTGTGAGGCCCATTTGATGTATTGGAGGCCTATGGGTCGAGGCCCAATAAGGTATACATAAAGCCCATTGAATGTGATTCCACCGTGTTTTATGTGTTGACCTATATGGCGGGCTATGCCTTGGGAGCAATGTTAGTTTGACGTCCACATTGTAAGTATAATGTTGGTTAAATGTCCGCATTACGACTCTCCCTAGGGCCATTGGTAGGCCCATACTTGTTGTGTGTAGGCCATCTAGGCCCATCTGAGTTGTAAGGATAGTTCATCACCTTATAACATGCTTAGTGTAGCTCCATGATTCATACCCATACGCATCATATGTATGCTTGATATGAGGAATGTTTGATTATAACATGAGCCATTGGGCTGAGACATTTACGGTACTCCATACGAGATGGAGTGCCCGACATGAGCGCATGGTACGCACGAGATTGCTCCATGTTTATACGGTGTGATTCATGCATCTCACATACATGTTACTTGATCATTGTACGCCCTAGTGACATCAGGGCCGTGGCCTTCACAGGCATATCGTGGATGGCCAGACGGGACACCGGAAATATTTAGTTCTAGCATACGGGCTCCATAAATGTCCCTAGGTGAAAATCCCTAAACCTCCGTGGCCAGGAGATGACTCCAACGTCGAGACCGAGTGGATATATGAGCGCACGAGGGCCGAATACCAGGAGGTCGCGTCTCCCACTGTGTCATGGTCGGTTGGGAAGGGGTGTGACCTTATCCGCCTGAGTGAGGGGGCAATATCTAGGTTGAGTTTGACCAGCTTGAGGAATGGGTCTACTATCGACGAGCCGGGCCCGATATTGGCAGGCGGATAGTGAGGTCTCTTCCACTTACCCAGTTATGCGCTCGGATAGGGGCGGCAAGCTGGCGTAGAGTGTAATAGACCCCGGTGATGATCCCAGAGAGGAACCGTACTGATACGTGGACTTATTGAGCAGGAATTTCATACCCATTCATTCATTCACTATCCACTCGGGCTGGTGGTGCGTAACTATTTGTTACGTATACCATCGCATGGCCAGGTTTCGGTTGGGCGCGCGACTAACCTGAGATCAGGAGTTTACCACATTGTGTCTGACTATCCAAATTTAGGTATGAGACTGATTTGGATAGAAGTCCCTTGTGATGGACCCCATAGCCTGTGATACTTCGTACTATCATCCCGACTTCACGTTCCTGCATGGTCATTTCATTCGCACCGTATATTACATTGCATCCGCAGTACTTAGCATTTTAGGTTAATATGTTTTTGTACTTATATGACCTAGATGGGGTTGATGGTATTCGTGGCTTGTCAGGATTTGTATATTGCATTACATTCTCAGCATCTGTTATTGTCTTATTATGTTTTGCATCGCATTGCCTTGGTACGGCTGATAACATTCATGGACTTACCAGTATACTTCCGCTTACTCTGATGTCATATGATTCATGATCTTATTAGTATTTCTGTTTATCCCAATGATGTATGAATTATGTGCTTTATTGATACTTAGCACTTACCTTACATACACTTCCACCACCCTTTAAGCTTTTGTAAGCTTATGCACGATAGATGCGTGCAGGTGGCGTTAGATTGTAGCAGCGTTGAGCTTGGAGCATGCAGCTGACCTTTGGAGCTTTTGGAGTTTTAATTTCGATATATGTATTTCCCTTTCAGCAGTGTATTCAAACGATTATATTAGTGGATATGTGATGATGATGTTGCCTTTATGATTTAGGTATACTTGTGGTTATGCTTCATTACAAAAAAATAATTATACTGAAAATCCTCCTTGTAGGATCCCAGGATCAGAATCTGGTGTATGGGCGCTGGGAGCTGAGAATGGGGTACTACGGAGGCTGTCAGCGCCGGATTCGGCGATCGGGAATTTTGTGAGCCTGGTTTCCGAGTTTGGGGCGTGACAGATAGTGAAGTCTCTTCCACTTACTTGACTGCGCAGCTAGGGAGGAGGCAGTCAGTGTGAGGTGTATTAAACCCCGGTGATATCCAGAGAGGAACTGTACTGATATGTGTACTTACTGAGTATTGGCACGCTTGCTTTGCATCTCGCATATGACATTTGGCTACATAGGCCTCGCATCGCATGGCCTTGGTATGGCCGATAGCATTCACGCCTTGCATTACATAATTTTGGTATAGCTGATAGTATTCATGGACTTACCGCATATTTCTGCATTACTCTAATATTGTATTACACACACTTTCACCACCCTCTAAGCTTTCTATAAGCTTATGTACGATAGATGCGTGCACGTGGCATTAGGTTGCAACAGTGTTGAGCTTGGAGCATGCAGCTGAGCTTCTGGAGTTTCTGTTACTTTCATTATATTGTATTTCCATTTCCGTATTGTACTTAAAGTTTTTGATATAGTGGATATGTGGTGATGTTGTTTTGTGACTTGGTTATGCTTGTGGTTATGCTCCATTATATAAAAAAATCATACTGAAAATCCTCCTTGTAGGATCCCAGGATTAGAATCTGGCGTATGGGCACTAGGAGCCGAGAATGGGGAACTACGGAGGCTGTCGACGCCAGATTCGGCGATCGGGAATTTTGTGAGCCCAGTTTCTGAGTTTGGGGCGTGACAAGTTTCCTTCATATAATCTTATTTGCGTCTACGCGATTTATGGATAAAGTGCAAGTGTTAGGTAATATGATCAATGTGTTTGATGAAATGCTCAAATGAAGAATTTATTTAAATTCTTTGTTAAATGCTGACATGATTATCATATGTGTCTACGTATTGCATCTGAGTAAGATTGGTGCTACAACGTAGTCTAGGCAATCGGTAATAGTCCTTGTTCGGGTGGCCAAATTAGTCTCACCACATTGGGTGACTCAATGAATTCGGGTCATAAGACGATTATCGACAGTGGTTAGGCCACGAGGGGTGCTTATGCTCTCCATGTCGATTAAGTCAGCGTGTGCCCGTACCAATCGAACTTGCCTGACTTACCGATTGGCTTATTGTGTATTCACCATGTATGAACATCATTGCTTGAATCTAAGGTACCCCTTCCAATGTAAAGACCCACTTTAACCATGGTACCACGATCCGCTAAGACTCATGAGTCGGACATGGTGGTATGGGACACCGTGTTCGATCTGTCAGCCTACGCTGGGGTGACAAGCCTTCCCGTAGTGACCAGTGAGCAACCAATACTCGTGATCTGGGCATGGTGGTATGGGACACCGTGTCTGAGCTGTCGGCCTACGCTGAAGTGACGAGCCTCCCCATAGTGACCGCGAGTATAAACTTTGAATTTGCCTATCGACTACTTTTCATTAGGGGTGATGCCCTACAACTTATCTATCATATGTGGTTAATTAGGATTAACGACCCTAGATGGATCCTTCGGTTTGGGTTAATGATATAAAGGGAGGTACCTTAGCTTCCCAAACCAGCTGTATGAATAAGCTTAATTAAGTACTCGGCTAACACGGCCATGCATCGCATTGCATTAGCTAGGATGTGCTTTGGTGAGGAAGGTGCACTTTAGGGATGTTGACATACGCGAAATTAGTTGTCAGAGTCACTTGTGAGGGAGCTTTGTGTGAGGGCATACATCATTACTTGTACTCCATTCCTGCATTAACAAGAGTAGTTAGGGAGTGATTATTGTATTGCTTTATCATTACTGCTTGATTGACTTGATAACATGTTAACCTTTGCCTTATAGTACCACTGAGTTGATCACTCACTCCCACCCTGGGATGGTGTTTTAAAACACTAAACAGACTCTGGTTTAGATGCAGGTGTTGACAAAGCCTATGTAGCGTAGCAGGACTTCATGGATGAGGAGGGAGAGTTCTCCTATTTCCAGCTCTCATGCAGGTCTACGTAGACCTCATGCTGATTCAACAAGAACACGAGATACTTGGCTTAGTTGGACATCTTACATTCTCACATTTTGTATATTTTGAAACAATACATGTATATATTCAGCCTGGTTACATACTCATACTCTGGAGGTTGTGAAACACTTACCTGTTCAAATATATATGTTGCAGTCTTCCGCTTGCTTAAATTAATTATATCCGGAGTATGATATGTTGTTTTAGTATAATCCCACTCATGTTTAACTCATCAATATGGACGAAATTTGAACATCATTATCTATGTTACATAAGTGATGTACTGGATCTCAGGAGTAGGGCTTTGGTCGACCCTCGAAATTCAGGGCGTTACACATGCATCATGTCATAATTTCATACATGCATTTAATTAGATTGCTTATGAAGTGATTGATTTATTGTTTTATCATTACCTACACTGATTGGGTTGATAACATGTGTAACTTTGAACTAATGGAACCACCGAATTAGCTACTTACTCCCACCTGGGACAATGTTTTAAAACACCAATCAGGCATTATTTTTTATGCAGGTTCTATCGAGGCCTCCGACAAGTAGGCTTAGATTGAATTGTACTTTCGTTGTGATGTATTGGGAGTGTCGGGTGAAACTGGAAGACCTTACATTTATTTAATTTTATGCTTGTATATGTTGGAATCCAAGATTGGGTTTGCTCCATATGTTGATTTTGTTATCTATTCATTATAGCTTGTATAATCCACATTTTGGGCAATCACCACTATTAAAATTGTATTTTTTTACTATTAGCCCTATATTTATAGATTTTTCATTATCTCTACCTGGCTTTGGATCCGTTAAGTTGAATTACATTACTCTGATTATTCGTGTGTGGAATGAATGTGAATCTAAATGAGGTAACATATGCATTTTCATTTGGTTCACACCTGGGAACTCGGGACCGGGGTCTCTGTACTCGGGTGTTGATTTTCGGAGTGTGACATAAAGTGATAGTAATGCACTACGAAAGCAAAAAATTACAAGAGATAGAGATTACGATTCGAATAAGCCTCAAATCTCCCCAAGTCATGCCCTTAAATCTCTATAATGAATTAGAAAGCCCACTTCTTACTCCCAAATCCCGATTATATATATATATATAGAGAGAGAGAGAGAGAAATGCTCACCTACGCACCAGTTCGCACATCATTACATGCGAACCTTGATGTCAACCGTAGGATATGACATATGGTTTAGATTACATGCGATTTTGAGTTTGAGAGTGAGTTTCGGTAATGCGCACACGTCACGGAGAGAGACAATCTCTTACTCACGCAGAGGCGGGTTTCCTACGAAAGCCTTTCACAGGAAGTTACTATGCTGGGATGCTAGGTGGAGCCACCATGATGCTTGTGAGAAATCCAACCCGTCCATCCATTTTGAGAGATTATTTCAGTACATTAGACCAAAACTAAAGTGGATCCAAATCTTTAATGTGCCGCACGAGAGGAAACAATGGATTCATTTACAACCGTTGAAACATTTATTCCGCCATAAAAGCTACTTATCAGTCTAAGTCTTTTTGTGATTTTCCTTCATTCCATTAGGAATGACCTTATAAATGGTTTGGATGACATATAAACATTAAGGTGGAGCCCAGGAAGGTTCCAATGGTAATGAAGTCTTTCCCCAATTTTCCATCTTGTATGGCCCACTCGAGTTTTGAATCTGCCCCATTTTTGGTCGTATGCCCTAAGATAATCTCGCAAAATAGATGAACGGGGTGGATTTCTCACAAACATCACGATTGGCCCCAAATATCATCCTAACACGCCTACTTCGTGTGACAGACTTCTAAAAAAAATTCGCTATAAATAGAAACAGATTGGCTACACCCCTACTAGTAGCCAATGGCTAATGGTCGATGCTATGTAGACCCCAACATGGTATATGTGTCTCATCCATGCCGTCCATCGATTTTTTTAAAGATAATTTTATGGTATGAACCCAAAACTGAAGTAGATCAAAATATCAAGTGGGCCACACAATGTTGATTGAACTCTCACCATTAAAAACTTCTTAGGGCTATAAAAGTTTTGGATCAAGCTAATATTTATTTTTTTGGCTTCATCCAGGTATGTATGACCTGATCTATAGGTTGGATGTCAAATAAACATTACAGTGGGCGATACGAGGTTTTTAATGGTAGATGTTTAATCACTATTGTTTTCCCATGGTGTGGTCCACTTGAGATTTTGATCTGCCTCATTTATGGGATAAATTATTAAAATGACGTGTAAAAATGAATGAATGGTGTGAATAAACACATAGATCATGGTGGAGCCCACATAGCACTGACCACTAGCCACCCGGTTAGTGGCATGGTCATTGGCCAAATCGTGTACTCAGTACGCAACCAAATTGGACGCGAATTGCGTCTGCGGATTTCCTGCCAAAGCCTTTCACGATAAGTTACTCCACAAGGATGTTGGGTGGGGATCACCTCGATGGTTGTGAGAAATCCACCTCATCCATCTGTTTTTAAAGCTCAATTTAGGACATGCGACCGAAAATTAGGTGTTTCCAACACTCAAGTGGGCCACATGAGAGGAAACAATGGACATTCAGTAAGCACCGTTGAAGCATTCTTATGGCCATAAAAGTTTTGTATCGGTTATATTTTTGGTGTTTTCGCTTCATCTGATTAGGAATGACCTTATAAACTGTTTGGATAGCATATAAACATCAAGGTAGAGCCTAATAAGCTTTTAATAGTAGGAATTTCTTTCCCTAATTTTGCCTCTCTTGTGACCCACTTTTATATCCACCTCATTTTCGGTCACATGTCCTAAATTGAGCCATCAAAATGGATTGACGGAATGGATTTCTCACATACATTGTAGTGGACCCCACCCACCATCCATTACAGGAACTTCCTGCGAAGCCTTTCGCAGGAAATTCCGTCTGCATCCTACCCCCGCCCGACTCCAAATGGGAAAGGGCAGCAGCTTCGACTAGCCACCGTGATGTGTATGTATTATCCACACCATCCATCTATTTTTTTATATCGCTTTAGAATATAAACCAAAAAATGAGGCAGATCTAAGGCTCAAGTGGACTACACAATAGGGATTAAACTCTTACCATTGAAAACTTCTTGGGGGCCACAGAAGTTTGGGATGGAGTTGATATTTGTGCTTTTTCTCCATGTAGGTCTATATATCTTTATGAATAGGTTGGATGTAAATAAACGTCACGATGGGCCCTAGAAAAATTTCAACATTGAGAATCATTATCATCACTGCTTCATGTGGTGTGGTCTACTTGAGCCTTGGATCTAGCTCTTTGGCCTTATCCCAAAAAATATTGGTATAATTCCCACCATTAAAAACTTCGTAAGGCTCACTGTAATGTTTATTTGTCATAACCTGTTGATTAAGTCATGCATACCTAGATGAAGAGAAAATGAAAATATCATCTTAATTTAAAACTTTTGTGACCCTAAGAAATTTTAATGGTAAGTGTTCAATCACCATTCTTTCCTGTGGTGTGGTCCATATGAGATTTGGATCTTACTCATTTTTAGAGCTTATGCCATAAAATAGTTTGGAAAATGGATGGAAGGCATGGATAGGATACATACATCATGATGAGGGCCACAAAGTAGCGTCAGTAGCCACCTCGCGTCAGATAATTTGTAGTGAGGCTCAGCACCGGGTTTCTGTGAAGCTTGTCACAAGAAGTAGGCATGCTTGATGCTATCTGGGGCCAACCATAATGTTTGTGAGAAATCCACCCCGTTCATCTGTTTTGTGAGATCATCTTAGGGCATACGACCAAAAATGGGGTATATTCAAAACTTAAGTGGGCCATACAATATAAAAAACTAGGGAAAGACTTTACTACCATTGAAACCTTCCGGGCTCTACCTTGATGTTTATATGCCATCCAAACTGTTTATAAGGTCATTCATAATGGGATTAAGTAAAATCACATAAAACTTAGCCTGATAAGTAACTTTTATGGCTGTATGAGTGTTTTAATTCATTGTTTCCTCTCATGCAACACACTAGATTTTTGGATCCACTCCAGTTTTGGTCTAATGTACTAAAATGATCTCGCAAAATGGATGGATGAGTTGGATTTCTCACAAACGTCATGGTGGCCTCACCTAGCATCCCAGCACGGTAACTTAATGTGGAAGGCTTCCGTAGGAAACCCGCTGTGTGAGTAGGAGAGTGTTTCTCTCCACGACGTGCGCATGACCAAAACTCACTCTCAAACTCAAACTTACACGTAATCTAAACCATACGTCATATCCTACGGTTGACATCAAGGTTCGCATGTAATGACATGCAAACTAGTGCATAGGTGAGCATTCCTCTCTCTCTCTCTCTCTCTCTCTCTCTCTCTCTCTCTATATATATATATATATATATATATAGTCATGCAAGAAATCACAATTGGAATAGAAAACAAATCCCACACTTACGCAATTTTGCACACATGTTCGATGGCACATTCGATGGAACTTCGATGGCATTGAACACCTTCGATAGCATCAAGTGAAACAGTACCAAAATGTTCCAGCAATAAAACATGGATTTTCCTAATTTTTTTTATGGCATCGACAAACCCTGTTGTTTACAAATTTGAGATGTCAATCGTTCGCTTCACGTGGGCGGGCCCCAGTGCGGCGATGGAACTTGTGTGGATGGCAGCTCTTGTGGCCGGGCGACTCTGTTGCCTTGACCGTCAGAAGCGTAACTTGTCCCACATCGGAAGAGTTGTCTGGAGTTATAGTGGTTATATGTTGGGTTTCTCCCTTAACAGACATGACGCGTTGGCCTTGTGCGCCAAGCAAAACCTCCGATGTGCACTCTGATGGCAGTTGGGTTAGACAATATCATGGACAGGTAGGTGCTGTGTGGGCGAGACCACGGGAGCACCGGGTTTGGGCGAGCTACCAGTATCCTTACCCCAAATGACGCGTTTTAAAGCCGTGAGCTTCAGCAAAGCGGACAATATCATGTGCTGTGGGGGTGGGCCTTACATCAACAATATAGTGGCACATGTGTGGTACTTTAAGATGGATGTAGGCACATTGACACATGTGAGGTTCTTAAAAGATGGGTGGCGGCACATGCGACTAATGTGTGGGACTCTTTATAAATAGATGGGTTATTTCTTCTCATTTTCCTTAATTTCTTACAAATGATGCTTCTCAAGTATACTCAAGAAAGAAAAAAAAAAAAAAAAAATAGTATTTTTTCCCGAAAAATCTAAGTTTTAGAAAAATAAACAACATAAACACATTTTTCATGAAAGCAATGTTTCCTCGATTTATGTATCAATAAATCTAAATCGGCCCTAATCAACTCCTTAAGAGTAGCCTATAATCGCCTCTACTCCTCTTTGCATGTACCGCTCAGAAGGCGTGTTAATAAGTAGCCCACGTGACAATTCCACAAGGGGAAACCACAATGAATGTATGATATCCACTCTGCACATCTATTATCATGGATGGATCATTGATATAGGCCTGAATATGGGCATGGCCAAATTAATGTCCATCTTATTAATTGGAGAGGTTTTGTACGTGAGTGTAGAGATTTTGAGAATATAGTAGAAGTGTGTGGAAAGTTGTAAAGAATGATATAAGGATGTAGAGAATTGTAGAAAATTTTACAATTGTATAGACATATTTAGAGTTTTATAAAATGGTGTTGAGTTGTGTAGTGATCTTTAAAAGTTTCTAGAGAACTCTAATGGAATCTTGTGTAAGTACTGTGAAATATTTAGAAATGTTTAGGCAAATTTTTGTACGATTAGATGAGTATCATGTAACACAATCCTCCATATCTATAGGTTTTAGAATCTTCCTAGCTCTATGTAAGGGAGAGAGGTCCTTATTTGTAAAGGGTCCAAGAGAAGTTATAGTTTTGAGGACTCTAGTAAAATACAAAATGTGCTTATATACACTTTCATCCCTTTGTAAAGCATTCTGGTGACCTTTGGTAGCTAGAACGTGAAGTGTGCACTTGGGGAGGGCTAATTTGCTCAGAATGGAACTATAAGACGTAAAAAAATGACATAGTTGAGTATAAAAAATGGCATCTCTTGGAAATAACTCAAGCCATAATGATTAATATGGGCATTCTTTAAATATACTAAAGTGATGTAGTTCTTACCACCATATCTATGATTAATAGGATGCCCACTCCTATAATTGAACAAAGTTATGCACTAAAGAGTTTGCTATTCTATATATTTCAAATAAAATAAAAGATAAGAAAGGGAGAAAAAGTAGCTTTTGTCTTTTGTATAGATTGTTCTTTAATCGTTCTCATTCCTCTTGCCTCTTTGTACAAAAAAATAGTCCCGCATTACTTGGGAATGAGAAACAATTTGTGTATATATTAGAATCCATTCATTAGTTTTTAATGAATGTGTTATGTCTAAGCCCATATGCGCACGTAGGCCTGATCCAAAAACCTTGAACTAGGCCATATGTGTATAGGCATGGTTTTTACCTTTTTAATTAACTACTTTATTCAATTTTAATTTTTAAAATTCAATTTTGAATTTCTATTAATCTGAACGCTAATTTTTTCCAACTCGGCATTAGATGTCTTGAATTCTGTGTGGCAGGTCGATAGTTTATCAACGATATCATTGGCCATAGCCATTTGGGATTATATTGTTATGTGCTCAGCCTTAAAATGACTGATGATGGTGCGGAGCTTGTATTTTTCCTTAACGCATTCCAATAAATCCCTAAGGGCCAGTAGTTTGTCTATGAGACTCTCGTCCGAACAAGAGAAGGCTCAATATTGATAGATTAACGAGGTAAGCCTATCAATCATCTCGACCAATACAGTCCCTGACGACCCCGAATGCATAAGGGTTCAGAGTTCTTCCTTGAGACATTACAGTTCATTTAAGAATGCAGGAGACTTGGCCATGTTTACATTGTCGACAAGAGCTTGTCGGAGGGAGGAGAGGATGCCTTCAACCGGAAGTGCATCTTCACTCGTTGCAGAGGAGGCCTAGACATCATCAATGATCATCAGTGACCTTGGGTAGCTAGAACGTGGAGTGTGCGCTTGGGGAGTGCCAATTTGCTCATAATGGAACTATAAGCTGTAAAAAAAAAAAAAATTTTAAATGACATAGTTGAGTATAAAAAATGGCATCTCTTGGAAATAACTCAAGCCATAATGATTAATATGGGCATTCTTTAAATATACTAAAGTGATGTAGTTCTTACCACCATATCTATGATTAATAGGATGCCCACTCCTATAATTGAACAAAGTTATGCACTAAAGAGTTTGCTATTCTATATATTTCAAATAAAATAAAAGATAAGAAAGGGAGAAAAAGTAGCTTTTGTCTTTTGTATAGATTGTTCTTTAATCGTTCTCATTCCTCTTGCCTCTTTGTACAAAAAAATAGTCCCGCATTACTTGGGAATGAGAAACAATTTGTGTATATATTAGAATCCATTCATTAGTTTTTAATGAATGTGTTATGTCTAAGCCCATATGCGCACGTAGGCCTGATCCAAAAACCTTGAACTAGGCCATATGTGTATAGGCATGGTTTTTACCTTTTTAATTAACTACTTTATTCAATTTTAATTTTTAAAATTCAATTTTGAATTTCTATTAATCTGAACGCTAATTTCCTCTAACTCGGCATTAGATGTCTTGAATTATGTGTGGCAGGTCGATAGTTTATCGACGATATCATTGGCCATAGCCATTTGGGATTATATTGTTATATGCTCAGCCTTAAAATGACTGATGATGGTGCGAAGCTCGTATTTTTCCTTAACGCATTCCAATAAATCCCTAAGGGTTAGTAGTTTGTCTATGAGACTCTCGTCTGAACAAGAGAAGGCTCAATATTGATCGATTAACTAGGTAAGCCTATCAATCATCTTGACCAATACAGTCCCTGACGACCTAGAATGCACAAGGGTTCAGAGCTCTTCCTCGAGACATTGTAGTTCATTTAAGAATGTAGGAGACTTGGCCATGTTTACATTGTTGACAAGAGCTTGTCGTAGGGAGGAGAGGATGCCTTCAACCGGAAGTGCATCTTCACTCGTTGCAGAGGAAGCCTAGACATCATCAATGATCATCGGTGCTGGTATGAGAATCGGAACCGAGCAAGGTAGAGGGATATCGGTCCTGGGTATCTCCTCTATTGCCTAATCATAGACAACCACTTCATGTGTTGCATCTAGTTAAAGAGGATATTCAATGATCGAGGGAAGAGATTCTATAGTCGAAGGAAGCTGCTGAAGAGATAGATGTATAGGTCAAGGGGACGATCCTTTGTTTAAGCCCCGAGGAGTGACACTTAAGGGATGCTCATCTTATTCTTTATCTTCTCGGTCGACAACGATAGACGGTGTCTAAGGAATGTTGACTATGTATTCAGACTCCGTGACGAGAGTCGTGGCTTCAGGAGAAGTATGAGAAGGAGGAGCTTCGCTGCTGATTGTTCCTTCAGAGTCAATGGTCTATACGACAATAATCTCAAGAACATTGGTTGTTGGCTGGCGTTGTTGTAGTGGTTGTGCAATGACAATTTATTTTTTTGCGACTGATAGTTCTCAAGTAACTACAAATAAAGACAAAGTTAGCAAAAAATGAGGTAAAAGACTCAGGGCAGTAATATGAGTGAAAATAACCTAAACTTAAATTAGAACGGACGACGAAGGTGACAAATCGTTTGTCCACAAATTGAGGATTTTTTATAACCATCGTCGTTGCTTGAGTAGAAGTGGGAAATGGTGGTGGATTGGGATGATAGGGGGTAAGATATTTCTCATCGAACGGAAGATCATGCTTGTTTAATCTTTCCTTATCCTCCTATAATTTTTTCCAGCATTATTATAGTGAGCTTCTTGGTGACGTTTCAAACCTTCTTCAATTTTTTTAGATTAATCTTCAACTGAGAGCCCTGACTAATATTTGGTTTTGAAATATTTTTCAAGTGATGACACATCTTCGACCAAGGAAGTAACTGATTGTTGCCATCCCTTAGATGAGGTCGATAACGGTCGATTCACTATGGTCGACTGATGAGGTGGATTAGAGCGCTTGAAGGCTAAAGTATGAGGACATGGAGGTAGGTCGAGAAGAGTTCCTAAGTCAAGGATCTTCTTTGGAGCTAATAGAGGTAGTAGAGTTAGTGGAGACGTGGGAGAAACATGTGCCTTCACCATAGCTTTTTGGCACTTTGGTTGAGGAACCATCTTAGTCGGTGAAGCTTGTGGGGTGGAGGCAGTGGTCGAGTTGGTCTTCGGTTTGGAGTCATGGCCGATGGAGGTGATGCTCTTTTCTTTCCTTGAAGCTCCATAGAAGAAAAAATTTGGGCTATGATAGCTTGAGGAGAATTATTAAATAGTTTTTTATAATGACTCTCCCACCAAATACTGAAAGTGTCCATTACTTAAGAATGATTCTGGTAGATGGGAAGATTGAGAGTTAAACTGGACGACTGAAAGGTAGAGTTAGAAGAATGATAGAGATCAATTCAATCGACAATCGACCAAGTGAAGGAAGGTCAGTTGCAGGACGTTTGAGTGAATGGATGGGGAATACATTAGACTAGACCAAATTGACGGGTGAACAGGTTTGTATAGTGTTGCTAAAATCTAGCTTTGACATTCTTACCAGTGTCAGTCGTACTGCCATAGGGGAGATTCCTACAATTGATGTATCTCTCCCAAGCGAGATGCATTTGAGAGGCCTCTTAATCGTCATCACTCTTGTATCGACCGGTGAACTAAGCTGGACCGAACTCCTTATCATGAAAAGGAGTGAATGACTGACTCCTTTTACCTATGTTCAGAGAAAGGAATAATGAGTCAATATAGACGAAAAATGTATGGATCTCCCGAGAAGAATGGATGATGTGTTCACCACATGAAGAATAAACAACATCAGAATGAATGGGGCGTGTACAAGCGAAGGATGAAAATATTCGTAGATCCACATTTGAAGGAGCCATAGTGGTCCTTCAAGATATAGACCTTTGGTGGTGATTTCAAAAATACCTCTCTACAGGTGGCCGAGTACAAAAGGTGCTAGAGCAAGTTTTCGATCCTGTGCAAGCACCTCAGCCAGTTGAACATACTCATTCCTGATCTGAAGGGCATTCACATAGAGTAAATGTTGGTAGATCTATAGTAGTAGGAAGACCGTATTTTCTTCATAATCGACCGAGCCTCAATGCTTACAGTACATTAAAATGAAGTGAGAATAGGCCTTGTCTGCCTTATTTGTAAATTGTCTTGGTTCTTTCTAGGTGAAACCCAGGAAAACGGCCTCACCAAAGGGAATAAGTTGAGTCAGAGCTGCAACGTCCAAAATTGTTGGACTCATGGGGCCGCAGCCGAAGAAGAATGTGTTGGTGGATGGGCTCCAAAATGTTGATGCTGCCATGAGAAGAGCAAAGTCTGATGGATAATCGTAGATGGAGAGTTTAATACATTTGTAAATGCCAAAGTTTCTCCACGTCGCCTCATGTTGAGACGAAATGCGAGCAAATCAAGCATCCCATTCCGATAGTGGTCTCGGCTAGGATCAAGGATTCTTCAGAGTGTTGGAGGTTCCTGGGATGGATTCAGATTAAATCAATAAAGTCTCACCTGGGCAGATAGGAAACATGGGGTCCATCATATTAACTTCATCAACATCAATCCCAATAAAGAATGCTGGTCCCATACAGTAATAGTCTCCAATCGATGATTTGAAGAATATTTCATTGGAGTATTTTTCAGAAAAAGGCATTTATCAATCTTAACGAAAAGATGGGGAAGAGGATGATGAGGCAACTATTGTTAAAGTATGAGAAGGAGATAGGGATCATGATGTTTTGAGGAAGGAAGAAGCATGGGATGAAAAGAATGTCGAAATGGTGCTTATATTGGTTGAGGAGATGGAACATTTATTAAGGTATCATTAAAATTTTTCTTCATACGGTATGAGTACACGCGTCACAATGGATTTAACCCTTACTTTTAAAAAAAAGGATGGTTAGGGATGTATCAGTCAGAGATGGTTACAATAACACTGACACGTGTATGGAAGGATTACTGCATTAATGAGGGGCCATACGTCGCTTTCACCTTTTTCAAAGGTGAAGCAACATGGGGGAAAACGTTCATCCTTATTGTCGTCAATTCCTGCGAAAGCTAATCAGAATGAGTTACATGCGATTTGGATAGATTTACGTGGTGTATTTAGAGATCTACGGGGATATACGAAGATGATCCTACGATAGTACAACCGGATTGCATCGGGCAATGCCACAACATCAATTAAGCGATTGATTGAAGAATAATCATGTAGAGACGATTACAGGACAAGTGGCTTAAGTAAAAGCAAAGAAGGCTATGCAATATTAAACAATTATAGCAACCGTCAAAATGTGGGAATGATCTATATGGCCAGGGTAAAGATATAAATAGTAGAGGAATTCAGTGTGAAGATTTTGTCACATACCAACTCAATCAAAACCAATATATATTTCATTTATCCATTTCAATTACCTATCATTTTACATTCCTTAGTATAATCGTTATACTTTTCTACCCAATCAATTACATTTCCTAGTCTAATCCTTTACTTTTCACCTAGTGTTTACATTACATAGTGTAATCTGTAACGTTAATCAAGTAGCTGGTAATCTTAGCTCTAATTTGGGTCTACGCTCATACGCTAGATTCAATTCCCTATATAGGAAGGTGCTTTGCAGCTGTTCTCCACGACTAAGTGTAGGAATTCTTTTCATATTTATCTTTTACCTGTACTAGAAAGTTTTGGTACGGAAAGTAAAGGTGTAACCCATCATTAGAGGATGAACCCTACCGTCTAAATATCACCTGATCCTTATTACATATTGAGCGAGTGACTGAATAAGTGACTAATCTTATCTGATCTCGATCATATACTATGTATCTGCCTATCTCGGCGCTTGAGGTCATAGTTATTCGGTTTGAATTGAGCCACAAATTCAATTATGGCATGCACGCACTATCACGAGACAAAATTGATAAAAACAACAAAGCAAAGATATGTATGAAATGTAACCGTCCGTATAGTGTAGCTAATCATGGATGGCCTTCTTTTCATAACTCACTTGTACTATATGATCTTATCCATCAATTCTATTCATGTTTTATATTAACTTTCGGCCGTTAACCAACTTTTTTCCTACCATTACTTTGAAGGATAAAGAAAAATCGATCAGATCAACTATTTTTTGTATATTTTAGAGCATTTTGGATCCAAGGATGAAAGATCAGACGAATTGTTCGGATTGATTAATCAACTTTTTAATGTTTTGTGCGATGAGATGGGCTCTACCTTATTCAGGTTTCCCCGCCCCTACCTTATCATTTCCCCCTATTTTATCTTATTGGGTGAAGCGGATGGAAAGGGATTGGCTACTCCCCCTACCCCTAGCCAATGGCTAGTGGTCGGTGCTCCATGGGCCTCACCATGATATATATGTTTCATCCACCCATTCTTCCATATCATTTTATGGTATGATCCAAAAAATGAGGTTGATCCAAATCTCAAGTGGACCGCATAATGTTGATTGAACGCCCACCATTAAAAACTTCTTCAGGCCACAAAAGTTTTAGATCAAGCTGATATATATATATATATATATATATATATATATATATATATATATATATATATATATATATATATTTCCCTTCATCCATGTCTACATGACCTAATTAACAGGTTATATGTCAAATAACCATTATAGTGGGCCATAGGAGGTTTTTAATGGTGGAAATTCAATCACAATTATTTTCCCATGGTGTGGTCCACCTGAGATTTATATCTATCTCATTTTTTGCATCAAGCCTAAAATTATCTTTCAAAATGGATGGACGGCGTGGATAAAACACACATCATGGTGGGGTCCGCATGCTCAAGTACCCACACCAGCTAGGTCGATGGTGTGTGGTACACCAGCCAGTCCGCTCCCATCTCTTAGTGCCCCACGTAGCCTCGGGCATAGGAATATTTCCATGCATGGGGTCACAGATAGACAATTTGCTTTGGATGTCGTTGAGATTTTTCCTACTGTAAATCTCACCCTTTACCCACTGGCTTTTCAGAACCACCCAAACTCTACTTTCCTAACTTAAACCAATGTTGTACGGATCATCAATCCGTGGACAAAAACACCCCTGTCTGGCGATGGTGACGCCGCCCCCTGGATCTTTCTGGCGGTGGTGTCGTCGTCCACTGTCCCTCTTCAGCAAGTTCTGTGGGTCCCATCATGAGGTATATGTTATATCCAAACCGTCCATCCAGTTGGAGAGCTTGACGTAAGGCTTTACCCGAAAAATAAGAAAGATCTAAAGATCAAGTAGACCACTCTACAAAAAGTAGTAGTGGATTGAACGTCTACCATTGAAATTCTTTTGGGGTCATAGAAGTTTTGGATCAATATGATATTTGTTTTTCCTTTTCATACCTTATGAAGAGATTGGATGGAAAATAAATGTTATGGTGGGACCTACGAATGTTTTAACGGTGAAAGTGTTATCCCCATTGCTATTTTTGGTGTGGTCCATTTGAGCTTTGGATATGATTTATTTTTTTACTCGTGCTCTAAAATGATCTCTAAAAATGGATAAACGGTGTGGATATAATAAATACATCATGTTGGGATTTGGTCTGCGGAATCACACAGATATGGATTTAGGATAGCAATCCAAGAGCACCAAGCAATCACAAGAGAACACAAAGATTTAACTTGGAAAACCCTTATAGGAAAAAACCATGGCACAAAGCGACAGAAATCCACTATGAAAATAGAAATTACAAAGAGAGAAGACTTACCTAGTTCTAACAACCTTAAATCTTACCCTTGCTACACCCTCTGATAACCCTAAAACCCTTTTAAAAACCCTTAGAATACCTTTAGGAAGCCCTTAAAATTCCTTAGAAAGGCCCCAGGGACCCCTATTTATAATTTAGGAAACTCCACTTACGCACCTCTTTGAAATGACTCAAATTTACGCGGTTCGCGCAGAATCTGCACACCATCTGCGTAACCTTCGACTGGTCGAGCCTAACCCTCGACCAGTCGAGCGTCCTGGAAAACTCAAATACCCTATTTCTAGACTTGGAGTCGAGCTGACTTCGACCAGTCGAAGGATACCTTCGACTAGTCGAGCCAGTCCCTCAACTGGTCGAGCAATGCCAAGATTGAACACATCTTACAACAATCTCCACCATATCTTCAATCTTTAACCATGTAGCTTCTTGATCTTTTCTCTTATCTCTGCATTGCATCATATCTTCTTGTGCATACTCCGTCCTCCTTTTATGCCATCACCAAGCCCAGATAAGTTGCACAGAACTTGAACTTCTCTATAAGAACGACCTTGGTGAGCATGCCTGCCAGATCTAAATCCACATGCCCAACCACCTTTGCTCATATCTTCCCAAAAGTAAGACTAGTCTTCTTACCATCTCATCACTACCCAATATTGCTTGCCAGAGTATTTGCTCACAATACTGATAGCCTGTGAAATAACGGTCTAATACAGACCATGGCATGCACTGTCAACCGCATTTGAATAAGGCTCATGAGATATATCCTGTTTTTCCTCATCTGTTCTGGGACATGTCTTAAGGAAAAGTTGAGGAGAGACACGTAGGGAACGCTCTCTGGCTTTGCCTAGTCCATCACATCCTTGATCAATACCTACCGAAGGTATTTTACCTTAGATAACCAAAGCCTACTCCTCTTTCAATCTCAATGTCGAGAACCATCTTCGTAGCCCCCGATCTTTCATCTCAAATGTCCCTAATAACTGAGTCTTCAGTACGTTGATTTCGGACGTATAATGACTGGCGATCAACATATCATCGACATACAATACTAGGATGATGAATCTATCATCACTCAGTATCTTATAATAGACACAATGATCGTATTCACTCTGAGTAAATTTCTGACTCACCATGAAAGAATAAAATATTTTATACCACTACCTAGCCAACTGTTTCAGGCCGCACAATAACTTCATTAACCTGCAAACTTTTTTCTCTGTCTCTTTAACTTCGTAGCCCTCTGGTTACTTCATGTAGATCTACTCTTCCAACTCCCCGTGCAGGAATGCAGTCTTGACTTGCATCTGTTCTAGCTCGAGATCGTATTAGGCAACCAGTGCCAACACAAATCTAATAGACACCTGCTTAACCACCGGCGCGAATATCTCTATGAAGTCGATTCCTTCTCTCTGAGCATAACCCTTCGCTACCAACCTTGCTTTGTATCTATCTGTTTCCTTTTGAATAACCACTTGCGTCTGATCGCTTTTCAGCCCACTGGAAGCTCCACCAGCTTTCATGTGTGATTTTTGTACAATGAGTCCATCTCATCATCCATAGTCGTCTTTCACTTTTTTGCATCAGGCTCACCGAGAGCCTCCTGAATAGTAGATGGGTCCTTCTCATCTGCAATGAGGACGTATGTAATATTAGAGTCGTCCCTGTATCTTGCCAGTAACCTGCGATCACGCGGTGGGTTCCTTCTCACAGGTGGCTGCTCCACCAGATCTTATACCTCTGTCTGCACATCAGTCTCTACCTGAGTATCATCTGTGTCAATCTAGACGTCTATGATTAACCTTTCGTGTTCCTTTTGCTCCTCTTAATCATTCTTACAGAATATGGAGCTTTCATCGAATCTGACGTCACGACTAGTGATGACCTTGCATGTGACCTTATCGAAAATCCTATAACCTTTCACACCAATGCCATAGCCAATAAAGATGTACTGTTTAGCTCTATAGTTTAGCTTATCTCTCTCAACTGATGATAATGAGAGTAAGCCTCACAACTAAATATGCGTAGATCCGAGTAGTCGATTTTCTAACCACTCCATACTTCCTCTGGGATTTTACATTTAATTGTCGTTGAAGGAGACCGGTTCACCAAATAACAAGCGGTGTTAATGGCCTCTGTCCATAGGTCCTTGTCCAACGCAGCATTACTTAACATGCATCTGGCCCTCTCCAGGAGAGTCTGATTTATTCGCTCAGACACACCATTTTGTTCGGGCGTGTGGCGCACTGTATTATGCCTGATGTTCCCTTCATCCTTGTAAAATCATTAAACTTAGTGAAAGTAAATTCTCCACCATTGTCAGTCCTTAAAACCTTTATTTTTCACTCTTGCTATTTTTCCACCATTGCCTTCCATTGTTTGAATATGGTGAAAACTTCAGATTTACGTTTCATGAAGTAAACCCAAACTTTTCTGGAGTAGTCATCAATGAATGAAACAAACCATTAAGAACCCCCAATGGAAACCTCTGGCGATGGCCCCCATACGTCAGAGTGTACATAATCAAGCACTCCCTTACATACATGTTTTCCAGATAAAAAAGATAATTTAGATTGTTTCCCATATATACAATGCTCGCATATATCTAAATTAGAATTTTTAAAAGCTGGAATCAAACAACGATCAGATAATACCTTCATGCCCCGGTCGCTTATGTGGCTCATACGAACATGCTACATACACAGAGAAGTGGAATCTGCAATAGCTGCTGCCGCTCCGCCTATTGAAGTGTTCCCGATTAACCTGTAAACGTTTTCGTGCCTTTGCGCTCTCATAACCACGAGTGCCCATTTTGAAACTTTAAGGACACAATCAATACCAATGAACTTGCACCTTATAGTCTCGAGTGCACCGAGAGAAATCAGACTTTTCTTCATATCAGGAACGTGCCTGACGTCAGTCAAGGTACGCTTCATCCCATCTGTCACGCCCTAAACTCGGAAACCGGGCTCACAAAATTCCCAATCGCCGAATCTGGTGCCAATAGCCTCCGTAGTACCCCATTCTCAGCACCCGGCGTCCGTACGCCAGATTCCAATCCTGGGATCCTACAAGGAGGATTTTTCAATGTACATTTAACTCGTATTAAGCATAACCACAAGTACACCCAAATCACAAAGGCAACATCATCATCATATATCTACTAATTTAAACATTTGAATACAATGCTGAAAGGGAAAAATACATATATCGAAGATCAAAGCTCCAGAAGGCCGCTGCACGCACCAAGCTCAATGCTGCTGCAACCTAACGTCACCTGCACGCATCTATCGTACATAAGCTTATAGAAAGCTCAGAGGGCTGTGTAAGTGTGTGCACAAGGTAAGTGTTAAGTATTCAATACAATGTCATCATCACACAGTACCGAAATACTGGTAATCCATAAATCATACAATATCAGAATAAGCAGAATTACTAACAAGATCATGAATTACCAGAGTAAGTACAAATACTAACAAGAGCAGAAATTATCAAAGTAAAAAGAAATACTGGGAAGATCATAAATTATACAATAACAGAGTAAGCGGAAATATGGACAAATCTATGAGTCAACTAATATCAGAATACGTAATATAGAACAGCTATGCAAATGAGGAGTCATAAAGAGCCAAATATCAAATGTCGAGGATGCGATGCAGTATGTAATTCCTGATGAGTCCACGAATAACATCAATCGTATCTAGACCATATAAATACAGAAACACAGTACCCAAAATATCATATGCCGCAGATGTAATGCAATATACGGTGCGAATGGAATGACCATGCTGGAGTATGAAGTTGGGATGATAGTACGTAGTATCGCAGGCTATGGGGTCCATCACAAGGGACTTCTATCCAAACCAGTCTCATACCTAAATTTGGATAGTTAGACTCAATGTGGTAAACTCCTGATCTCAGGTTAGTCGCGCGCCCAACCGAAATCCTAGCCATACGAAAGTACACGTAATAAATAGTTGCGCACCACCAGCCCGAGTGGATAGTGAATGAATGAATGAATGAATATGCAACTCCTACTCAATAAGTCCACATATCAGTACGGTTCATCTCTGGGATCATCACCGGGGTCTAGTACACTCTACATGCAATTGCCACCCACTGGACGCGCAATCATGCAAGTGGAAGAGACCTCACTATTCGCCTGACTAGTAGTCATCCAATATCTACCCGACACGACGATAGCGGACCCATTCACGAGCTGCTCAAACTCAGCCTAGCAATGCCCCCTACCCTCAGGCGGGTAAGGCCACACCCCCTCCCAACCGACCACGACACAATGGGAGACGCGGCCTCCTAGTATTTGGCACTCGGGTGCTCATGTATCCACTCGATCTCGACGTTGGGGCGTCTCCTGGCCATAGAGGTTTAGAGATTTTCACCCAGGGACATCTATGGCGCCCGTATGCTAGAACCAAACATTTCCGGTATCCCCTTTGGCCATCCACGATATGTCTGTGGAGGCTACGGCCCTGATGTCGCTAGGGTGTATAATAATCACAGCACACAATGTAAGATGCATGAGTCATACAATCCAGTCATGCATCAATCCTGCGCATACCGTGCGCTCATGTGAGATAACCTCCGCCTATCAGAGAATCTCATAATAACACGCTCAATGACATATGCAATGATCAACCACGTCTCATAACAAACATGCAGATAATGCGTATGGGTATATATCATGATGTTATGCTGTCACATACTCATAATCGGTATCAATAACTGGCATCGACAATCGACCTCGACAATGTGGACATTTAACCAACATTGCCCCCAAGGAATGACCCTCATGGATCCTAACATATAGTGAACCCATGACCTCCCATAAGGGCTAATTATACAACACAATGGGCCTCTCTCAAGAGCTTACTACACATCACGATGGGCCTCTCACATGGGCCTAATATACATCATGCTGGGCTCCATCGCCTGGCCCTCAAAAGCATCACAATGAGCCTCATCACATAGGCCTCATATATATCACATTGGCCTTAAACACGGGCAGAATACATCACAACAGGCCTCAAATACGAGCCGCATATACATCACATTGGGTCTCGACAATCGGCCACAATAATTGGCCTCGATCGATAATCAGTCAATCGACCACGACAATTATAATCGGTAATCGGCCACGATAATCGACATCGATCGATAATCGGTCAATCAACCACGACAATCATAATCGGCCTATACAATCGAGAATTCCAATCTCGACAATCGTAATCGGTAAATCGGGATCATGTCAATCGAGTCGTGCATCGGTCACGATAATCTAATCGATCGATAATCGTCGTAATCGGTCACGTCAATCGGAATCGATAATCGGTCACGACAATCGAATTTATTGATAATCGGTCGACAAATCGGCGTCACCGTCGAGATCGTGTCGGTCACGACAATGGAATCGATCAATAATCGTAATCCATAAATTAGTCACCAATCGAGTCGATAATTCGGTCACGACAACGGAATCGATCGATAATCGAATCGTAAATGGGTCACGTCAATCGAAGTCGCATCGGTCATAACAATCGGAATCGATCGATAATCAGAATTGGCAAATCGGTCACATCAATCAGAGTCGGTAATTGGTCACGACAATCAGGATTGATCGATAATCAAAATTGGCAAATCGGTCACGTCAATCAGAGTCGGTAATCGGTCATGACAATCAGAATCGGCAAATCGGTCACTAATCGGAGTCGGTAATCGATCACGACAATCAGAATCGATCGATAATCAGAATCGGCAAATCGGTCACCAATCGGAGTCGGTAATCGGTCGCAACAATCGGAATCGATAGATAATCAGAATCAGCAAATCGGTCACGTCAATCAGAGTCGGTAATTGGTCACGACAATCGGGATCGATCGATAATCAAAATCGGCAAATCGGTCACGTCGATTAGAGTCAGTAATCGGTCACGACAATCAGAATCAGCAATCGGTCATGAAATCGGCCTCGATCGCTAATCGGCAATCGGTCACGACAATCGGAGTCGACCTCGATGATCGGTCGATCAAGGCTTAAGGGAAGGTCACATTGTGGGCTTTAAACCATCATTGCCCATCAATGTGGCTATTTAACCAACATTGCTCCCAAGCAGTGACCCACATAAAACCAAACACATAGTGGGCCCACGGCCTTACACAAATGTCTAATGTTCATCGCAACGGACCTCATCATATGGGCCGGAATACGTCACAATGGGCCGCATCCAATGGGCGTAATACACATCACAATAGGCCGCATCCATCAGTCGGAAATACATCACAATGGGCCTCGGCACATGAACCATAAATTTATCACATCAGGCCTTACCCATGGGCCTCGAATACATCACAACGGGCCTCACCCATAGGCCTCGAATACATCAAGTGAGCTACATCACATTAGCTGCACCAATGGGCCTAATACCTCACAATGGGTCCCAAATGGGCCCATCGGATGGACAACTTGGGTAAAACACGTACATCACGTGGGGGCCACATGAATGGACGATGTGAATACAAAATACATACATCTAGGTGGGCCCCCACCTGTGGGCCTCATCATAATGGGCCGCATCAACGGGTTGCACCAATGGGCCTCATAAACATCAAATGAGTCGCATCAACAGGCCGCACCAATGGGCTCATATACATTACGTTTAGGTCGCGCCAATCAGGAAGTGGGCCTGAAGATCAATGGACGACAAGGATAGAACATACATATCATGGTGGGCCTCGAAGTGATCTAGAAATAGGGTGGATGGGGTGGATACAACACCTACATCATGTGGGTCCCACTGTCCATGTGTGGAAGTGCTGGACAAAACACATATATCATGGTGGTCCCTAGGAGGACGGTGTCCATCCAACACATACGTCATAGCGACGTCTCACTATCCAAATAGACGGTGAAGGCAAAACACATGTATCAGTGGGCTCCACCATCCATTGCTGGATGGTGGACAACGTGGATTAAAACACTTACATCCAGTGGTCCCTATGGACGGATGGCCTGGAGATAACACGTACCATGGCGGGCCATAGATGGACAGTAGGATGAAACACATATGTCGCAGTGGGTATCACGTCCAGATGGACGGTATGGATCAAACAGATACATCATGTGAGGGCCCACCATCTCATATTGGACGATGTGGATAAAACATGTACAACACCGTGGAATCCACCGTCCAAATGGACTGTGAGAATAAGACATATACATCATATCATGGTGGTCCCCAACGTCCACGTACTGGACGGTGGGATGCACCCATATGTCAATAGACCCCCGTGGTGGTGGGCCACCCCACATCACTCTCTGTGTGTGTATATATATATATATATATATATATATATATATATATATATATATATATATATATATACACATATATATGATATTACATTATTGCCATTATTATTATTATTATTATTATTATTATTATTATTATTATTATTATTATTATGGTTTTTTTTTTATCATCATACATTTAAACGTCCAGCCCTGATATCCAATTAACGGACGGTCTAGATATGGATAGAGACATCACGGTGGTCCCACCATCACCGTCCAGATATGGACGGTGTAAATATACAACGCATACGTTGGGTGGGCCATACTCAACACGTTAGCATGGTGGCCCCACCCGTCCAGAAAATGGACAGACGGTGAAGATGGGACCCACGGTATTTACTGACCTTGGCACAGCAGCTGCATAGCTGCGGATGGACAGCGTTGGATATAATACATCAGCAATGTGGCCCCACATCAACGGTGAAGATACAATGTATACTGCACGATCAGTCTGTACAAACATCAATACAGCAGCTATTTAGCTGTGCAGGTATTGGGGCCCACGTGTGGGATGAATCCCCACCGTCCTAGCCGATCCAGCACCATCCAGATGGCCTGGACGGTGTGGATGATATAAATACACCACGGTGGGCTCCACCTGCAGGTGCAGGAGGTGGATGGACGGTGTTGATATAACAAATACCTCATGATCAACCCACACCAGCTGGCGTCAGAGCAGCTCCAGCTGCTGGCAGCAGCAGATGGATGGTTGGGATTTAATACGTACCTCAGGGCTGCTCCTAAGCTGATGAATACAGTGGTGGGGTCCACATCCTGAGCTGGACGATTGGACGGCGTGGATGCAAGACACCTACATCTGGTGAGTCCACGCGTGTGGCCCATCAGCCGGACCGAACTAATGTTTGCATTATCCCTCCATCTACGGGTCTGCTCAGGAAGGGCGGCCTGGATTCAACATATGAACGAGGTGGGGCTCACCGTCCAGATCTGCTAGACGGTGTGGATTTCTCACACACACCAAGGTGGACTCCACTGTGATGGATGGCATGCACGCATCAGTTGGGCCACACGTACCATCAATACCACAAAAAAAATGAGAAGAAGGGAGAGAGGGAAAAGAAGAGAGAGAGAGAGAGATTGAAGTAGCGGAGGGACCACGCCACTATAGGCCCCTCATACAAATCATACATCAAGATGGGTCCACCATATGTGGGCCCTCAAATCATCAAATCCAAACAAAATCACCCACCTTTGATCTTCCCAGACTCCTTCCACCGATGCGATATAGAGCTCCAAGGGGTGTGATTCAACAGTCGAGATCGGCTTTGAAGGGTTAGATTGAGTGGTAGGGAGTGGGCCACACCTAGTCCTCTCATGGAAGCCATGGACGTTGGAGTTGCTTGGGAGAATGAGAAGAGAGGTGATGTAGAGAGAGGGGAATGGGGTGTGATGGGTGAGAGATGGGTGATGGGTGATGGATGTGTACTTAATTGTAAGGGAGAGTTGACTTTAGGTGAGAGAGGGATGGGTGTTGGTACTTGACATGATGTGATATGGTACTTGATTGATTGATGAGACATTTCTCTTGGGATTGCAACACGCGGTGTTTTCCTCAAACTGAACGCTGGCCCACATCACCTACTCGGGTATCGCCTCGGCGCGTGAGACGCAGCGACGGTGCAGTCGCAAGGATACAGGTCTCGGGTCGAGCTAACTCTAATATACGAAACAAAGTCTACGGAACAGTACAGATTAGGATATGGGCCTTACACTATCAAACATCTTGATGCTCACTTTACCAATAGCCACAACATTACAGGCATTGTCATTACCCATAAAAACCTGTCTACCATCACATTCTCTATAACTGGCGAACCAACTCCGATGAGGAGTCATGTGATATGATGCTCCTGTGTTGAGGATCCACTCATCTCCATGATTGTCGTGCAAGTTTCCGATCATAGACACAGATAATACATCACCATCACTTGTCTCTTCATCAGATGTGACAACATTGGCCTCCTTGGAAGAAGCCGCTGAATTTTCTTTCTTTGTTTTAGGATTTGTACAATCCTTCTTCATGTGTTCAGATATCCCACAGTTCCAGTACTTTAGTTTTCCTTTGCCCTTGCCCTTGGATTTGGATCTAGGTCTTGAAGATCCTGTATCTCGCTTAGAATTCCTGCCTCTCGTAATCAGTGCATCAGAAAATGTCCCTATGTCGCCGTTTAGCTTTCTCATGGCCTTCCCTTGAAGGGCTGAGATAATGGCGTCGACACTCAGAGTTTTATTTATGGTGCACATTGTGTCCTTAAATGACTCATACGATGCCAGAAGAGAATTCAGCAACATACATGCTTGTTTCTCATCTTTGATCACTTCCTTCATATCCAACAATTTGCAAACTAATTTATTAAAGTTGTTGATATGATCCTCTAGATCCCACCCACTGCCATCTTGAAGTTTTATCACTGCCGCTTCAAGTGTAGGCGATTTTCAGAGGATTTTTTTGTATAAATATCCTCTAACTTCGCCCATAAATTAGCCACGGTTTTCTCCCTCAAAACATTATAGAGAACCTCATCCGTGAGACATAAACGGATTGAGGATAAGGCCTTCTTATCAAGAGTATTTCATTCATCATCAGTCATACTATACTTTCTCGCTTTAAGAGCACCATCATCGCCTTACTAGGTTAAGGAACTGATCATCTTGATCTTTCATAACTCAAATTTATTTTTCCCTGAGTACTTCTCAATATCATACCTAGTACTTCCCATTATTGTTAATCCTGTAGATTCAGATCCGTGCCCCAACGATTGGTCTGATACCACTTGTTGGGATTTGGTTTGCGGAATCACATAGATAAGGATCTAAGATAACAATCCAAGAGCACCAAGCAATCACAAGAGAACACAAAGATTTAACATGGAAAATCCTTGTGGGAAAAAAAACTACAGCATAAAGCGACAGAAATCCACTATAAAAATAGAAATTACAAAGAGAGAGGACTTACTCGATTCGAACAACCTCGAATCTTTCCCTTGCTACACCCTTTGATAACCCTATAACCCTTTTAGAAACCTTTTGAATACCTTTAGGAAGCCCTTAGAATTCCTTAGAAAGGCCCTAGAGACTCCTATTTATAGTTTAGGAAACTCCACTTACGCACCTCTCTGAAACCGCCTCAAATTTATACAATGCGTGCACCATCTGCGTAACCTTTGACTGGTCGAGCTTGACCCTCGACCGGTCAAGCGTCTCAGAAAACCCAAATACCCCGTTACTGGACTTCGAGTCGAGCCAGTCCCTCAACTGATCGAGCAACGCCAAGATTTAAGACATCTTATAACACATCATTGCGAAGGCCACGTAACTTTGATCTCCTTTCACCGTTAGTACAACTAGGAGGTCAGATCTAGAAAGGGATTAACTACTCCCCCTACCACTAGCCAACCCATTTCTAGCTTTGAGCACTGAGTTGCACAAACGGTGAAAGGAGATCAATGTTACATAGCCCAACAATGATGTATTTATTACATCCACACTGTTCATCCATTTGTAGAGGCCATTTTAGAGCGTAAGTACAAAAAGGATTCGTATCCAAAGCTCAAGTGACCACACCACAAATAACAATGGGACAATTTTCTCACCGTTAAAACAATCGTAGGGCCCACGATAATGTTTATTTTCCATCCAATTTGTTCATAAGGTCACATAGACATGGATGGAGAGTAATAAATATCATATTGATCAAAAAAAGGGTTTCAATTGTAGACATTCAATCCAGAAATTTTCACTTCAGAGTTTTTGTAGTGTGGTCCATTTGATCTGGATGGATCTATCTTATTTTTCAGATACATTCATGAAGACTTCACAAAGACGAGATTCTCTAAATGGATGGAATAATCAAAGTCTCATAATAGATATAACACATACTTCATAATGGGAACTTTACACATAACTTGGTAGTTCTCTAAGTCTTCACTTTACACACACCGCATCAATGCGGTGAGAGGGTCAATGCCCTACTCATGTGAAGGTTACACTTCAAGATTAACAATAATTCAAGAGATTCATAACGAGGTAAAGTAAATCCACTACGTCCCATGCTCCACTAACATGAGGGTATTAGCATGTACAAACAACCTATATGAGACCACAATAGGATGATAATATAAAAGAGAATTTACAATGTGGAATATAACCCATTTACGACCGCATTCCATAACTACGGATATTTAAGCCCACGTGATTTATGCGAACATCTTTACAACATGCTGGGGATTTACGTAACACGATGTGTTCATGGAGCAATCAAGACATCCAATCCCGAAAAGTTGATGTAACACGTATGCCGATTTACATACATCGACACCACGCCAACCAACTTGCAAAGGTCGAAAATACCCGTAACGCATTACGTTTTTAAGAAAATATGATTGTGATTGATAAACAACACTTGTCTTATAAAGGCTATCATGAAGAATATAAATAATCATGGAGGCTGGAATAAAAACACATGTCCATGCCTTTAAAGATAGATGGCACAAGGCCCATAAAGAGAGGGACAATGGTCAACTTGGTGGCAATGGCCAACATAACAAGAGAAGAGTGCAATGGAACTCAAAAAGAAGAGTGGCAAGAGCCAACTCGATAAAAAGACGAGTGGCATAACCAACTCAAATATAAAGCAAGTGGCAGAGCCAACTCAATGAATAAGGCAGGCATGGCTTGCACCCTTGGCCTCGCATGAATTCAGAGAAATTCTCTTGTATTTGACATCAAGTCATAATCCCAAAAAGGGCCAATAGTTGTAATGATATTAAATAAACCAATTAGATATGATAATTCCCAGAAAAACATGTAATCATGAAAGACAGAGAATCCATAACATCAAAGGCATGAAAAGGCCAGATAAAATAACAGGAATGCGATATAAGACAGAATAATTAAATCAACTTAAATTACTGTAAGCTTTAAAGGATAAAACCCTCACCTTTGATTATCCGTCTGCTACTACCAAAGATAGATGGTCAGAAGCGCACCTTAGGATTCAAATCGTGTCCTTATTCAAGGCCCACAAGGCCCAAATAATTAAGATTAAGGCTTGATTCATATTACTATTGTATTCAATTTAATTTGGTAAACTAAAAGTTCGGCTTTTTATATTTTTCCAACTAATAATTATATATATATTATTATATTTATATATGTGTGTGATATATAATATATATATATATTATATATATATATATATATTTCTAATTAATACAGTGTTGTTATTTATATAAATATGTATATATAACTCGCATATAGTCGACCCGAAAAAATTTTCCCTTTCTTTCTTTCTTCTCTTTTTCTTTTTCCTTTCTTCTTCTTTTCTTTTTCTTCCTTTCTTTCTTTCTTTCTTTATTCATTTAACAAGAATGTCAGCGACACCACCGCGATTTCTCTCTTCTCGTTTTAAACCAAAATTAGTTGGGGTTTATAGTGCCACAGTGGCTCTCAGATGGTTCCATGGAATCCTTTTTGGGAGAGGAGAAGCTACTTTACGCAACCGGGGAGAAGAATAGGTTCGTGGTTATTCGCACGCGCCGATCATCACCGTGATTCCATCGGGTTTGGATGGCCGATGGTCGCCGAGGTGGCCCACTATCAAAATCCATTTCATTCACTTGGAGCGATCAATATTGATTTTCAAGCGATCAGAATTCAATTTCATTCATTCCATGTGCTTTTGATCAATTCCACCACATTTCACGTGGCGACGTGATCCCAGAACGCACGTATGGATAAATGGGTTCGACTAGGGTTTCGAAGCCCTCGTCACTTCACTTCGTGATCATCCATTTGGACGAACGGCCAAACATTCCATGCATTTCATGGTGAGGAGGGAATTTCCTTCGAAGTGCTTCATGGTCAATTTCTTTGCAGGAGTTTTTCCGGTGCCGCACGGAGCACTACCCGATCAATTCCCTTCATTTCACTAATCCAAGCCCATCCATGCATTCCTCCATCAACTTTGACGCGTTGAGCCAGAGTATATCTAAAGATCAGTGGCCCTAAACCGACGTATAGTGATGGATCTCGTTCACTTTCATGATGATCCAAGCGTTGTAATTCCATGCATGGTTTTTATGATAAAGAATGGGGTAAAGTTTCCATTTACTTTGTGATCTAATTCAATGTAATTATCGTTGATCCGGAGTTTTGTGAAATCCAATTCTCTTGTATGCATTTCCAAGTATATCCTATAAATGAACTTTCATCTATATTTTACGGATAGTTGGCTATTCGTTAATTTATTTCACGTGAGTCAATTCATGATGGATGGTCTAGTCCCTCGGACTTAGTCCATGGTTGGAGGTCAATGTTCTAATTCATATTGGGATTCGATGTAAGGTTTAGGTGTAACTAGGTTGGTGTCACGCACAATTCAATGAACTTTCAATACTCGGGTATTGAAAAGTTCGGGGCGTTACACGTTCAATCCCCCACTTCTTTTTGTAGTGTGGTCCATTTGATCTTTGGATCTATCTTATTTTTCAGATGAAGACTTAAGACGAGCTCTCTAAATGGATGGACGGTTTGGATATAACACATACTTCATAATGGGAACCACATAACTTGGTGATGTCAACAATTCCTGAATGTGCGTTTACACTAGCCAATCCTCTTTCGAATCCACTCTTTACTTCGCAACGATCAATAATATAAAAGAGAAATTTACCACTGTATGACCCATTTACCTTTTAAGCCCAATTACCTCACAGAATACTTCTGGGCCACAAAGGTCGAAAATGCCCATGCTTTTTTCGGAAATGGATTTTGAAAACTAATTTTGGCTACGGTTTATAATTTAGCCATAGATCATAATCACTATAGAGGGACTGTCAATTTCATGCATTTCACACCCAATTTATAACAGTAGCCATACTTCACAGGATCATGCATTTTTTTATATTCATGGATGAACTTTATTTCATTTGGTCAATACCTTTATATAAATGGTATATATTTATATAAAAATTTTTTCTCTTTTTTCATTTCTTTCTTTATTCATTTAATAAGAATTCTTCACCAAAATTAGTTCACTGACGTACCTTGTATGATTTTGGGGTGCTATTTAGCCAACCAACTAGTTATCCAAGATTCCATCCTTTATGGTCGAAAATCCATTTCATTCACTTGGTCAATTCAATGCATTTCATGGTCAATTTCATTCATTTCATGTTTAGCGATCAATTCCATCATTTCACGGTCAATCCGGATCAATTCCCCTTCACTTCGATCAATTCCATGCATTTCATGGTCAATTTTTACTTCATGGTCAATTTTGGTCATTTCATTCACTTCATGGTCAATTCAATGCATTTGTCAATTCAATTTCTTTACATTTGATCAATTTCCATTCATTTCATGGTCAATTCAATGCATTTTCACGATCGATTCCTTCACTTCACGGTCAATTCCATGCATTTCACTATCAATTTTCTTTACTTCACGGTCAATTCAATGCATTTCATGGTCAATTTCTTTACTTCATGGTCATTTCATGCATTTCATGGTCAATTTCATTTCTTCACGGTCAATTCCCATGCATTTCACGGTCGATTCATGCATTTACTTCACGGTCAATTAATGCATTTTCATTGGCCAATTTCCTTCACTTCAACGGTCGATTTTCTGATTCAATTCACATTTCATGATTTTTCACTTTACTTCACGGTCATTCAATGCATTTCACGGTCGATTCCTTCACTTGCGTATTCCAATTTCATGCATTTTCAATTTTCAATTTCATTCACTTCACGGTCAATTCCATGCATTTCACGATCAATTCCCTCTTTCACTTCTGGTCAATTCAATATTTCACGGTCATTCCTTCACTTTCATGGTCATTTCCATGCATTTCACGGTACAATTAATTTCCCCTTCACTTCACGCGGTCAATTCCATGCATTTCATCAATTCCTTTACTTCTTCAATTCAATGCATTTATTTCACCGCCAATTCCCTTTATTTCATGGAATTTCCGTCATTTCAAATCCAATTGAAGGGATTCCACTTATTGACCGTAATGCGCAATCACATTTCATGGTCAATTCCATGACCATTCATGAAGTGAAGGGAATCTTGACCGCTGAAATGCATGGAATGGACCGTTCAACGGTGAAGGGGAATTCGCTTCATTTCATGAATTTGCATCGTGAAATGCCCTTGGAAATGACCGTGAAGTGAAGGGAATGATTGACCATGAAATGCATTGAATTCGACCGTAAACGAAATAAAGGTCAAATTATTTCCGTGAAATTTGCATGGAATTGACCGTGAATGAAGGAGAATCACCAAATCAATTCCATGAAATGCATGTAATTGACCGTGAAATGAACGGGAATTGACCGTGAAATGCATTGTAATCGACCGTGAAGTGAAGGGAATTGACCATGAAATGCATGGAATTAATCGTGAAGTGAAGGAAAATTGATCATGGGTGAAATGCAATTAAGTGAAAAGAAATGCATGTATAATGACCATGAAAGAAATTGATCCAAATACATGCATTAATTCTGAAGTGAAGAATTTTAATTGATGAAATGCATAGAATTGACCATGAAAATAAGGGAATTGATCGTGAAGTGAAACCGACCCAGTGAAGGAAATTAACCATGAAATGCATGGAATTGATGGAGTGAAGTGAAGGAATGGAATTGATCGCGAAATGAAATGCATGAAATGGGAATTGATCGAAGTAAGTCAAGGAAATAAATGAAATGAATGAAATTGACCAATCGATTGAAATCAATTGATCATAAGTAAATGAAATGAATGAAATGACCACAGGTTAATGATTTAAATGAAATGGATTTTTCGACTATCGACCTGATGGAATCTTGAAAAATAACCAGGTTGGTTGGCTAAAGTAGCTTCTCCCACCCCAAAATCATATAGGGTACGTCCAATAACTAATTTTAGTCTAGAAGATATTCTTATTAAATGAATAAAGAAATAAATGAAAAAAAGAGAAAAAAAATTTATATACTTATATATACATATTTATATAAATATGTACTTAGAGAAAATTGTACACAAAATAAAGTTCTCCATGTAAAAAAAATAATAATAATAAAAATGCACAAACTGCCCTATGGCTACGGTTAGGGGCCACCAAAGCCTCGACGGACGGGCCAGCAATTGGGGGGGAGGGGCAGTTCGGCGAGCCCACCCTGGATAGTCGGTCCTTCTATGGCTACAGATCATGGTATCTATGGCTATGGTTATAATAGCTATATTTCTTACCGTAGCATGCAACGTTACCATGTTGCTTTGAATGTCTACCGTTGAAACCCTTTTAGGGGTCATGGAAGTTTTGGATCATTATAAAATTTGTTTTTCCTCTTCATCCAGGTCTTTGTGACCTTATGAATAGATTGGATGGAAAATAAATATTATGGTGGCCCCTACAAAAGTTTCAACGGTGAAAATAAATTTTTCACTGCTCGTGGTGTGGTCCAGTTGATCTTTGGATATGATTTTTTTTTTTTTTTTTTTTAATGCTCCAAAATGACCTCGAAATATGGATGAACGTTGTGGATATAATAAATATATAACTGTGGGGCGTGTAACTTTGATATCTTTTGAACCGTTTGTACCATCGGAGTTCGAGGAGCGTGCGCGAAAAAGTAGGGGCATTTTCTCTTGCAAGTCGTCCGTACAGCCAGGGCTTATTCTGGTAAGGTAAAAAGAAGTGTGCCTTAAAAGGTAAATGACCATAAATGGGTCGTACAGTGATAAATTTCTCGTATAAAAATCAGGAAGATCCAAAACTCATGTGGGCCATACCACACGAAACATTGGGGATTGAACAAATGGAGTGATAGAAGATTTGTATCATGATAATATTTGTACCTACAGGTTATCTGAGTGGCAATAACCCAATGAACGGTTTGGATGGCATATAAACATCATTGTTGACTCCAAGAACGTTTCAACGGCAGACATTTATGTTCCCACTTTTTCATTTTTTGTGGCCTACGTGAGTTTTGGATCTGTCTGGTTTTTGTATTGTTTTCCTATTGTGGTCATCCAAAACTTATGAACGGAGTGGATTTGACACTTTCATCTCTGTGAGCCCTACACGGCTACCGACTACAGGAAATCCGGGTCGCTGGGTAAGCAAAGCTTTAATACTCTAGAGAGTGAGATAGTTAATACAGAGGCACAGAGAAATTACATGCATAACGTACAGATTCCCAAATTTAGATGGCTCAGAAACCGAAGATTATACTGATTTTAGTGCTTTAATTGGATGATTTTTGCATATTTAATGGAAGGTCAAAATTTAAAATAGCAACATCAGAAATTCAGCAAACAAATGTCACCCATTAATCACAAAAATTGTCTTAAAATCCATAAAAATTCTCGTTAATAAATATCAAAACTAATTTCCAAAATTTGGACGGTTAAGATTCACTTAAAAATTTGCCACATGTCCAATTTCTGAATGCCTGCGTATCAACTACCATACTCTGCATAAGTATCAAATAACTCCCAGGGATGGATAATGACACCGGGTGAAACATCCCCCTTCAATTTTCAAATTTAAACGTCTCTCTCTCTCTCTCTCTCTCTCTCTCTCTCTCTCTCCCTCCCTCTCCCTCTCTCTTCAGGCATGGCAACCAACGATCAGCTCTTGGTTTCCTTGGTTTCCGATATCAAATCCTACACAGGCAAAGACCCTCTTCTCCCTTGGCTCCAGTAAGCGAAACTCTCTCTCTCTCTCTCTCTCTCTCTCTCTCTCTCTCTCTCTCTCTCATCTGTATGTGCTCTTTTCTCATGTGTCATGTGTATGTGAAAAAACAGAGGCATTCGGAAGATGAAGGAATCGCTTTCTCCTCATATTCTAAAGGAGAAGCTCCCACGATTCCTGCAGAGATGTGCTCACACCTTCGAATCCGACAGGCGCTACCGCAACGACCTGCGATACCTTCGAGTCTGGATTCAACTGGTAATAGAAATAAACATAGGGAAAAAAGCCCATTGTCTGTTTTTTCCATTCTCAATGATTTTGGATCGTGGGTCTTTTTTCATTCTCGATTGGCTGGGCACTCCCACAACAAATTGCGATCCTGTCCTGCTGGATTCAACTGGCAATGGAAGGAAAGGAAGGAAGCCTTCAGTTTTACTGTTTTCAATGATCTTTGTATCATGAGTCATTTTTTAATATTCTATTTCTCTGTTTCCTTGGTGGAATTCAGTCGGGACTTTTCATTTCTTCACATTTCCTGAAGGTTTTGCGTTGCAGGTGGTGTGGGATCCTTCTTTTTCTTTTTTTTTTTTTCTTCTCTTTTTTCTTCTGTTGATTTCAATAGGGTTTTTGTTTTTCAACTTTTTTTTATGATTTTGACTTGTACGATTCCATTGGATTTTTGTTCTTATTTATGATTTTAAATGGTGGATTGTTTGACCATTCTCAATTGGGTTTTTGTTTTTCACCTTTCTTTATGATTTTGACTTGTGCAATTCAATTGGATTTTTGTTCTTATCGATGATTTTAAATGGTAGATTGTTTGACCATTCTCCTTATTCTTTTCAATCTTTTGTAAAGATTTTACATTGCGGCTGGTTAGAGATTTTCCTTTCTTTTTTATCTTCTAATTTTGTCTAACTCAATCAGGTTTTCTATTTCTTTCACCCTTCTAAATTATTATTTTTTAGTGCTGGGGTATTTGGTTTTTGTTTTCTCTTTCTCTATTTTGTTGGTGGAATTCAATTGGGTGTTTTCTCTTTTTGAAGAATTTTTATTTTTGGGGCATTGGATTTTTCACTTCTTTGTTTTTGTGGTTGAATGCAATTCTATTGTTTTATTTGTTTCACTATAATCAAAGAATTTGCCATACGATTTTTCTTCTCTTCTTTTCTCCTTTTCCCTTTTGTCTTTTTCGTTTGGCTGGAATCAATTGCTTTTTCCCTTCTTTCTTGGGTGCAGATGGATTTCGTGGATGATCCAAAAGTGCTTCTGAGAAGGATGGAAGAGAATCAGATCGGAGCTAAACGGGCCATCTTTTACCAGGCATATGCTCTCTACTATGAGAAACTCAAGAAGTTCGAAGAAGCTGAGAAGATGTATCATTCGGGTGTACAAAAGTAAGCCATGTTCATTACTTCTCAGAAAGATGTATCATTTGGGTGTAGAAAAGTAAGCCGTGTTCATTACTTCTCAGATTATTTCTTCTGTTTCTTTTCTATCTCCCCATTTGTAACTTCCCCTTCAGATATGCTTTTGAGGTTTGGCAGTTGAATGTTACCAAAAGGAAAGTGCTTTTTGTACTATGTTTAGAAATATTATTTGCTGCTAGTTCAAAATTTCAGGTGTAGACATAGGTTTTGTGCTTTGCTTTCTCTTAAGTTGATTTGTATTCTATGTGCCATGTTCTTTATAGAATGAAAGAGAACTTTCTTGAATACAATCGAAACCTCAACGTTTGCTGGATGCTGATCGATGTTTCAAACAAGTTCTTTGATTGATGTAGCTTTGCATAATCGATGGTTACATGCTCATACCAATTCTGAGACATTTATGTAGCTTTGCAGAATCCCATTTATTTGATTGATTCGATGGGTTTGAACAGTTAGGATTAAATGTCCAATCATGTATAGAGTCTTGTCCTAGATCTTGAGTAAGTTCTGTTGGGGTGATTGAGGAGCTTAGTGTGCAGAGTAGACTAGAAATTGTAGATTCCAGATGACCAGGATGTAAATATTGGTACAAGAGAATGTATCATCCACGGGCCTAAATTGATACATAGAATCCAAAATGCAGCAATACAAATATATATGATAGTTCTAATAATCGGCAACTTGACTTGAAACTAAAAGTCAGCTTGCTGAGATTTGAGTTGAGCACTAGGAAACTTGCTCATGAGTGTGACTTGATCCTAAATTGCCAAGTCACGTTGTTTTGCCTCACTGACTCGGTCGACTTGCTGTTGTCCTGGTGATGTAAGTCGAATCACTCCCTTGGTAAACTGCTCATTTCTTGATAGACGTTAAAAAGGACCAAGTGAGTTTTGAACTCATGACCTTGTCTAGGGCAACAAAAGGTCTATGACCATCCCAAGCCCACTTGTTTATCTTAGCTTCTTTTTTTTTTTCTACGTTTCACCTAAATATAACTATTTTAAATATTCATTATATTTCAATTTAATCTTTAAACACCAAGTTGAGTCAAGTAAACATCCGGCTGAGCATTTGAGTCAACCCAACCCATCTGCACATGGAGTTGAGTCAAGTTTCGCATTTTTAAACTGTAGTATTTATTGGGCGTTTTTAAATGTGCATATTTGATATGCAAATGGTCTTCTCATGTAACATGCTTGCAAATTGATACCATGTGCATACTGGGGGAGCCCCATGATTTTTTATTTGTTATTTCTCATATTGCTAATCTAGAAAAATAATATATTTTTGGTCATAAACATTGAATTGGAAATGGCTTTAGTACATTTGGGGTCCTTGTGCATGAAACTCAAGAACTCGCATTTGGAAGTCAATATCTTGAAACTTGTAACTTAGAGGTTTGATTCACGCATATGTGAGATGTGCATGTGTACAATATCTGTTAGATGGTTCTGTCTAGGTAATTTCCAAAAAGAAAAGCCACTGCAATTGTAAAGGCCATTGCGCACGCGACCATCATCTCAAATTCTAAATTGAAGTCCAAGTCTTACATGATATTTCGAATCAACATTAGTAAAATTAGCCCATGAGAAAATTAAAACTAGTTATCATTCTAACTGCAATCCTAATTACTAGATATGGGAAAAACATGCCTAATTATAATTTGGAAGACCAACATTCAGCTTTAGAAGACCGGCCCCCAAATTCAACATAAGAAAGTGGTACTTTAGATCAAACAACAACACAAAATGAAGAATATCCAGTGAAACAAGGTTTCTACAAGTTCTAGAAGAATCCAATGGATCTCCATTATTGGAAACATATTGGAGATCAACAACAAGTTCTTGATTTTGGGGAATATAGAAAAAAAAAACCCATTAAGGCTCGATTAGGAGCTTGTAAATAGAGGTAAATGGGAAATGGAATTGGAGGTAAATGAATTGGGAGTAAATGGCTTACACAGTTGTGTTTGGATGGGAGTAAATGAAATGCATTCGAAATTTAAATATTCTATTTGGATGGGAGTAAATGGGAGGAATTGGAATGCAGTGGAATTTTTCAATATATTCACAAGAACGTATATGATATTCCAAATCAGCTCTAATATCTCATATCAGTGTACATACGTGATATTTAATAGAATGATTATAATAAGCCCATTGAAATATTTACTTTAGCCATAAAAAAGGAAATTTTGAGCCTCGGGTGGGCCAAAACCATAAGGATCACAAACAAGCAACTTGCTAACATTTTTTAACCGTCCATGTAGATGGTCAACCTTTGGATGGTTTGGATCATTTTATTGGTGTGATTTTAGTGATGTAGCCGATAATTAGATTGTTTTGGAGTATCATTAGTGTGCCACATGTATGGTGGGCATGTATGTAGCGGCACTTTTGTTTACTCGTGTAACTCTCCAAAGAGCTCAAAAAGGCATTTCAACCCCATTTACTTCCAAATCCTCTCTCATAGAGAGGATTTCATTTGCAAGCCCATTTACTCCCATTTCATTTTATTTCCCTGCATTTACTCATAGAGAGAATTTCATTTGCAAGCCCATTTACTCCCATTTCATATCATTTCTCTACATTTACTCCCATCCAAACACACTTCAAATGTCATTTACGTCCATTTACTCCTATCCAAACAGCCCCGGGTCCAAATTTTAAAATAAACCAAATCAAACCACAATCACATGCATTTGAGAGAGAGAGAGAGCATAGAGAGAGAGAGAGAGAGAGAGGGAGAGAGAGGGAGAGAGAGAGGAGAGAGAGAGAGAGAGAGAGAGAGAGAGAGAGAGAGAGAGAGAGAGAGAGAGAGAGAGAGAGAGAGAGAGAGAGAGAGAGGGGGGGGAGAGAGAGAGAGAGAGAGAGAGAGGAGAGAGAGAGAGAGAGGGAGGGAGAGGGAGAGGAGAGAGAGAGAGAGAGAGAGATAGATAGAGAGAGAGGTGTAGAGAGAGAGAAATAGAGAGAGAGAGAGAAAGATGAGAGAGAGAGATCATTTGAAAGATTTCAGAGGCAAGTGTGACCTGGGGGATAGAAGTTGCTTAATCATTGTCATTCATCTTTGCCAAATGCAAATGAGCATGCATTCGGCATGTTGCATGGTTTCTCATTTTCAAGGCTGCTTTGTTATATCCACATGATCCTTAACTGAAGATAATGATAGCTTGTTGGGTCATAGACAATCACATTTAAATGAGGTCTTGAAATGGATGGCAAATCAGAAGATGGAGATAATGATGTATCAAAGATGAGGAAGAAAATGTGACAAGAATACCCTCGTTTAAGTAAACGATGAAAAAGCCCTCAAGGGCATGGCTTATGAAGTGACTTAAAAATGATGTGTTGGCTCATGAACCTCAATAAGTGTATAGTTTGCTAGAAGAGTGAATGGTATTCCAAAGAAAATTTAGCAAAGTGCGATGGATAATACACATGAACAAAACATACAGGTTGCAATGTGTGGCTAAAATTCTACTATTTACTAAGTCAGACCCCCCTTTAGATTATAAAAACAATGGCTCTTTTGGAACTATGGTCTATATGATTTATTTATGTTTAATCAATGGTCATGTTTGTTATCATTTTATACATAAGGGAACTTCCATTATTTACAATAACAGGAAAAGTCATCTAAGCCTTTTCCCAACAATTAATTGGTCAACTTTATGAATTGTACTCCTTCATTCCACTCCATCAAGGGCCATAACTTCAGTTAAACCATCAGTTTGGACTCTCATATATTGTTTGGATTCATGATGGAAGTTATGGCATAAGTTTGACACCGGCTGCCAAACAGACTCTCAATGAAATAAACTATGACATAGGTTGATTACAATGAGTGTTCGAAGTATCGGTATTGCTACAAGTTTCGCTAGCTGGGGATACGGAAACAATATCGGTATCGCTGATAATATCGTCGACAATCGGAAATGCAGGGAAACATGGGGAAAACTGTGGATTTTTTTGCAATATGATCAATATTATCTATCCCGTGCGATAACTGATAGGTATTTGTATACCAAGGATGCAATATGTATACTGATATTTCGAACATTGGGTGGAAGAGAGGGTTTTTTGTTCAGCTATGAATTTGGATCACCCTGGAAACTGGAACTACATCACTCGAGATGCCATCCAAATATGCCCTGAAAAATATATACCCATTGGTGTTGAATCTGGATTTAGTTTTAACTTGAATTTTTTTAATATCAGCCTTGCAGAACCTGTCGGGCAGTTACAGAAATCGTATGAGAAGTTCCTTCATCGTATGGAGCTGTACAAGAAGCGGAAAACTAAAGTACTGAATCCTTTATGCATTGGATATTTTTCTTTCCAAATTCCAAGTTTTCCAAGAGCTACTTTATCTAACCATTGACAGATGCCCTACAGCGGCAGGAAGGGAGAGCTGTGAGAAGTGCTAAGAGCATTCCTCTCAGTGTTAGGGACACAAATATCATCGAGAACCAACACAATGTAGCTAAGGGTTTGTTCAACTTGCTATATCCAATTTGTAGTTTTAGTTTTAATAATTCTCTTTCAATTTAGATTTAGTGACCAAACCGCCGTTTGCAATTTGATGCTGTTTTTTAATGGTGGAGGTTCACTTCTTCATACACATGGCTGAAATGCACGGTAATGCCAGAATGTCCCAGTCGTGGGGCCAATTAGCTTACCATGCCAGAAAATTGCACCAACTGAATGGACTTAAGTGTCTGATTGGTGGCCATTAAATGGACGGCTAAAATCTAAATTGGTCGTTGATCCAAATTCAGTTGGCAAAATCAGATTGTATTGAGCAGTGTGGCTTTTGGGCTATGCTCCATCCATAGAAGGGCCCGCGATTTGAGCAGTTGGATTGCCGTACATGTATTCCACCTGGTAGGAAAATGGCAATGAATGCGGAGATTTGGAATTTGGTCTTCTGTTGAATGACTGTGTTCTATTATTTCTTTCTCCTAAGCTTGAATGATTGTGTTCTATTATCTCTTTCTCCAAAGCAGAAAATCCCATGAAGGTTATGGAAAAGAGGCCGTCTTTAGCTGATGAAGGCCGGAAAAATTCTACGAACCGTAGGAGTAAGACAATGGAAAAATCCTCCTCTTCTTACACTCCTGCTCGACATCAAAAGAACATCAGCACGGAACTGGATAAACCAACCTCATTTTGTGGAGATGACACAGTGGTGGTGAAGTTTGTGGGGTCCGCAATCGTGGGGAAGGCCGAAGCTGAAGAAGCCTGCCATCATGGTCTCGTGGACCCCACAATCAATATGAAAGAGGCCATGAATGCTATAAACAGCATGTTTCGGGAGCCTTTAGAGCCCGAGCCGAACGATAGAAGAAGAAGATCACAGAAAAATCAGCCCGATGTGAATCAGCCTGCGAGTAGTGGGTTTGAGGTGTTTGTCGATGAAAGCAGTGACAATGGGGCCAGGTTGACTGATCAGAAAACCAACGGTCGTGACTTGCCTAATGCTGCAAAGGGTGCTTCCCATTTCATGTCTAGAACTGAAGTACAGAAGCCTCACCAAGAAATGCTCGAAATATTTTGTGATGATGGCAGCGATGAGAGTGATAGTTTGGCATGCAATGAAGGTCCTGTGTTATCTGTTCGTTCATCGAATGGTTGCAATGATCAATATAAACTGAGGGATGATACAGTCGTCTGCCGATTCGTGGGGTCCACTGTCTTTGGTGAGTCTGAAGTGGAAAATGCTTGCAACCATGGCTTAGTGGACCCCACAATCAACATGAAGGAGGCTATGGATGACATAAACAGCATGTTTGGGAAGCCACTGGATTTTGTCAGGGCCAATAGATCAAAGAAGCAAGGCACATTATCAGTTAAGAAGCAAGATAGTAATACCGGGTTCTCCATATTCACTGATGATGATTTGGGACAGCAGCAACAGCAGAAAAAAACAACATCCTACCCATCCAAAGTTGTAGGCAGGGAGGGAATGCAACATTGTTACTTAAGGAGGCCATGGATGAGATAAATGAAATGTTTGGAGCCATTGGATTTCTAGCACGGGCCAAGCTTAGTTCAAGAACATAAAATTACATGATTTGATTACTAAAGAGTGATACAAGATTCTTCCATTTACAGCAGAAAAAAACAACATCCTACCCATCCAAAGTTGTAGGCAGGGAATGCGATCTGTTCGAGCCAACATTGTTTACGAAGGAGGCCATGGATGAGATAAATGAAATGTTTGGTAAGCCATTGGATTTCTAGCACGGGCCAAGCTTAGTTCAAGAACTTAAAATTACATGATTTGATTACTAAAGAGTGATACAAGATTCTTCCATTTACAGCAGTTGTATTTTTATCGCATGCTCTCCAATGGTTGAGATGTCTTCTAGATTCCGTCAACTCGATCATCACACTTAAATGTGTTACTAATGTTGTGGGAATCAAACCGGAGATTGGAAGGTGTGGCCATTGAAGCAGATGGTAGATCTTAGCTCCTATTGCCAATGCGATCAAGGTGAACATACATTTGCTTGTATTTCTTTCCTTGTTACTCCATGTTTTAGTAAGTGTTTGGTTGTACCAATTATCATGATATTTCATGATTAATCAGTCTGATTTGGTGTGAAAAATATCATGATATTTGGTGCAACCAAAAGCACCCTTAAAAAAAGAAGAAGAAAAAAAAGCAGTCTTATTCAAAATTTTGTTAGCATTTCAAGTAAAAGAGCGGATTGACATATTTGTATTGTTTTAATGAGTTTATGAAAATTAAGGCTTGGATTCATCCTTGTAGTGTTGGTGTTGAGCTTGAAGGAAACTCTAAAGAGGAATTATATGTTTACATGGGCCGCCTGTCCGCATTGTAGACAAGGCTCGTTAATTCTGATAAGTGGGGCCAACGGTTTTGTAATCCAGACCATGGCTCCATTTGAGTGGTAACATTGATGGAGAATACTCTAAATTCTACCAGATTGGAAGATCCCAATCAATGGTAGGACTTCTTTTGGTTGAATATGGACTGTTGTTGTATTACTCTTCTTCGTCATCTTTCTTTAGGCCACAAATCGAAAGGTGATATACAGCCGACCAGCAGATTGGGTCCCACTTGTCAGAGTTGATGGTCCATGTACATGGTGCGCAGATGAGCCACCCATTTCTATAATTCCTCTAACTAGAGCTAGTTTATGTAATCAAGGGGATTGTGGGTTGACAGAATATGCAATGGTCGTTCCAAATTGCTACCTGGATTTTTTGTTTGAGACAGCACCAAGGTTCTGCTGGGGCCCACCTTTTAGTTATCAAGATCATTCATCTCATGGGCCATGCCAAAACTTCCCAATATCACTAATACATGAAAAACAATACTCATCTAATCACACCATTAATTCTAACCCATAAAACTCATAATGAAAAAAAAAAAAAAACTGCAATGAATTGATTAAAGTGACTCAAAAAAGAGTTCAAAGAAATCAGAACAACACAAAAAAATAGTAAACCATACATTCACGACAGAGACTGATTTATTCAAACAAGACACAACAAATAGTCAGAACATAGTAAATGCAATCCGGCTGAGCTTCAAGCATCTATGATCATTAGCGGGACACGGGAACACAGTAACTGGGACGGAAAGCCAACGGCCCAGCTCCATAGATCACTGCCTCATAATTCTCCCCCGATAACGTCTTGTGATCGTATCGAAGCGGGGCACCATCGAGCCCGTAATTGATGTTGGACACAAGATTGCACTTGGGATTGGGGGAGGACACTAAATGTACGGTGCACGATTGAAGGGGGTGGTCCAGGTAGTAATTCTGAACTTTGTAGCCTTGGAGCTGGCCGTAGAAGTAACCGTTCTGATCGGCAGTGAACACCTTGTAGAAGCTCACTCGGCCCTTGTAGTCCTTGCATACAACACTGACTTTAGCGGACGGGATCGGCTGGGCGTCTGTCAATGACCATGATCCAATGTGCTTGCAGCTCTGGCAGTAGACCATGCCTTCCACCACTGGCTCAACCACCTTGCCCACTTCATGTGTGGCTTGTGTGGTTTCAAAAGGAACGATGGCTAACACCAACAAGAGGAATGTGGGGAGAAAAAAGAGATTTTGGGTTGTCATGTTTTGATGTAGAAGAGATTTGAATTGGGATTTGATTGAATGAACACAAGAGATGGATGAAATGGAGGGAGTCTTTGAGACTACTTATATAATGTATTTTGAATTTTTTTGTGGGTGTTTGGCCAGCACGATTGTGTTTGGATGGACGTGGGGGCCAATACTGAGAGGAATCATAGGGGGTTATTTGATACTCTGGTGGTGTACGATGCTTGATACACAGGTGCTCATTAATTTGTATACGCGGCATGCATCATCTCAAATTAAACTGACTAAATTGTGGAGCACGCTGCTGATGAATCACGGTTCCAAAATCAGATGGGTGGGAAAATCCTAACCTCTGATTTGTGGACACTTGATTTTTTAAGTATGACCATTGGATTTTTTCATTTTTAACCGTTCAATAAATGTCCAAATTCAACTAGAGATGATCAAATAATCTTAACTTTTGGTTTTATCATACATCTAAGGTGGGGCGTATAAATTGGACAGTTTGAGTTAGTTGTATGCCACATAAACAACTTCTAAGTAATTTCCAAGTGCATGCGTATCATCCATCACACCTGGCAGAGTATTAGAGTTATTCTCTTCATTTGGTACAATTGGGGCCTTTGTTCAGTGATCGGTACCATTGGTTGGTGGGGTCTCAACGTGGAAGGTTAATGATCCGAAGATCTCCATCATATGAAAATCCTAGCCTTTTCAATTTGTTGCTGCAATTGAACTGTTAAGAAGAGAAATACAACAACGGTCCAAATTCAACTAGAGAAAGGGTAACAATGGGTGGCTAGGATCTTCTGATCAGGGACGTCTCAGGGCATGGTCGATGAATGGTGACTTCAGGCAGTGGAACATCCACCTGGAGGCCCATCAGATCAAAATCTGGATCGCTGAATCGTGGGCCCCACTTATACAAAGAAAGAGCAGCATTATTCACGTTCATGTCTATGTCTACGTGAAGACCACTTGCTACTTTTATTTATTTCTTTTATTTATGAATCTTTTAATGAGAAGTCTCAAGTCCAACCGGTTGGACTATAAGTTATGGTCCAAAAGCGGATAACTTCCAACCTTTTATGTGTATACGGCATCCAAACCGTCCAAAGGTTGGTCCCATCATGAAGATCACCTTTTGTAAAACTTAGCAACAATCACTGGTTGAGTGAACTGCACTTATATTTGGCTATTTATCAATGGCTGAAAATACTTTTATATGGTGTGGTCTATTTATTGAGTAGATAGGTCTGAGTTTTGTATTATATGATCTTTATCGTGGGGCCAACCTTTTGGAAGGGTTGGATTTTACGTGACTAAATATCTTGGTAGTTATCATCTAGGTGGATTATAACTTGTGGTACAACCGGTTGGAATTCGGACCTGGTTTTTTTAATACGAAAATGATGAATACGGTAGTTTAGAGCGGGGATCTTAGCTCATCACCGCCATTTAAAAGCGGCATACTCTTAAGGAAATCAAGACCGTCCAAGTCTCTGGTTCAGTCATTGATCCCATAATGCAGATGGTAGTCAGTAACCATCTGATTTTTCTCGACGAATTTGGGCCTTTCAACCATCCAGTTGAGTGCCACTTATGAATGGTTAAGATTGATTAATCAGTAATTTTCAAGTGCTCCAGCCACAATATGATCAGGATTTGGATGGTTTGGATAGTCCTGAAAATGTGTGTGCCACATCTAAGTAGGATAAAACTATTTTTTAAATGGTGGCAAACTATCTCTTAGTCTTGAATAATTTGAAACAGAGACGAGATAGAAAGACATACCATACCAAAAGGAAGAATCGAGGCCTTCTTATTGGCCCAGTGAAGTGGGGTCCACTGAGTGGAATCAGTGAAACAGAGTTTACCACCATTTAGAAAATTGTTTTGACCCATTCACCTCACACGTGGGACATATGTACAGGTATCCAGACCATCAAAATTGTGAAACTATCTAAAGACCAGACTGATCGAGTACTCTTAACCATCCAAATGGTGGCTAATAAATGGATCGTTAAAAGTGTGAAATAATGAGTTGTCCAAATTCAGGTGTAAAATCCAATTCTGTCTGCCGAGCGAAACGTTGCTTTTAAAGAAGAAAGCTACCACAATATCATCACAATAGCGTGTTAACATCTTGACAACAGTATACAACTCCAACCCTTGACAACAGTATACAACTCCAACCCTTCATTGGAGGAAAAATGGACAAGTGAATAAGTTGGCTTATGGAATGGACCAACTTTACTGAACCAACACGGACCCAGTGAAACCCGAGCCTGATAAGGCTTCTGTGTCCAAAAGCAAGCTAACCTTCAAGAAGGGTGAAGCAAATGTAAGAATACTCAAAGAATGAGACTACGAGCCATAGGTCGGCCATAGATTGGCCAGAGGTCGGCCATAGGTCGGCCAGAGGTCAGCGATAGGTCAGCCATAGGTCGGCCAGAGGTCAACCATAGGTCAGCCATAGATCAGCCAGAGGTCGGCCAGTAGCCGGCCAGAGGTCAGACAGAGGTCGGCCATAGATCGACCAGATGTCAACCATAGGTTGGCCATAAGTCAGACAGAGGTTGGTCAGATATCAACCTAACCCATACATCGGCCAGAGGTCGACCCGACCTAGAGTCGAGCTACGGATCCGAAGGATCTTCCTAAAAATTAGAGATCTTGCTTAAGATCTTCAAAAGATAACGCTAGATCTCGATGATCACGAGATCCTATAATCTTAGGAAGATTCAGGATCACAACAAATCTCCAAAATATCGGGAAAGAATCCTCATACAGCGAGAACCTCCCTCTCCTATAAATAGGAGAGACTCCAAGGGTGAAAGGTATATAAAAACTCTCTCCCAGAACCCCTCAATACTATAAGACCCAGATTACTAGCTTGACTTTGGCATCGGAGGGTCCCCTGCTTTAGTCAGGGTCTCCTTTGTCTTCTTCTTGTGCAGGTACTCGAAGGTCTAAAGAGGGTAGAGCAGATATTTGCATCAACAGTTTGACGCCATCTGTAGAAATTTGATACGAAAAGTCGTTTTCTCTAAAGCATTGAGTAATCTCCAATGGCGAGGACTAGAAGAACCGTCTAGAATGAACCCAGCGAAGTCCCCGTCACCGGACCACCGGCGATAGAGGGCCCGTCTGGTACAAATGGGGCCCAAGGGGCTTAGAACCAACCGGATAATTGACAAGGTTCTACAGCCCGTCAGGCAACCTCCGTTTCGACCAGACACACTCAACAGAATTGAGGGAACAGACGGTTAGATAAGGAGGTCCAAGAGTCATTAAGGGGGCGAACTGAAAACATCATCAACAGTTTGGTGTCGTTTGTGGGAACGATATCTTAAGTCGTTCTTGCTCTACCATAAATACTCCAAACAATCTACAATAACGAAATGAAATAAGAAAGCTCTTCCTGAATCATTGTCAGAGCCAAGTCGAAGCTCTTCCTGAGTCATCTGTTTGTAGCCATCTCAGTTATTCCTGAATTAATAACCCTAAGCCCGCTGGGCTACATAATGGTCAAAACTACTTCGGGCTCAACAGGTCACCTCGGCCTCAACAGGCTCAGCTTGGCCTTAACAGCTTATCTCGGCTTCAATAGGCTCAGCTTGGCCTCAACAGACTCAGGTCGGCCTCAACAGGTCACTTCGGCCTTAACAGGTTAGCTCGGTCTCAACAGGTTCACTCGGCCTCGATAGCTAAGCTCGGCCTTGGTAGGTTAGCTCGGCCTAGGCAGCTCAGGTCAACTCGACCTCAACAGGTCAGCTCTGTGCTCGATCTCGCACCTGGAGCTATGCTGCTTGAAGAGGAAACAACTCAGTTGAGGACATGATGCGAAAGGAAGAAGGGGAGTACTCTTCTGTTAGCGCCAAAAGAAAGAAAGAAAATGACCAAGACTGAGGCCAGCATACCAACTGACATCCAGAAAGTCACTTCCATTGTTACACTCCCTTAAACACTAAGCCGAAGTAAATGCTGAAAAAAGACAAGTTGAGCAAGAAAACCTGATAACTGAGCCTCGGCAAGTCATATCGGCCTCAGCAGGTCGGCATACTACTCCCAGGTTTGCTCGGCCTCAGAAGGTCAGCTCAGCCTCTACAGCTCGGCCTTAGAAGGTCAGCTCGACAATAAGGCTCACCGGCCAACTCCGACCTCGACATCGAATACTGAGGGACATATCGACTAGAAGACATGTGAGGTTCTTACCCCGCCTATGGGATGTTGAACGCTTGAGGATCTACTACCCTTAGGTCATTCAGGCCTCGATAGGTTAGCTCAGCCTCGTTAGGTCAACTCGGCCTCAACTCGACCTCGGTAGCTTAGCTCGGCCTCAACAGGTCACCTCAGCCTCAACAGGTCAGCTCGGCCTCCATAGGTTAGCTCGCCTCAACAGCTTAGCTCGACCTCAACAGCTTATCTTGGCTTCAACAGGTCACCTCGGTCTCAATAGCTCCGCTTGGCCTTAACAGTTCAGCTCAGTCTCGGCCTCAACAGTTTGACACCGTCTGTGGGAATAAGCCAACTGGGCATAAGCTGACCAGGCATAAGCCGACTAGGCATAAACAAACCACGCATAATCCGACCAACTTACTTCTCGAACCTCCACAGGTCAGCCCGAGAAGTAAGGGGGGCTTACTGTTAGGGGGAAAAATGGACAAGTGGATAAGTCGGCTTATGGAATGGACCAACTCTACTGAATCAGCATGGGCCCAGTGAAACCCGAGGCAGATAAGGCTTCTACGTCCAAAAGCAGGCTAACCTTCAAGAGGGGTGATGCAAATGCAAGAACACTTAAAGATTGGAACTACGAGCCATAGGTCGACCATAGGTCGGCAAGAGGTCAGACAGAGTTTGGCCAGATATCAACCTAACCCATAGGTCGGCCAGAGATCGACCCGACTTAGAGCCGAGCTACGGATCCGAAGGATTTTCTTAAATATTAGAGATCTTGCTCAAGATCTTCGAAAGATAGTGCTAGATCTCGATGATCACGGGATCCTATAATCTCGGGAAAATCCAGGATCACAACAAATTTACAAAATATCGGGAAAGAATCTCCGTACGGCGAGATCCTCCCTCTCCTATAAATAGGAGAGACTCCAAGGGTGAAAGGTACGTAAAAACTCTCTCCCAGAACCCCTCAATACTAAAAGACCCAAATTCCTAACCTAACTTTAGCATCGGAGGGTCCCCTGCTCTAGTTAGGGTTTTCTTTGTCTTCCTCCTGTGCAGGTACTCGAAGGTCTAAACAGGGTGGACCAGATTTTTGCATCAACAGTTTGGCGTCGTCTGTGGGAATTCCATACAAAAAGTCATTTTCTCTAAAGCACTGAGTAATCTCCAATGGCAAGAACTAGAAGAACCATCCAGAATGAACCCAGCAAGGTCCCCGTCACTAGACCACCGACGACAGAGGGCCCGCCTGGCTCGAATGGGGCCCAAGGGGCCTAAAACCAACCGGATAATCAACAAGGTTATGCAACCCGTCAAGCAACCTCCGTTTCGACCAAACACACTCAATAGAATCAAGGGAACAGACGGTTGGATAAGGAGGTCCAAGAGTTATTAAGGGGGCGAACCGAAAACAGCATCAACAGCTCTAAAGCAGGCCATAAACTTAACGTTTTTAAAGGAAACAACATGGTCGATTGTAGGGCTGTACATCGAACCGAGTCGAGTCAAGGTGGGCCAAGCTCTGCTCGACTCGTCCATGCTGGACTCGAGTTCGAGCTCAGCCTTGCGCTCGAGCTCGGCCTTGAGCTCAACATTGAAGCTTGGCTTGTTTACCAAAGCTGTCGAGTCGAGTTTGAGTCGAGTCGAGTTTACTTCGAGTCAAGGTCGAGCTTGTTCATATCATCATATGTTAACTTACTAGTGATGGGGTTCACTTTAATTTTGAATCTGCCCCACTTCCAGGTGCTGGATAAAACACCTACATCATGGAGGCCCATGATCCGTCAAAATAGATGGATGGTTGGATAAGGCACATATGTCACAGTGGCCCACTCTGATGGACCTAGGGAAGTTTGTGATGGTGGGTATTCAATCAGCACCGGTTCAGTTTAGGGTGGGGCCACGCTCTAAAATGAGCAGTCCAGATGTGATGGATGGTGTGTGTAAGGCACATGCATCATGGTGGGCCCCACCGTTCAAAAAGAGTTATTCAAGTTGATGTAGATCAAGGATATAATACGAACATGAAGTGGCCCAATCCAATGGTGGTCTACTAAGTGGATGGACGGCCAGATCGTCTCATACATCAATGGAGTGATCCAAGAAGTATTGATCCACCAATAGACGAGTCGCCAACAACATGTCTCAAGTGGGTCATCCCAACAAACAAGAATGAAGAATGAAGGAAAAATAAAAATGAGGAAGATACATGGTGACCTACTTGGCTATTTTAGAAGTGTATGTTATTTTCCACCTTCAATCGGAACTGTTTAATGCTATTGGCCTACTTTGATGGCCCACCAAAACCTCCAATTTCAGCAATACTATTTTCCATCTTCGATCGGGATTGACCGATTGGGTGCAGGTTCGTTCGGAGAGACCAGGAGTTGGGAGAGTGAGAGAAAGAGAGGTCCAATGGAGACGAGTCCCTGCGGGCGTGCGAGCAGCATGCTGGAAGCCCTGGAGGTCTGGTGGATGCTGGCTGGGCGGGCGTGCGGGCAGCAACTAAGTGGGGTAGGGTAGTAGAGAGAAAGAGGATAAGAAAGGAAAAGCCCCAAAAGTTGGGTCTGTCACGCCCCAAACTCGAAAACCGGGCTCAAAGAATTTCTGATCACCGAATCCGGTGCCGACAGCCTCCGTAGTACCCCATTCTTGGCTCCCGGCACCTATATACCAGATTCTGATCCTGTGAACCTACAAGGAAGATTTTTAATATAATTTTTTTTTTTGTAAAGGATCATAACCACAAGCCTAACCAAGTCACAAAACAACATCACTACATATCCCCAATAATAAACCATTTGAGTATAATGCGGAAAGGGAATATACAAGTATAATAAAACTCCGGAAAGATCACCGCACACTCCTGCCTCAGCACTGCTATGTCCTAGCGTCACCTACACCCAACGGTCATGCATAAGCTTACAACGAAGCTTAGAGGGTGTGTGCGCAATACATGTATTATGCATATGATATCAGAGTAAGCGAAAATACTGGCAAGTCCATGAATGCTATCAACCATGCCAAGGCTATACAATGCAAGACCTACATAGCCAAATGTCATATGCAAGATGCAACGCAATCATGTAAGTCCTCTTCGAGTCCGTATGTCAATATAGTTCATTGCTGGAATATCACCGAGGTCTAGTATGCTTCACACCGGCTGTTGCCTCCATAACTGCACAGCCAGAAGTGGAAAAGGCCTTACTACCTGCATAGCCAGTAGTCTGCCAATACCTACCCGGCTCATCAATAGCAGACCCATTTATGAGCTGGTCAGACTCAGCCTAGCTTACAGCCCCCTCACTCGGGCGGATAAGACCACAACCCTTCACAACTGACCACGACACAGTGTGAGACGCGGCTACGCTCGTGCGCTCATGTATCCACTCAGTCTAAACATTGAAGCATCTCTTGGAACCAAAAGGATTCTGAGACTTTCACCCAAGGACATCCTAAGCACCCACAGTGCTAGAACCAAATATTTTTGGTATCCAATCTGACCATCCACGATATGCTTGTGAGGCCACAACCTTGATATTGTTAGGGCGCCAAGTGATCATGTCACACAAAATGCGAGATGCATGAGTCATACCATCCAGTCATGCATCAAACCTGAGCGAACCACACGATCATGTGGGGCAACTCCGTCTCACCAGGAGTCTCCTCAATAACTCAGCTCAATGGCAAATGCTATGATCAATTATTCCTTACAACAGGCATACAAATGATGCGTATGGGCATGTATCATGATGTAATACTAAGCATGTTCTCAGTGTGTCCTACTTTACTAAGTACACTAGCATGATTATTAGATATAAACAATAATCAGCATAAATATATGGTGGGGTCTACAGAGGGACGACAGATCTAGCCCAAACATCCAAATATGCTCTAAACAGTAGATATACCAAACCTGATACTGCATATTCTTCCATCTATGGTAAGGGGTGATGATGTACTCTCCTGTAGACAATGGATGGCCTAAGCGTCATACTTACATCAAGAATGGGCCTCATGGGTAAGTCTGATAGCTATACAATAAGGTGAGTTGAAAGGGTGAAACTATGTACAGCAAGTGAGCTTCCTCACTCTTTCTTATCATGCAATAAACTGGGCCTTCCTATGGGGCCCGATCCGTACACAAGGTAGGCTCTAAGGTTTGGATAATTCCTACAAGGTATGGTGGAAAGCACCATCATCAATGAGGGCCCAACGGTTTGGGTTAGCCCAATGGGTATCACTAACATCAATGGGGGTCCAACGGTTTAGGTTAACCTAATAAGGGGAGATGAAAGGTGGGCTTAATAATGGGCCCTAGGGAGGTTTACAACGGTGGATATTTAACCACCATTGCCTCCTAGGGTGGGTTTCTTGGAATAAGAATCTGAGTCATGACGGGACCCTCGACCCTCTAAATATCTAAAAAACGGATGGACAGCGTGCGTACATCACTCACACATGGGGGCCTCACAAGGCATCCCACTGCCCCAAAAAAGGGGGGAATAGTATGTATATAACGCATACATCATAGTGGGCCTCACAAAGCAGCCCACGGTTGGGTGTATAACCTATAAATTGGGGTGGGCCTCTCAAGGCAAATGGGCTCACGACCCTAAAATGAATGGACAAAGTGTGTAGCACATACATTAAGGTGTAGGGGGGCCCCACAAGGCAATAATGGGCCCCACACATGTTAGACAACATGGACATAAAATACATACACGAAGGTGGGCCGATTGCTGGACGTCCAACGAATGGATGGCCTGGATAAATACATACACCTCATGGTGGGCCTACACATTACAGATGGGCCCCACCAGATGGACAACGTGTGTATATAACACATGCATCACAATGGCCAGCTGCTGGACGATCAGTCCACCAGCGTCCTGGCCCAGCTGGGCGTCCAGCCAGTGAACGACCTGGACTGAAACACATACATGGTGGGTCCCACTGGATGTGGGCCATCCAGGAGGTGGGCCGGCTTCTGGCCTCCCACAAACATCACAGTGGCCTAAGGAGGTCCCAATGGTAACGTCAACCCCACTTTTTTCCTACATCATGGTCTGCTGAGCGTTGGATCTGATCATTCTTAGGCCCATGGCCTGGAATGATATGAAAATTCCGGATGGACGGTGTGGATAGAATACACATCACGGTGGGGTCCATGCAAGTGGGCCACCCTGCCAAGGATCGGACTGGTATTTGTGTTTTCCTTTCATCCAGACGGTCCTGCGTGACCGACCCGTCATGCAGGCCCATCTCTGGCCAATCAAGGTGGTCCTCTTGTTGGACAGCAGGGATGGAATACATACATCATGGAAAGGTCCACGGATGGGTGGACCACCCAATCCTGAATCAAGCTAATATTTGTGTTTTTCCTTCAACCAGGCCTGTGTGACCTGATCGGCCATGCAGGCCTAATCTGGGTAGCAAGATGGGCCCTGCTTGGTGGACGGTTGGATGTACCCCTGGATGGACAGCGTAAATAAAATACGTACATCATCAGGGTGGGCCTTTAACAGGGGAGAGAGAGAGAGAGATACGTGTGGTGGGGGAGCTCCACCACTGTGAGCTCCCTTAGAGGTGTAAATACAATACATATAACATCTTAAGTCCCATTTCATGTGGGCCCTCAATCAGAAAAAAAAAATAATTAAGGTGGGAATCCCATTCTGTAACGCCCCATGTTTTCAAGACCCGAGTATATAACTCGTTTCCCAAAAACCCGAGTGTTAACCTTTAGAGAGCCAAAATTATATATATATATATATATATATATATATTTTTCAGAGTGAGCAGTTTAGTGGAATAGGAATAAACCAAATATAAAGGAATTGCATATACATTCAAATTTCCTAAGCGGTTGCCCATAATGACTTATACAAACCAATGTCTCATACCAATAGATACATGAATGAATAATTTAATACATGAACAAGGTAGATTATAACAAGTCTTGAGCTGTAAAATCCTGTAGCAACCCTTAGCAAATACAATCATGCATCCTCGACAATAGTACCCTGATCCTCATCAATATGAATACGAATATCATCTAGGTCACCTGTGCTACTTGTACGGTTATATATTCAATGAATGAGTGACCAGCTCAGTGTGAATCCCCCTCAAGATTACACATCGCTGCATTAGGTAAGCATAGTTATAAAAACATAACAAGGCATGTAAAACGATACATGATGCAGTCTTATTAGATGCATGGATGCATGAGTGCACATCAACTAGAGATGCTCATCCAATTCGCTTTTGGGCAAAACCCATGCAATGTGGCCGGTCACCATCGAAAGTACATAGTACATGCGTAGTGCTAAACTCACCGAAGGTGGGTCAATAGTCGATGGTCTGGAAGCTAGCGAAACGATACCCCAACTATATCCTATTAGGCACGTGCTACAACATCCAGAATTAGCCACTCGTCATCACTCGGATGCTATGAATACATGATTAGCCCAACCATTATTATTCCATTTACAATTAGCTAGTTTAATAAAGCTCGAAGGTTACTACGGGGGGCTCATCACCTAGCGTAGGCCGACAGCTCGGGCGTAGGTCTCATACCACCATCCCCGGCTCATGAGGCTACTACCTTAGGATGTTTAATGAAACCCAGTCGACTAGTGGCCAATCATAGTTTGACAAATGGAACCTACCATCGCATGGTTATGTAGAAATAAATCATCGGAGCCATATATGGAAAATACTAAGTTGAAACCTCATAGCGCAAATAACAAATCGAAACCATATGGAGAAAATATTAAATTGAAGCTGCATAGAGCAAATATCAAATAGACGCGATAAAACGAACATCCTCAAAACCACGCAAACACAATAACCCATGGATGGTAGGCCCACTTCAATATTCACATCATTCAAGTAACCACTAGATCGAGGGCCCATTATAAACACAATCAATCAAGTTACATCTCAAGTATGGGTGTACATTTATAAGTGAGAATTTTCCACTAATGTACCAGTTTAAGTTCCATAAGCAATCCACAAGTAATCCTCAAGCATAAGAAAATATGCAAGATAAATATTAAGCATGTAATCTAGCAATTCAATCCCAACATTTAACACATGTGGTTATAAGATGAAGATATCAATTATCAATCAAGATTGAGATAAAAACTATCGCTTGAGCTAATGGGAAAATGGAAAGCTCAAGGGGAAGAAATCATCACCTTTTTTTTTTGCCGACTCGCCTTCTAATGTTATTAGGAAGTATGCATGCCCTTAGACCTAGACCCTATCGTAAGTTATGAAATTGTACCATTAGATCCAAACTTAACGCACTATTTATGTTCAAAGTTGTAACGCTCTAAAAATCGGGGGGCGAGCAGAAGCTCAACTCTTGAGTTCCAACGCATCACTTATGCAACATAGATGATGATGATTAAATGTTGTCCGTATTAGTGCATTAAACATGAGTGGGATTATACCAAATCAGCATATCACACTCCAAAGACAATTAGTTTACGCAAGCGAAAGATTGTGATATGTATATAAAGCATATAAGTGATTGTAAGTCCCTAGAGTATGAACGTTACTAGGTTAAATAGTTACATATATAGTTCCAAAATATACAAAATGGTAAAGTGTAATGTCATCTATCCATATCCCTGTAGCCCTGATACACAACTCCAGGTCTACATAGACCCGCTAGAGAGTTACATGTAGGAGAACTCCTCCTCATCATTATAGAAGATAGACTCCATCTCGTAAGCCTCATCATCACCTGAAACTATAATAGAGTTTGGTTGGTATTTTAAAACACCGTCCTAGAGTGGGAGTGAGTGATCAACTCAGTGGAGCTATAAGGCAAAGGTTAACATGTTATCAATTCAGTCAAGCAGTAAAACAATCATGTCCTAAGTACTTTTATTAATGCAGGAGTGATATACTGTAATGATGTATGCCCTCACTTACACTTCCTCTGCGACATCATCTCATGATCGCGGCATGCACCCCTTCCTCTGTGCTCAACTCCAACGCCAAAGGCACATGTAAATGCGGGTACATGTGCATGATTAGCCAAGTTCTTAATTAGACTCATTCATACAGCAGATTTGAGAAGCTAAGGTACCTCCCTTTATATCATCAACCTAAACAATGATTCATCTAGAGTCGTCAATCCTAGTTTATCACATACGATAAGCAAGTTCGTGGGTTTACATTATAGGTTGCTTACGAGAGGCTCGTCACCTCAGTGTAAGCTTAATTTATACTCGAGGTCACTACTACCAAAGCCCTACCAACTGGCAGTCTATTTTCGAAGGCTCGTCACCAACCTGACTGAGGGCCACAGCCAGGCTGCGCCGGGGTAGGCCTATTTTATACTCAAGGTCACTCCACCAATGCTCTACCAACTGGCGGTTTATTTTCGAAGGCTCGTCACTAACCCGACTGGGGACCATAGTTAGGCTATGCCAATGTAGGCCGACAGCTCGAATACAGTGTTCCATACCACCGTATTTAGCTCACGAGTCTGGGTTGCTCATTAGTCACTACGGGGAGGCTCGTCGCCCCAGCGTAGGCCGACAGCTTGACCACGGTGTCCCATACCACCATGCTTGGCTCATGAGTCTTAGCGGATCGTGGTACTAAGGTTTAACGGGCTTTATATTGGTAAGTGGTACCATAGATTCAAGCAGTAGCGTCCATACATGGTAAACACATAATGGGCCAATCGGTTTATTAGACAAGTTTGACTGATATGAGCGTACGCTGAATTAATCGATATGGTACCACTGTCAACAATCATCATACGACTCGAATTTATTGAACGCATTAAATATGGCGAGGCTAATTCGGCCACTAAACAGAAATTATTACCGATTGCCTGGACTATGTAGTCATCCCAATCATACTCAAATGCAGCATTCACATATGATAGTCAAAGATGGCATGTGACAATCAATCTAAAGTATAAATCTCAATTGAGCATTTCAACAAACAAATAGTACACATACTATCATACACAGGCATTTCATCCCTAAATCACATAGTAGTAAGATAGGTTGGTTATATAAAGAAAACTATAACTATAGATAAGAGGATTGAGAATCCTATCTCAACACCCTCATTAAATATAGTTCAACAAGCATTTTCTCATTCAGGTATTTTATCAAACACTTAGACTACACGTACTAACATTCATATAATATATTAGTTATAACGTATATTACAGCAAATCCTTTCATAAGAGAGTTGCCACACGTACAACGATCATGTATTCTCAACCAAACAATCATGGCTAGCAAAAATTATAATTTCATAATCATTCAAACATTTCAATAAGCACTTGGAATGCACTAAAATCAACATAGTTACATATATGTGTAATACAGAAAACATTGTATCTAAGCATACGTGATAGCAATCAAGTTAGTCATAAATCATTAACTGACATTGAAAGCCTTGAAAATCATAACCTAAACATTTATATTCTGCACCTTTCGCCAGTAAACCCGTACCGAGCTCAGTTTGAACACTACGTCCTCGCCTACGACACAACGGTAACCTATAGCATGAAATAGGTTAGCTATTTCACCAGTTACTCTATTTGAATCCCTAAAACAGATTAAGGTTAGGATTTCTTATCCGAAAATGGAATCGAAATTGCTGGTATAGCGACACAGAAGCGGTGGTTAAGCACGTGGAGTGGTGAGATCGAATCCCAGGAACGATCCCTCACTCTCTCACTTTCTCTCTCTTTCCTTCTCTTTCTTCTCTCCTCTCTCTCCTAGGGTTTAAAATTCATATGGAATGAGAGAGGGGTGGGTTAAGGGCTATTTATAAGCCCAGAACTGATGGAAATGGCCCCAGGGCCATGGTATACTTAAGTTATAGCTAAACGGTGGCCATTTCGGTCTAACGGAGTACATCTGGAGGCCCCTTTTCTGTATACGGTCTAGGGGAAGTTTCCTAACATTGGATCTAGGTCAGGATAAGTTTTTGGTCCGATCGAATTTACGGATCGACCGCGGGAGACCAATTTCAGTTCAACGGTCATCGCCACTCGATCAGGGCCACAAGTACACTGACCTGTGTTGGAAAATTTCTCTGATCCGAGGGTGTAGTTGGGTCAGATTCTGACGGTCTGGAACCTTGAATTTGTCTTGCAAGCGAACGACCCAAATCACTTAAGTTTTAGTTCATTTTTTAAAGATATTCGCATTTCTCACACACTTAGCTCTGGGCTCAAGTTGTGTGTTTTTGGACACTATCTGGATTTAATTTCTGAGATGGTTGTCAAGCCCAGTAAGGCGGCCATAATCATATAGTTTCGTAATAATCGGACTTTCGACGAGCGGTCCAGGTCCGATACGGAGTTTCAAAGTGTTCTCGAGAGCAATTGGGTTTAGAGATTGATACTAGGTTTCTAGGTAACGTAGTGTTAGTGGTTCTACTCGCTTTGGATCTTGCAGTTCATATTTAAAGTGGTTTAAGCTAATTCCACCGATGATTTAGTTTAACACTTAATTAATTTTTGTCTAATTCCTAAAGGATTTGGTCCTGAGTGATATCTACCTGAGGTGGTACTCGGGTCTTTGTACGGATTTTTCGGGATGTTACAAAAGTATTGACCTAGGGTTTTGATGTAGAATTATGGTTTTATCCTAGGGTTTAGTTCTAGGCTTAGATTTTAGGTTTTGAATGCTAATTGATATACAGTTGGTCGCGATGTTGATTATATTAAAAAAATCACCATGAATATTAGCGATATAGTTAATTTTAGCTATCGTGATAATAATAATCATTATTATGGTCATACATGGTATGACCTGCTATTAATGATAATATTTTTGAGTAATGAATATAATATAAATATCTAATAATTATAATTTTGTTTATAATAACTAACATTAGCGTAAATAATCTATTAATGACTAATCATGTCTATATTAAAAATTATTATGATAATAGTAATAAGGATGATAATTGTAAATCGAAATACTTCTAGTTTTGGAAGAATATGTCAACTCACCATAGTCAACTTGATAGCTCAAAGGTTTACAATTTATCTACAGATAGGATCAACGTTAGGGTCTTGATCATATCATCTAGTGGACTTTAACCCACACTCTAACTTAAGGTTAGAGTTTTGAGAAATACAAGCTTTGTAGTGATAATGTCTAATTAAATAATTAAATCTAAATTACAACACAAGAGGTTAGAGAGTTTATACCTCAGCAATAGTTGAGTGTGGCCCAACTCATACTCCAACGAGTTAACTCGGTCTTGAGTCAACCGACCTATGACTCTCCCTCTCTCTCTTTCCTCTTCTTCCTTCTTTCTCTGTTCTTTCTTCTTTCTTCTTCTTCTGTTGGACTAGGCCAAGCCTACCCTCAACTAAGCCTAGACAGACCAAACCCAACTCGACTTGGCTAGACTCGGTTTCAGCCGAGTCAACTCAGCAGCCACCAACCCAAACTCCCTCTCTCTCTCACTTGGTTTTCTTCCTCTCTTTCTCCATATGCTGGAAATGCCCAGCAAAGCTTGGACTAGACTCAAACCAAGCTGAGTCCAGGTAGACTTGGTTTAGCGAGTCAATGACTCGGTTCTAGTCGAGTCAGTTCAGCATTGACTCGATGGGTGCAAGGGCAGTCCTCCCCTCATTTCTTCTCCTCTGCTCTTTCTCCCTCCTTTTCTTTTATTAGAAACCCAGCATGGCCCAGAACCAGGTCCAACTCGTACCGCAACTCGACCGAGTCAAGTTGGTGCGTACAACAGCACCTGCACTCACTCCCTCTCCCACCGTCCTCTTCTTCCTCCTCCTCCTTTCCTTCTCTTTTCTTTTTGTTTTTCCCTGTTGCAGAGTCCAGCCATCTCTGGACTCAAACATCTTGGCTGAACGTGCCCAGAAACGCACAAGCAACGATGGAGAAGAAGACTTGGGCGTTAATGGCGGATTCAAATGCTGGTCATCTTTCTCTGAAACGAGGCTGCTGAAGGGTCTAAACCTTCCATGTGGTGCTTGTAGGAGCAAAAAAACGAAGCTCCATTGGCATTTTCGTGGTGGGTTCAAAGGTTTGAACGCTGCAGTTGTTTTTTTTTTTGGGGTTTTCGTAGGAGCTAGGAAAGAACTATTTTCACTCCCTACTTATAGCCAAAACCTAGCTCTTCTAGGCTGTTGGATGAGGATCTAACGATCCAAATACATCCTGTTGGTGGGAGGTATTTACAAACCATTGGCGCAACCAAAACCGGCGCTGGTTTGTGGTTTTCGGTTTGCTAAGGAAACCCTAGGCAAGGTGAGACGCACAGCAAATAAAATGGCAGGTTAGGATCCATCCGAAAATGGCTGTCTAGATTGCCAGCCTGGCGTTGAAGCAGATTTCCGTTTTTGAAAATAAAACGATTGCACATCCCTCTATTATGTTGGGAAGTGTGCTCACGTGAGTGAGTTTTCACATGTGAAACCACCATGGGTTTGGTCAGATTTGTCATTCCATCCCAATTGATGGCTCAAATCATGAGGATGGGACCAAATGGTGGGCCACCATCAATGCAAGTCAGTTTATTTTTTGTAAAAAAAAGGGGAGCGGGAAAGGAGGGACAAGTCTTTCCTCTTCGGGTAGGCTCCGGTGCACATCAGGTGTACCATGCCCTGGTGTACACGCACGCAGGTGTGGGGCTCACAGTGATGCCCTGATGAAATTTACTCCATCCGTTCTCCTTAGAGGCTCTTATTAGGTCCTCTGACCAAAAACCAGGCAAATTTAAAGTTCAGATGGGCCCCACAACTTGATTCAGATCATATTTGTGGATTTTCCTTGATCCAATAGTTAGATTACATCTAAATTTGTCATCAACGGTACAAAGGGTCTACAGGACTGGCTGGATTATGGATCAGATGGCCTAAAATACATAGTTATGATATTAAATACCCTCTTTACAATGTTTTAATATCATTATTATTATTATTATTATTATTATTATTATTATTATTATTATTATTATTATTATTATTATTATTATTATTACTATTATCTTCCTCTAAGTTGTTTACATGGGTCTCATCCTGATCAGCACCATCCATTTACTCACTCAGCCCCTATGGGGCTTTGATCAGAAAGATTAAATCATTTCAATTATAAGTGGCTATACTTAGTAATCTCATGACCAACTAATGATTCCCGCTAATCTGATGGTCGGATTTCTTCTAGATTTGATCATCACCAATCAAAAGGGTTTTAAAGGCCTAAGGGCTATCCACATCTTGATCTTGGGTCCTGTTTATGGATTCACATTGATCTGACGGTCGGATCGTCCAGAATTTGAACATCAACGGTTAGAAGATCCTAATGGGTCATTTGTAAGACTTTCATAATAGATTAGTATCCAATAATAAATTTTAATTTTATTTTATTTTATTATTATTACCTGTATACATATTTTGTCATGTTGTGGTCCCACTCTCATCAGGACTACCCATCTCATGATTTTATTACGTTAAATATTTAACTATCATTACTATTATTATTACCTATAGATTATTATTTATTTATCTTCTTGTTTATTTATTTATTTATTTATTATTATTAGTTATTATCTTCTTTATTTTATTTTATTCTATTTTTTGGTCAGAGACCTCTGTTAAATATATAAGTCCTTACTAAGCCTCGTGCCCAAATTTAGGGTGGAATGCATTAGTGGGGAGATTAAACTAGTTTTAATTTGTTCTATGGGCGGATAGCTTCTAACTTGACCTAGAGTGGTTTTAGGGGTCATGAACTAGTATAGGTGCATCTAAATAGTCATCTTCACATGATTCATAAACTATTAAACTCACAGGCCATAGTGCATCTCTCCATCCAACCATTTGATTAAGTTATTTGAGCAAACGTGCATCTCCATGGTTGTACACTCGACCGCAACGTTTGCTCTATGAATCAACGGTCGGTTTACCTCAAAATCATTTATCAATGGTCCTAGTAGTCTTAAGAACTACCTATGTGGACTTCAATGCTTGATTTAATACCTAGATTATTTGATTAGTACATTCACGTAGCGGGTCACTATGCAGGATGTTGTGGACTCAATGATCAATGGATCTTATGAATCAAGAGCTGAATTTATAGATGTGCGGTTGATAAGACAATTCATGACCTAATGCTGAAAGTGGACCGTTCACCCTTCCTAACAAGGTGTCATGCTAAGTCTTGTTGAGATTGAGTCGTTATAGGTAGGACTTTGTGTGAAATTTTAAATTTTCAATGCGATGATGATTTGACTATCTGATTTGATAACCCACGATCAGATGGCCTAGTCTATGGATGAAAATTACTCCAAACAATCGACAACATGTTAGAATACAGGTGAGCGTTCTATTTAGTTAGATTTGCGTTTATACTAATTTATGTCTTCATGGCAACACCCAAGTACTGAAAAGTACGGGGCGCTACACATTCCCACCATAAAATCATGGTCTAAATGACCATTAGCAAGTTGGATATCAAATAAACATCATAGTGGGGTCCATGGAGAATGGCTCCATTATGGATTACACATATGTATCATGGTGGGCCATTGGCCACACCTTGGGTCCCAAATGGGATCTATACCATTAACCGGTAGGCCCCACTTGGCCCATAACTAAAAACTACAATATAATCCTATAAACACCCACCTATAGCTCCTCCTCTTAGCTCCTTGGAATCGTTAGCTCTTAAGCTCTCTTTTCAATGGTGGATGATGAAGTTTGGATGGTGAGATTTGGGGTAGAAAAATGGGTCTAACACTTGACTTCTTTTCTCTCCTTAGGATTTTTCTTCTCTTGGTTGTTAGGAAAATGGAGGGAGAAGAGATAGAATGAGTGAAAGATGGGAGATGTAAGGAGAGAGGGATGGGTGTGTAAGAAGGGATGGGATGGAAGGTATGATTGTTGTTGACTTGGTTGTTAGGGAAATGGAGGGAGAAGAGATGGAATGAGTGAAAGATGAGAGATGTAAGGAAAGAGGGATGGGTGTGTAAGAAGGGATGGGATGGAAGGTATGATTGTTGTTGACTTTTGGATAAGAGAGGTATGGGTAGAGATTCCTCTCTCTCAACTTGGAATCTTTTGGGATATGTTGTGTGTGGTGTTTACTCGAATTATTCGCGGGCCCACAACTCCTAGCCTAGGTATCGCATTAGTGCGCAAGACGCGGTGTTGGAACCTCGGCGACGGTGCGGTCACTGGGGTATGACTTTCGGGTTAAGTCGACATAGGTCTTCAGGGTGCGTCTTAAGGTCGTGTGCATTTTCTGTTTACAGGTCATGGATCGCCGGAGTCGGTGGAAGGGTACGGTACAAGGATACGGGTCTTACAGGGCCGGTCGAGTTAGCTATGGTTTTTTTATTTTTTTTTAAAAAAAACTTATATATACTAAATATATATAATATATTTAATATAAATATAATATATATATATTATATTATATTAAAAATTTTATATTTATTAATCGAGTTGAGTCGAGCTCGAATTCAAGCTTCGAGTCGAGTCAAGTTGAAATGACCCATGCTTGAACTCAGCTCGAACTCAACTCGAGCTTCACAAAAATAGCTTGACTTGGCCTGAATCGACCATTCAAACCGAGTTAATCCGAGTTGACTAGAGCCAAGTCGAGTGAATTTGTCAAGCTAGCTCGACTCGTGTACAGCCCTAGTCGATTGCTTTATATTCCTTAAGTGAAATAGACGATTGCTTTACACTCCTTCCATGAAATCACTCCAATAGTGAAAAGTAACAATAGGTCAACTCCCTTTTACCTTAACATTATCCATTCATCTCTAATTAATCATTATTTTGTACATGAGTTCATAATTTTTCATTCCTTGCAGACATCACATAACTTCCTTTACAACTTTATAATAATGCATATTAAGGTTAAATGTTTGGATATATAACTAATCCAAAACTTAATCACTGGGTACAAGAAATCTCACTATCCAATTCATTTCGGAAATGTCCCAAATTTCTAAATAAGCTCTACACCGCTTGTTAGTAGGCCACTAAATTCGAGATTATAGAAAGATGTTCGTTTCAACGGTCTTAATGTACATCGTGGGACATCGAGCCGATATCACTTCTCAAATTGCTTAACTTAGACTCGCAAAGTTAGTGTATGAGATGTGTGGGTATTTCTGAAATTAATCAAGAACTTAAGTTAATTGTTTGTATCCAGTCTTTACTAAAGTTGTAGCTTTTGAACCGTTAGATTGTAACCAAATTTAGGGCAATAATATAAGATAATACACTGCACATATCTATATAGTCGCGGCCCTGGTCGACCATCGGTGACCATCGAACTGACTTTTGATCATACCCATTAATTAAAGCATTTAAATGGTGGGTCAATTGTATCTATACGTAGATCATCACCAGGGCAAACTATCTTATGGTTTATATCAATCCCTACACCCCATATTGGACCCCAAAGGATAGAAACACTCTCACATAGGGCTAACATAATGAAAACCCAACCCTTACGCCCATTTGCACAAATTCTGGTGCTATAAATGGTATATTTGAAGGCAACCCTTACTCCCATCCGAATTTTGACCTAAAAGGAAAGAGAGAATGAGAAAAATGAGTAGGGGGAGAGCAAGTGATGGAGATAGGTGTCTCCTTCATCGAATCATTCCAACCGAAGCCTTAGCCTCGACCGTTCTCCTTTGCTGAATTCATGCCACCTGTGATTCAGAGGTAAGAAATGAACCATACTTCTTAACCTAGGTTTTTATTATTGAATTGCATGAATCTCGCCTAACTTCTTCAAAATTGGTATATGAATTATTTTCTCCAAAATCATAACCCTAGGAGCTCAAAGATTGGAAACCCCTTTTTAAGGTGCGGACCATTATTCATAGGTTGCCATTTATCGACCCTTAAGTGTAAGTGCAATTGTTATTTGCCCCTTTAGTTGTCAAATTTTGTGGTGCCAAAAATACAATCTATATCTTGTGTAGCATATTGTTTTGTATGTTCAAGGCACTGTATCACAATCCTTCAAAGTTGAGAATGAAGATCTACTTCAAGAAGTTCAAGTTCAAGTTATTTGTCTACTTCTGTAAGTTACACAAGAGCTACATCAAAAGGCATGTTCTTGCTCAAGTCTCAAGTATAGCTCAATATCAAGTACAACTCAAGACTAAAGTATAAGATAAAGTCCAAGCTTTAGAAGATCTCAAGTTCAAGCTATATCAGAGATCTTAAGCTTCATAATCTTCAAAGGTCAACCATCTTCTTAAGAAATGTAAACTCGATATCCATACTTCACATTTAAGGTTTGCATGACCTTAGTTTGACCTTAGGGTAGGTCATTTTGAATACATAATTCGAACTGAATTATTTTATAAGTATTTATTTTGTTCTAAGACTAGTCCTAGACTTTGTTTGACTAGTCCTAGAACTGACTCGACCAGTCCAAGAAATTTCAAGACCAGTCCTAAGTTATTGCAAATTTTTAAAATTTTGTTATTGAGCTTCGACCAGTCCTGGAGTCTGCTCGATCGGTCGTAGGAACAGTGTCGACTCATTCATGACCAGTCCTGCAGCTACGACTTAAACTCCAGCAACCAATCCTGGTTCCTCACCACTAGTCGTGGGATGATCACGACCAGTCATGGAAGCCTCACGACTAGTCGTGGACACCCTAAGACCAGTCATGGAACGGTTTTATCTGATCGCGCTTAAAATCTCAAAATGCAGTTCGACCTGGGATCAGTCGTGGTGGCTACACGACCAGTCATAGATGCAATTTCTGTATTTATAAATAGAACACGAATTTCAGAGTTTCATATCCAATTCAAGTAAAATCAAGGCATCACTCTGAGATAAGTTTGTGTTAATTTTTAAGCTACGCTATGCTTATTTAATATTCTCTTTTGTTAGCTTTATTTATTTGATTTTGTTTCTGCATTCCAATCTGAATTGATAAGAGGAATCGTTGTATTCCTTCTTCTTGGAATCAAAATCAAATATAGCTAACCTAGCTGGTTTAATTTAAAATCAATTAGAACTTAGAACCATATTAAAGTGAGTATTGGACAATTGAACTTTTATATTTGAACTTCTACTCCGATTGGTTCTTCCGGGCTACAACAAAAGGAGAAATCCAGGTATTTTACTTTATTGTAAATTTCCTTCATTTTGGTTTTTGTTTGAGATTAAGCCAGAAAAATCTCAATCTAGTGGTTATCTGAGGAGAGCCAGAAAACTCAGAAAGTGAGGTTTTTTAATTGTGTAAGCCCATTTGAAAGACACAATTGTGAAGGTTTTAGGTGAACCTGTGAAACCTATTTTCATAGTGAACATTGATATCCCCTGTGTGAAGATATTAGGAGTACAGTAGTAATCTGTGTGGCTGTTGTTTAACAATTGGTGTACAACAGGCGAACCACTATAATTCTTTATCTTATGGATTGAATGTTTATTTAATTTATATATCTTTTATCATTCAAAACTGTGGAATGTATTTGTGGATGTGAATATTGTAATCTTTTACATTTCAAGCATTGCGGGAATGTTGTAATAACTTAGATTTAATTTTTTTATTATTTATTTATTCCTTTGTATCAAGTTTGAGTTTTTGATACAAAGACCTTTCTAGGAATCAGGTTGTCCTATCATAAACCTTGGTTTTTAGTATAAGGTTGTCCTTAGAACAACATTTGTATCAATCTCTCAATACTCATACATTTAAGGTTGCTTTACATTTCAATATTGTGAATTGGTTATAGTCCTATCTTTCTTTTATTTGTTTATAAGGCTATCTTATTCATTTAAATTCCGCTATTAAAATTTTAATTTGGCACCCCCTCCCCCCTAGGACATATAGCTAGGCCTTTTCATTAAGGGCATCGGTTAATGATTTGTTTGTAAATAACTTGGTGTATGCTAACATGTTCATATTTTGGTTTGATTGTAACATGTGTTATTGTTTGTTTATGAATGCTCATATGTTTGATAAAATGCCTAAGTGATTGAACGTGTTATGCTATTGATGCTCACATGTTTAACGGAATGCCTAAGTAATGTGTGGTTTTATTGATGCTCAAATATTTGATGAAATGCTCAAGTGAGCGTGTTACTTCTATTGATGCTCATATATTTGATGAAGTGCTTAAGTAGTAATGTTATTGAATTTATACTACATATGAAATCCCGTTATGACTACATGACGAATGGCTAATCTGTAGTGATGTTTAGAATCGATTACAATGTTGAGACAATTGGCTAACCGCTTTAAATAAGGGGTAACTCGAGTTAGGTCAGCTACCCTAGGCTTGTTCGATCGACCTGGGTTAAACATGGACAATTGACAATGGTTGGACTATGCGGGATGCTTGCACCCAATACCGGTTGCGTTGGGATTCTCCGAAGTCAATTAAATTAGTTTAACAGTCGACTGAGCATGTATTTTTACAATGTATGACAAGACTAAATGAAAACTAGGATACCCCATTCTCATTAAATGAGTCTACTTATAACAACTAAAAGTACGATCTACAAGACTCATGAGATGGGCATGGTGGTATGGGATGCCATGTTCGAGCTATCATCCTATGCTCTGGTGACAAGCCTCCCCATAGTAGCCAATGAGCAATTATGAAAGCTACAACCCTACTATATCATAAATGGAATGTATGTCGCGATTGCACCACAAATGTATTTGGGTGATAACTCTGGCATCAATTGTGGTCATCCTCCACCATGATGATGAGGTGACTAACCCTGTGTTATCCGGACTATGTCATCCGGGTCCTATGAGATCAGTCGGGCCAGTGTTAGTCCCTCATTGGCTAGGGAGTCATCGCTTGGATGATAAACCAAAAAAAAAAGATCAAGGGATACGGGTGAGGAGCTGCTACGGCCGCACCAAGTCTTGTGATCCGGTTGAGACTATATGATAAAATGGTGGTACCCTAACTTCCCCAATATGTTTAATGAATGGAATATAATAACTACTCAGTTAATATATGCATCAATCTCATTACATTAAATAAGATGTTGTGATTGGGCGATGAAGTTACTTGTGAGGAAGTATTGGCATTTGCGAAATAGGCATTGAAGTCGCTTGTGAGAGAGTGTCGAATTGTAAGGGCATGCATCATGTCATAATTTCATATGTGCATCTAACAAGAGTATTTAGAAGTGATTGTTTATATATTTATCACTAACTTCGTTGATTGTGTCAATAACATGTGTAACTTAAATCTAGTGGAACCACTAAGTTAACTACTTATTCCCACATGAGATAGTGATTTAAAACACCAATCAGACGATGTTGTTGATGATGTGCTATCGAGGCCTTCGGCGGGTAGGCTTAGATCGGTTTGTACTTTTGCTGTGATGTCTTGGAAGTATTAGGCAAAACCGGAAGACCTTGCTTTTATTTAAATTTTGTGCATGTATATGCTGGAGTCCTCCATGGAATGGGCACGATCTATATGTTAATTTTGTTGTATTATTTTTGTACCTTGTATAATCTCCATTTTAGGTGACTACTTCTATTGGAATTGTACTTTTGACTGTTAGCATTATATTTATCAATTTTTGTTATCTCTACATAGCTTTGGATCCACAAAGTTAAATTGCATTACTCTGATTATTCGTATGTAGAATGAATGTAAATCTAAACAAGGTTACACGTGTTTTCATTTGCTTTATACCCAGGAACTCGAGACTAGGGTCTCCCTCCTTGGGTGCCAATTTTTGGGGCATGATAGGTCACGATCCATCTGCTAAGGTTCAACTATTGGCAGTGGATCAGGACCAACACGATTTTGTCCCTCATGGAACAATGGATTTCTTAAAAATGCTGGAAATGTTGTTTTCCTGATATACCCTAATTTCGAATTTCAGGAACAAAATTCGTAACCTCCCGTTCTAGTCACCTGAACTCAGCATGTAGTAGAGTATTGCTCCAATCCTGAATCAGGATGGGAGGTAGTTCCACTGTAGGGGAGGTATCGATGGCATTTGAACCATGTTACTGACAAAGCTTCTTTCGACACTATACTGTATTGTTGTGGGTGCTCTTTTAATGATGATGACCATCAATCGGTACATGGCCTCGTCTAGCTAGCCATCCATTTGTTTACAGGCTCAGTTTAAACACAAAATTGCTCGGCCTAAGCGTGTACCAACTCTGCTTGAGCTTTCCCATATTCTTGAACGTTTTAGACACTCAGTTGAACATCCCACAATCCGACCGTTATCTCTTCGAGAGAAGCGGTTCGAGAGGTCGATGCCCCTTCTTGGTTGGTGAGACTAAGTATCGGATTAGTATTTAAATTGAATAATTCAGGATCCATTTAAACTAGCACGTCCTCGGTCATAAGTTGTGTGGTTGGTGTCGAGGGTTCAACACTAGCAATTTGATTGCTTCTTTTATTCATATTTCGAATTGATCAATTCATATGTCACACTGGTAAGTAAACTATAGCGAGTGTTCTGCCGAGCGTGCCAAGAAAAATGTTGTTGTTATTTCAATCTCAGTCACATGATTAGTGCAAGTATGCTAGAATTAAATGTGTAGCTCAATTCAAACCAAACAACTACGATCCCAAGTGCCAAGATAGGCAGATACATCGGAAATCGATTGTATATGGCCGAGATCTAATAAGATCGGTTGCCTATTCAGCCACTTGCACAGCGTTGCTTAGTATGATCAAGCGATTGTCAGATGGTAGGGTTCGTCCTCTAAAGATGGGTCACACCTCTTCCTTCCATACCAAAGGACTTTTTCTGTTTAATACAGATAAAATAAAAAGGAAATTCTTACAGTCGATCGCAGAAAATAATTGCAAAACACCTCTCTGGATAGAGAATTTTGCTTGATACTCAAACTGAATCTAACCTATGAGCATAGACTTAAATTAAAGCTAAAGTTAATAACTATTTGATCACTAATATGGATTACACTAAGGAATATAAATGACAGATAAATGTAAATATTATACTAATGAATGTAAACGACAAATAATTGAAAGATAGATTTGATTTAGTTTGGTTGGTACGAGATGATTTCTTCTGCTGAATTTATTTGTTCTTTATAGTTTTAACCTGAACATTTGGATTCTTCTCATATTTTGACGGTTGCTATAACTGCTTCACTACTAACCCTTTGGAGCCTTTTCTTCTTAGCTTGTCACCTGTACAAATAACCGCTCTAAGCTTTCTTACTGGTTTGACCACATTCTACTCAACCACTATTGCTTTATATATGATGTGACATCTCTCGATAGATATAAACTGTATACCCGCAAAATCTTCTTCGGTTATCTCTGCATATTTTAAATACACTACGCAACTCGTGTAAAATTACATGTCTCTCTTTTATTGACTCTTGGAGGAACAGACAACAATAGAGTACAACGCCAGTTAGAGGATCTATTTAGTGTTGTGACTGGGTCTTTGAATATGGACCGTTAAATTAACTTGGTGTCTCTTGTACTTATAATCAAGATATGTCTATTATGGAGATCTATTCGATGATTACCACACAATTCTTAACTATGTGATGTGATTCAGAAGCACATTTTTCTCATTGTCAATTATTTGCATATATAGAGCCTTACTAACCTAGACTTTGAAACCATGTGATATGATTCATAAGCACACTTTTTTCTCATTGATCAATTATTTGCATATATATAGTATCATTAACCTACGGTTTGTTATGCAATGATATCAACTAAAAAATCACAATCTATAAAAGAAATTAGCAATGATATCAACTAAAAAATCACAATCTATAAAAGAAATTAGCCATATACCTTCAGCCATGTCAAATCAATGATGCATGACACTCTTCCCAGATACCTAGAACCATGTTAAATCAATGATGTAAGACACTCCTTCAAGCAATCAAACTTGATGACGAAGGGCTTTGATTGTCACTCATTTGTCTTGTATTTATTTAACGACCATAGCACACCTTCTTTCTAATTCTCTCTCCAGTTTATGCAATAGATGACCAACTCCTTTCTCTTTATAGAAATCAAGTGCTGCATGTACTTATCTTTCTTGCGAACATTAGCATGCCCTAATGTGAAATTTACTTTTAAAACTGGGTATTAAAACTTAGAAGGTCCAAGTTTTCTACCTACACACACACACACACACACACATATATATATGGGGGAAATGGTAATGTGAGGTCGACCTCATTGGAACTTCCCATGCAGTCGAGCTGTGTGGGCCCCACCATGATGTGCGTCAAACATCAACACCGTTCATTTGATGGGTCCCCTTTAAATTATGGGATATGCCAAAAATCAGCTGGATACGGAACTCAGGTGGGCCATAACATCTAAAATCATGTGAAGATATGTCTAAAACATATAAAAATACTTGGTGAGCCCACCTGAAATTTGGATGCGGCTGAAACTTGGTCTAACCTCTCATTCAATGGATGGTCTGGATTTGTGAATCACATCTCAGTGGGCCCAAGAAATAATTATAAATGTTTTAATGGGAGGGTAACCCCTCTCAACTTTTGTATGTAGTGTGGCCCACACAAGTCTTGGATTGACTTGCTTTTTAAGCCCCACCATGGAATGGTGCATCTGACTGATGGGGTAGATGTTCGACATGCATCACGGTGGGCCCCACATAGCTCGACCTCATGGAAAGTTCCCATGAGGTGGACGGCATAGAACCATTTCCACACACACACGAGTATTAGCACCGGTCATGCCAACTTAAACAAGTGTTCTGTAAGATATATATACACACACACCACACACACACACGAGTATTACCACCGGTCATGCCAACTTAAACAAGTGTGCTGTAAGTGAACCTCACCATGATATGTTTTTGTGATCCACTTCGACAATTCAATCCATGATATCAATTGAACCGTGAGGTGTAAAAAATATGGTTGATTAGTGATTTAACGGGCACAAAACAGAAAACAGTGGGAGAGGAGAAGCCTACCTTTGAATTTTGCCCTCCATGACGTTTATGTGAAATCCATTCCATCCATTAATTTCCTTGTATAGGTTAATGCATGGAAACCAAACATTAGACCCATATATGATGTATATGGATCACACCAAGTGATTTTTGATAGTGGGTGTCCCCTACACAGTTTTCACTTATGTGGCCCAATATAATTATAGATGTGGCTGATGTTGGTGCAATACATCTAAATTATCATCTTGACTCATTATAGTTGGAGTGGATTTTACATACATGTCAAGATGGGCACACCTCCAGTTGACCTAGTATTGGTTGGGACGTTGTCCTAGCCTCCTAGGCTATTGATTACATGCTGGGACGACCATCAACCACCTGACAGCTGGTTGGTGCTCATCAGCCAAATAATGATGTATGTGTTTAATCCGATCCATCCATTTATTTTGCCAGCTGAATATATGGCATGATCAAAAAATGAGTCAATCTAAATACCAAGCGGACCATGCCACAAGAAAGATTGTTGGAAAGCCCACCATTAAAAAATTCTTTAAGCCAACGTAAATTTTGGATCAAGCTGATATTTTTGTTTTCCCTTCATCCAAGTCTCTGGACCTAATCAATAGGTTGGATGGAAGACAAACTATACCTAAGAATTTTTAATAATGGGCATTTAATCATCACTATTTTCATGTGTCACTCACTTTAAATTTGGATCTTATGCATTTTTCCGATCATGCAATAAATTGAGCTAGAAAAATAGATGGACAGCTTGATTAAATATATACATCATCGTTGGGCCCACTAGCACCAACCAGAAGCAATCGTTAGTTAGTTACAGGGTCGGCATGCAATCCACACGCATCCCAACCACTATTTAGTCGGCTAGGGTTTGCCAACCATGATGTTTATTTGAAATCCGCTCCATCTATAAGGTGTGTGACAATAATTTAGGCATAGGAATAAAAGATCAGTCACATTTATAATGTTGCTGGGCCACATGAGCAAAAACAGTGTAGGGGATGTCAACTATCTAAACAGTTTCACTTGGTGTGACCCATTTGAATCACAAACCTACCTACTTTTTAAGACATGCTACTAAATTTCTACCATGGACCTAATGATAGGGGTGGATTTCATGATCGCATAACGGTGGAGCCTAATCCCAACCCACCCTTCCTTACCTGTGTTGGTTGGTGCGCAAAATATCTCATGCAGTACTGTGCCCATATATATATATATATATATATATATATATATATATATATATATATATATATATATATATATATATATACACACACCCACACACGTGTGTGTATAAAAGTGGTCATGCGTAGTAAATTTAGTCATTGCTCGAATTTCATTTAGTGAAGGCATCGCACCTTATTTTACCAACTTGGTTTCAACGACGTAGTTTAAATACCCTAAATCGACTTCCTCAATATCCAGTCGGGTCAGGTTGACTCAAAGAGTCGATTTAACTCGATTCGAAAATGTCATGCTTCTGGAGTCACCAAATCCCATTCCTACATCTGTTTGATAAAATTCCCTTCTCCATTCTCTTTTCCCTTTTGAAGAGAAAAGAGAAGAATTTTCAAGTTGAACGTATATCTGTCTCATCCTTCTGATATTTGTTTTGTAAAGGTTAAGTAGTGGGCTTTTTGTATTATGGCCCATCTGAAGTGAGGCCTACTGTATGAACGTCATCTCATTGCCATGGATTCAAAGTTTATGTTAGCGAACGTTGGGCCCCACCTAGGGCACTTCAGATGAATGGCCTACGTCATCGAACTTGAGTCCCCACCTAGATCACCAAATTGCAGATCTCAGCAAAGAGATAATCTTTCTCACATTCCATATCTGGCTTCATCTCAACAAGTTAATAGCATTTGAGATGAGCATTTTCCTAATGTCATAGAAGCAGAGGAACTAGATAAAATGGACCGAAAACATGGATTTCTCACTTGTCTGAGTTGACTCGGCTAGACACCACAAGTTGCATGAATTGCTGGGGTGAGTCATGACCCGACTCCAAACCCAACGAGTCAGGACGAGTTGCCGAATAAAATACAAGCTGGAATTGGACGGCTTTAAAGAGTTGTACGGAGAAAATGGGCCTTGTTTTTTACCCAGGCCCACCAAACCCCAATAAACTCAACAGCCGATCCAGCCTGCCCACCTGACCCGATGAAAAACTTGACTCATTGTTCAGCCTAGCTGGGCTAACCCGAAGACTCAGCACAAATCGACTGGATATTTAATAATTTAAATAGTAAATGATTGTATTAATAACATACGGTCAGAATGTAGGAGTATAAACTAATGGCCCTATTTATACTGAATTGTTAAATATCCATTTGACTCAACGAATGACTCGGTTCAAGGCACATCAAGTTGACCAAGTTGCCGAGTTCGACTCAATGAATCAAAGCCAAGTCTCACTTGTCAGCAAGTTTCTTAATATGTCAGCTTGAAAAACTGCCGAGTTGACTCATCTAACTCTAGAATCGAATCGCCCAGTTCTAGAACTATGAAATATAGAGCCCCCAAATGGACTGATTCAGCAGTAGGGAGGGAGGTCAACGGCTCTGATTTTGAACTGGTCGGGCCTCAAGCCCTATTTACAATATTTGAATTTTTTTGGGTCTAAGCTGAGCACATCCACGACCATCTTCATCTGCTTTGGAAAAATACTTGAAAGAAGCTTATGCAAGTGGAAGCAATCTCAATCCGGGGCCTGATTTAAGGCCCACTAAAATAAATGGCTGCTCTGAGATGCCGATAGACGGCCTGGCCATACTGGGTCCATTGACAAAAATACAAGGTTATTGATTTCAACCCATTCTAACTGAGCTTTTCTAGTACACATTCACCTCACCTTGTTGATGATCTGACCTGAAAATTATGCAGTGCAACAGAAACCATACAAGGCGTGAAATAAAAGGATCATCGCTAGATTAAATGTTGCATGTTCAGGCCCACATCATCAAGACAGTGGGGCCCATATGTTGCGTCGCTCGGATATCCCACTCACAAGCCAGGTTTGCATGTGCAGCGGCCTGCAGGCTCAGAAATTGAATGGTCGTTTGGATTAGAGATCAACAGCTATGTTAAAAAAAATCCATCATGTCCCATGTGGGAAATGCACCCTGTGGACGCTGATCTAGATCCGGTGGCCTCGAGGTGGGACCCACCAATAATAAAAACAGATAAAAGAAGAAAGGTATATTCATATTTTGCATATTCACATGCCTCACTCAACAAAGTACCCCCAGGGGGCCTAAAACACTACACAAAGCTCCTCTTATCTATGGTATACACAGCGCCTGTTATGGCTACAAGTATGATTTTGAATCCTACTCTCCCCAGACATGCCAAACGTGCAACATCGAGGCCTTTCATAAGGTGGGCACCACCATATATCATAACCTTGAAAATCAGGCACATTACTCATGAACGTAGAACAAGGACCATTGACCAAGTCTCTTTCTCAACCATCCATTTTGTTCATAGATCTGATGAGTGGACTGGCCTCTTTTTCTGGCTTGGGGTCCACCCTGATGGAAGAGCCAGATCTCACATGAGCATGCCCAATTGGCACGTGGGGAAGCCTGTGTATGGCATAAATATATACAGATATCACTACTGAAAACTAAATACCCACAGCTGCTTCTAAAGCTAAAACCTAAGAAAGGGAATTACTTAGCTTGCATCAGAAGTAGAAAGAATCTCAAGCTCTGCCCACCAAAGAGGAGATAGCTTTGGAGTCACTGCATCCGGCATCATTCCTGTAATTTCTCTCAACCGAGCAGTCACCTCCCTCATCGACGGTCTCTTCTTTGGATCGGGATTGATACAAGGTAGAATCACATCTAACAGTGCAGTGGCCTCCTCCTCTTGGTAAGCTTTAAGGGTGGGGTCCATCAAGTCGCTGATGGGCCGTGCCTTTCTCAGATAATCCGATGCCCAGTCGATCAGTTGGCCTTCATTCTCTGAAAATGGGAGCTTACCCGACATCATCTCCAATAATACCACACCGAAGCTGTAAACATTGTGTTCCAGTTCTGATGGTGACATGTTTGAGAGCTCCATATCATCCGAACGCTTCTTGACAGTGGTCACCTCATTCCAAAAAGTGAATTCGGATATCTTAGCCGCGTAGTCTTCAGATAGATAGACAGTCTTTGATTGTAGATTCTTATGGGCAATGGGTGGATTGAGCTGGTGCATGTGGTCAAGGCAATATGCCATTCCCATTGCAACACGCAGCCTTGTCGGCCAGTCCAAGTGTTCAGCTTCTTTTACTGCAGTGGACCAGAAAAAAGTCAAGATCAGCCATGGGCAAGTCTTCGTATTTACTAAGGAGATTGTTCATTGGGTAGAATTGTGTTAAATTATATATGATGATAAAAATATGTGACTGAAAGAGAACTCCCAAGTGAGCATGTGCTATAAGTGTCCGGGTAGCCACTCATCAGGCCAGCCCAACTGTGTGGATGACCTGACCAAAACAGACTTTCAAGTGGGCCCCCAAACAAGGATGGTGGAAAGAAGTGCCAAAGATCTACATTCAACGAGGAATCGTACAGATGGGACCACCAGAGGAATGGAACATCCTGATTCTTGGGCCTGATTATCTGAAGGGTGGGATCAAGTCAGGTGTTGCCCGAATGGTCTGCATCACATGTGCGGATTATCAAATCTTTATAAGCATGAAATGCAGATATTAATGCACTTCCACTAATTAGTAGCCAAGCAAGTGAGCGTCTGCCAAATGTCAAGATCCAATTATTTATCTAAATATGAGATATGCTGATTCCAGCATTTGGGGACAATCTGCAACCAAGAAATTGAGGAACATCGATTGTTGGGGCTGTTAATGGGCTGCATATGGGTGCACCCGTTTCCAGACCTGACTAAGGGAATCAGAGCCAGATCCTGTTAGGTCCAAATCATAGAGACAAATCTTGTTCACAGCAATTTCTCACACCAGGAATTTCTTGGAAGATTTTTGAAAATTTATGATTTTTTTGTGATATCATTGGGAAAATCTCGCTGAAATAAAATATTACAAATATTATTATAAATTAATCGATGATTTTAAAAAACATAGGTATAGAATGATTTTTAAAATTTTAAAATCATTGATTAATAAAACATATATAAAATGATTTATTTTAACTGTTAAATAAAGTTTGCTTTCAAATCATGATATATTTGTGAGAAATTAAAAACTGCCAAGATTTTCAAAATTTTGCAATATTATCATCATAATATCATTTGATAAAAATCCTGGGAGAATATCACAAGATTTGAAAAATCTTGACAATATTTGCCACAATCATCCATATGAGGTACCAACCTGAGGTGTCGTGTCAGGTACAAGTTCGAGCAAATATTATAATTTGACATGGGTTTTGGATCTGGAATCGGTCTTTGACTCGTGTCTGGGTCCAGCCCCAGATTCAGGTCTATGCTACAAACATGCCTTTTGTATCGATTCTAAATAGCAATTACAACTATAAAGGATAAAAGGAAAAAATTCACGTGTTCAGGTACCTGACGGGAACTGAGTTGGGAACTCGACCTGGCCTGATCTCTAGTCAGGTTTGAATCCATTGACTATATATATATATATATATATATATATATATATATATATATATATATATGGGGTCCTATGCGCCCCAGATAAGCTCAGCTGGTCGTGATGCTCAACCATCAACAATGCATTTGATGGGTCCCTTTAAATTTGTATCAGGTGGGATACCATCTAAAAATGTAGACATGCCAAAAACATAATTGGGGCCCACCAACTATGAAAGGATCAAAAGTGGGACACACATAATGGATGGGCTGGATTTGCAAACCATCGGTGGGCCCAAAAATGATTATGAATGTTTTAATGGTGCACGGCCCCTCTCAACTTCTGCATGTGGTGGACACAAGTCACGGATTCTTGATTTTGAGACCTAGGCCTGATCATCTGACTGATCAGATGTTCGAAACACATCACGGTGGGGAATCTCATCACTCAAGTGCATGACTTTTCCCTATATATATATATATATATATATATATGGACCACAATCTGGATCTAGATCTGATTGAATCGGATCAGATACTTCGGGTACCCACAGATTCAGCTACCCATTTATAGCCTGATTGACGGTTCATGACACGAGGAGGAGAGGAGGGTGTCCTATTAAGTTCCAAAAGAAAATGGACTGGAAACTTACATGTGGGCCCTAGTTTAATCCCTAGCTCAATAAGTCCGGTCCATTCATCAGGTGGGCCACGAGTTTACCAAATAAAATGGATAAATAATTGACCAATGGAATAGACTGATTTTGGGACCAAGGCATCCAAAAGGTTGGGACTGCCTGATGAGCATCTTGGATCTTGCAAATGCTTAAGACATTTGACATGGGTGGCTGCAAGTCCTTGACAAGTCCAAACATGCATGTATCATTCAAATTCCTCTGCCTTGAAATAATGCTTTAAAAAAATAAAAAAATAAAAAAACTGATAGAAGTTCAAAAAGCAGCAGTTAAAGAAATGTATTTGAAATCTGAAAACAGTACATCAGCACTCATCAGAATATACAAGAACCGATGCGTGCCCAACCGATTGAAAAATGATCCACCAAATGACAATACAATTTCTACAGTAAATCAGTGACGTTTTCCAGAAAAAGAAATCACGTGCAGAGAAATACTCACTGTGTAGATGCTCAAAGAGTGTTCCATTTGGGGCATACTCGAAAACCATCATCCTTGTGAATGGCTCCTCTTCTTTGCAATATCCAAGTAGGTTCACAAAATTCCTGTGGTTCACTTTCGACAATGTGTCTATCTGAAACCACAGCCAAGATCGACTGTTAGAGAGAATAGAAAATACTAAAGTTTTCATTTTTTTTAAAAAATATATATATATATATATATATATATATATATATATATATATATATATATATATATATATATATATATATAAACCAGCATTGCTTCAGATGGGGATGACCTTCCAGCAATCTAAGCTGTTGGACCTGGTGGGTCCCACATACTACGGGTCATACCCTAATACCACCCTCATCAGTTAATCCTATCCATTCAATGAAAATGGACAATTATGACCTATGGTCCGCATTTAGCAACATGGTTAGGATCATGAGAGGCAGATTTTTTGGCTATATAGCAAAAGGGTAGGGCCCTCATTTATGTTTAATGGCCGAAGCAAACGTTTGACCGAAATGTAGAGTATTATTACTTGTCCTTAAATCACCTTCTTCCTGAAGTGGGTTTCTAAATTTTTCGACCAATCCTTGACAGACGCCACAGCAGTAGACGTCACTGCTATTTCAACTCCATTTGACAGCGTCCCTTTGTACACTTTGCTATCCGGTGAAGAACCGATAATGTTACTGAAATCTTCACAAGCAGCTTCAATCTCCTGTCGTTTGAGGCTTGGTACACCTGAAATGCAAACTCCCAATCATGAACTTGGAGAAACAAATTGCAATAGTACAAGAGTTAAAACACACAGAGGAAACATAAAATGCCCAACCAACCATCTGGTGAGCCCAATAAAAAAAAATTGCATGTGGAATCCACCATTTGGTGATCGAATTGTTTGTATGTTGGGCTTCATAGTTGATGGGGGGAACCCCAAAAATCTCCCCTTTCAGATGATCCTAGCCCTCAGACTGGGGCCCCACCAATGTCGAGACATCAGTTATAATTGTTCGTTTCCATTGAATGGTTAGGATCATTTGATAGGATAGACATAAGGGCAAGGCCCATACCAAAAATCTCCCCTATTAGGTGATCCTGGCCTTCTGACTGGGCCCCCATCAATGTCGAAACATAGGTTTTGTCCATTTCCATTCGATGTTTAGGATCATCTGGTAGGATAGACATTAGGGGAAGGCCCATACCATGATGACACCTATCAGATCAACATCCTGAAAGTTGGACTCAACAGGGCCTAAAACATAGTATCATTTCTATCAACAAGCATCAAAAAATTCCTCACATGTAAAACCAGATATCCACGTGAAAAAGAAGAAACGAACCTGTTACGAAGGCTTTCTGCAACTGCCCACTTAAACCTGTGGCCCAAGGTCTGACGGTCACAACTTTATGTTTTCGACAAAAGAGAACACCTATGATAGAAACGGTAAGAAGAAAGGAAGCCCCTAAAACTAAAGACATCTTCCACAAAAGCGTATGTTTCTGTGATCCAGAAGCTATGCTCCCTAATGGTGAAGGACTTGCAGTGGGTGAACGCACTGGCGACGAAAGAGGTGGTGGTGAAGAGTTAGTAGTAGTGGTGTCCACCGGAGCAAGGGACGGTGGCAGCGAAGGTGATGGAGAAGATGACGGTGATGAATGAGTGTGATTTCTTTCCTTATCACTTTTGCTTTTGGACGGAGCAGATCCACTCTCATGCTCCAGCAATCTCCGATTGCCAGCATCTTTAACTTCCTTGATATTCCTGATGGATATAACAGTGGTAGGAAGAAGCCAACATGAAAGAGAAATGCTACTCTGAGTTAATCACTCTCTCTTGATTACTGCTATCCAATGAAGTTTACTTCAAAAATATCAGAGCTTCACCAAGAACATGCAAAATGTGGCAATTTTGCACAACATCTAAGCCATTCATCACATGGGCCCCACTGTGGTTGTTGTCTGAAATTAGGCCAGTCTGGTCATCAGGTAGGCCGCATATGTACTTTGAATATAGAACATTGGTCGATCTGGTTTCTCATACATGTGTGGCCATCCTGGTGACCCAACTATCCTGATTTTCAGGCACAACACAAATGATGAGGCCCACCTGATAAAACAGCCCAAATCTCACACACATGTGCCACATGTTGGGAGAATCGGATTCAGTTGATGGATAAAGCCTGAAATTTAGATGCAATGACGAGATAATCTACCTTGCAATGTATCTTTGGTTCCAGATTGCTTCTCGTGCAGCATCAGATAGCATGTTCTCATCAACGAGAAACTTGGAACGCATACTGAGCTCATGAAGTTCAGCAGACATGCTATTCAAGAACCTGTTGTGGCTGAGGAGCCTGCAATCCAAACCAGCACATGGAATTAATACAATTACCCGAAACAAAGGGGAATAAGAAAGGAAAAAAAAATAGTCAAAATAGGACAGCTACTATGATGTAGATGCCCCATGTAGTTCCATGAAGTGTACATCAAACGTCTCTACCATACACGTGGATCTGATGTATGGTGATCAGGACCATTGATTTGGAGGGGCACACCATAGATATAAAAGAAAAAAAAAAAAAAAATCAAGGTGAATTGGACTATGTTAGACATCATATTAAAGGTCTGAAAAATGTACAATAAATAAAGAAATGATCGATGGTCCACGTTCAATAGGGAAAAACTGATGATGATAAGATGTCAGACTGTCCAATCACTAAAAATTTTGGCCTATGGCACACACTTGTGGCCCACCAAATCAGTGGTCCTCATTTCCATACAAACAAGGGGGCCATGTCAATGGTGAGTAGCGCATTTCTAATTTCAATGAACAGCACATCATAATGACATTTCTAAAGTCAAGATATAGTAGCGACAGCTCACAGGATTTGAAGGGACAAAGCACTGCTGAGCTCAGATGGAAGTGGCCCACTAAGATTATTGTTTCCCACATCCAATACCTCTAGCTCCTTCAGTTCTCCGATCTCCTTGGGAATGATCCCAGAGAAAGAATTATTGTGTAAGATACTGCACAGAGACCAACATTGAGGCATTTCTAACAAAGAACAGAAGCAAATAATGAAAATGCGTCCCGCATGAAAACATATAACATGTCAAGTTGATTGCAGTCATTTATGAAACCCAATAAGTGGACAGCATTTGAAGATCATATGACTTTTAGTGTGAAAGCAGTTTCTCCCCCTCTATGCCAAAATCAACCTCTGCATGCAGCCACATATGCCAAAATGAAGTAGGCTCCATGTATAGATGACCTGAACTAAAATCACGTGGGTCCACACATCAGGTGAGCTGAATGTGGATGTTGAATGTGGACTGACGGCAATTTTTCTTTTTCAAACAATCCATCATATTCCAACATTCTGCCCACCTGCTGATTGACCGTTCCAATTATGAGCTGGGTCCACTATCAGATAGTGGGCCAACCTTGCAAATGGGCATTCCACATGCGTGCCATGTGGCATGTAGAGGTGCACTTTTATGATATGTCTTCATAGAAATAAGATAATATTATTAACCATTCCGTCAGAATATTTTGCATTTGCTAGGACTTTGTGATTTTAGAAATAAGATATATTATTAACCATTCCATCAGAATATTTGGCATTTGCTAGGACTTTCTGATTTTATCAGAACTGAGTACTGGTGAATCCTTCGAAGTGTACAGTTTTCATTGAAAATAGACATTCTCCACTTCTTTTAGACACTGCAGCGAACAATTGCCATCTTTCTCATAGATTATATCTTCATTTATCCACAATAACTAATCAATGAAAGCAATCTTCAACTTGTGGGACATTGTACTGAATTTTTAAATGCATTCTGTGAGTAACCATGCAAGCCACAGACATTGGCTGAAGATTCGTGCATGTCTAAATAGCGGGAATGTTTATTAAAATGATATATTTAGAGAGAGCGAGAAGCTATAATCAGGGGTGTTTAAATATTCTGAGTGCATATCCTAATTGCTAAGCTCATGTATGTATATGCTTACAGATATTTTATGTGACTAAGTTCGCCGAGCTCAGGTGCCAGTGTTCCTTTGAGACAGAGATCTTGTAAGTTCCTGCAGGCAGAACAATCAGTCTTCAGAGAATTTTTTTACCTTTTATTTTCGAAAATAGACTACAGAGAACATCAAATATCAACAGTACCAAAAGTTAAGGCAATCTTATTGAGGTAATGTCCAATGAAAAAAATGTGCTTTTTATTCGATACAACAATGGAACAAAGTAAGGCACCGATGCAGGACGGCTGGCCTAAACCAGGATGATGAAAATAAATTAATTAACGGATTACCAAAGTAAATCAAAGCAGAAAATAAGGTCAATCTACCACAAATCTAGATAAATCAAATATTCAATTAAGCTCAAGTTCGAGACCACATCACAATCATGCAAAATAAATCCTTAAGGCTATTGATTGGAAATGGCCCAATGAAAGGTAGAACTTCCATTTAACATAGGATTCATTCTAGATTCGAGGATTCACTTGAGCTTTACTAGGGTTTGGATTTGGAAATAAAAAAAAAAAAAAATAAATTAAGAATTTAGGATTTTATAAAAGGTTAGGGTTAGGGCTTTATAAAATAGAGAAGAAGAGAAAGGATCAATGATGGGGAGGCCGTTCGGCTGTACGAACGCTATACGGACAAGTCCATGCAGTGTACAGGCACGTCCGTATAGTCATACAAACGGTATGGTGGGGTTGGGTCGGTTTGGTCAGTGATGAGTTGGGTTGATGACGATGGAGTTAGGGTTGAGAAAGAAGATTTAATTTTTTATTTTTTATTTTTTAAATCAATGGAAAAAGAGGGTTTGAGAGAGAGAAGAAAGAAATACCTTCATAGGAATACGAAATATAACATAGAATCGCTCTAATGGCTTCATAACAAATTCCACAATGTAGAGAAATTTCATTAAATATGTTCATCATCTCAAGTTTCAAGTCTCAAACATGTATATATAAAAAACCTAAGCAAACCCTATATATATATAAGTATTATTATACCGTTAAGCAAACCCTAAGTCTAGAACTATTAACCGTCCGAATCTATTAACAGTTAAGATCAAAACATAAATCCCTAATAACATAAAATAAAACTAAAATATATAGCAGAATTAAAGACGTGACACATGGCACAAGGATGATCTCCAACGTGCAATAGGTACATCCACACATGATCAACGGCCTCGATGAATGTGGTCCAATGTGTCCATGGCTTGAATGTGCAGACTAGAATGTCTGTACACCCAAACCCAAGTCTCCTGACATATCCAACAGTCTGGATCACCAAACTGATGTGTCCAAGATATCCAATGGCATGGTCTAACTTTTGTAGCGTCCAAATGTGGTCCAGGTCAGGCTGGGTGACGTCCAAATAGTCCAAAGACGTATCAATCAGTTCCACATGAGCAGTAAAAAATACACAACCATGCATGTGGGGTCTTTAACGCGTCTAAGAACCCAAATTGGGTCCACTGGGCCCCATGTAATGATCATCCAACCATAATGAAACCAGGGTTGGGGTCTTAGCTCTCCTCCTCCTTCAATAAACTCATGTACGTGCTCGGATGCCCTCATTAGGCACATTTAAGGTGACTAAGGTATTGATTGGTGGGGTCACATCATCATCATGGGATGGGTGATGCCCATCTCTCCTATCAGATGAAGAAGTGGTATTTTTTTTTTTATAGCAATGGTACAGATGGGGTGCACCTTTGGGTGACTAAACAATTGATTTTGGTGAGATTTGTCATGATATGTCCCATGCACATCTCGCCGATCAGATGATCAAACCCAATCACGAAAATGGGTAATTACAACCGATGGTCTGCAATGTCGAAGTAGAGGGCTAGGACCATCTGATGGAGAAGTCTTCTTAGGGTGTCTTTCAACCACCATGGGTTCCTCCATATGAACAATTGGTCCACCAAAAGGCAGGTGCCTTATGTCCTGTTTACTGGCATATCCAAGTGCTTTTAGGGGTCTGCGTTTCTTGTACATGTAACAGACAATGAGCATAAAAACATGGAGAAAGAGGACCACGTTAACTAGATTTTAGAAACTAGACAAACACAATTAAAGATTTTATTATTTAACAACTACACATGGGCTGTAAATGGGCTGGATTGAGGTTCGGTCAGGGCCAACCTGGATCTGTCTCTGGATCTGAACCCACAAATCTGGGTACAGACCAAGATCTGAGTCGGACCAGGTCTTTGGGTTATTGCATCAATCCGACTTGTTGATGCTCTAGACATGTAAGCAGGAAAAAAATGCTACTGATGAAGAGGTGAGTGTAATTACACATTGTCATTAAAGCGTATCACTTGAAATCGCACCCAGAGATCATCATCTTCATATCTACTAAATCTAGATCATAGCTAACCAACCCTCTACTCAAGAACAAGGATTGGATAAGATGCAACTAAAATTCAGATCCTCATTTGCATAAACAGTCAACGGAAAATGTAATTTCAATTTCATAACTGTAAAACTAAAAGCACTAGATTGAATTCATGCACAATACAGTCGTTACAGAAATACGACTTAGCCATCTAGAGCATATTACAATCCATAGCACAGTTCAACACCACCATCACCACCACCACCATCATCATTACATGTGTCCCTACTAATTTGCATCACTTTAACACCTAAAATGAAGGATTAGATATGATTGGACTTGAACTCAGATATGCATTTGCATAAACAATTCACGGGCAGAGCAAATTCAACTTTGAAACACTAAAACAAAGAGCATCCGATCTAGTAATTGGTTGCAGTTCAGGCAGGAACAGTTGCTTATAGAATCAAACCTTTGGCATCCAAACCACAAAAATCAGCCACCATTATCATCTTAACATACAGTTCCAGATATCAAATCTAGATCATCTTTAAAAGACCCAATATTGGAAATCAAGAGGCGGATAAATCAAAACTAAAATTTGGATATCACTTGCATAAACAATTCCAATAAAGTAACAAACTACTGCATCAGGAGCAAACAATAGCTCATAGAATCGCAATTCTGCCATTTGAGCAATACCAATCCCAACTACAAACATGTGTCCCTACTTCCTAGCCATTAATCTAGATCATCTTTTTTCTTTTTTTTTGAGAAGTAACGAGAATTGTATTAAAACGAGAAACAGAAAAACAAAAGAAGGGAGCAGGGCCGCTGAGAAGGCGGACCACATAAACTCCCAAGAAGAGAAGATTACATCCCCTTAGGGAGTCTACATTAGTAACCCATTCAGTCATAAGATTTTTAGCTCTGCTTGCGACAAATACAGCCGAATTGGATCATCTTTAATGAACCCAAAACCCAAAATCAGGATGGCATAAGCAATTCATCCCCAACACAAACTCAACTTCAAAACTGCAAATCTAAAATCATCAGATCAAGCAATTTCAGGCGCAAATGATCATTTACAGAATTACTCTACCATCCAAGCATTCCACCCCACATCACAAACACAAATCATCGACAACATAACGTGCATTCATAACCATTCAATCTCGATCCCTTTTAACTAACCTAACACCCAATAACAAGAATCAGACAAGATCCAACCAAAATTCAGATTCCCATTGGCATAAACAGTAACACAAGCAACATGATATTCAACATGTGATCTAGTAAAAGTAAAGCATCTAATCAAGCAATCCACCACACTATCAGAGGTGAATGTTTCCTTAAAGAATTACAAATTTGCCATCTAAGCATGCCATCAGCATCATCATAAAATGTGATCCTAGCCAGTAAATCTATATAATTTTTAACATACCCACCACCCAAAATCAGGAGATGGACAATTTAGGATCATTTTCGATGGAAGCTGAACTTGGAAACAACAAAACCCAATCAAGCAATCCACTGCAGTTTCAGCAGTAACCAATCACTTACAGATTTACGACTTCGCCATCCTCGCATACCACACCAAACCACAAACATGGGTCCTTGTCATCGTAACCGTTCCAATTCGACAAAGAACCGTACGGATCCTTCTCCACTCGCTCCCGAAAACTCAAGAGCGCAATCCCTGCAATCCAAATCCATCATCCGATCCAATTCCAGTCCATTAAAAAAAAAAAAAAAACCATACAAAATCAAGTAACAAGAATGCAGATCCATCCTTTTGATAGATACACCCTTTTCTCCTTTTTGCTCAATTGACTGCATAGTCAAAAGTAGAGAAAAGGGGCGGTTGACCAAAAAAGTGGGTGTAAATATCAATTCCACCCTTTTGATAGATATATCCTTTTTCCATTCCTGGCAATTAACTGTATTGCCAAGCGTACAAAAAAGTCCAAAGGGGCGTGTCTATCAAAAAAGTGGGTGTAAAAATCAATTCCACCCTTTTGAAAAATATACCCCTCTTCTCCACTTTCATCCATTGATTGTATTCCCATGAGTAGAGAAACCCCACCCCCCCCAAAAAAAAAAAAGTGGGTTTAAACATTCGATCCACTCTTTTGATAGATACACCCATTTTCTCCACTTTTGGAGATTGACTGTATCGTTAAGATAGAGCAAACCAACAAAACAAAAAGGTGTGTTTAAATATCCATTCCAGCCTTATGATAGATACACCCATTTTCTCGACTTCAAGAGAGAAACCCCAAAAAGATGCGGGGGTCTAAATATCAATTCCACCCGAGAAGAGCTAACCTTCTGAGTTGAGAGAGTAGAAGCGATTCAAATTCAGAAGCAGCAAAGATAGTAAAAGAAAGAAATGCATCTCCAGCCTCCAACAGCTCTCCATTCCTCAGACCCGATTTGAATGAGTTTCGGAACTGATACGGAAGAATTCTGTAACGTAAATGAATACGATATGTAATCGGGTTTTGGTCTATTTGCAGCAGCTGCAGCAGCCCGCAGGATTTTGTTGCTGGAGTAGACTTTTCAGAAGGCAGAGAGAGAGAGAGAGAGAGAGAGAGAGAGCGAGGGTGACGTACACACGCAATTCTACACGCGGGGCACACGTGTGAGATCTGTCAAGGGGGTCCCACCGTATAGATATTCTGGTGGCAAAAGGAGGACGCAGCTTCGGTGGATCCCTGAATGTGGAGCCCACCTTGATGTATGTTTTCTTATATCCACGCCGTCCATACGTTTTGTCAGATCATTTTAGGGGAATTTCTCAAACATGCAGCAGATATTAATCTCACGTGGACCACACCATATGAAACACTGATGATTTACCATTAAAAACTTTTTGGGCCACGAAAGTTTTGTACCAAGCTGATTTGTCGTGGTACCTTTATTCAGGTATATGTGATCTTATCAACGGTATGGATGGTTTAATGATGAGCGTTCAATCACCACTTTTTCCTGTGGTGTGGTCCACCTGAGATTTGGATCTTCTATATCTTGGGTTCAAGCCCAAAAATCCTCTAGCGAAACGAATGGACGGCGTGGATATAAGACACATACATCAAGGTGGGCCCCACAGTCAGGGATCCACCGAAGCCATGTGCGAGAAAGGAGATTGGCGCGGTCGTCATACGTGACAAACTCCCGCACGGTGAATTTCTACGGATGGGTATAAGTCCCATAAAAACTTTATACTCGGGCAGAGTGTGATCGATGATACGTAGGCACTTATAAATTACTTAGAATTTGAATATTACATATAATTAATTTGAATAAACCGTCTAAACTGTGGGTCCCAGTTTGGATTTATAATGAACGAAAATTTACTATCATTCGTTTATCTGATTATCAGATTGGTTGTCATGTATTGGACGGTTAAAAATGGAAAATATCTAATGGTTATATTTCAACAAACAAGCGTCGCATCTAGATTTCAGACCTGACTCAAGCGACGGTGAGCTACACGATGTGTTAATCTATGCAGCAAATACATTTGTAATCGGAAGTGCGTACGTATGGAGGGAACGGATAGGTGCGGTCCCGACAGTCGGTCCACCTTAATGTATGTATTATATATCAATGCCGTCCAATCGTTTTTACATATCATTTTAGGCTATGTTATGAAAAATGAGACATCTAAATCTCAAGAAGACCACACCATAGGAAAAAATAGTGATTGAACGCCCACCATTAAAAACTTTCTATGGCCCCCTGTAATGCTCATTGTATTTTTTATTTTTCATCCAACCTGTTGATAAGGTCACACAGACCTCTATGAAGGGAAAAAACAAATATTAACTTGATCTAAAACTATCATGGCCCATGTTATGGAAAGGTCCGAGCCGACTCCATACTCCGAGGCAGAGGTTGAGGCAAACACCACTTACCTTACCTACCGAAAGGTCCGAGCCGCCTCCATACTCCGAGGCAGAGGTTGAGGAAGATATCGCTCAGGCTGGACTTACCCTACCTACCGAAAGGTCCGAGCCGATTCCATACTCCGAGGCGGAGGTTGAAGTGAACGCTCTTCGGGCTAAACTTAGAAACTACCATAAGAGGACAAGGCCGATAATGTCGCCCGCAGATGTGTACGATGCACACCATATATTGCGTGATCCTTGAATTGCGCGCAATATCTCCATGATCTTAAAATCTCCCCGATTGAGGGAATTATGCCGTGATAGCAGACGCGGATCATCATACCGTCACGTATAAATACACGAAGACGTCATTGCTACAGTACGCAAGATCTTACACTCTCCCTTAACTTTTCAACTTAGACCACGATTCCCTTGACCTGACTTAGGCATTGGAGGGTCCCCCGGTCTAGCCAGGGTCTCCTTTCCTCACCTTTTGTGCAGGATCAGGGTCCATCCGAGGAGTGGAGGGTGACCCAGATTTTGACATCAACATTTTTTGGCGCCGTCTGTGGGAAACTGATACAAAAAGTCAAGTTCCTATTCTCGAGTATAATGGCGAGAGGAAAGAAGAAAACAGTAGCTGCGGAACCAGAGCAAAACGAACAAACTCGTTCCTCATCACTGCTGCATGTGGAATCGGCCCCAGGACCTTCCCAACGTTCGCGCAACCGGGCAAGCAAGTATCGACCATGCAGGGCGAGATACAAGCCTTACGTGATGAAGTGAACAGGATGAAGCAACAACAGGAGCCGCAGTTACGTCCGGCTCCAGAAGATCCTGTCCCCGAACCAGTCGGCCTGGTTGCGGAAGCCCACTCCGCGCCGAGGAGTGGGAGGCCCAAGGCACCCTAGCATCCTCAGGTGCTTATATCGAGTCAACATCCTCTTCCGACCCAAATCCGACCCTCGGCTCGGAACACCGCAACGCGAGCTCCGACTAATGCCTCGGTTACTTCAGCCCTGGCACCAACGGATCTCCGTCATCGATTGGAACGAAGGAGGGGGAGGAGAAGTCCAGAGAGAGAAAACGCTTAAGAGATTGTGACAGAAAATAGAGATCCATGGGAAAAGCGGTTCAAGGAGCTCAACAACAAGTTCTTGGCTCTGGAGAAAAAACAGCAACCAACATCAGTTTCTACTGCCGTCCAGGCAATGATGGAGGAGATCGAACCTCCCTTCACCTCGGAAATCATGAACGAGGTGATGCCTCAGAGGTTCCGAATACCTCCCGTCATTCAATATTCTGGATCTGAGGATCCATCCGAGCATGTGGAGGCCTACCGCTCCTGGATGCAGATCCAGACAGCGACGGATGCAATGATGTGCCGAGGGTTCTCAATGACACTAACGGGATTCGCTTGGAGTTGGTACCGATAACTTAAACCAAACTCTGTCAGCTCCTTCGCAGAGTTGAGCCGACTATTCCTAATCCAGTTCATCAGCTGTAAAAGAAGTCGTAAGCCCAACACTCACCTGCTTACTATCAAGCAAGGGCCGAAGGAGTCACTGAAGGATTACATCGCTCGCTTCAACGAGGAAGCGTTACTAGTGGAAGACTATGATGACAAAATGGCCCTCGCCGCTATGTTCAGTGGCTTGAAAGAAGGAAAGTTTACCTTCTCCATTGGGAAGAATCCACCAAAGACACTGGCTGAACTTGTGGCCAGAGCTCAGAAGTATACCAACGCGGAGGAATTCACCAATGCCCGTAAAAGTGTCCAAGTGACCGACCCGAATGATAAAGGAAAGAGGCCCAGGAATGAAGAATCCCATATGTCTAACAAAGGGACCGATGAACGCACCTCTCACGATCGTCGCCCAAGCAGAAAACCAGAGGGAAAATTCCGCTCCTACACTCCCCTTAACACATCCACCGAGCATATTCTACTGGACATCTGAAGTGAAAAGATGCTGAATTGGCCCATCTGCATGAGGGCCGACCCAGATCATCGAGACAAGCGTAAGTACTGTCGCTTCCACCGAGACCACGGTCACAATACTGATAACTATGTAGACCTTAAAGACGAGATCGAAGCATTTATTCGGAAAGGACACCTGCGTCGATACACAAAAGAAGGAAAAGCCGCTCGGAGAGAAGAAAAGAAACGCGAACAATCAAATGACGCCGTGGAAGAACCCGCCATGATCCGCACTATCTTCGGGGGCTTGTATGGTGGAGGAGATTCAAATAGAGCACAAAAGGCATACTTTAGGAAGTCTGAACTGGAACACTACGTTCACCTAACCGAACGACCTAGTAAAGAACTTCAGGTCAGTCCGTGCACTCTGACGTTCACGGGAGAAGATGCACGCGGGATTCAGCACCCGCACGATGACGCTTTAGTAGTTACCATGACTGTAGCGAATCGCAAAGTATATCGTATCTTAGTCGACACCGGGAGTTCGGCTGATGTACTCTACTCTGAGGCTTTTGTGAGAATGGGGATTCCACGGTCTCATCTCAGACCTGTGTGAACCCCTTTGCATGGCTTTGCCGGAGAAATGGTGATTTCTGAAGGAGCTATTTCCCTCCCAGTAACTGCGGGAGAAGGACAACATCAAGTCACACTTATGGTGGACTTCTTAGTTGTCAATGTGTCATCCGTACACAACGTTATCCTGGGCAGACATTCTCTCAACGCAATGAGAGCGGTCGTTTTTACTTACCACCTGATGATGAAATTTCCCGCTAAAGGCGGGATAGGCTACCTCCGAGGCGACCAACGAGAAGCTCGGAGATGTTATGCGATGGCGGTAAAGAAAAGGTCAGTTAAGTAGGCGATTTTCGTCAACGTCCTAGACCCCAGAGGACCTGTGGAGTGCTCGTCCGTGGAAGACCTAGAAAAAGTGTCACTTGATGAAGCTAATCCGAGCAGAACTGTTTAACTCGGGACGTCACTGAATCCTGAACAACGGCACGAAGTCCTAACGTTCCTACGACAGCACAATGACGTCTTTGTATGGTCTCACCAAGATATGCCTGGAATTTCTCCGAAAGTCATGGTCCATAGGCTAAATGTGGATTCAGGTCATAAACCCATCAAGCAGAAAAGAATGTCGTTCGATACCGAGCGGTATGAGGCAATAGCTGACGCAGTCTGCGTCCTGCTCAACGCAGGATTTATAGAAGAAGTGCATTATCCCAATTGGATCACAAATGTAGTCCTCATTAAGAAAGCCAACGGGAAATAACGGGTTTGCGTAGATTACTTGGATCTGAACAAAGCTTGCCCGAAAGACAGTTTTCCGCTGCCTTGGATCGATCAGTTGGTGGACAGCACAGCGAGGCATGAGTTGCTCTCTTTCCTGGATGTCTACTCCGGATATAATCAAATCGCGATGCATCCCCCAGAGAGGCGGAAGACTACTTTTGTCACAAACAAGGGGCTCTATTGTTACCGGGTCATGCCATTTGGCCTGAAAAACGCTGGGGCAACGTATCAAAGGCTAGTAAACCAGATGTTTTCCAAACAGATCGGACACACAATGGAAGTATATGTCGATGATATGTTAGTAAAAAGTATCAAAGCCGCCGATCATCTAGCGGATCTTGGAGAAACGTTTGCCATCCTCCGAGAATACCAGATGAAGCTGAATCCAACAAAGTGTGTTTTCGGAGTCGGCTCGAGAAAATTCCTTGGTTTCCAGGTCAGTCAGAGGGGTATCGAGGCGAACCCAGATAAAATCAAGGCGCTCCTCGACATGAGTTTGTCTCGAACCATCAAGGATATACAATGCCTTATGGGTCGAGTCGCAGCACTCAGACGTTTCATTTCCAGAGCGACGGATAAGTGTCTCCCCTTCTTCCGGCAATCAAAGGGTCATAAGAAGACATAGTGGACGTCAGAGTGCGAGCAAGCCTTCCAGCAGCTGAAGAAATACTTGGGTTCACCCCCTCTACTGTCCAAACCTGAAGAAGGCAAGCCCATATTCCTCTACCTCGCAGTCTCAGCCTCAGCCGTCAGCTCGGCTCTGATTAGGAAGGTTGGAGGCAAGCAGCACCCTGTTTATTATGTGACCAAAGCTTTGATGCCAGCAGAAACGAGATACTCACCCCTGGAAAGGTTGGCACTTAGCCTCGTTATCTCAGCTCGGAGGTTACGCCTATACTTCCAAGCTCACTCGATAATTGTGTTAACCGATTCCCCTCTCAGGCAAGTTCTCCAGAGGCCCAATGTGTCAGGTCGGGTAACTAAGTGGGCCATCGAGCTTGGTGAGTTCGACATTCAGTTTCGCCCGAGGACGACAATCAAAGGGCAGGCTGTGGCCGACTTCATCGCCGAATTCACTCCTAGCGCCGAAAAGATCGGTGCCTAAGTCAAAGCAAGTTTGCCCGCTCCTCCGAGCAATCAAAAAGCAATATTAGATCCAGGATGAGTTCTCTATGTGGACGGGTCATACAATAACAAAGGAGCCGGGGCCGGGATCATCTTGACCGCACCCGACTCCACAACCGTTCAATACGCAATCAGATTGAGATTCAGAGCCTCAAACAATGAGGCGGAATATGAAGCTTTGTTAGCCGGACTCAGACTGACAGCAAGTTTGAGTGTCCAGTCTCTCCAAGTCCGATGCGATTCTCAGCTGGTGGTAAATCACATCTCTGCCGAGTACGAAGTTAAGGAAACAAGGATGATGACCTATCTTAATGAGGCGAAGAAATTAATCGAGAAATTTCAGAGATGCACGATCCATCAAATCCCGAGGGCAGAAAATTCATGGGCCGACGCCCTAGCGTGACTTGCCTCAGCTGCGAAGGGGAAGATCCCACGAATCATCCCCGTTGAATTTCTAGAACAACCGAGCATCAGTAAGGAGAAAGAAGTCAACCCAGTTCGAGCAAGTCCGAGCTGGATGGACCTGATCCTTAATTATCTCATGACAGGAGAGGTTCCCTCGGACAGGCTGGAAGGCAGGCGGCTCAGAGTCCGAGCAACTCGATACATCGTCCTAGACAGTATCTTGTACAAGAAGGGACATTCTCATCCCTACCTCAGGTGTCTTCGTGCCAATGAGGCGGAATACGTCATACGAGAGATTCGTGAAGGAATCTGTGGAAACCATTCCGGCAGTCGAGCCTTGGCCTTGAAGATACTCAAACAAGGGTACTTCTGGCCAACTATCAAGAAGGATTCCAAAGATTACGTTAGGAAATGTGACAAATGCCAGCGATTTGCGGTCGTGCCGAGGCAACCAATAGAGGAAATGACCCCTATGAGCGGTCCTTGGCCATTCGCTCAGTGGGGAATCGACATTATTGGCCCTCTACCCACGGGGAAAGGGCAAGTCAAATTCGCCATTGTCGCTGTGGACTGCTTCACCAAATGGGCCGAGGCGGAGCCGGTCACCAAAATTACAGAGCAGAAGGTGGTTGACTTCATCTGGAAAAATATCATTTGCCGGTTCGGGATTCCGCGAACCATCGTATCAGACAATGGGCGACAGTTTGACAACAACAAATTTCGAAACATGTGCCGAGGACTCGACATCACGAACACATACTCTTCTCCTCGACACCCCCAGTCGAACGGACAAGTAGAAGCAGTTAATAAGGTCATCAAACATCATCTCAAGACAAAACTGGAAAAAGCGAAAGGCGGGTGGGCAGAAGAACTTCCGTTTGTTCTTTGGGCCTATAGGACCGCAGCTCAGTCCTCAAAAGGAGAAACTCTATTCTCGCTCTCCTTTGGCTCGGAGGCAATGGTGCCAGTGGAGATTGGTCTTCCTACGGCCCGAGTTAGGAGCTTATAGGAAAAACAGAATTCCGAACAGATTGCCGCAAACTTGGATTTGCTCAAAGAAACTAGAGATACCTTGAAGCTCAGAGTTGCTGCTCGACATCAACAAGTGGCATGGTTTTACAATTCGAAAGTCAAGGTTAAGCGATTCCGACCAGGGGACTTAGTCCTACGTCGAGTGTTCCAGAATACCGCCGAGCCGGGGGCTGGTACACTCGGACCAAACTGGGAAGGGCCTTATCGGGTCGTTCGATCAACCAAACCAGGCTCCTACCACCTAGAAGACCTCGAAGGTCGCCAGCTCCCCCATCCCTGGAATGTCGAGCATCTAAAAGTTTATTATCCATGACGGGCTGACCTTTAAGGCTCTCAATAAATGTATGCCTCCGAGCAACAAGCCTTTAAGGCTCTTAATAAAGTTTGCGTCTTCTCTTCTACATGAATGGATTCTCGACTAAGGAAAAGTTGTCTCTCATATGCAAGGGTGGATTTAACGGATTAATCCCTTGAAAAGGGGTTAACACGTTATCCCATAAATTGTACACGGTATCCCCTAAACTAGGGGAAAAGCCTAAGAGCCGAGTCGACTCCCTTAACATAGGGGTCGGCCCGCGAATTAACATATGAAACGGAAGAGTCTCGCCAATTGTGGGATGAGCCGACCCCCTAGGGGCCCGGACCCAATAAACGAGCCAAAAAAGCTCAACAATAAGATGGTGTTAGGAAACACCAGCCCGCCGAAAGGTAAGGTCAGCTCTAGGTAAGGTCAGTTCTGGCTGCGCCGCCAACAAAGCTAACCTCCCATTTTGACAATCAAGTAATCTACCGTCAGCATTCAATAAGAAATCAACTACGGATCAACATATAAAAAAGAAAGTATATCATCATTCATACGCCCCCAAGGGGTCAAAAATCATCATCCACTTACCTCCATTAGAAGGTCATAAAGTAACCAAGAAAAAGATCTCAATCAGTTCAAAAAAAGGGGGGGAAGGATAAATCTAAACTATGTAAGGGGCGGAGGAGCTTGAGAATCTGGGGCTTGATCCGGGCGGATTTCATCTTCATGCAATCATCATATCCACAGCCATAGAACTTGGCGGCCTCAGCATCCCTCTCCTTTGAAACTTTGAAGGCTTCTACTACTGCAACCACCGCCTTGGCCAAAGAGGCTGCATCCTCGGTTTGTTGAGCTTCCTTCGCCTGAACAACGGCTCGAGCCTGCTCTTCCGCCGCCTCGACCTTGACTCGATCAAGAGCTTCCCCCAGTCGAGTGTTCTCCTCGGCCAGCGAGTCCGCATGAGCCCTACCCTGGGCCAGCTCAGCAGTCGTGGCATCACTACGAGCCGTCAAGTTCTCTACCGCCCCTCGCAATCGCAGCTCCCTAGCTTCGAGGTCGAAGACCGTCTCCTGTAGCTGATGCTCCTTGGCCTTCCCTTCTTCAACTGGCCGGAGCAGCTCGCCTTGCGAAAGTTGGAGGGAGGTGTTCTCCTCCTGTAAGACCCCTATTTGAGTTTTGAGGGCTTCCAGCTCATCATCCATTTTTTTCGCCTACCGCGCACTTCCTCGAGCCGATAAAAGCTTTGGGACAGACTGTATAAAAACAAATGAACGAACACTTGAAAATTTCAAGTACAGAGAAAACGACAAAAGGCGATGAAGATACTGTATAGAAAACGGAAGTCAAGTCATTCAGGAAGGAGTTGTCCGATTTGTCAAGGAGGTTAGCTATACTCTCCTCAGGAGCGTGCTTTGCAGTCCAGGGGGTCAAGCAGGATAGATGGTAGCCCGGAGCAAATTTCCCTCCACTCATTCCCACACGAGCAGAGTCGGCCGCCTTCGTAAAATCAGTCCCGCTACCAGTTGAGGGCTGAGCCTCGTCTCCAAGGTCACCTCCGACCTCGGGAGGGGGGGTAATCATGGAGTCGGCCATCCGAACGGCTTCCTCCTGCTCGGATGATGAAGGAATAACTATGCAAGGAGCAGACGGATGGACCTCCCCGACGAGAGGAACAATTGCAGGCGGAATGGAAGGAGCTATGATTGCGGGAGCTGAACTGACGACCGTTAAGAGGTGGTCCTCAGCACGCACCGTCGCGGAAGTCATCGGAGCAGGAGACGGGGCTGTAGTGACCACAACCGCGGGGACAGTCGTGACCACGGTTGTAACTGGAGTCAAAGCCGCAGTACCCGGACTCGAAGGACCTTCTTCACGAGGAGTTATCCGCCTTCTCCGAACAGTTGTCTTTGTCCGAGTCACGGGCCTCAGCAACTCCTCTGCTGTCAGGGCCACCCTCCTCTTCCGAGAACCGACGCCTCAGCCATATCTACAAAAACGACGCGTTAACGACCTAACTGGTAAGTCCTGTTCTGCCAGAATAAATAGAAGAAATACTCACTGAAAGAAGTCGGGAGAGGCGGGGATTTGCACAGCCCGGACCAGTGGAGATTGGTGGCAGTGATCAGATCCGACCAGGAACGAAGCTCCCCTGACTTCGCTTTTGCCGTAACAACTCGGTTCTTCTGATCTGAATCAAGGATGGGAGGACCTTTAGGGAAGTCTGCCAAAAATTGGGATAAAAAGCTCAGTCCGACTGATGCAATAGAAGAAGGTATGAAGACAAAAGAAGTTAATCGGTCCGACCTGGTTTTGAAAAACAAGTAGGTACATGGGCCGTCAGAGTCCTAACTTCGGATACAGGTGCCTCACATTCGTCTGCTGCTCAGAACCATTTATTCTTCCATTCTTTGTTGGAGAAAGGAAGATTCAGAACCAGTCCCGACCCCTTACTACCTTGGGTCATAAAATAATACCATGGCTCATTGTCGTCATACTTGACTAAGTATAAACTTATCAACTCCCATGTGGTCAGCTCTTGGTTCCCTACTTGCCGCCAAATGATGAAGGCAAAAATGAGCACCCTTCAAGTGTTGGGGTTCAACTGCCTAGGAACTAGGCCTAAGTGAGCCATCATAGTTCGGATGAAGGGATGTAGGGGAAGTCGGACTCCACATTGTAGTGCGCAAAGAAAAATGACGACTTCTCCCTCAGCAGGCGCGCCGGCGGCTTCGAGTGGCCCAGGGGCCCTTATTCGGACGGAAGCAGAAATTTGAAACTCTGTGCGGATCCACTCTATTTGAGATTCCGATAGCACGAAACCTCCGGGGACTACCTCTGAGGCCCTCTCACTTGCCGGCATCTCCGTAGCCCCAGTGGTTGCGATCCGGGGGGCTCGAGTAGATTTCTTCCTGCTAGCCTCACGAGCCCGGGCCCCAGTCTCCTTTTGCCGTCGAGGCGGAGGGTACAAAGGCACTGTTTCTAAGGGGCCCTCACAGTCTCCTCTCCCATTATCGGAACTCTCTAGCTCGGAGTCATCACAGTAGCCTCGCACGGTCTCCAGGTCGGACGACATCTTAAGCAAGAAGTAGGAAATGCAAAAAAGAGCAAGGGGATTCACCGGAAGGTCACCGGAAATCGCTTCGGCCAGAAATGCTTAATCGGTCGGAATCGCCCGACCAAAAAACTCTGGATGGTTGGAATCGCCTTCGCCGGAAATCGCCCCTTCCGATATCAGCTCGAACACAACGCGTGAGAGTGAAGTAAAATCTCCGGAGGGTTTATATAGACCGCAGCAAGCACCTGCATTAATGACCAGCAATGATGGTCGCAGCCGAATCGTCGTAAGTCGGCTTTATAACTGACGTGGCCACACAGCATTGGCTCACACACTGTCGGACCGTACATCTCTAACACCAAGCGGCGTGCTTCGGATAAACGAAGCGACGCTTAAATAAGGAGAAATTTCATCCGACACACAACTCCAAACATACGCGGCAACATGCCATAGGTGGACGATGATTCAAAATTTAAACTGTCGCCATGTGTCCGCTGTGCAGGAACTCATGGACGAAAAACCCCACAGGCATAAGGATTTGAAACGCAAGGGTTACAACGTGCTCGGAGGAACCGCTAGACGAGGCGATCGATCTTCCGAATGATTACTCTCCGAGCCCTTAGCAGACCTCGAAGAGTAGGGGACTTCTGTTATGGAAAGGTCCGAGCCGACTCCATACTCCGAGGTGGAGGTTGAGGCAAACACCCCTCGGGCCGGACTTACCTTACCTACCGAAAGGTGCGAGCCGCCTCCATACTCCGAGGCAGAGGTTGAGGAAGATATCGCTCAGGCTGGACTTACCCTACCTACCGAAAGGTCCGAGCCAATTCCATACTCCGAGGCGGAGGTTGAGGTGGACGCTCTTCGGGCTGAACTTAGAAACTACCATAAGAGGACAAGGCTGATAATGTCGCCCGCTGATGCGTCTGATGCACACCATATATTGCGTGATCCTTGGATTGGGCGCAGTATCTCCATGATCTTAAAATCTCCCTGATTGAGGGAATCGTGCCGTGATTAGCGGACGCGGATCATCATACCGCCACGTATAAATACACAAAGACGCCATTGCTACAGGTACGCAAGATCTTACACTCTCCCTCAACCTTTCAACTTAGACCACGATTCCCTTGACCTGACTTAGGCATCGGAGGGTCCCCCGGCCTAGCCAAGGTCTCCTTTCCTCACCTTTTGTGCAGGATCAGGTCCATTCGAGGAGTGGAGGGTGATCAAGATATTGGCATCAACGGCCCACAATAAGTTTTTAATGGTCAATCGCCACTCTATGTCCTGTAGAGTGATCTATATAAGGTTTGGATCTGCTTAATTTTTAGGCTCATGTATTAAAATGAGCTGAGAAACGGATGGACGCCGTGGATTTCCAATACATATACATCCCGACCGTCAAGACACCCAGACCACACCTCATCCGCTCATGTGAACGACGTAACCCAAGCTCTCTTTTTCACATAATCCTAGGGCAGGAGATCAAAATTGTTGAATATCCCTTAAGTAGACTATACCAAAGGAAACATTGAGATTGAATGGTGGCCGTTGAAAACCCTTGAGGTGACAGAACTTTCCATCATGCTTATATTCGTGTCTTCTCTATATCTACCTGACATTATAAATAAATATTATGAATAGGTTATATAGAAAATAAAGCATCACGGAGGCATTCAATTCAGACTTATTTTATGTGGTGTGCTTCACATGAGCTTTAATCTACATTACTATTTTTTATGCATGAAATGAAATGAAATAATAAATAGAAGCCATGTCATGTCAGAGTATCAAATATCTCCCGTGAATTTTAACATTGGTGTTTTCGCTATGCTTGTGCGGTCCACCTGATGATTTGACTGGTTAGACTTTTTAGTTGGGTTGTCTATGAGATGGGTTGGGCCGTGGGGCCCACCGTAATGTATGTATTTTATCCAGACCTTTCATCCGTTTTTTCAGTTCATTTTAGGGATCAGCCTAAAAGCGAAGCAGCTCAAAAGCTTAAGTGGACTACACTCTAGGAAACGGTGGTGCCTGAATACTTACCATTGAAAACTTGTTGGAGCTACAAAAGTCATGGATGAAGCTGATATTTGTGGTTTCCCTTCATCAAGCTCTGTATGACCTTATCGACAGGTTGGATGGCAAATAGACATTCCGGTGGGCGGTAGAATATTTCAACGGTGGTGTCACTATTCACTTGGGTCATCCAATTGAACTTTGGATCTGCTTCTCTTTTTAGTTAATATCTTAAAATGATATTGAAAAATGGATGGACGGCATGGATATAAAATCTATACATTAAGGTGGGCTCCACAGCGGCCAATACGACCATCCAATCCGCTTCCGTAGAACCGCGTGGTATGCAGATTGCCTAGTCGGAAGCCGAGTGGGGCCCAAAGAGATTACCGTGGAAAATCCACTCTCTCCATCAGTTTTGCAAGACCGCATTATGACAGGAACCCAAACATCAGTCAGATCCAAAAGTCATGTGAGCCACACCACACGAAAGAGGGGAACCGGAAATGTCCACCGTTGAAACCTTCTGGACCCTATCAAATCGCTCATAGTTTATTACCACTCAGATAAACTGTAAGCGTAAATATCATCTGATCCCCGCTATTTCGTGTGATGTGGCCCACATGAATGGATGTGTAAGGATCGTCCATCAGACAGATGGACGGAGTGGATGTGTAACGATCGTCTCTGTGGGCACCACACAATTTCCGACTACAGAAACTTCCGCGTCCACCTGCGTGCGGGCTGGGCAGGGGAACGGATTGGCTACTCCCCCTTACACCAGCCATTGGCTAGTGGTTGGTGCTCTGTCATGATGTCATCCATGCCGTCTATCTATTTTCATATATCATTTTATGTCTTGAGAAAAAAAATTGAAATATATATAAATTTCAAGTGGACCACATTACAAGAAAAAGTGTTAAATGAATTTTGACCATTAAAAACGTTTTTGGGGCCATAAAAGGTTTCAATTAAGCTAATATTTATTTTTTCCCTTCATCTGTGTCTTTATGACCAAATCAACCGATTAGATATCAAATAAACAGTACAGTGGGCCTTAGAAGGATTTTAATAGTGAATATCCATTCATTATTATTTTCTCCTGTGGTGTGGCCAACCTAATATTTATATTTCTATAATTTTTTTTATTAAGCCATAAAATGATCTATAAAAATGGATGAACGAAATGGATGAAACACATACATTATAGTGGGCCCACAGAGCACCCACCATCAGCCACGGGGCTAGTGTCAAGGGGAGTAGCCAATCCGTGACGGAAACGCGGAGAATGGACGCGGATTTCCTGCCATAGCCTTTCGCAGGAAGTTCCTGCGCTGGGAACCTGGGTGGGGCCCACTGTGATGTTTGTGAGAAATCCTCCCCATCCATTTGTTTTGTAAGTGCATTTTAAAAAACTAGACCAAAAATGAACCGTATCCAATACTCAAGTGGGCCGAAAACGGGATAATTGAACGTCCATAGTTGAAATATTCGTGGGCCAATAGAAGTTTTGAATCATGCTAATATTTATGTTTTCAGTTCATCCCAGTAGGAATGACTTTATTAACGGTATGGATGGCATGTAAACATCACTGTCGAACCCAGGGAGGTTTCAATGATAGATATTTTCCTAACCACCTTTTCCTTTAGTACAGCTCACTTGAGTCTTTGATCCTGCAAAAATTTTTTTTACTCTCCTAAAATGAACTCACAAAACTGATGGACGGAGTGGATTCCTGACAAACATCACCGCGTCCAGAATAAGTACGATGAGATTGAAACGGATTCGCTACTCTCCGGCACTAGCCAATGGCTGATGGTTTATGTTATGTGGGACTCACCATGATATATGTTTTTCATCCATGCCATCCATATATTTTGATAGATCATTTTATGGCATGATACAAAAAATTAGATATATTCAAGTCTCAAGTGGACCACATTATGGGAAACAGTGTTGAATGAACGTCGATCATTGAAAAATTTTTGGAGGCCATAAAAGTTTTGGATCAAACTGATATTTGTTTTTTCCTTTCATCTGGGCCTGTATGACCTAATCAACAGATTAGATGTCAAATAAACAGTGCAATGGGCATCAGGAGGATTTTAATGGTGGATATCTAATCACTGTTGTTTTCCTGCGGTGTAGTATACCTGAGATTTATATCCCTGATGAAACACATACATCATTATGGCCCCACAGAGCACCAACTATTAGGAGTTTCAACACCTGGTTGAGGGTTTAGTACTATAGGTGGTGAAATCCCACCACGGCGTTAGTGTGTACGCGTGTAAGAAAAAATTAAAAAAATAAAAGATTAAAAAAAAAAGGAAGGAGTAGCCAATCTGTTTTCTATAAGATTGCCTCTAGCTGCATTCACTCCACGCGTTTGTGTAGGAAAAAAAAAAAAAAAAAATGTTTAATACTCTTATAGATTATGATAGATGATATGTGGGCACTTGAAAATTATTAGGAAATTTCATACTAAGTCAAATTAAGCTGTCCAATTTGTGGCTCCCAAATTAGATGTATTTAGAACCAAAACTTGTCTCTTATTTCATCATTTGACCATTGGATTTATGGATATTTTTTGGACGATTTAAATAAACAAATCCAATGATTCTATTTCAAAATATAAATGTTCACGAATCGTAGGTTAGCTGTTTAAACAATCTGATTTTGGGAATTCATGATAGCGGATCCTGAAATTTAATGCAAATTGAATTAATGTATGAATAGTGTACAATTATTTAGTGCCTGAGTATCAAACATCACACGCTTCCTGAGTACCATACAGTCCCCCGCCTAAAATCGAGCTACACAGACACGTGACTTCTCCTGTACTCACGTGACTGAACCGTGTACTGTACTTCTCCTAGGAGTAAAGTAGTTATTAAAAAAATTAGCACAGTAGACAATCCGTACAACACTTTTTTTTTATTCGTCAAAAAAGGTGGGTAGTATGTTGGGCTATACAACGCAAGGACCAGTTATTAAGGCCCTGACAGAGCATTATCATCCTTGTGCACGCATACAGCTAATGTGCGAATGACCCATATCTTTATTATCACGAATTTAATATTAACACATAATAAAATGATGATTTATATCCATCGAAGATATAAATTTTACTAAAAAAACATCTATTATTATAGATTTATTGTAAAATAATTTAATTTTTATTATATTTACTATTAAACGGTGAGTACAACTTTTTGACGGTTCGGATTGATTCATGTGCATACAAAATATAAAATTACTAATTGCAGCCTTATAGATTACCCAACCCTGCCAGAGTATGCGTTTCTCTTTCAAAATAGGTGGACAATGGCACGTGCCTTCACCGACGGAGAGTGAAGACGAGAACCGTACGTTGTCCTATTTTGATTATTTGATTGGTTCCACACGGTTTAAGGTTTAATCAATGGAAGCGAATTGGCTGGTGTACCACACACCAGCTATATAGCCAATGTATCGATGTTATCAAGTTCTGTGGATCCAATCACAGAGGTATGTGTTATATCCAAACCGTCCATCCATTTGGCGAGCTCGTGGCTTGAACGAAAACATAATACAGTTCTAAAGATCAAGTAGATCACGCTGCAAAAAGCAGCTGGGGATTGAACGTCTACAATTGAAACCCTTTTAGGCCCGTTTGGCCGGGTGGATTAGAAGGGATTGAATGGTATTAGGGTGGATGGCATGGATTTCAAGGTAATGATGGTGTTGTCAGTTGATTGTGTGAAGATCTATGGAATTGTTATATCGAGTCTGTTTGGCACGCCCCAACCAATCCGGGATTAAACCTTCTTATCCCTTTTAATCGCTCGACCAAACACGTCTCAGGTAAATTTGAGCGGAATAGGGTGGATTGAATGAGATTTAAACATAAGAATAGTGTTATCAGTGGATTGTCTTAAGATCCATGGGATTGCTATATCCTGGGATCAGCTTACCTGCGCTATTTGGCATGCCCGGCCAATCTCGGGATTTAACTTCCAATCCCTTCAAATACCATCCAATCCCTTCCAATCCGCCCGGCCAAATGGCCCTTACAATCACAGAAGTTTTGTATCAATATAATTTTTCTTTCCTCTTCATTTATGTATTTTTGACTTTATTACCAGATTGGATGGAAAATAAATGTTATGGTGGCCCCTGCAAATTTTTTAATGGTGAAAAGCATTATCCTTGCTGCTATTTTTGGTGTGGTCCACTTAAGCGTATTATATGATTCAGTTTTTGTCCAATACTCGTAGAATAATCTCAAAAAATGGATTTGTGTGGTACACCGGCAAATCCGCTTCCTTAATCAATGGTCCAGATTCATCAGTCATAATTTCATCTGTCAGATGGTTTGGATCATCCAATTAGAGCTTGTTTTATGAGTAGATGGATGATACGTGGGCACTCAGAATTACTTTAAAATTGCATCGTGGTAGGCAAGCGTCCAAATTAAATGGTCCAGATTATAATACACAATAAAGATGTATTGTGAACCAAAAATAAGCTTATTTAATAATCTGACTATCAGATCATTGGACACTTATTGGACGGTTGAAAATGAAAAAAAAAAATCCAATGGTTCGATTTCCACGAGCAAGTGTCCCAGGATCAGAGATTAGGATTACTCAACCAATCTGATGTTGAGCTTGTGATTTTCGGACACTTGGCTTTAAAATGTAGTGATTTATTTGAATTAATATATGCCACGTGTACAATTCTCACATCATGAGTATCAAGCGTCATACGCAACATGAGAATCATATGAGTACCTATGTTTTATTTGTTTATTATTTATTTATTATTTTGTGGTTAATCAATGTTAGAGTGGATTAGTTATGTGTGTCCCAAAGCCTAAAAATTAAGTAGATCCAAATGTTTACAGGTACTACTCTGAACGTTTTCCTGACGGATATTCCAAACATTTTTTTTTTTTTTTGAAAGAAACGTATTACGTCAAGAAGATTTAGGATGCTTATATATTGATACTGGTATATTAGTATAAGGCTATACAAGAAATATATAAAGAGCATATGTAATACAGCATTATATAGAGATGGTGATACCCAATTATACATGATCGACTTTAATTGGCTATACTTAGTTATAGATTCATAAGCAGTTGTGAAGGCTCTCCCTCAACACGCGTATGTGGTTGATAGTGATGTAGTGGAAGCTTGTCTTGCACCATATGGGTATTTTTGTGGTTACGTGTGGTTGATCCTTTCGAGGAGATGATGGCATGATGTATGTGGTTTGTTTAGATTGTCTTGGCTTCCTTCGTGTGTAATACATTTTTCTGTGACAACTTCTAAATGTGGCGTTTAAAATATTGGAGTTGCCACTAGCCGATTAGGTTGCGGTGTGCCGTGGTCGGTTAGAGTATGTGGACTTGACTTGGGATGGGGGAATCGTGAAATTCATTGGCCAAAATGACACTTGATATTCGGCATGTGAGTTGGGTAAGGGTCCCGGTTACAAGAGAAGAAGAGGTTAAACACTTATGTGTGGTATATATTTTAAGGTATATACAGTTTCAAGAAAATCATATATCTTAAAGGAAAGTTAGTCGTGCGGTGATGCTTCGCATAACCTTATGAGAGGGTCGCACAAGCAAGAAAGAAAGCAAAAGAATCATAGCCTTGCTCCGCAAAGTCAAAAGACAATGGGTAAGTGATCAAAATAAAATAGACATAGTAAAGAAGATAAAAGGTACTATCCTTGCTTCGCAGAGCCGAGAACCTGGGCAAGTGAGCAGAATAAGAAGTAAATATTAGCTAATGCAATAAAAGAAAATAAATACTTTTTGCAGAGAAACGAATGTGCGGAATGGACTACATTTTCAGCTTAATTGAGATGTGAGAAAGAGAAAAGGGAAGTCAAACACCCTCGCGTTGAATTACAAAAGGAATGATTGAACGTCCCTAATCATAACTCTACTTCTGATTTGACAAGGTTGGCTTTGTGAGGTGGTCGTAGAATTCCCTAAGCGGCAAAGCCTCCTTGTTGTTATGGAGCTGGAGCTGAGAAAAGTGGTGAAGATTTCTCCAAACTTCAAGTTTATTCTTTCCATAGTTTTTCTACATCCCCCTAATAGAGTGCAGCTATCATTTATATTGGCTACGAAACCGTCAGCTAATGGATCGCTACGAACACGTGTCAGTTATTTTTCATGCATAATCTGTTAGAAATCCCATGGCGAGGGATATACAGAGCCAATTGTCCTTCAGTTGAGCATCGGCCGACGGTATGTGTAACACCCCGGATTTTCACTGTTTTGGAGTTCCAAAAATCATTGATTTTTTTATTAATTAACTTATAATATCACTTAATGACCATTAGCACTCAATGTTTTCCCATACACGTGTGATACCAGTAAAGAACCGCACAAGTTCGATTAATCATGAAACATCTTGTCCGTCGACAAACGATTGTCTGGGCGTCCACGTAGGATTCTCTGCAGGGCCGTTCGGTTAAACCTCTTGTGGTGGGGTACCATGAGTTAATTAACCTAGGATTAGCCCATTAGAGTAGACTAGACAGACCGTGATAAGGCCTAGTGCGGGCCGCTAAACCAGATGACTATTTACACTTAAAGACGGCCCACGTGGGCCACCCAGCGACCGTGAAGGGTCAGAAAAATCTAAAACTTTAGAAAATCATAGATCTCACTGGGCTTGTGGTCCATCGCGGACTGCGGACCCAGTGGACACCCAGAAGTACCATCTGGCGCTTGTCCAATGCGCCCCACCAATGCCAGATTAAAATCTGGCACTGACAAAAGAAACTGAGACTCCGGGCCTTCCAGCCGTTGGATTTCTTCCAAATTTATGGTAAAGGTTTAATGTATTTTTCAACGCACGCCCACCAAATGTGGGCCCCGATCGTGGCACGATGACCGTTGATCGCGAATCGGACCCGCACGACCAAACCCGCATCCGTTCGTTCCCAAATTTTGTAAGGCCCCTCATCGGGCCATGGACCACTTATCCTATAAATTTCATGGCAGAGGGCCATCGAGAAATGCTCCAATCACCAAAATGGGCCCATTTGGGACCACTTAAAGGTCGAAACTCTTTCTCAGATCATATATTCGTTCATCCGTTCGTCCTTAATTTTTGCATGGGCCCTAATCGGGCCATAAGGCACCTACACGCCGAATTTGGTGGCCGGAGGGGTGATAGGGCCCTAGATCTGAAATACCCTCCCATAAGTCTAGTATAGTAAAAACCTAGCCCTTGGGGCCATTTGCACCAACCTGGAATTATAAAAAGGTGTTTCTTTTGGGCACCCCTCTCCCATACGATTTTGCCCTAAGAGAAAAGGGGGAAAGAGATTAAGAGAGAAAAGGGAGAAGAGAAAGAGGAGAAAGGAGGAGGAAGAGAGAGTGAAGAAGGAGGAGTGTGGACCCTAGATCGAGGTGGGGCCCAAGGAAGCCAATCTTGCATCTTCCCACCTCTTCTCCAAGAAGAAACCTCACCCCACAACCGCTATTTCGCCCGTTGAGCAACTAGGTAAGCTTCATTCCCTATTTTCTTTGAAACCATTGTGATGAGGGAGATTTACTTGGGATTCTTACAAGCAAGTGGTCGCCTTTAGGGATTCCGGCCGATCTACCCCGAAATCCACATCTCCTAGGTCGTTTCCAAGCCTCCATCGAATCCAAGGTGCGGATTATTGTTCTTAGGTGGCCTAGCACCAATTTTTATACGAGCCTAATAATTTTGATTGTTGAATGTTATGCTTGAAAGTCTAGAGGAACCCTAAGATCGTAGGTTGATGGGATTGTATGGATATGCATGTTTGGCTACCCCATGATGTTGTTCTTATTTCCTTACGTGATTTTGTGTATGGATGGTTGCATGCTCATGCTTGTTGATTTCCATATATATTGTTGCTTAATAGTATGCATGGTTTCATTACTCTTGTGCATGGAATTTCTCAAGATGGGGGAAGTGCATAACTTCCTCACAAACCCACATGACTCACACGCACTTTATTTCATGATTGCTTGTTAGAAATATTTGATTCATATGACTGAGATGCATGAAATAGGATGTTGGTATGCTAGTTGATAACCTGTGTAGTTGGCTTGTTACGGATCACCCTCCTTACCCATGGGTTGGTCAGGAACATGAGGCGAGATGGTAGTCCCATCGGTAGGACTATGCTAAGGCTAGACCCGTGGGTTTGGGCGAGTGTGCTCGTGTGGCCACAGTAGTTCGACTACATGGGTCTCTTGTGCCCGATGTCACTCGTCTCACGCTCGCTTGACTCGTGCGGCCTAACCTACTATCGACTAACCCCGTATGTTAACTATGTTTGCTCACATGTGTATGGAACCCGAACCACCTATGCAACCATTGTAGCCCATTGAAACTCCACTTAAAAGCGGTCCATGCCTCGTGAGCCGGGCATGGTGGAATGGGACACTATGTCCAGAAATTTGTCGGCCTACCTACGCCAGTACCGCGCCTCCCGTAGTGACCGCGAGCGATCCCTTCCTTTCGGCACTCCTCATGTGCTTGGTGTCGGGGATGAGGAACCCGACGGGATCACGGACCGCGAGGTCTCGGCCCCACGCATTGATGGGGTCTTGGCCTGCAACCGGTTTAGGGCATTGATACGTAGGGTGAATCAGAATCCCCAACCCTGTTTGGATGAATGAACTTAATTAATAACTCGGCTAACACGATCGCATTGCACGCACGCATTAGTTAGGGTGGCGACTCGGAAGTCGAGGTCGCTCCGAGGAGTGTTGTCATATGCGATCGTTAGATGGAGTCGCTTGAGGGAGTGTTGTGGCGAGGGCATGCATCATATCATCCCGCATGCATGCATTTTAAATAAGAGTTATTAGGTGTTGATGAATGTTTGCTTTTCATTAAGTTCATATTACTGATTGATGCTTGTTGTAACTTGAGATCAATAGTTCACACTGAGTTGATCACTCACTCCCACTGGGACGGTGTTTTAAAACACCAACTAGACCCATTCATAGATGCGGGTGACTCGGGGCATGAGGAGCACTGGAGAGGCGAGCTTGGACGAGGAGGACGGACTCTCTACTTGCTTGGTGATGGGCGGCTCTCCATCGGCTTGATCGGGCCGAATTTGGAATTCTTGAGCCACGGGCTCAACTTACTATTTTTAGACATAGCATTCTTTTGTTGTTCTGTTGAGCAACGCCTTAGCGACCCTTATTATTTTTTTTTGACCTGTATATATGTGTTATAACCTTCATTTCAGTAGAATGGTGCGATTGTGCTTCATGCTCAGGAAATTCCAAATTGTGCAGTTAAACTTGACTAATCGTAAAAACCATAAATGCATGATAAGTGACACTCGGGAACTCGGGAGTTGTGTCTATGCACGACCCCCGATTTTCCGGGGCGTTACAGTATGCCTATTTTCATGGGTGGGGTGTCTACAGATGTCCCTCTTTAGCAGAGGTTGTTAGCAACTGAATGCTAAAGCAAGTAGAAACCCCACCCCTTGGGATGGTGAGATCGAGCCTCAATTAACTATGATATCTTGATTAAAATACTTGTCTGGTCGAAGATTAATTTAAATGACTCTTGAAGATTGAAGAAGACGTTGTGATTTGTCCTTACGCTTTCTACTACTTTACGAAACATCAAATTGCAGCCCCTTCACATAAAGACTGTTACGCATGTATAAAATGTGTTGGTAAGTTAGATTTAGAAGTGGTTAGAGCCCAAGGATAACCGTTTGATTTGAAGTAGTTGTGTAAGATGCATGCATAGTTCCCTAGAGTCGCCTTATAGCGTCCTGGATTTTTTCTATTTTGGATTTTCAAAAATCCTTGAAAATTTTCAATATAACTAGCTTATATTATCATTTACTGACCATTAACGCTCGAGGTGAGCGAGCGGTACTAGTAAAGAACTGTAGAAATTTGATTAATCAACTATAGGAAGCCAGCAAATTTGCTTGATCACTTAAACCTTGAGTCTAACCTTGTGATTTCTTCATCTATGGCCCAAATCTATCCAACCTATTGTTAACTAATCAAGACGACCTAACCTAAATAAAGACCTACCAAAAGCGAAGACAACTAGAGGTCAAATCTTAATTAATGAACCAAACTGATCCAGTTACTCCTTTGACCTAAGAACCAATGGTTTAGGGTAATTAGAATCGAATCGCTGTTTCCACTAATTACAAATAGGCCACAATATGGACTTAGCTAATTTAAACCTCAATCATTGTGCATAAGAAATCTCACTACTCAATTCATTCCAAAAATACCTTGATTAATAAGCTCTAAATCGCTCATTAGTGGGCCACTAAACCCCGAGAGTATGGAAAGACGTTCATCTTAGCGGGCTTGATGCCCATTGCGGAATATCGAGCTGAGATCGTGCCTCGAATTGCTCAACTTAAACTTACAAGGTCAGTGCATGAGATGTGCGAATATTTCTGAAATTAATCAAGAACTTAAGTTAATTGTCTGCGTCTAGTCTTTGCCCAAGTTATTTTTTTAGGCCGTTAGATCGCTACCAAATTTAGGGTAATAACCTAGAGTAATGTGCTACACAAATCTATATAGTCGCAGGCTTGATCGATGGTCGGTGACCGTCGAACTAACTTTTAATCATACCCATCGATCAGCGTATCTAAATGGCGAGCCGATCGTATCCATATGTAGATCATCACTAGGGCCAACTATCATACAGTTATATTGACCTGTATCCTTTATAATGAACCCCAAAAGTTAGAAAAAATCTCTCATATATGGTTATAATAGTAAGTACCCAGGCTTTAAGGCCATTTGCACCACATCTAGCACTATAAATACTTCACTATTGAGACATAAACCCCCAAATCCGATTTTATCCTAAGCCAATGAGAGAAAGAAGAAGGGAAGAAGAGAGTGAAGGAAGAAATGGTGGAGCCTGATGCTAGATCTCATCGTCTGATCCTCGTTCCAGCCGAATCTTGCAAGGTCTCGCCTCTAAGCTCGGTTTCACATTTTTCACGGTTGAAATCTGACGATTCAGGATAAATTCTTCACCCCTTACTAGGTAAGAGGTTTTCTACTTGTCTTTCCGTCTCTTTCTTTCATTTCCTATATTTTAAGTCATTAGGGTTAGAAACCCCCTTTCATTTTTGTCGTTTCTAGCAAACCTTAATGTTAGGGTTGAGTATGTAAAAGTTTTAAGTCTCAAATATTGATTGGAGCGATCCATACTTTTGCAAGAGTCATAATCAGACGTGTGTCGATTACGAGTCCCGATTTGTCGAATCGAGTTGATGGATCATTCCGGTCGAGTTAGTTAAGCCATAATTCATTGTTTAACATTTAATTAGGACTAAATCCACGTCATTAACGATAGTCTTGTACTATAATTTAAGTTTGGAGTATTTTTTTTCCAAATTCCTGACGTTAGGGCCACATTTGAGTCGAGATTTTTGACTATAAGGTGAAGTGTTCGAATTATCTCCAGTATTATCAAAATATCTCCGATATTATCTTTATCTCCATCTCAGCGATACCGATAACATTGGTAGTATAGAAATTCAAGGTATTAGCAATGTATCGCTAACTATCGCCAACATACCAATATCGCTAATGTAATCACCAATATTTTCAAGTATGTAATTTCTAGTTGTTGCTTGTGTTGCCAATGCATCAATATTGCTAATGTATCACCAATATTTTTTACTATGTAAATTCTAGGTAATGCTTGTATAATAAGTGTATCAACGATATTTTAATAATATCGCCAACGTATTGATATCATTAAAATTTTATTTATTAGAAAAAATTTTTCCATGGGTACATGGTTGTATGTAGTGTTTAACTTGTCATTGATAATACTGATAATATCTCGATATTATCGATATAGCAACATGTGTGATATTGAGACCATAATTTTTGTTTCCTTTACAATTGTTGATGATTTCTTGGTGAAACATAATATGTTATTGATATTTTACAATATCAATGGATGTTTAGATGGAAGTTTGGATGGCTAACTAGGTTGGATGGGATGGTTGGACTGATTTCTTATAACAACATGTGCTTTTAAGGCCCCATTAAATAGAAACTTTTTATGTATGCATTTAAACTTGTTATGTATGCATTCTTTTTACAATTTTTTATTTTCTAAATAGGCAAATATGTACATTTCAACATACCTTAAATTTTTACTAAAAATTCCACCATTTTTTCCATGTTTCCCCGCATTTCTGGTTATCACCGATATTATCGGTGATATCAATATTGTTTCTGTATCCCTGGCCAACGAAACTTATAACAATACTGATACTTCGAACATTGGGTGAAGATTTGCCATCAAGATTCTACTTGGCATTTTAGAATAAGTAAATGCGTTTGTTTGTTATTTGGTTGATAACATACTTGAATGATATAAAACTATTCGATGTCGAATGCTAAAAAATGTTAATATGATTGAATTTTGTTGATGTGAGTTGAATTATACCGATTTGTATTGGTATACCATGCTGTGGTATTGAATTTCTTTGCAATCATGTTTATGTAGTGGATAAATTTGAATTATTGTTGTGGTGGATCGAGCTCCGTAAATTATTTAAATATGCAGATATTCCACTTTATGGTGGTTAACCTGGGCTTGTACGACTGACCAAAGTTGAATATGGACGATCGACAATAGTTTAAACTACACGGGATGCCTTGCACCCAATGTCGGTTTGTCCGAGGTTCTTCATAGTCAATCGCATCAGTCTAATGTAAGGCTTAATCATTCTTATGTTTAGTGATTGTATAACATTCGATAGAATTTGATATACCACTATTACCGTTAACTTAAGTCTACTCATAATCATTAGTGTGTTACGATCATACAAAGACTCATGAGCCGGGCATGGTGGCATAAGACATTATCTCCAAGCTGTTAGCCTACGCTATGGTGATGTGCTTGACACATAAGCAAAATATTGGATGACAAGCCCATCGTGTTGGTAAAACATTGGGTGATGAGCCTCCACGTAGTAACCATTGAGCACCGATGAATATCATGACCCTACTATATTGTTAATGGTTTGGGTGGGGTACTTTCTCCACATTTGGGGTGTGGGTGATGACCTTCACCCTAGATGTGATTATCATTGGGAAACGAGTCCTAATATTAACCCGACTAAGTGGTATGGACTATTGGGTGATGAACCCAAATTTAAATTAAGAGACACTGGAGATGGGCCGTTATGTGCCATCACGAGTTGCGTGAATCCGTTTAATGACTATTGATAGAATGACGATATCTTGGCTTCACCTGTAACATTTCGAATTTTCATGGCTAGAGTTTGTACTTGTACCCGAGAAAATTGAGTGTTAAAAGTGTATAAATTAGATGCTTTTAAAAATTTCACCTTTTTTTTTCATTTAGATCACATCCAAATACATTTATGAGAATAAAATCGACTGTATTGATTATTTCATCAGAGTAAAAGAATTCAATAAATAGTCAAATGCCCTCTCAATGAGAGCTTATTACATTCTCGAGTTCGCAGCGGAAGTATAAAACGAAATCATGAATATATCTTCTTATTCTTTCATTACAAACTTTCATAAGGAAATGGTCATCTAGGTCTTCAATCTATGCATCACCCGCATCATTTGTACAGTTGGAGAGGGTCAACGTCCTACTCATAGTGATGGTCATCCTTTAAGATTAACAATGATTCAAGAGATTCATAAAAGTAATGTAAGGGTTCTAATACGTCTCGTACTCCACTAATACGAGGGGTATTAGTATGTGCAAACAACCTACATGAGATGCATGCCTAGTAAAGTGTGTGTGTCTCATCATACATAGATATCATTACAATAGGGAATACGATTCATAGAAAACCCGGATCGCCCTGCCACACTATAGAGATTCACCGGCATGTCTGACGTTATTGTGGATTTACGTGAACATCTCAAGGCGGCACAACACATGAGTCAGATGAATTATGTGACACGATTTATTCATGAAGCGACTATTTGCGAGATCTAATCCCGAAAGTGATGTAACACGCATTACAAATTATTTACATCGATTTATTCACTACTACCCAAAACCCATAGAATTACACGTCAACCAAGAGGGTCTCTACTCAAATCACAATACGTCCATGATAAAATATTTGAATTACTAATTGTGATACCTCTTAACACATCACTTGCACTTATAGAGAACAAAAAGTTGAATCATGGGAGTTCTGGAATATCAAGACACATGCACAAGCATTAAAGGTAAATAGCACAAGGCGAGCAAAGTAAGGAAGAGAGTAGCAATGGCTAACTCACAAAGAGGAAAGTGACAATGGTAAAACTCAATAAAAGGAGAGCAGCAATTGTAATATCCTGAATTTTTAAGGTCAGAGTTTATACTCGTGCTCAAGAAAACTGAGTGTTAATAACGTATAAATTGAATGTTTTAAAAATTGTACCTTATTTTATTTTATTTTTTCCATTTACATTACATCTAGTTACATTCATGAAGGTAACATTCACGAGAATAAAATTGATTGTATTGATTATTTCATCAGAGTAAAAGAATAATTAAATGCCCTCTCCATGGGAGCTTATTACATTTATCGAATTTGCAGCGGAAGTATAAAACTAAATCATAAAAATAACTTTTTATTCTTTCAGCGTAATCTTCCCTATGGAGATTGTCATCTAGGTCTTCAATCTGTACATCACCTGCATCATCTGTACGGTTGGAGAGGGTCAACGCCCTACTTATAGTGAGGGTTATCCTTTAAGATTAATAATAATTCAAGATATTTATAAAACATTGTCAAGGTTTTGATACATCATGTATTCCACTATTACAAGGAGTATCAGTATGCGCAAATAACCTACATGAAATGCATGCTTAGCAAAGTATGTGCAGCTCATCATACGTATTGATCATCACAATGTGAAATCCGATTCATAGAAAATCTGACTCGACCCGCATCCCATAACTATGGATATTCACCGGCATGGCCAATGCTATCGTGGATTTACTTGAATACTTTAAAGCGGCACAACACATGAGTCGGATGAATTACGTGACACGATTTGTTCATGGAGCGACTATTTGTGACATCAAATCCCGAAAGTGATGTGACGCGCATTGCAAATTAATTACATGGATTTATACACCACTACCCAAAAATCCATAGAATTATGTGTCGATCAAGAGGGTCTCTACCCAAAGCACATTATGTCCATGATAAAATATTTGAATCACTAGTTGTGATGCCTCTTAACATATCACTTACACTTATAGACAATAAAAGCTGAATCATGGGAGTTCTAGAATATCAAGACATATGCCCAAGCCTCAAAGGTAAATAGCACAAGGCTAGTAAAGTAAGGAAGAGAGTATCAATAGCTAACTCACAAAGAGGAGAGTGATAATGGTCAATTCAATAAAAGGAGAGTAACAATGGCTAACTCAACAAATAAAAGAGTGGTAATGACTAACTTAATAACAAAGAGAGTGGTAATGACCAACTTAATAAAGAGAAGAGTAGCAAGGGCTAACTCAACAAATTGATAAAGGCAAGGGCAAGACTTGTATTCATAGCCTCGCACAAATTCATAAAGATCATTGGTAATTAACACTATATTATAATCCTAAAAGGGCCAATAATTGTTGATGATAAATTAAACAATTGTAGAGAAAAAATCATGAGAATAGATAAAAGGCAAGATAATTCATATCACTTACATTATGGTAAGCTTAAAGGAAAGACCCTTCACATAAATTTTGAAAGGCCATGCATGTTTATCATCACTCCTTAATCGACATTCCCAAAGGATAAATAATTGGTGTTCGTAAGCAAATACAGGGAAGTTCACAGTATCATGAAAGCATGTAAATGTCAAAATAATGTCATCTCTAAATCAAGTAAGGTTAAAGGAGAAAACCCTCACCTTAAGGTCGAATAACCCTCTGTAAGGCTAAGATCTTCAGTATGCTTCTAGAGTTGAATTTCTATCATGAATACACAGATTACATGGTTAGATCGTCAACCTAAGGTCTAAGTCTGGTTTCCACTATTGTTGTGTGCACGGAGATTTAAGTGTAATTTGGACGAAATTAAGCCAATTCTCTTAGATTATCTACGTGGAATCTAGTCTTTGAGAAGGCTTCGAGAGATGGCGAACTTACCTCATTCCGTAGCTAGCCTCTAGTGCAACCTGGAGTTAAGAGAACATCCGAGTTGAGTCGACTCACTGAGTCACCTTAGTTCGACTCTACTTTTCTTCCTTCTTCTTTTCCTTTCTTTCTTTCTTTTTTCTTTCTCCTTCTCTTTTCTTTCTCTTTTTCTCTCTTCTTTTCTCCTTCTTGTTTCTTTCTTTCTTCCTTCTCCTTTTCTCTCTCGTTTCTTCTCTCTCTCTCTCTCTCTCTCTCTCTCTCTCTCTCTCTCTCTCTCTCTCTCTTCCTTCACAGTTCTGCGTTTATCTGGCCAGGTGATAAGGGCATTTTTATAGCTTCTGGGTTTCCAAATCCTTCTTACGCGACTCTTTCGGTTGTGGTGTGTGTGAGTAGTTTGTTTGGAATCTGCAATCCTGATCTTCTTGGGATCGTCTCTCCTAGAACGTTTGGGCCCACTAGGAGTCCGGTGATTCGCTAATTGGTGGTTTGCATCTCTGATCAGACAGCTCTGCTAGTTTAATGGTGGGTCTTTTCCCAAATTGAGGCATAATCTGTCCAACCTCTTGCATGGCTATAAAGTGTCCATATAGATGGATTTTGGCATAAAGGTCCACTTGTTGGACGTTCCAGATCAGCAAATGGGGCCCATCAACGGACAATGGGTTTACCCAGCCGATGGGGTAAACGATGGACTCGTCCATGGTGGTTTTCCCCTAGACGTCTTATCGTCCGATCTAAATAATTTGAAAGGATCGGATTGGTCCCCAGGGAGTTGTGGGACCCACCAATCATCGAAACTTTCCTTCAAGCGTGATGGGTTTGGTTACAGCGTGTATCGGTGTAACGGGAAACTCATTTGATAGTTGTGAAGCCCTAGAACTGAGGTGGAATGGAGGGTTAGGATTTTCTTAATGGAGGGTTGGGATTACATCAACTAGCGCATGCGGATTGCTACCCCTGTTTATGTGCATGTACGGGGTCTGAAACCTGAGATTTTGCTCGGGTTTTGGTTGGATCACCTGTGGCTATATAATGGGCAGTTTGGATTACTGAGATGGGTGGTTGTGGTGGGCCACGCCAATCCTGGATGGAACGTGTCCGTTTTGAACTTGTTTCAGTGGGAAGAAGGGAGAGGAAGGAGCTCTCTATTCTAGCAGCGTTGGTCAAACCTAGTTTGACCGGGCTTCCTTGGTCCCATGCATTGCTAGTCTACACCTGCTGTGTACATGCACCTCGCAGGGTGGGGTCCACCGTGATGGTTTTGACAATCTAGTCCGTCCATTTCATTTGGAGGGCCCAATCATAATCGGTGACCAAGTACCAGGAAGATTCACAACTCATGTGGGCCATATAAATCAAAATTTATGGTTTAAGTGCTTATTAATACAATTTTAAGGGCCAGTTGTTTAAGTAATTTGGTATTTAAATATTCTAAAGACCTAGTGCCCTATTATACGGTTAATAATGTGAGTAAGAGGGCCACACTACATATTTATGAATTATTATTATTATTATTTATTTATTTTGGAGTTTGTGGTTATATCTGTTTAGATTGTTACTCTTCATAAAATTAATGGTTAGGTAGTTTCCAAACCTAATCTAGAACGGTCTTAGGGTTTGATATTTAACCATGGTTGGTTTGACTTGTCTATTAAAGTGATTAAAATCTTAAAAAATGAGTTTTTTTAAGGATGTGATGGTCCATCTTAATATCATCTGATGGATGGTTTGATCGGTGGATGAAAACTATTCTCTATGGTTAGATGATTACACGGTTGAGTTTATGGCTGATCTCAAAGTATTTAGGTGTGATATCACATGCCTTAATGGCTGGATTTGGATCGTGGGTCGACTAGTTAGTGTCGATGAAATCCTACGTTGAGATGTAAGGGGTCATTCAAGGGTGGATCATGGGAAATCAAGTGGCGCATAGGTTATAGGTTATGTGCGTTTTATCACGCATTCATGCTAGGTTTGATTTAAATAGTAACACTGGAGAACTTTCAATACTTAGGTATTGAAAAGTTCGGGGTGTTATAGCAATGGCTAACTCAATAAATAGAAGAGTGGCAATGACCAACTCAATAACAAGGAGAGTGGCAATGGCTAACTCAATAAAGAGAAAGTAGTAAAGGCTAACTCAACAAATTGATAAATACAAGGGCAGGGCCTGCATCCATCGCTCCACATAAATTCTTAAAGATCACTTGTAATAAACATCATATCATAATTCTTAAAAGGGTAGATAATTGTTGATGATAAATTAAATAATTGCATGAAGGAAATCATAGCAACATGAAAACATAGTATGTAACAGGTAAGATAAAACATATCAACTTAAGTTATTGTAAGCTTAAAAGAATAAAACCCTCACCTTGATTTCCTAGATGTCTTTTTAAGTTTTAATGTTCGAGTAGCCTTTAGGATCAATATTGCCTCACTGTTTTGAATTCAACTAAAAACGAGTTTAGAGTTTTCTAAATTAGGCTTATGTAAACTCAAGTTTTCGAGACTCGAGTGTTCTTCCACGAGTCATCTTAATCCTATTTTTGGTGGAGTTCTTTGCTATACGTAAAAGAGGTTTGAGGGAGAGTTTATTTGGGAAAGAGGAGGGGAGAATTTCACTAATCGATGTGTTCGGTCTTACCTAGGTTTCTGTTGGAGCTCAACGGACCTTCAGTGTCTTTCTTCCTTCTCTCTCTCTCTCTCTCTCTCTCTCTCTCTCTCTCTTTCTTTCTCTCTTTCTATTTCCTTTTCTTTTCTTTTACTTACTTTTCTTTCTCTCTTTCTCTTTCTTTTCCTTTCTTTTCTTTCTCTTTCTCTTTCTCTTTCTTTTCTTTTCTTTCACCTTTTTTTCTTGCTGTGGTGTCTCCTCCCCTAGTCGGACGAATGGTTTTATAGGCAGAAGAGTTTTTAAACCCTTCTATGAACTCTTTTTTTTTAAAAAAAATTATTTATTTATTTACGTAATCTCGTTTTCGCAACAACGAAAATGGACGTAGTTCCCTATTTTTGGGAAACAGTGAGATCGCTGTTTCCACGGTTTCTCCTTTGCCTTAACTTTCTTTCTTTCTTTCGCAGTCTTTAGGTGGAATCGAAAGTGTTTCCCCATCATTTTGAACGGTCCTGATCAGCCCAAGGAGGCCCCCTTTGGGTTTTGTAACACCTCGTACTTTCCAGTACTCGGGTGTTACCATATAACCTAACTTAGTATAAATACAACTCTAACCTAAGTGAGCATTCACGTTCATCCTAGTTTAAATCTGACCGTTGAAAACAGTCCGCACCTGTGTATCAAAGATTCCATCCGTTAATCTTCGAGACAAACCATCCAGTAGTCACATAATATTTAATAAGTATATTTATTTTCTTTATTATATTTTACACAAACATAGATAAAAAAAAATTATAGATGTATCTTGATAAATTACTTACAATATAGAAGTGTATGAAATATATATATATATATATATATATATCAATCTTTGATTTCTGATATTCATATAATTTATATATATTAACAATTTGTGGTAAAATAAAATATATATGACAAAATATATATGAAGGAAATAAATAATGGTAATAATAATAAGAATAATAAATGATGTTAAAAACACTATAAAAAGGGTATTTAATATCTTAACCGAGTATATTAGACATCAGATCCATAATCCAGCCGTTAAATCCTAGTTAAGTGGTCTTGTAGACCCTTGTACTGTTGATGGCAAGTTTAGAGGTAATCTGTCTATCGAATCAAGGGAAAACCCATAATTACGATTTGAATCAAGTCATGGGGCCCACCTGAACTTTGGATCTGACTGGTTTTTGGTCTGGAGACCTAATAAGTACCTCCAAGGGGAATGGATGACGTGGATTTATCATAAACATCACGGTGGACCCCACCTCTCAGCGCGTGTGCACAACAAGGACGAGCACCCGCTGTGCATCAGTCAAGCTAGCACGGTCAAAGTGGGCTGACCCGCGTTTTGCTTTAAATGGAGAGACATTCTCTCTCTCTCTCTCTCTCTCTCTCTCTGCGTCTTTGCCAGTGAGCGGACGCCGTCCGTTTGTTGTAATGGTGGCCCACCATCGGGGCCCATCTTCTTGATCTGAACCGTTCATCTGGTTCGGACGAGTCTTCTGACCAAAACCCCTAAGTTCTAAGTGATTCCGCACATGCACATGCACACCACCCTCGCTGAAAGCAAACCCTATGAAACTGTTTTTCCAAAAATAACAACTGTCCTCCTTGCCACGAGGGCGATCCATGTGCGCTCCTAATACTCGATCTCAGGTGTTCAATCCCAAGCAATCCCAGCCGTTGTTATCGCGTCATTAGGGCTTTACGAGTAAGAGATTACAAGAGCTAGCCGTCTCTCCCTGTTTTGCTAGAAAACGGTCGCACCTCTCAAGCTTCGAACCCACCATGAGAAACGTTATGGAGCTTGGGTTCCTTGCACTCGCAAACTTCGTATGACCCACCTAAACATTCCACAGCGGTCGTTTGGCAGATGATGGCCCACATCCAAATCCGCCATTGATGTCGAGGCGTCTTCCTCGTTGGAGCTAAGCCGCACTGCGCTGAATCGTACCAACTTAAGAGGAGTTCTGGTCGAATCCAGTGGTCCCACTGGCCAGAGAAGGAAGCAGAGGTAGATAGGAAGAGAAGCAGAAAATGAAAAGAAGAAATGAGAGAGAGAGAGAGATAGAGAGAGAGAGAGTTACCTAATATGCATCAAGATCGGGCTCATTACCGCACGTAGCAGCTTCTTACTAATAAGGACTCACCTTCATGGCCTTTTCTAGGCAGATTACCTATCGCGGGCAGTCTTTTATTTTAACAGCTAGAGTGCATACCTAGATCTGTGTCTTGAACATACATCATACATTCATGCAAACGCATATGTAGTAGTATTGCCTTATGAATTAGATATGAATTGTTAATCTATTTTGGAATAATGTGTTATGGTTGAATCTATGAGGAAAATTTCCACTAAGTTCTCACTCACCAATCGTGCAGTTGCACCAAATAGATACAAGTACAACAGAAGAAAATTGTGTCTATGACGACACCCCTAGTGCAGCCGAAGAGGAGTACGGCGAGGAGGGACCGTACACTGATATGGTTGAGCCATTAGAGCTCAACTAATAGTTTATGACTTATTTACTTTCATGCTTCAGACAATATTTCCTTTTGTTTTAGTTTGAAATTTGTAATTAAAAATCCCCTGCTGTGGGATCTTGCCTTACTTCTTACTTTAGTCATGTATGTTAAACTTCTTTCATCAGTTTATACCATAGTATATCTTGTTGTTATAAATCGTATTGATAAGTAGTTGAATGGTAGTCTCATTTCATGACGTAACCCTCGGGTTCTCGTACTCGAGTGATCGTCCTCAGGTCACGAGAATCACAGTGTTACAGTGATCATACTCGGTATTTGGGTGACGACCCATACCACGTTGATCTTCATATCTTTGGGTATCATGTAGTACCTTTGAAATTGTTGATTTGTGAAATAAATGGGTGATACCTAAAGTTGGATTAATGGACACTAGTAAGAAGCCGCTACGTGCAGTAATGAGCTACGTGATCGGGCTTATTACCCAATATATCACTAGTAAGGACTCGTGATATAACATCGGTATCTTAGCTTCGCCAATATGCTAGATGAATGGACATTAATAATTACTCAGCTAACATACGCATTAATCGCATTGCATTAGATAGGATGTGGCGATTTGGCGTTGGAGTCGTGTGATGAGGGAGTATTGGCATTTGCGAAATAGACATTGAAGTCGCTTATGAGGGAGTGTTGGATTGCGAGGTGCATGCATCATTTCGTAATCTCTCATGCATTTAACAAGAGTATTTAGAAAATGCTTGATTTCGTATTTATCATTAACTGCACTGATTGAGTCGATAACATGTGTAACTTAAAACTAATCAAACTACTGAGTTAGCTAGTCATTCCCACCTTGGACGGTGTTTTAAAACATCAACCAGGCAATATTATTGATACAGGTACTAGAGAAACCTCAGACAGGTAGGCTTGGATCAGCTTGTACCACCGCCGTTATGTTTTGGAGGGTTGGGCGAAAACTGAAAACTTTACACTTTAATCGTCATGGATATGTATATTCTGGCTTGTATAATCCCTATTTTGGGCGATCACTACTATCGAAATTATATTTTTAATTGTTAGCCCTATATTTCTGAATCTTTCGTTATCTTTACCTCGTTTTGGATCCGATAAGTGAATTGCATTACTTTGATTATCTGTGTATGGAATGAATGTGAATTTGAATGAGGTCACATGTGCATGCTCATTGAGTTAACACCCGGAAACTCGGGATCGGGGCCTCTGTACTCGGGTGCCAATTTTTGGGGCGCTATACAAACCTAATATATCTTTCAATTATCTTTTCAATTACCCGTCATTTACATTTCTGAGTATAATCACTTTACTTTTCTGATAGTTAGTTACATTTCTTAGTATAGTCCCTTATGTTTTGCCAGTTGTTTACAATCTATAGTCTAATCCATAACGTTAATCTAGTACCTGATAATCTTAGCCATAATTTGGGTCTATGCTCATATGTTGGATTCAATTCTCCATCCAGAAAAGTGTAGCTGCTCTTTGCAACCGACTGTAAAGTTTTTTTTTTTTTTTTTTTATTTTTCTTTTACGTGTATTGAAAAGTTATTTCACACATAAGGCAAATATATAACCTATCAAAAGAGGACAGACCCTACCCTCTTAATATCACCTAATCCTATTTATACACTGAGCAAGTGGTTGAATAGGCAACCGATCTCAGTCAATTACTACTTATTTGACACCTGGGGTCATAGTTGTGTGGTTTAAATTGAACCACAAATTCAATTATAGCATACCCGTACTTCTCACGTTATTAGAATAGGAAATCCAACGTTAACAAGCTGGACCAAAGGAAAACACAAATACGGCTTGATCCAACTTTTAGGCCCATTAGAAAATTTTAACGGTCAATCACTATTCTTTCCCATGGTCTTGTCTAGAGCTGTACACGAGCAGAGTATACTCGTTAACTCGCTCGACTAGACTCGGAAAAACTCGACTCGACTCGGCTTGGAAAAACTTGACTCGATTCAGCTCGAAATGAGTTAGAGCTGAGTACGAGCGGATTTTTGGTGCTCGAAATCATTTCGAGCCGAGCACGAGCTTGACCCTGCTCGACTTGAGTAATACTCGAAATCGGCTCGACTCGGTACTCGACCAAGGGTATATATATATACCCAACGAAAAACCCTAAGCTACTCACCCACCCCGCCCGTCCTTTTCCCAGTGCCCCTACCCTCTCTCAGCCTGTTCTAAAAAAAAAAAGCCCCAAACCCCTTTTTTAAAAAAAAAAAACAAAAAAAACCCAGTGCCCCTACCCTCTCTTAGCCCATCCCTGCGCTCGTTCGGCGTCCATCCGGTCCCGGTCGTCCCTGCTGCTCGTCCCTGCCTTGCCCGGTGCCCCTGTCCGGTGCCACCGCTCGTCCTTGCTGCTCGTCCAATGCCGCAGTTTGTCCCTGCTAGAGCTGGGCAGAAAGGGACCGATCCTGCGGATCTGACCAGATCCGCCCCGATCTGCCCCAAACAGATCCTAACCGAAGGCCATGATCGGGTCTGATCGAGGTGGGCCAGCAAGATCGGATCGTTAATCGGATTGATTTCGGATCAATGGTCAACCCGGACCGACCCGATCCGTAATCAGATCCGAATGGATCCGATTCGATTCGATTTGACCCGCACATATATTGTTTACCATTGTTTCCTATAATGTTGTCCACTTGAGATGGGGATATATCTCTCTCTTTTTTTTTTAATACCATAAAATGATATAGAAAAATAAATGGACGGCGTTGATGAAGTAAATACATCATGGTGGGGCCCACAGAGCACTGACTTACCATCATTTAAATAATGTTATGCGGAGTACCAATACACATCTCTCACACGGCTCGAGGTTCCTCGAGCAGAGCTCCCTGACGACGAGGGAGCCCATCACTTCCTTGCTTGGGATTTTAGGTGGGTCCCACCTTGATGTTTGTGATAAATTCACACCGTCCATCCATTTTGGGAGCTCATTTTAATACATGCTGTCAAAAATGAAGTATAATCCAAGACTCAAGTGGCCCCTATGAGAGGAAACGGTATAGATTTAATGACTACCTTTCTCTGTTTTCTCTCTCGTCCAGCAAACTTGAACTTTGGATCCACCTATTTTTTTTATATCATGTCCTAAAATGAGCCTTCAAAACTGATGGACGGTGTGGATTTCTTACAAATATTACTGTGGCCCACCTAACATAAAATCCACGTCCCAAAGAAAATCCTTGGGACGCGGATCGGCAGGTGTACTACGTACCATCAGCATGTTTTGGCGTGTTGGCATTAGCAAGTTTTGTGGGTCCCATCACGAGGTATTTGTTATATCTAAACCGTCCATCCACTTGGCAGGCTCGTCTTAAGGCTTGACCTGAAAAATAAGATAGATCAAAAGATCTAGTGGACCCCACTGCAAAAAGCAGTGGGATTGAACGTTTACCTTTGAAACTTTTAATGTCAAGAATATTGGATCTGAAACTTATATAACCTGATCCAACTCGTTTTTTCAGACCGAGTTAGACTCAGTTCGAGTAAGGATAACAGTACAACGGTTCTGATCGAGTAAGTGGACTCAGACTCGGTCTCAGATCTGATCGAATTCGGGTAAGGTGTTGAAAACTTCGGACCTGGTCGAGTTAGGCCGAATCCGGTCCGACTCGACTCAATGCCCACCTCTAGTCCCTGCCGCCGGTTGTCCCTACCACTCATCCCTGCTCTGCACGCATGGTACCAGTTGTTCCTGTCACAGCTCACCCGGTAAGTACCTAATACCTTCGATTTGAGACATTTGTCCTTGAATATTCTGGATTTGATTTCTATAGGAACTCGTTTTCGACTCGAAAAACTCTGACTCGACTCGGCTCGGCTCGATATCTGCTCGGACTCGACTCGGACTCAATGCTGAGCATGAGCTGGGCATCCGAGCTCGAAGCCAGAGCTGAGCCGAGTATGAGTTGGGACTCGGGCCGAGCTAGAGTTGGGCAATACTAGGCTTGGCTCAACTCGTGTACTGATCTAGTCTTGTCCACCCAAGATTAGAATATGCTTCATTCATGGGCTGCACTCCAAAATGATATATCAAAACTGATGGACGGCGTGGATACACAACGCATGAATTGAAGTGGACCCCACGGTCATATACGGACCGAATTCGGTGTTATTCCAACCTGACCGAATCGCTCCCTGAGTTGGGAGTTGCAGATCTTGACCGTACATAGACCATTCATGTGGTGGGCCCCACCGTAGATGCTTCTCCACCTGGGAACTGGACCACCCAACTGCCCAGTTAATTGATTTTTTGGCCGTTGAACATCAGAGCAATTATACGGTACTGATCGTCAGCAAACGTACACTGACTGGCAGTGGCATGCAGGATCCCGTGCAATTGAGAGCATTAAAACTTCTGATCCTTTGATCAAAGGCTTGCAAGCTAGAAAAAGATGGCTTGGAAAAAAAACAGCGACTGTACATATTCATGAAAAGATAGTCCAAAGATAGTGAGTGGCCCACCATATTAACAATTGGATCACCAACCAGTGGTCACAAATGTACGGACCACGTGCATGTAAGTAGGGGATTTGAAATATGAACCGTTGGCCTTCAACATGAAACCTCATGTCGCTTGGCATGGACCGAAATGGACGTGGCTTCGGTGGATCCGGGGAACTACGGAGCTGGGTGGTTCTCGGACTGTGGGGTCCATCGTTATATATGTGTTTTATATCCACGTTGTCCATCCGTTTGTTCGGGCCAAAACAATGAAGCAGATCCAAATCTCAGGTTGCCCACCCTACGGGAAACAGGGCTGATTGAACGGAGACAGGGCTGATTTCCAGACCCACACGGCTGGAAATCAACCGTCCAGAAATATTAGTTTGCAGTGCGTACGAAGTGGTTAGAACTCAGGTGGTTCCATACCTTCTGAAAACATGAAGTATCGGCCATCAACACACGATAGGTAAAACATGTAAAATCACTTGGTGGGGCCCACTTGAGATGTGGATACCACCTGAAAATTGGTCTAAAATTACATCCAAGTGGGACACATACGATGGAAGGTGTTGATCATCAAAAAAATGTCTCAAAAGGAGGTCACAAGTTGTTTTGAATGTTTGAATGGTGCACGGCCCTTCTCCACTTCTGGACGTGGTGTGGCCCACAAAAATCTTGGATGGACATGATTTTCAGCTGTGTGGGCTCACCTGTCCTATAATGTTGAGCTGTGTGATGCATCTGACTGAGGGGATAGATGTTCGCCACACCATATACATAACGGCATCATGGTGGAGCCCACTTGAATGAGGGTTTAGACCCAGTTTCAGGTGCATGAAAAACTCAGGTGGGCCCCATCAAGTGCTTTTATATGTTTTAATGGTGTCTTCATATAATTTTAGATGTTATGGCCCACCAGAGTTCTGTATACGGCTGATTTTTAGGATATCTTATAATTTAAAGGTGACCCATCAAATGCATGGTGTTTTCGACCTCATATGGGGCCCACACAGCTCAACCTATATATATATACCTTTTAATATTTGTGTTTTTAAATTAATTTAGTTGATATTTGTGTTTTCAATTTATCCATGTGGGTGACCTTATCAACAGGATGGGTGGCAAATAAACGGGTGTTAGGAAGTTTTTAATGGTGGGCGTTCAACCGTCACTGTTTCCTCTGAGGTGGACCACTTGAATTTTGGATTTGATTAGTTTTTTGTCTCATGGTCTAAAATGAGTTGGCAAAACCGATGAACGGCTTGGATATAAAACATATAATAAAGGTGGCCCACTGTCCTGGAAACACAGAGCCCCGGATCCACGGAAACCACGTCGGATTGGAGTCCTCTACCACACCACCCGAGCTTTCTGGCCCATCGTAAAATTTTTTATGACATCCACACCGTCCGTAGGCTGCCCTAAGGTTCATCGTACGTAACAAAAATCTGCTCAATCCAAAACTCTTGTCTATCCCTGGAACAATGTAAAATCACCACTAAAACCTCTAAATCACGTGGTGTGGCCCACCTAAGTTTTAGATTAGCGTGTTTCTTTTTATGTCCCTTCATTCTCGTGGGGCTCACCTGATGAACCGGTTGGATTTCCGTCTGCATCCCACTTACTTCATCAGGTAGGCTCCTAGATTAGTTTTAACCACTCAATAAAAAAAAATTTTTTAAAAAAAAGGCTTGTCCTCTTCACGTGTGTCACTTACAGCCATGAGGACCATCCTAATAGTGGGTCCCACAGTTAATGGACTATTATTTCTGAAATCACACTGATCAAGCAATCCTAGCCATCCAATTGGTAGCTATTAGATAAGTCATGCCAGAAGGACGTGATATTTACATCCCGCCTTTGTTCTTTCTGTGTACCAAGCAACGAAAACGATGTCTGAAGCGATAAAGGAAGAAGGGTTTTCACATAAAAAAAAATGCAGAGGCTGCGTCAGCTTCCTTTTCTACTCTGAGAAAAAGAATAAGAATAAAAAAAAAAAAAAAAAAAAAAAGGACAGATATGATATTTCTACCCACAAAATTGTTAGTTTTACACTGCAAGGTTTCCACGGACGCGTATTGGATACTAACCCCCGAACGGACAGGGACTCTGAGGGGCCACCGTAATGTATGGGTTTCATCCACACCGTCCATCCATTTTTACACATCACTTTATTCTACAAACCACAAAATGAGGCAGTTCCAAGCTCAAGTGGACCACGTAGTGGAGATTAAAAACCTCCCGTGGAAAACTTTTTGGGGACCACAGAAGCTTTGGATCAAGTTGATACTTGTTTTTTTCCTTTATCCATGCCTATATGAACTCATGAACAGATTGGATGGAAATTAACAATCACGGTGGGCCCTAGGAAGGTTTCAATGGTAGGTGTCATTATCACCACTGCTTCCCATGGTGTGGTCCACTTAAATTTGGATTTGTATAAATTTTTATAATATACACTAAAAGGATATGAAAATATGAATGGATGGTGTGGATGAAACCCATGCATCTTGGTGGCCACTCAGAGCCCCTGTCCGTTACTAACTTGGGATGGGCGGGGTAGTACCCAATCCGAGTCCAGATACGCAGATTTTCTGCTAAAGCCTTTCGCAACCGTGATGTTATTGAAAAACAACACACCCTGTATCCATTTTTTTTAAAAAAATAATTTTAACACACGCACACACACCACCACACACTCACGCTATGGTGGGATTTCACCACCTATGCATACTCAAACCCTCGAACAGGTGTTGGAACTCCTGAGAGTCTACCACCGGAGTAAGAGTAAGGACCCACCGTGTATCCATTTTTTATAGATCATTTTAAAACCGGAGATAAAAAATGAGGTGGATCTAAATGTCAAGTGGGCCGCACAAGAGGAAACAGTGGAGATTTAGTGACCACCGTTTCACATATTCGTGCTACGCCCACAAAGTTTTATATAAGAATAATTTTTTTATTTTTTTTTGCGTTTTCACTTCATCCCAGTGGGAATGGCCTTATAAATGGCTTGTGTCATATAGACATCAAGGTAGATCCTAGAAAGCTTTCTACTGTAAGAAACTCTTTCCTTGGTTTTCCCTCTCATATAACCCGCTTGAGTTTTGGATCATTTCTGGTCTCATGACTTATAATGAGTTCTCTAAATGGAGGGACGCGCGCTGTAGATTTCTGACAAACATCACGGTGCCCCACCTACATCCTAGTGCAAGAATTTTCTGTGAAAGGCTTTTGCAGGAAATCCGCATCCAAGGGAGAGGATGCGGATTTCTGGGAAAAGCCATTTGCAAGAAGTTTCTATGCCGGGATGCTAAGTGGGGCCCACTATAACGTTTGTGAGAAATCCACACCATGCATCCATTTTGAGAGATCATTTTAGGACATGCGATAAAAAAGGAAGTAGATCAAAAACTCAAGTGGGCCGCACGAGAGGAAATAGTGAGGATTCAGTGACCATTGTTTGAAACATTCACATGGCCACGAAGTTTCATATCAGGCTAAGTTTTTGGTGTTTTCACTTCATCACAATGGGAATGACCTTAAAAATGATTTGTGGCATATAAACATCAAGGTAGATCCCAGGAAGGTTTCAAAGATAGGAAACTGTTTCCCCGATTTTCCCTCTCGTATGGCTTGCTTGAGTTTTGGATCCACTTCATTTTTTGTCTCATGACCTAAAATGAGCTCCCAAAGTGGATGGATGGTATGGATTTCTCACAAAAATCTTGGTGGGCCCCACCTAGTATCCCAGCGCAAGAACTTCCTGCGAAAGGGCTTTCGCAAGAAATCCGCATTAGAGGGAGTGGACGTAAATTTTTTGCTAAAGCCTTTCGTAGGAAGTTCCTGTGTTGGGATACTAGGTGGGGCCCACCATGATGTTTGTGAGAAATCCACACCGTCCATCTGTTATGAGAGATCATTTTAGGACATGTGACCAAAAATGAGGTGGATCCAAAACTCAAGTGGGCTGTACGAGAGGAAACCGTGGTGATTCAGTGACCACCGTTTAAAACATTCTTATGGCCACAAAGTTTCATATCTGGCTAAATTTTTAGTGTTTTCACTTCATCCCAGTGTGAATGACCTTATAAACAGTTTGTGGCATATAAACATCAAGGTAGATCTAGGAAGGTTTCAATGATAAGAAACTCTTTCCCTAGTTTTCCCTCTCGTATGGCCCATGGGAAGTTCTTGCACTGGGATGCTAAGTGGGGCCCACTTAATGTTTGTGAGAAATCCACACCGTGCGTCCATTTTGAGAGATCATTTTAGGACATGCAACCAAAAATGAGGTGGATCCAAAAATCAAGTGGGCCGCATGAGAAGAAACAGTGGAGATTCAATGACCATCGTTTGAAACATTAATATGACCACAAAGTTTCATATTAGGCTAAGCTTTTGGTGTCTTCACTTCATCCTAGTGGGAATGACCTTATAAACGGTTTGTGTCATATAAACATCAAGGTAGATCTCAGGAAGGTTTCAACATTAGGAAACTCTTTCCCCAATTTTCCTTCTCATATGGCCCGTTTGAGTTTTGGATCCACATCATTTTTGGTCTCATGATATAAAATGAGCCCTCAAAATGGATGGACGGTGTGTATTTCTCACAAACATCACGGTAGGCCCCACTTAGTATCCCAGTGCAAGAACTTCCCATGAGGTTGAGCTATGTGGGCGCCACTATAATGCGCGATGGATATACATCCCATTAATCAGATGCACCCTTTTGTGGTGAGTCGTGGGCCTAAAAATCAGGCTAATCCATGACTTAAGCCACACTAGAGACAATAGTTAAGAGTGGATGTTGAACCATAAAAACATTCCCAATTGTTTTAAGGCCTACTAAGATGTGATTCAAACATCTAACCCATCCATCGTGTGTTCCACTTGAATGATGTGTCACATCATTTTTCAAGCCATTTCAAAACTCAAGTCGCTCCACAAGTGGTTGTAGGTATTTTAGGCATGATTTAGATGGTGTAACTATTGAGGGTCAAATATTACATATTATCCCTCATTTATATCTTAGTTTTATGAATATGATAATACTTAATGTTCTATTTTACTCATGTTTGTATTGTAAGGTGAATTTAAGAGCTTGGATTTAAAAATGGTGTGAAAAGCATGGATTTGATGCTCAAGAATCACCAAGGCAAGGGATGGATCTTAGAAAACCAAAATTGAATAATGCACATGCCAGAGATCTAAGAAAACCAAGTGAGGAATGAAGAGAATCAAAGATTTGAAGTGAAGAAAAAGAATCCTGAAATCGTCTTGAAAAAATATATTCTGAAACTCTGGGTCATTTTGTGAAATTGCGCAGAGTGAAGTCTATTTTAGCAAACTATGTAAATTTGAGGTGGTTTCTAGAGTTTTCCAATTAGGTGCAAAAGTTGGAGTTCCACAACTATAAATAGGACTCCCTAGGATGTTCTTAGGCATCTTCTAGGGTTTAAGGAATGAAGAAAAATGGTGGAGAAGCCGTCGCTAAAAGTTTTTCTTATTCTTCCTTAGTTGTTTTCTTTTTCTTAAGAGACTTTGGTCCAATCATGTCTATGATTGGTTAAACCTCTTAGCTAAGGCTAAGAGGTGAAGCTTGTATCATGATAAGATATTTTTATTGCTTTGATTCATGTTTATATTGAACTCCATGGATTTTAATTTGATATTTAAAGAATACTTTCAATTTGTAATGGTTTATTGTGACTCAAATTACAGTAGATCTACAATAGTTTTGAGTATCTTCTTTTCCTGATTTGATATTGTGAAATTAGTAAGTCTTGTTGTTCACCATTGTCCCTTGGGCATGATAGGGTGATGGAATCCTTCCTAATCTTCACAATTCTCCTGCTTTGAGATTATGAGATTGATAAATCTTGTTGTTTGCTATTGTCTCCTGGGCATGGTTTGGTGATAGAATCCCTGCCAATTATCATAGTTCTCCTTCATTGAGAATTAGGTCAATGGAAGTTCAAATTTGATTTTATTGATATATTTTCCAATTGGATAGGATAAGACTCCAATTTTAATTGTGTTACTTGAATCAAGAAAGAGGGCTCCTTGATCACTACAAGTGGATCCTTAACACCCTAATTCCCACCTCTAAATTCTTAGTTTTAATTACTTAATTCACAATTACTCTCTCAATCACTTCAGAATTAGTTTTATATCTTCTTCTAGTTCTACTTCTAGTTAATTTCAGAAACACACAAGATTAGTCCCTGCGAATTTGACCTTGGCCTTACCAAGATTATTACTACATCACGACCCTACACTCGGGGTTGTGAATAGTAGGCCACCTGAGTATACCGGATATGTCTGATTTTTGTCGATGGTTTCCTATCTTATATAAAAAACACCCGCCTTGTAACGCCTGGAACCCGCTACTCGAGTATAATAACCTAAGTCCAGAGTTCATGAGCATTAACTTAAACATGAGCAACATGTGAGACAGAAATGCCCATAGTCTGGTTAACATTTGGCTTAAAATTCATAATCAAAGTTATGGTTAATTTCACAATGATAATCAAAAGGTGGGTATAATTATAACAAAATCAAGAAAGTATAAAACATCATCCGACAAGTATATAAGTCAAATCCCATAATCGGGGATGTACAACACAATGTCCAAAATGTAGGGAGTATAAGACGTCAAAAAGGAAAGGAAGAGAGCTCCATGACTCTTAACACAATCCTACTCTCCCAGCTGCACTCTCCCAGCATCCCATCCTACTCCTAGGTCACCTCTATGTGTCAAATAAAATGCATCAGAGGCCTACATAGTGAAGAAGTACCCTCAAGATTATCCCCATAACATAATAACCAAGTATTAACCCACAACAAAACAATCACGCACACGTACGATTTATATATGTTATCAAGGAACACAATTAAGAGATGTAAACATGTCAACACAACAAGCATCCGCTTAATTTTAAATCAAACATACCCACACATGTATTGGAATCAAAGATTGGGGATAAGCATCGGGCTGATGTGTACAATGGCCTCTTGTGGCTAATCAATCGACAAAAGTATGAGAAAGCACGCCTGCACTGCTAGTCACTCGGTAAAGTCCTCAACAGTAAAGGGACACCTATACCATACTATTCAGCTGATAAAATGCCTAAAAGTACAACTCGTCTGATTAAGCGCTCGGAGTGGCTTTCATGCCTCAGATGTGTATCCACAATAAAATCTATTCTGCTCACAATAACATGTTTACAATAATTTGGTCTATTTAACTATACAAGTTGTGGAAGCATAATCCTCGACATGCGACACCCATAGTGAGCTAACTAGTCGGTAAAGTACATCGATGGTACACCCACACTATTATGCACCCGGTAAAATCTTCATACTCTGTAACGTGTATCTATAACTAAAAGAGACCCAATCTAGCGGAAAACCAGTCTATACGAACACAAGTTGGAGATACGTGTCCAGCTGGCATGTGACACCCAAAGTGAGCTAACTAGCTGGTAAAGAACATCGATGGTACCCCCATACTGTTATGCACCTGGTAAAATCTTCATACTCTTGTGATATGTATTTTCAACTGACGTTGTTCCTATTTATGATTAACGGTCCGAATCACGTGAGTCTATCTACAATCGCCAATAATCCCCATGGATATCTCTAATGGTCACAACTACAACAGCCTAAGTCACAATTGTCCCCTTAGACTAGTAGCTCATTCTAATTGTTATCACAGGGTGTATTCCCTTATAAACCGATTTCCTTATTTTTACGTCCAATCACAGACACGCAACAACAAAAAACGGTTTTCCCTAAAAGAGTCATAAAGGGCCCAATCTTGAAACAGAATATGTTCAGAGGTTCGTTTTACTTCTATAGGATTATGCCGTGAGTCCTATGGCACGGTTCCCACTAGAGTGATTTATAATGTAGTGGCTAACATGTATGAAAAGCCCTTATAAATGATGGATAAATCTACTTAACATAGTATAAGACAACCATTTCAGCATCCAAACAACCTATACATAAATAAAGCAGTGATACACACGACATTCAAGCATGTTAGCATTGTTTAAGTGACCTACACATGATTCTACGTATATAATTAACATGGGATGCATCACAAGAAGGAATAACTATATGTACATTTTTTAGATATATACCAAATTATAATGTCAGGAAATCTTAAAGGGTAGATCTTCACCTAATTGTTGTTAGGATTTCTAAGCTATGAACACTCCGATGCGGGCGACTCACGACAACGATGGATTCTACGGTTGTTGGCCCAAGGAATTGGAGAAAACCTAATCCTAGCAACATAGCCTACAGTTAGAACCAAAATTAACCCAAATTAGGACCATTAGGGCAGTCCTTTTACTAGATTACCTAAATCGACTAGCTATAATGATGTGAATCCCAACATGGGGCTCCAATCAGACGATCGTACGCTACCATGCCATTGCACAGTGCATGCATGTGGTTGGCTTGCATCCGTGGACAACTGGAGGACCCGGAATCAGACATGCACGAGTCCTAAAGTTAGGATTTTGGAAAATCTAAGGAATTCACGGCGATAACCGCCAAATAGATGAGGACCTAGGGGGAAAACTTACCTACAAGGGCTAGAAGGCTCGCTTCCAGGTTCGGACAAGGTCTACACGACTTGGATCAAGGATTTATGTGGTGAAAGAGACTGGGGTAGCCAATAATGATGGAAATCGGCCGGATGCAGAAGTCGACCGAAGGAATGAGCTCCAAGCTCACCTCCCCTCTCTCTCTCTCTCTCTCTCTCTCTCTCTCCCTCCCTCCCTCCTATGGCCGAGAAATGAGCAAAATGAAATGGAGGTCAAATTTAAGGGCTTTTATAGCCCGAAGGGTTCAATTGAACAACTTATTAGGGAACTTGATAGAACAGAAACACAACCTGATGGTCGGACCGATGGGAATTGATAAAATTACCGGCCAGACCGATTGAACCAGGATTCTTAGGTTTCCTAGGCTACTCAGATTGGTCAACCAATAAGCGAATCAGTCAGACCGACTTAGTCCGAATTCCACTCTATATGGGACCCTTTATTGCACTTGATGTTCGCGAAATAGTTCAATTGGGTTTTCAGAGTTAAACTAAGGTTCCAGTATGAGGTTAGGTATGACTCCCTATGTGTGGTGTCTACCGAACAAGCCAGATAGACTCGACATGTTACATGAGAATCTAGGGTTCAGTTCAACATGTTATAGTACAAGCTAGGCTATCTACGTATAGGGTCTTAGAATCGAGGATCCGATAATTCGGGTCCCATAGTTGGTACCAGAGAGTCTAGTTAATCACTACGGGACACGGTTGGCTCACCCAAGATATGTCAAGGTTCTAGGGTTTGAGTTTGGTCGGGGTTTCCTAGTAAGTCGACCTCACCAGGTCAAATACAAACAGGGTTCCCAAGGGTCAAGGTTCCACCAACTCCTTAGGTTTCTCATCCCAAGCACGTGCAAATGCTTGAGTGCGCACGTACTAAATCAAAAATATCTATTGGTGACGACTGAAGATATCCAATACTTGAGTATTGGAGGGCCAGGGCATCACATGCCCCCTGTCCACAAGGAGATTATAGTATCTAGTATGCTCCAAAACTACCACAATTATACCTAGGTTTTGCTTCAATCAACCACAACAATCCAACTCATCAAAACCAACCAGTCGAGTCAAGAGTAGAGTCAGGATATGGGATGTCCGATTATCCCTTTTCTAACTCAAGAAAATGGTATTTGACTTCCCTTTTCTCTTCTCACATCTCAATTAAGCTCAAAACGCGATCCATTTCGCACATTCCATTATAGCTAACATGTTTCTGTAAGTGCTATGGTTTGAATACCCCTTTGATTGTCAAATTTTGTGGTGCCAAAACTTCAATCCTTGTCTTGTGTAGCTCATTGCTATATCTGTTCAAGACATTGCTGTTCAAAGACACTGCATCATCTCTCTAAACACTTTGCTTGAAGTCAAGAACGAAAAACTACTTCAAGTCATTTCAAGTAATGTGAATACAAGCTACAACAATAGAAGCAATCTTGTTCAAAGATTCAAGTTAGTATACAACTCAAGATGAAGTGTAATTCAAGCTTTTGAAGATCTTAAGATCAAAATACATCAAGTACAGAGATCTCAAACTTCATAATCTCCAAAGGTTAACCATCATCTGAAGAAATGAAGTCACATTGTCCATACTTCACCTTCAAGGTATGAATAACCTTAGATAGACCTTAAGGTAGGTTATTTTGTATACATAAGTCAAAATGAATCTTTTTATAAGTGTTTGGTCTGTTCTAAGACTAGTCCTGGACTCTGTTCGACTAGTCCTAGATCTGGCTCGACCAGTCTAAGAAATTCTAAGAACAGTCCTAAGTTGTTGCAAATTTTTGAAATGTTTTTGGTTGAGCTTCGACCAATCCTAGAGTCTGCTCGACCGGTTGTAGGAATAGTGCCGAATCATTCACGACCAGTCCTGCAGCTACGACTCAAACTCCAGTAACCATTTCTAGTTTCTCACGACTAGTCGTGGGTTGCTCACGACCAGTCGTGGAATGGTTTTATCCGATCGCGTTTAAAATTTCAAAATGCAGTTCAATCTAGGACTAATCGTGGTGGCCACACGACCAGTCGTAGATGCGTTTTCTGCTTCTATAAATAGAACACGAATTTCAGATTTTTTCAAGAATTCAATTCAAGTAAAATCAAGGCATCACTCTCAGATAAGTTTGTGTTATTTTTAAGCTATATTGTACATATTTAATATTTTCTTTTGTTAGCTTTTCTTATTTGATTTTGTTTCTATATTTTAATCTGAATTGAAAAGAGGAATTATTGTATTCCTTCTTCTTGGAATCAAAATCAAATAGAGCTAGCCCATCTGGTTTAATTTAAAATCAGTTAGAACCTATAACCATTTCAAAGTGAGTATTGGACAATTGAACTTCTATATTCGAACTTTTACTCCGATTGGTTCTTCCAAGCTGCTACAAAAGGTGAAATCCAAGTATTTTACTGTATTATAAATTTCCTTTATTTTGGTTTTTGTTTGAGGTTAAGCCAGAAAAATCTCAATCTAGTGGTTATCTGAGGAGAGTCAGAAAACTCAGAAAGTGGGATTTTTGAATTGTGTAAGCCCATTTAAAAGACACAATTGTGCAGGTTTTAGGTAAACCAGTGAAACCTATTTTTATAGTGAACGCTAATATCCCCTGCATGAGGATATTAGGAGTAGAGTAGCAAGCTGTGTGGCTGTTGTTTAACAGTTGGTGTACACACAGGCGAACCACTATAATTCTTTATGTCTTGTGGTTTGGATGTTTATTTAATTCCTATCTTTTATCATTCAAAGCTGTGGAATGTACGTGTGGATATGAATGTTGTAATCTTTTACATTTCAAGCATTGTGGGAATGTCGTAATAGTTTAGAATTTTAATTCTTGTTATTTCCTTTATTCCTCTTCAGTTTGAGATATTGATACTTATACTGTTCTATTAAGGTTGTCCTACTATAAACCCTTGGTTTTTATGGTGCAAAGGTTGTCCTTAGAACATCATTTGTATCAGCCTCTTAATACTTGAATATTGAGGCTGCTTTACATTTTCATAATGTGATTTGTTTAAAGTGTTATCTTTCCTTTATTCATTTAAATTTCGCTGTTAAAGTTTTAAATTTGGCATAGTCCTATTCACTCCCTCCCCCTCCCCCCCTCTAGGACATATAGCTAGGCCTTTTCAATTGGTATCAGAGCCTAATAGCTCATTTTAATTGTTATTATTTGGATTTATTTCCTAAGTTAATTGATCTAAGCTATTTATAAGATGTCAAATTTTGATAACCTCTCAGTCACTAGGCCTCCACCATTTGATGGTTCCAATTATGCCTATTGGAAAGCCAAGATGAGGATTTTCCTTAAATCCATAGATGAGAGCGTGTGGCAAGCCACAGTGACTGAATAGATCCCTCCTACCACTGAAGTGACTGGTATCGATGGATCGAAATCAATGAAAGTTACACCTTATTTTTCTTGGACCACACTTCAGAAAAGTGAGAGTAGTGTCAATGCAAAAGCACTAAATGCAATCACTTGCGCACTATCACCAGATGAGTTCAAAATAATTATATCCTGTGATACTGCAAAGCAAGGTTGGGATATTTTAAAAATGACACATGAGGGTACATCAATTGTTAAGAAGTCTAAAGTCCAAATCCTCATAATCAAATTTGAGGAAATACATATGGAAGAAAATGAAATGTTTATGGACTTCTATACTAAACTGAATTACATTGTAAACTCTAAGTGGGGTCTTGGTAATAAAATCTCAGAAAGTAAAGCGTGTGCAAAGATACTACGCTCTCTACCTGAACGGTTCAACTCAAAGGTGACTGCGATCCAGGAACTTCATGATACGGACAATATGAGGGTAGAAGAATTGGTTGGGTCATTACAAACCTACGAGTTAAATCTTAAAGCTCCTAAAAGTAAATCTTTGCCCTAAAGTCTTCAAAATGTATTTCTCAAGAAAATTTTGATTTTAAAAATTTTGAAGATGATATGGCTCTCTCAGCACAAAAGTTTTATAAGATTTTCAAAAGTAAAAAGAGAGTTGACTTTTAAAAATCAAATGATAAGAAAAAATCTAAATCTAAATCTAAAACTTGGAAATCATTAAAAGATAGTCAATGTTACAACTGCCAAGAATATGGGCATTTAGCAAACAAGTGTCCTAAAAGGGACAAACCTAAAAGGAAAGGAATGTTGGCTACTTGGGATGAATCTTCTGGTACTGAAGCCTCTTCTGAATCAGAAGATTCTGAAACCGAGTTGGGCAATGAAGTCAAAGCCCTTATGACTCTAGCCAAGTTCACTTTTTCAGATCATGATGATTCTACTAATGAAGAAAATCTGAATAGTGATCATGAAAATGAAGAAGATCTTCAAGATGCTTACAATGCCCTATACAAGGAAAGTTGTAGGATTGCAGTAAAACTAAAGCTTCAAAAAGAAACGTTTTCAAAGCTTAAAGATAATTTTGAAACTATTGTTTTAGAAAAATCTCATCTTTCATATTGTTTTGAAAAATGCAAATGTGATTTAGAATTCAAAACCTCCTAGATTGAAAGTCTAAAATCTGAAAATGAAAAACTTAAACTTGAAATCTCTTCACTTTTGAGTTTAAAGGATACATGGAGATATGTCCAAGGTGATCCAAAATTAGAAAAACTTTTATCTGGATCAAGAAAATGTGGCGACCTATCCGGTTTGGGCTATGATAGAAATATTCCTCCAAAACAGAAGAATACTCCTCCTAAGTTTGTAAAATGAGAGTCTTCAAACTCAAAAGAGAAAAGTATTAATCAAAAGTTTTCTAAAAATGATAAAACTTTCCAATCTTTCAAAAGTAATAGTAACTATATCAACTATAAAAATCAAAACCGAAACCCTTTAGCTGAGAAAATAGTTGATCTACTTAAGGAGCTCTTAAAATCTAACTCAGTGGGTCATTCGTACAATAACTACAAACATAAGAAGACCAACTATACTCATAAACTTAAAATAGTTATGAAATGAGTTCCAAAGGTTACCTGCTTGGTTGCTCACACGGCTTTCAAAGCTTCAAGCCATTCAAAGTGGTACCTAGACAGTGGATGCTCCAGACACATGATTGTTGACAAAAGTTTATTCACCACTCTTAAAGACATGACTGATGGTTCAGTCACATTTGGTAATGGTAGTAACTGCAGGATTATTGTCCAAGGTACAATTCAACTTTCTAACCTCCCCTTATTTGAGAATGTTCTGTATGTTGAAGGTTTAAAACATAACTTGTTAAGCATTTCTCAAATATGCGATAAAATCATAATGTTAAATTTCTAACCTAAGGTGTGAAATATTGAACAAAAATGGTTCAGTAATATTAACTGGTCGTAGAACTTCTAAAAACTACTACATTGTAAGTGATTCTAGCTCATCCAATCAACTGTGTTACATGGTCCACATTGATGAAACTGAGTTATGGCATAAACGCCTTGGACATGTACACTACTAAAATCTATACAGATTGAGCAAAAGAGAACTAATAAGAGGTCTACCTAAACTTCAAAAAGTAGACAAAACATGTGGCAAATGCAAGATTGACAAGTAAACTAGGAGTGCTCACAAAAAGGTGAACTCTAATACCACATCTAAACCTCTCGAACTTCTCCACATGGATCTTGTAGGACCAACCAGGACGGAGAGTCGAGGTGGCAAAAAATATATACTGGTAATTGTAGATGATTACACCAGACTCACTTGGGTAGCCTTCCTAAGGGATAAAACAGAAACCCTTGATGAAGTAAAAAAGGATTATCAAACGGATCCAAATTGAAAAAAGGTTCTCAAGTTAGTAAGATCCGTAATGATCATGGATCTGAGTTCAAGAATAGCAGTTTTGAGAAATTCTGTTGTGATCAGGGAATATCGCATGAATTCTTAGTGCCCAAAACTCTACAATAAAATGGAATTGTTGAAAGAAAAAATAGAGCTCTTCAAGAAATGACTAATGTAATGTTGAATAATATGAAGCTCCCTAAAAATCTTTAGGCCGAAGCCGTAAATACTGTATGCTATACAATTAACCGAGTTTATACAAGTCAAATAATAAAACTGCTTCTGAAATGTGGTTCGATAAAAATCCTACTGTCAAATACTTTCGAGTTTTTGGCAGCAAGTGCTATATTTTACATGACCGTGAAAATCTAGGGAAGTTTGACACTAAAAGTGATGAAGATATCTTTTTAGGATATTCCTTGAACAGTCATGCATATCGAGTACTGAACAAGAGGACCAGTGTAATTCAAGAGTCCATCAATGTGGTTATTGATGATCACTTGAATACACTTGTCCTTAGTTCTAATAATGATGAAGTTCTTTTAATTGACAAACCAAATATTCATCAAATCAAAATAATTCTAAACTGAAGACTGTCAAAGATCATTCAACCACTCAAATTCTTAGAAACCCTCTCATTGGTGTGCACACTCGTAGACAAATAGAAGACATATGTAATTACGTGTGCTTTACATCCCAGATAGAATCGGCTAACGTAAAAGAAGCTCTTACTGACGAAAACTGGATAGTTGCGATGCAAGAAGAACTTAACCAATTTGTGAGAAATGATGTTTGGTTTCTTATTCCTAAACCTAAAGATAAACACATTATAGGAACTAAGTAGATTTTTAAAAATAAGTCTGATGAACTTGGTAATATAATTCGAAACAAGGCTAGACTAGTGGTATAAGGGTACACTCAAATTGAAGGCATCGACTATGATGAAACTTTTGCCCCAGTAGCTCATCTTGAATCAATCAGACTATTCATATCCATTGCATGCTTTAGAAAATTCAAAATTTATCAAATGAATGTAAAGTGTGTCTTCTTAAATAGTGATCTGCATGAAGAAGTTTATGTTGAACAACCAACGGGTTTTGAAGACCCTAAAAATGTTGATAATGTTTATCGCCTTAAAAAGGCTCTCTACGGTTTGAAACAAGCTCCCAGGGCATGATACGAAAAATTGACTAAGTTTTTACTAAGTCATAAATTTCTAATGGGAAGTGTTGATAAGACTCTTTTTGTTAAGAAACATAACGATGATATCTTAATGGTGCAAATTTATGTTGATGATATATGTATGAACCTACCTGTACTAACATGACTGTTGAGTTTGCAGATTTAATGAAATCTAAGTTCGAAATGAGCATGATTGGGGAATTGAATTATTTCCTAGGGTTGCAAGTAAAACAACAACCTGATGATATTTTTATTTTTCAAACCAAATATGCTTTGAACTTAATTAAAAAGTTCGGATTTGAGAATGGTAAGAATTTTGATACTCCTATGAGTACAACTTTAAGACTCTCAAAAGACTCTATAGGTAAAAATGTGGATCTTAAATTATATCGTAGTATAATTGGTAGCTTACTTTATCTAACTGCAAGTAGACCAGATATTGCTTTTAGTGTTGGTATTTGCGCTAGATATCAATCTGATCCTAAAGAGTCTCATCTAACTATTGTTAAGCGGATTATGCGATATGTCGCAAGTTCTGCTAATTTGGGTCTCTGGTATCCATATGATACTAATGTTCAGTTGGCAGGGTACTCAGATGTTGATTGGGTTGGTAATATCGATGATAGAAGTCAACTAGTGGTGGTTGTTTCTATATTGAAAATTGTTTAGTTTCTTGGTTTAGTAAAAAACAGAGTTCTATATCGCTTTCTACTGCTGAGGCTGAATACATCACAACTAAAAATGCATGTACTCAGCTTGTTTGGATGAAACGTATGTTAAGTGATGATGGAATTGCACAGGATTCAATGGTTTTATATTGTAATAATTCCAGTGTAATAAATATTTCTAAAAATCTAATTCAGCATTCACGTACCAAGCACATTGATATTATATTTCATTACATTCGTGAATTAGTGGAAGAGAAAATAATTTCATTAGAATACATTCCTACCGAGACTCAACTTGTTGACATTTTCACTAAGCCGCTCGACAAAAGCAGGTTTAATAAATTGAAATTTAATCTTGGTATGTACAATTTAAATTGATTATTCATGCATATGTGTATCATAGTGTATATATATTTGATAATTTATTGATTTAAATTTCAAATTTTGATTAAAAAAATGCATGTTTTTATTGGTACACGACTAGTTGAGGACGTGCTCGACCAGTTGTGGTACGACTAGTCGAGGACGGTCCTCGACCAGTCGTGTAGCGCGCTGAATCTCTTAAAATTTAAGAAAAAACTCATCTTCCTCATTTTCTGTTTCTTCTCCAACGGGCCGTAGCACGACTAGTCGTACCCAACTGTCTAATTCCTCAAGGTTAGTGCATCATTTGTGTTTTTCTTGTAGATTTGAGTCAATATTACTTCATTTTCACTCTTGGAGTAATTTATTTTGTGTTTCATTACAATTTTGGAGTTTTCCTTTGAAAAATCTGATTTTAGCAAACCCCACTTCGTATAATTTGAAACTCTTTATTTCTTTATCTATTCTATTGCCAATAGATGATAGAGGGAAAATGAAAACTGTTCGTGGCCCATCATCCTCTAGATCAGTACCTATCTCTCGGCGTCATCTTCGGTCACCCGAAGATGATCCCTCTCATGTACAGGATTTGTGAATGCGCAAGGTCATTGTTGAGAGACCCATTTTTATTGATCACATTGCTCCTTTTGGTATCTTTCCACTTCTCTAATATGTAGGCTGGGATAACATCTTACATTGGGGTGAGCCTGCATACCAATCTATTGCTCAGGCCATGATTGTATGCATTTCTGAATATTCATCTGAGATTTTAACATTTAATATTGATGCTAGAGAAGGTCCATTTGCAGTAGACCTCATTTTATTTCGGATCTAATGGACATACCTGTTAATGATGAGGGTATTCATCTTCATATTCTAGTTGAGAAACCCTCAGAATCAGAAAAACGCATGCTCACTAGATATCTATGCAATATGGATATTCAATGGACTCATAAAGGGAATGCGCTCCCCTCAAAGTATTTGTTACCCAGATATAAGGTTCTCCACAGAATCTTTACTTCTAATTTATATCCACGTTCTAGTAATAAAACAGAACTAACTTCCTTTATGGTTCGTATTTTACATTCTGTCGTCACTGGTACTAAAGTCTGTCTGCCTTCTTTAATAAGTCATTTCATCATTCAGTTTCGTCTCCATCCAGGACATAGTGATATACCATTTGCTTATCTTATGACTATGTTAGCTTCTCACATGCTAGTTGTTATGCCTGTTGGAGAAGCTCCTATTCATCATCTTGTTTTTAATAATTCTAATATAAACAAGATGAAGCTGGAATTGGCTCCTGGCCAACGAGATGTGGGTGGTGATGGTGTTGAAGCAAGGAATGAAGAAGAAGGTAGCGATCTTCCTCCTGATGATATTAATATGGATGACATTTTTGATGACATTGAATCAGACTTTGCAAATGATCCCGACTATGAGCATTCTGATTTTGATGCTCATCTTCGTGCACTTAAGGAGAAGGTAGAAAATACCAATGTTGCCCATGATTTACAGTTTAAATATATGCGCAAGTATCTTAGGCGCTTAAACAAGGGCCTTCATCAACTTGATCCTACCATACCTGCTCCTTCATCTGGATCTGGTTAGGTGTTTTTTTATCCTTTGGTCTGTATTAACTTTAATACTATTATGCCTTTGTTGGTGTGTGAACGTTGATTTTACTTAAGTGTTTGAGACTAACTTTTGTTTTAAACTGGTTATTAATATGTGCACTTTTAAACTTGCTTTATTACTCTCTTGGAAATCCTTCTTTTCCATATTTTTTTGTTTTCTTCCTTTGTCATATTGTGACAAAAAGGGGGAGAAGATTTCATAATGTTTGGATTGATTAGAATGGATATATATGGATTGCGATGTTAAGTAGCACTATTTTTTAAATATATATGTGTGTGTGTGTGTGCGCTACTCAGGGGGAGAAAATAAGTAACATAATGATGTGTGCTAGTTGATGATGACTGATGCATGATTCTTTAACCAGGCTGTAACTGGTTCTTTTATATAACTGGTGCATGATTCGTTATTGAGCATGTTGTGTTTCTCTTATTTTTTATTGGAATGTGTTTTGTCATAAATTCGACAAAGGGGGAGATTGTAAGTGCTATGGTTTGAATACCCCTTTGGTTGTCAAATTTTGTGGTACCGAAACTTCAATCCTTGTCTTGTGTAGCTCATTGGTATATTTGTTCAAGACATTGCTGTTCAAAGACACTGCATCATCTCTCTAAACACTTTGCTTGAAGTCAAGAACGAAGAACTACTTCAAATCATTTCAAGTAATGTGAATACAAGCTACAACAATAGAAGCAATCTTGTTCAAAGATTCAAGTTAGTATACAACTCAAGATGAAGTGTAATTTAAGCTTTTGAAGATCTTAAGACCAAGCCACATCAAGTACAAAGATCTCAAGCTTCATAATATTTAAAGGTCAACCATCATCTGAAGAAATGAAGTCACATTGTCTATACTTCACATTCAAGGTATGAATGACCTTAGATTGACCTTAGGGTAGGTCATTTTGTATACATAAGTCAAAATGAATCTTTTTATAAGTGTTTGGTCTGTTCTAAGACTAATCTTAGACTCTGTTTTACTAGTCCTAGATCTAGCTCGACCAGTCCAAGAAATTCCAAGACCAATCGTAAGTTGTTGCAAATTTTTGAAATTTTTTGGTTGAGCTTCGACCAGTCCTGGAGTTTGCTTGACCGGTCATAGAAACAGTGCCGACTCATTCACGACCAGTCCTGCAGCTACGACTCAAACTCCAGCAACCATTTCTAGTTTCTCACGACCAGTCGTGAATTGGTCACTACCAGTCGTGGACACCCTACGACCAGTCGTGGAACAGTTTTATCCAATCGCGCTTAAAATTTCAAAACGCAGTTTGATCTAGGACCAGTCGTGGTGGCCACACGACCAGTCGTAGATGCGTTTTTTACTTCTATAAATAGAACACGAATTTTAGAGTTTTTTAAGAATTCAATTCAAGTAAAATTAAGGCGTCACTCTGAGATAAGTTTGTGTTATTTTTAAGCTACGCTGTGCATATTTAATATTCTCTTTTGTTAGCTTTTCTTATTTAATTTTGTTTCTATATTCCAATCTGAATTGAAAAGAGGAATTGTTGTATTTCTTCTTCTTTGAATCAAAATCAAATAGAGCTAGCCCATCTGGTTTAATTTAAAATCAATTAGAACCTAGAAACATTTCAAAGTGATTATTGGACAATTGAACTTTTATATTCGAACTTCTACTCCGATTGGTTCTTTTGGGCTGCTACAAAAGGTGAAATCCATGTATTTTACTGTATTGTAAATTTCCTTCATTTTGGTTTTTGTTTGAGATTAAGCCAGAAAAATCTTAATCTAGTGGTTATCTGAGGAGAGCCAGAAAACTCAAAAAGTGGAGTTTTTGAATTGTGTAAGCCCATTTAAAAGACACAATTGTGAAGGTTTTAGGTGAACCAGTGAAACCTATTTTCATCGTGAACGCTGATATCCCCTGCGTGAGGATATTAGGAGTAGAGTAGCAAGCTGTGTGGCTGTTATTTAACAGTTGGTGTACACACAGGCAAACCACTATAATTCTTTGTGTCTTGTGGTTTGAATGTTTATTTAATTCCTATGTTTTATCATTCAAAGCTGTGGAATGTATATGTGGATGTGAATGTTGTAATCTTTTACATTTCAAGCATTACGGGAATGTTGTAATAGTTTAGAATTTTAATTCTTGTTATTTCCTTTATTCCTCTTCAATTTGAGATATTGATGCTTATACTGTTCTAGTAAGGTTGTCCTACCATAAACCCTTGGTTTTTATGGTGCAAAGGTTGTCCTTAGAACATCATTTGTATCAGCCTCTCAATACTTGAATATTGAGGTTGTTTTACATTTCCGTACTGTGATTTGTTTAAAGTGCTATCTTTCCTTTATTTATTTAAATTTCACTGTTAAAGTTTTAAATTTGGCATAGTCCTATTCACCCCCCCCCCCCCCTCTAGGACATATAGCTAGGCCTTTTCAGTTTCTCGTTCCATTTTTTTTCTTTATTGCATTTACTTTCTGTTGCCTTTATTCTATTTTGTTTGTCTGCCCATTGTCTTTTAACTTTGTGAATCAAGGTTTGGATCTCTTTTATTTTTATTTTTTCTTACCCGGCCTTCTTATGGGGTTACGTGAAGTATGGTTATATGATTAGCATGTTTACGGGTGCCATAATTTTCTTAATTGTAACACCCAAGATTTTCAGGGGCTATGTAGGAACTCGGCTCCCAAATTCTCAGGTGCCCTAATGGGCTTCAAATCTTAATTACATTTGGATGATCTCATAAACAATGGAGAGTTTAGTAAGGCATGAAGCATAAGTAAGTCATAAAGTAGTATCAAGTGTCACTAAATATAAAAATATTCAAACCACAAATTCAAAATCATCTAAATAGGGAACTAGTCCCACCCGTACATGACCCAAAGTGACTAAAGCCCTGACCCATAACCCACGATAGCCCGAACTCAGACTAGAAGGATCCATCGAAAGTCTGAAAGTAGGGAAGCTCCTCTTCCTCATCCATGCTCACCCCGCTCAGCTCGTCGAGCTGCGCCTCACCTGCATCTAATGACCTGTCTGGTTGGTGTTTTAAAACACCATCCCAGAGTAAGAGTGAGTAGCTAACTCAGTGGATGTCATTAGATATAAGTTACATTAAATAACAATTCCATGATGAATTTAATGAAAAGCATAAATTCATAAATCACTAACTAGTCCTTGTTAATGCGTATGCATGAGTTATGTATGATGCATGACCTCACCCACAATACTCCCTCGAGCGACTTCGTCTCACGGTTGTGCATGACCAACACTCCCTCATTGCAACCTCAACTGCCAAGTCGCCAAATCTTAGCTAATGCGATGTATGAATAATGTATTAGCCAAGTTTTTAGTTAATTTCGTTCATCCAGCAGGTTGGAAAAACTGGTACACCCCAACGATATCAATGCCCTCATCCATTTATAAGGTCAAGATCACTCAACGTGCGAGGCCAAGACCCCACGATCATTGATCCTATCGGAGTCCCCACCCCCGATTACAAGCACGTAAGAAGTGCGGGGAAGCGGGATCACTCGCAGTGACTATGGGGAGGCTCGTCACCCCAGCGTAGGCCGACAGCTCAGAAATAGTGTCTCATTCCACCATACCCGGTTTATGAGACTATGAATCAGTTTCTAGTTGTTGTCAGTAGGTGATGGGTGTTTCAGGTTCCAAACAGGCGTGAGCAAACATGGTTGTCAGTTGGTGGACTAGACCGCCCAAGTTCAGGCGAGCACACAACGCACGACATCGGGTGCAAGCAACCATGTAGTCCCGCTACCGTCACCCGTTCGTGTCTACCCAAATCAGTCGGACTAGTCACAGGACGGTCCAAGCAACAGAACCACCCTCATAATTCTCAATTTCTTAACCAACCCAGAAAATGGGTTGTACTCAGTATCACACCTAAGCAGCTAAGAGTTCATCTTCAAGTATGAGTGGAATTATCTGTACAATGCATCAATCATAGAAATTCATAATATTATAATGAATGCAACTACTCTTAACAACATAAGTTAGATGTGTGTGCGTATGGTGCCAAATTTCCTAAGAGGCAAAAGATAATACATCATCCATAGTGCAGAAAATTATACAGTAAGAAAAGTGCAATTATGCATATAACAAGGAAGAACAAACAAATTTCAGATGCAAGAATGGACAGGCAACACACATTTCATGTTCAAATGAATCGAAGACCATACAAACATCAATTTATCATCACATGCATGTTGGGTAGACCTAGCATGTAGGTTCCTAGCTAGTTATTCTCTAAATTACTCAAGTGCATCATTCTATCATCCACAATCATTAAATTTATCCTAAAATTAGTACTTGGCCACTTAGGGATAATGGTTCACACCTATTCTTAGTCAAAATTTGCTGAGGTAGACCTAGTGATGCCGGGTTCGTAAGCTCAAGGTGTCGGGGCTCTACATGGCGTAGAACGAAGGATAAGATACATGCATGTTGCAAAAACTTAGGGAAATGGGGTTTAAGATCCTAACTTACCTTAGATGGGTTAGAATTTCTCTTCCAACAGGGGAATGCAACGAAGTTTGCTGGTAGAGGAGAGGTGAGGGTGTAGGGATCTCCAAAATCCAAGCACCAAGTTCACATGCACATCAAGGTCGGCCCTTTCTCTCCTCCTCATCCTCCTCCTCCTCCTCCTCTCTCTCTCTCTCTCAGATGTTCTCTTGCTGGAAAATAAGCAAATGGGAGAGGGTTGGGTCATATATACTTTGGGAATTAAATCACTTGGCCCTAAGTTTCATAATATCCCTCCAATGGCCCTGTGGGATCCATTTTTGGCTGTTGGGGCTTCCTTGATGCCCCCTGGACATTAAATTTGTAGTATAGGTGTCCCATGGCCTGATGAAGGGTTGTGCAAAATTTGGCAGCAAACAGATAGAAAGTTTTATCGTATGGGTCTGATCTTCAAATGGCCCTGTGGGGCCCATTTTTGGCTCCTAGGGCTGCCTTGATACCTCCTTGGCCATCGAATTTGTAGGGTAGATGTTACATGGCCTGATAAAGGGCCGCGTAAAGTTTGAAGGTAAACGGATGCAGGGTTTTTCTACAAGGGGTCGATTTGTGATCAATGGTCACCGTTCCATGATCGGGGTCCAAATTTGGTGTACGGGGTTAGGAAATTTATTTCATCTTTCGGTGTAAATTTAGAAGAGATCTAATGGTTGTAATGCCCTATTTTAATATACCAAAGAAAGGGCCATTGATTTAAAGTTTCAAGTCTCAGGCCAGGATTAAGGCGAGTCGCACATTTCAAGCTCTATCTTCACGGTTCGAGTTGCATCATTTGGGCCCACCATCCGTGATGGATGTCAAGCCCAGTGATATGGACATTATTCTATAATTTTGGATCTAGTGGCCCACTAACAGGCGGTCTATAGCTTGTTCGAATAATCTGGGCATTTCTGGAGTAAATTGGATAGGGAGATTTCTTAGGTACAATTGTTGAAGTATGGATTAAATAAGTTCATAGTATGACGTACTCGAAATTAGTGAAAATAGTAATTCGGGCTGATCACTCTAAACTGTCGGTTTTAGGCTAAAAGAGTGACTGGGTTGACTTGGTTTATTAATTAAGGTCCGTGCCATAGCTAACTCGGCTTTGGTTAGATCTTTAATTTAGTTATGATTGTCTTGATTAGCTAGCGATGTGTCGGTTAGATTCAGGCCCTATGTGAATAAATCATGGGGATAAACTTGATGTTTAAGTGATCGGTTGAGTTTATTGGTTTTCTACGGTGATCAATCTTATTTCTACGGTTCTTTACCGGTACCAACCGTGTATAAGTTCACCTTGAGCATCAATGGTTCATGAGTGATGACGTGGCTAGTTATTTTTAAAAAAAATTAAGGATTTTTAGCAGACCCAAAATGGCGAAAATTTGGGGTGTTACACTAATAGTCATACATCTCTTAAAGTAGAGACCGCACTTAGTGCGGGCAGGAGAAGGTGTCTAATCCCTTCTCTTCTTGTAATCGAGGCCCTTATTCAGAATATATGGTTGCAGACCAACCGTAAGAGTCACGTGAGTTGGGGAATCTCATGATTCCATGACCCTTGGTTTCTAACCGGCCGTAGATCCCAAGCTTCATCTGGCTAGTGGTGACTCCAAGTCAAACTCACTTTTATATCTTAGTTAACCATATATTTAAATAAAATCTGAACTAGAATCGATAGACAAAAGACAAGAAATTGAGAGCTTCATTCAATCACTTGTGTGCAAGTGTGGGAGGGCGTTCACAAAATGACAACTCCACTAGGAATTGCAATGGCTAGTTTTACTAGTTAAGTCCTGACTTGAAATAAGAGATGTATGAATTTCAAGAAAATTATGCTACCTGCAAAACCACTATCCAGTAAATATTGGTTCCGCACTGACTGACTAACTCACTAACCTTGCAATGCATACTGGTCCATTTACTTTCTTACGATCATCTTGCATTCTAGTACATACTAATCCCTTTAATTTCTTGCGAGCATCCTGCACTCATGTATTCTAGTATACACTGGTCCCTTTAATTAATAGTGAGCATCCTGCATTCATGCATTCCAGTATACACTAGTCCCTTTAAATTCTTGTAAGCATCTTGTTTTCTAGTACCGACTGGTCCCTTTTCTTTGGAGCAATGCGGTCCGCACTGGTCCTCTTGCCATGATAGCAACATATATTGCCTCAGTATGCACTGGTTTTCTATTTATCTGATTCCTTTGACAGGAACTAGAAAAGAACAAGAGACGAAAAACCGACAAAGGGAAAGATAACTCCACAACCATTGCACTAAAAAATCATCTGTGGATTTGCTCCCCTTAAAAAATAACCCCTTCCTACCAAAGAATTATTCGAATGCAAAGCCAAGCAAACATGTAAGTCCAAGAAGACATCCATGCCTCTCTACCAAACTCACACAGACAACAGGCTCCTCCACCTGCCATCACCCCCGTCACTGGCAAACTTCACCCATAACATGAGCATAATAGAGGGGCTCATGAATCGCCTCCTGCAAGCTAGAGAAGCCCCCTCCCTCCACAACGCACAACCACCCACTACCCACCTAGGCATATCCGATCCGACCATGAATCAATTCCAACACGCCCCACATGACAAAATTGGGTGCAATTTCAATACCCACCCACGTGCCATCCTCAGAACGAGGACCCATTCGCACCTCAACCGGTACACTCCGGCCAATCACAATCCAATCCATCGCCGCAACTCTTGCCTAGCATAAGCCCTTTCTAACCGAATCAAACGTCATACCCCACCCCCTCCTACCTTCACAACTCCATGAGCCAGGGTCGACCCTCAATGGCCGCCCAGACACATCCAGACATACCAGTCCAGCCTATGGTCAGAATCTCCCTCCAATCAGTCGTCCCATAGCAAGCTCAACCCATCATAGCATCCGACCAAGCCAAGGAAGTCAACAATTATGGAGAAGAGGTAAATTGGACTCCATAAGAGGAACGACAACCTCTTCAACAACCCAATGAAATCGAATAACTCCAAGAGCATTTTGAGGACAACTCAGGGCCATGAGGAATGAGCTTTAAAAGCAACATGGGGTGAAACTCCCTTCCACCAAGTTCAAGGACATTTGTCCCTTGCCTGACGCCAGGGTACTGACAAATTTTGAAGTACCCATATTTCAAAGATATGACATCCTGGGATGTCCCATCACTCACTTAAAAGCTTTCTATGGTGAGCTCAATTTCATGGCAAGGAATGACGGAGCCCTGATTCTGCTATTCTAGAAGTCCTTGAGAGGTGATGCATTCAAATGGTACACATCGCTTGATTATCATATGATCAGGACTTGGGAAGACCAATCCCAAACATTCAAAGACCTTTGTGTACAATCTGAATGTGACACCTTGAAGAGCATATTTGGCTACCCTTAGGCAAAGAAATGACGAGACATTGTCCACGTATGTTGGGCGATTGAGAGCCATTGCCGCAAGAATGAAAATTCTCATTGACGATGAGGAGCAAATCTCTATAATCGTCCACTCGACCAATCCAAACATATCAAGGTATCTGATTTCGTACACATATGCCAACTTCACCCAACTGATTCATGTAGGGGATTAGGTGGAAGCCATAATAAGAGCTGGCACAATTGCACCATGGTTCAACCAATTATCCCTTGCACATAAAGCAAAGGTTGAAGAAAAGGTGGACAAACACGGAGCCAAAAACAAAGATATGGCCACTCCTTGCCTAATAGATGCCAACAATCTTATCGTAGGGGGTGTTGATCGCTCCTCAATAGGGACAACAACTGCATCAGCAACAACTGAAGTAGAATCCACGATATTCGAATCAAAATAAATAGACAAGGGTGACACATGCACCTAAGCAATTCACTCCACTGGCCCAGTCATATACTGACATTTTGGCCACCTTAATTTAGAGATAACTTTTGGCTCCTCTCTAACATAGACCTCCGCCAAACCTATTGTCTCCAACTATAATGAAAGTGAATATTACGCATTCCACTAAGGAATAGGTCATATCATGGAACGTTGTTTTTATTTGAAGCACATGGTTTAAGATTTGATCAATCAGAAGAAAATCACGATTATGACCCCAGACCCTGTCACTACTATCAATGACAACATACTCCATAAGGAAGAGTGGAGCCAGTCTTTGACAGTAAAATAGTCCCATGACACTATCCAGAGTGCTCAGAAGTGGGCAACATGAATCCAAATGGGCAATGCTTCTGAAGATATATGCCCAGAGGAGATCCTAAGGGACCTTTGGCAAGATTTCCTTTTAAGGTTGAAACGGCATATGATGTAGCAGCCCGGCTTAAAACTATTCCTTCCCAAATCTCAGTTTGAGAACTTCACTACACATTATAAACCCACTGAGAAATGTTCATCAAGACTCTGAATGACGCGCATATCTCTCGGGAAGCATCGCATGAAATGGTCGCACACGTGATGGAGCAACTCCTCGCCCCACGAGCCATCACCTTTTCAAATGACGAGTTGCCACCAGAAGGCCGTGACCATGGGCAACCATTGAACATAACTGTTTATCACAAAAATTGTAATATCCCACTTGTACTTATCGACAACGGTTTAAGTTTGAATGTATGACCACTTCGGACTTCCACATATCTTAGACTAGAACCATCCATGTTTAGGCCAAGCAACAAGAATGTCAGAGCATTTAACAATTCCCGAAGATAGGCCCAGGGAGAGATTGACATCTAACTGCAAATCAGTATAGATACATCTATGATCATATTTTAAGTCTTGGACATCCCTTCCTCGTTCGATCTCCTTCTTGGTCGGCCCTGATTTCAGAAGGTTGGTGCCATACCTTTGACTCTCCACTAAAAAGTCAAGTATATCCTCGGGGATAAAGTGCTCTCTATCTTGGCTGACCCTGAACAACTCTTTCCCACCAAAGCTATCCATCTAGGGAGACTAACATCCCAGTCATTAACACATGGCACCAAGAGAGAGAGAGAGAGAGAGAGAGAGAGAGAGAGAGAGAGAGAGAGAGAGAGAGCCCATACCAAAGCTTTCAATTTGAGGCAATAAATCACGTACTAGCAGTGTGCCCTCTCGGATCGAACTACATCTTCACTCCATTCAAGCGTCAAATCTTAAACTATTGGCTCAAATACTAAGATACTATCAAGGAAATTAAGGTATGAGAAAAGATAGGTAAGATAGGACTGGGGTATAAGTCTCCATTAGAAGACGAACTAGAGGAGCCAACTCTCAAAAGAAGATGGTAAGGACAGGAGATGGACCGGCCTCTCCCCCTCTCACCAATTAAATTCACCAACACCATATTTATCTACCTGAACAGAAACTCGAGTTACATCCTGCCAAACCACAATCACAGTCTCACCCTCTCAAAGTTTCCCAAGGAACATGTGGGTAAGGAGCAAGAGTTACCCTACCTTAATTGGACCTCTATCATGGTCTCGTCAGAGTTACAACAACCTGAGAAGTGCCACGACCTCTGAAATGAAGAAGATTCTACCCATCTGACACTAAGTCAGAGCCTAACCCCCGCTTCATCTTGATAATTGGGCACTGCGTATCAAACCCAACCACTACATTCTTCGGCCTTGCCTCCTAAGGGGAGGAGTGCATGGCACCAATTGTTTCCCAATCTCCATGATGGTTGATAGGCCGGCCAAATGTCTAACAATGATGGCCTGAAAAATACCCATATAAATAGACAATGGTTCCCCGAGCCAAATCAAGGCAGTATATGAATTTTCTCTAGTTGGAAAACCTTTTACTTTTCTCTACTTGTCTCTATGACGGACTACATCCAATCATGAAGGTTAGAGAAATCCTTAAATTTGAACGTATCTTTATGTTGTTAACCTAGGTAATTCTCTTGTTCCATGTAGAACTACATCTTAAATTAGGCCTTACCCTTGCCTACTTAATAACTTGTCTGCTCAGGAACATGACATGCCTCATAGACGTTGTGTGTTTAAAATTGTGATATTGAATTTCATTACAGTTGCTTGAGAATGAATGCATTACATGATCATGTTATAATTTGAAATTGAATTATGGAAACTTGAAATTCGATTTATTTTTCTATTTTGGTCGATGGATTTGCGGGCATGTTAGGCTTGCCCATTTGTCTGTATATCAAGGTTGCCATAATGCACACCGGTTAGGTGAGTATGTCAGGATTGCAAAAGGCTCCTAATGTCAGTGTTGTGTGAGATCTATAGGTCAAATCTATGGGCATGTTAGAATTGTTGCAACACATGGTCGATTTGGTGAGCATGTTAGGATTGCAAAAGGTTCATAATATCATCTCCATGTATGATCATCTATGAGCATGTGATAATTGCTTACTTGCATGCATGTCATAATTGCCGCAACACTAGAGTGGTTAGGTGAACATGTCAAGATTGCAAAAAGTTCCTAATGTTACTGCAAGTGAGATCTTTAATATAAGTACACATCTCGTGTCATGCGAGTCGTGGAAAGGAATTACTTTGCTTAATTAAAAAGGATGAAATTTATTTACTTGTGCATCATGCATTCATAACATTGGCATTACAATCATGCAGAGTACCTTAGGGTAAACTTAGGTATATATCCGTTCTCATTAGTTTCTACCTTATCAAACTATCTACACTTTCTTTAGAATTTAATTGATACAAATATGATGTCAGTGGGCTTCTTGCTCACCAAACCAAGCAATAGGTGTGGGTCTACAGGAAGAAGAATTCGCAGGAGACACTGAGTATCTAGAAGAATATTTTACTAGAGCATCATCCGTAGATTAGGTTTTATTTTATTTCATTTCAAGTTGATGTAATAAAGGCTCTAGTGAAAGTTTTATTTTAGTAGGAAGTAGAAGTAGATTAGTTAGTTGGGGATTTGAATTTTAAATTTAAGTTTAAATTATTTTAGTATTTAAATAAAGTATTCTAGTTTAGCTAATAAAGTGATGTGTGGAAATGAATCTCGAAGAATGTATACTCGAATTTAATTCACACCTTAGAACTCAGGATTTGGGTCATTATACTTAGAGTTTCAAATTTCAGGGAGGGACACAACTCACTTCGAAGGTGGGGCCACATGATGGACACATCAAATGTGGACTCCACGTGATGTGTAGTGGACATTGAAGGGGCCCACATAAAAGGACAATTAGTATTGACGGTGGGCCCCACATGATGGATGACCTACATTAAGGTGGGCCCCACATAGCAGATGGTCCATGTTAAAGGTCAACCCCTAATGATGGATGGTCCACATCCAAGACATGCCTTGCATGGTGGACGACCCACTTTTAAGGTTTGGACCACATGATAGACGATCCACATCAAAAGCGGGCTCCATATGATGGACGATCTGCATGCAATGTTCGACATAACATACGGCCCAAATGTCTTCAAACATAAAGATTGTAGCCATCCATTTTTCTACCATTTAGGGTGCCATCCATCTACGATGAGATCCACAAAAATAATTATCTTGATTGCTTTTATAATAGAGTTGTTGTAATGCCCTGAAATTCGAGGGTCGAGTAGCAACTCAACTCTTGAGTTCCAAAACATCACTTATGCAACATAGAGGATGATGATTGAATGTTGTAATTCATACTCCAGATCAATTGTATAAAGGCAAGCGGAAGACTAAAACTGTATATATATGTATGTAAAAGGAACAAAACCAAATTCAATCTCCAGAGTGTGAACCCATCTGAGTCACCATATACATATATTTGTTTTATGAACAAAAGGTCAAAAGTACAACTAAGGAAATAAGTCCTGTAAATCCCGTCATTCCGGCAGTCTAGTCAAAGCCACCAGAGTACAGCATAAATGAGAACTCGTCCTGGTCCTCGTCGTAGACCGGCTCAGCCTCCTGAGTCGTCACCTCATTTGTACTTAAGACAGAGTCTGGTTGGTGTGTACAACATCGTCCCGTAACGTGGGAGTGAGTAGCTAACTCAGTGGAACAATAAAGCATAGGTTAACATGTTATCAATTCAGTCAAGCAGTAATGATAAAGCAGTATAATCGAACACTCCTAACTACTTTTATTAATGCAAGTATGAATGCAGTCATGATGGATGCCCTCACCACACACTCCCTCATGCGACACCATCTTACGTTCACGGCATGCTTGCATTTCTCAGTGCTCCACATCTTCCAGGCACATGCAATGCGATGATGAGCATGATTACCGAGTTGTTATTAGTCCATTTTAAACAGCAGGATTGGGAAACTAAGGTACCTCCCTTGTATCATTCCCAAACATGATCCATTCTAGGGTCGTCAAACCTAGATAATCTCATACGATAGTGTGGTTCTAGGTCGCTGCAAAGGCTGTCAGGGCTGTTACGCACAATGGTTATACCACTCCTCCATCACCTCTTTAACGGTTCATTACTAAATTGATACAGGCCTAGTTCATACTCTATACACTGCTGCAAAACTCGTCGCCTCACCACAAATTTAGAGTATGCTCGAGGTCACTACAAAGGGCTCGTCACCAATCAGTGTAGGCCGATAGCTTGAATATAGTGTCCCATACCACCATAATCAGCTCACGAGTCAAGGTTGCTCACTGGTCACTACGGGGAGGCAAGTGGCCCCAGCGTAAGCCGACAGCTCGACCACAGTATCCCATACCACCATGCCCGGCTCATGAGTCTTAGCGGATCGAGGTACCATGGTTAACAGGATTTCATTGGTAAGTTTAGTACCCTAGGTTCAAGCAGTAGCGTCCAAACATGGTGAACATACATTAGACATATCGGGATACTTGACGAGCCTGACTAGCTCGAGCGCACAATCAACTGAATGACATGAAGTATATAAGTACTTCGCGTGGCCTAACCACTGTCACCAACTGAAGTATGACTCGGGTTTGTCAAACACATCCTTCGTGGCGAAATAAAACTCAACCACGATCTCAAGTCGAGTACCGATTGTTTGGACTATAAACATAGTCCCAAACTCAATCAATCCTTATTTAGAGCATGTAGAGCAAAGCATATTAAACAAAGTAATTCAAGCATGTTAATAAACATGTCATAAAGCATGTTACAAAGCACAAAGTAAAACAAGAAATACAAACACATATATTCCATAAGTAAGCGATTAAATTAAACAATCAACATGGAGGAAATCATATACATCTCTAAGGTAGTTGAGGATCCCATCTCAATACCTACCTAAGACAACATCATCCAAACACTTACTCTCACAAGCATTTTCACAAACACTTAGAATACACTATTTCAACATACATAGTGTACAATAGCAAAACATGTATTAGGGCGAATCCTTTCGCCAAACAAGTATTTTATCCGTATATAATATATTCATACAACAAATAATCATGGCAAACACATTTCCAAAATTTATACGTATACGGTACTTTCTAGAATACATTATTTCAACATACATAGTGTATATTAACAAAACATGTATTAGGGCGAGTCCTTTCACCAGATAAGTATTTTATCCATATATAATATATTTATACAGCAAATAATCATGGCAAACCCATTTCCAAAATTTATACGTACACGGTACTTTCTACAAATACCTAGAATATGTAAAATTCCATATTCTTCGTCTTTAATTGAAACGGAATACAGGCAGCACTTTGTACATGTGCAATTGCATGCAGATCATGAATCTATCATTATCTGACATTGAAAGCTTTGAAAACCGTAACCTATACACCTAAAGTCCTCACATTTTATCGTAGAATTGTAACAAATACGATAGGTTTGCTAAGCTTCCGTATTCGGTAGTTTGGTAACCTATAGAATGAAATAGGTCAGCTATTTCATAACCTACAACCTTAACAACTCCAAAACAGATTAGGGTTAGGATTTCTTACCTAGAAGGAAAGTCGGAATCGCCGAAAAAGCGATGAGAATAGGGTGGTGCAGCTTGTGTAGCGGCAGGGGATAGTAGTAGGGAGTTTCTCCCACTTCTCTCACACTTTCTCTCTCTTTTCTCACTTCTCTCCTAGGGTTTTCTTTCAAATTCATATGGCTGTGAGAGAAAGGGTTCTAAGGTCCTTATATAGCCTAAAAACACATTAAAATAGACTTAAGGTCAAGGTATACTTACATTATAACCAAAGCGAGCTAGTTTCAGCTCAACGGAGGATTTCTGGCAGCCCCTTTTCTGCGTGCAGTCGGACTTAAGCTTACCAACCTTGGATCTAGGTACCATTAAGTTTTCATTCCAGTAGGGTTTCTAGATCACGCATGGTGGAACAGTTTCAGTTCAACGGTCAGTGAAACTCGATCAGAAATTCCAAGTACATGGATATGTTTATGAAATTTTTCCTGATCCGAGGGTGTATTTGGGTCAGATTCTAACGGTCTGGTTGCTTATAAAATGCTCGCAAGTAACAAGTCTCAGATCACTATTTGAGATATTTATTTTGTAAAGAAAAACAAGTGTTCTTACACTCCTCGCTCCGGACTCAAGCGAACAGCCGTGGGACACTGTCTGGATTTGATTTTCGAGATAGTTGTCAAGCCCAGCGAGGTGGTCCTAAGTTTATAACTTCGTATTATTCGGACTCCCGATGTGCGGTCTAGATCTGTTGCGGAGTTTCAATGTGCTCCTGAGAGCAGTCGGGTAATGAGTTTGATCCTAGATTTTAGGGTAACCTAGCGTCAATGATTCTACAAGTTTTAGGTCTTGCAGATCGTATTTAAAGCGATTCAAATGGATTTCATGGCTAATTTAGTTTAGCACTTAGTTAACTTTATCAAATTTCTAAAGGATTTAATCCTAAGTGATTTCTGGTCGAGGTGGTACTCAGGCCATTGTACGAGATTTTTCGAGTCGTTACAGTTGTTATAATGTTTAAAATAACACCAACTATTCTTAAAATAAGCTCTTATTTGGGGTCCTTGCTCTTACTCCGGTGGTAGACTCTTAGGAGTTTCAACACCTGGTCAAGGGTTCGAGTACCCATAGGTGGTGAAATCCACTACGGCGTGAGTGTGTGGCTAGAGGTGGGCATCGAGCCGAGTCGAGTCAAGGTGGGCCAAGCTCGGCTCGGCTTGTCCATGTTGTACTCGAGTTTGAGCTCGAGCTTGAGCTCGGCCTCGAGCTCAACATTGAAGCTTGGCTTATTTGCCAAAGCTATCAAGTTGAGTTCGAGTCGAGTCGAGTTTGCCTCGAGACGAGCTCGAGCTTGTTGGGTGAGAGAGTAATGGATTCTGTTCTTGATCCTCCTCTATTGATGAAAAATTCAAAAATCTTTGGAGAATCAAAGCAAAGCCCGATTAAAAAACCAAACAAAGCTTCGAATCGGATGAGGAAACCTGTAAGAACCGATCTGTTCTTAATCTTCTTCCACCAGCAGAAATCCAAGTACTAAAAAAGAAACAGAGCAGAACACAGATCATAAATCCAAGTAAAGAGCTCTAGCCAATCAGATCATTGGATTTCTTTGAAGCTCTAACAAATCTGAGAAGAACCCATCTCGGAATTTTTGGGTTTCTCGCCCAAGAAGTAGATCTCAAGAGATTGAAATCATACTATTGTGGAGCTGAAATGAAAACTGGTGGGGGTGGTCTGGGCGGGTGTACGGCTGGCGGCGTGTAGAGAAAGAGAAGAAAGGGAAATGGAAAGGGGGTGCGTGCAGTCAGGTAGAGACTCTAGAGTTTGTGTTTTTTTTTTTTTTTTTTTTTTTTTTTTTTTTTTTTTTAAGTTAAAACTTAAAACTTATATTAATATAATATATATTATATATAATATATATAATATTTAATATTTAATATATTTATTAATCGAGCCGAGTCGAGCTCGAGTTCGAGCTTCGAGTCGAGTCAAGTTCAAGTTCAAGCTTCGAGTCAAGTCGAGTTGAAATGCCCCTGGTCGAACTCAACTTAAGCTTCAAATAATTAGCTTGACTCGGCCCGGCTTGGCCATTCAAGCTGAGTCAATCCGAGGTGACTCAAGCCGAGTTGAGCGAGTTTTTCAAGCTAGCTTGACTCGTGAACAACCCTATGTGTGGCTGTGTCTGTGCATGTGTTTTTTTTTTTAAGAATTTATTTTACCAAGCATCGTTATTTCAAATAAAAGTTTTTTTTTTTTTTTTGAAAATATAATTTTTCCAAACAAAAGCTAAAATAAAAGAAACTTATCAAAATGGCTCTTATTTGAAAAACTCAAATTAGAGTAGAAATGCCAAACGTGCCCCCAGATTAAGGAAAAACAATATAAGCTTATCCAAAACTTTTATGACTCCTGAGAAGCTTTTAATACTAGGCGTTTAGTCACCACTATTTCCTATTTCGTGGGCCCTAAGATTTAGATATGCATCATTTTCTGTGTCATGCTATAAAGTTAGCTGAAAAAATAAATACACGGATAAAACACACATCATGGTGGAGCCCAGGGAGCATCGCAATGTCCGCAGCCAATCCGCGTCCATTTTGTACACAGAAATCCCACGAATGACGGGGCGCGGATTAGATACTGATAAGGTCAGTAGCCAAATCGGTACTGAAGTGACGTCACCAAACTCTGTGGACCCCACCATGATGCATGTGTTGTATCCATACCGTCCATCCATTTGGAGAGATCGTTTTATGGAATGAGAAAAAGAATGAGATAAATCTAAAATTCAAGTGGACCTCACAGAAAACAATGGGGACAGTGACATCCACCGTTCAAAACTCCCTAAGGGCCACAGAAGTTTCCGATCAAGCTGATAATTTTGTTTTCACTTCATCCATCTGTATTTTAACTTAGGAATAGGTTGGATCTAAAAAATACATCATGGTAGGCCCTATAAATGTTTCAACGGTGGGTGTGACTGATCCCACGGTTTTCGGTGGTGGGTCCACTTGAACTTTAGATCTATCTCATTCTTTTTTTTCATGCCATAAAAACGATCTCTAGAAATGGTTGGACGGTATGGATACAACACATGCATCCTAGAGGGGTCCACAGAGCATGGTGACGTCACTTTAGTAGTGATTTGGGGAATGGATTGGCTACTCCCCCTCCGTGGGCCCCACCATGATGTATGTGTTTCATCCATTCCGTTCATCCATGTTTAAAGATTATTTTACGGCTTGATCCCGAAAACTAGAGGAATATAAATCTCAGTTGGACCACACTACAGTAGAACAATAGTCATTGGATATCCACCATTAAAATCCTCCTAAGGCCCACTGTACTGTTTATTTGACATCCAATCTGTTGATTAAGTCATACATACCCAGATGAAGGGAATAAACAAAGATCAGCTTGATCTATGGCCGCCAAAAGGTTTTTAATGGTTGACGCTCGTTCAACACTATTTCCTGTACTGTGGTCCATTTGAGATTTTAATATAACTCATTTTTGGGATAATATTATAAAATGATCTGGCAAAAAGATGGACCGCATGGATGAAACACATACATCATGGTGGGGCCCACGGAGCACCGGCTGATGGCAGGGGAAGTAGCCAATCCGTTCCCGCGATTTGGCTACTGACCTTGTCAGTATCTAATCAGCATCGTGAATGACAATTGAATTTCTAGACAACGTCGAGATAACCATAATTAGAAGGGATTAGGTGGGATGAGATTAAAAAACATTGCATTGACGTTGTCTGGCCATGTGAATGACTCACGTATAATTAACCACTCGTAAATATTACAGCTGGGATCCATGTAACCCGTCAAATAGTGGGCCCCACTATCAACTGATGCCATGACTGGCTGATCATTGGGCGTGTGATGGACGGCTGAGGTTGAGCTAGTCAATGGTCCGAATGCAACAAGCAAATGTACATTTGGATAGAAAGAGGAAAGAAGAGAGTGCGGATTAGGTGTGGCAGCTGACCGTGGGACCCGTCTTGATGTATGTGCTCTATATATTATCCAAGCCGCTCATTCATTTTCCAGCTCATTTTAAACATGGTCCCAAAATAAGGCAAATCCAAATCTCAGGTGAACCACACAACTGTAAAACAATAGTTATTGAACGTTCATCATTGAAAACTTCATTGGGCCTGATGGTAACGTTCATCATTGAAAACCGGTTGATTTTAATGAAGGGAAATCACAAATATCAGTATGATGCAAAACTTCTGTGGCTCTAAAAAAGTTTTCAACGGTGGACACGTTAAATAGTCACTATTTCTTGTGGTGTGAGCGGTTTAAGCTTTGGATCTGTTATATTTTTACAAAACATGCCATAAAATGAGCTTTGAAAACGGATGCATGGCGTGGATAAGACACATACATCACGGTGGGCCCCACATCGCTTGGGCCTCGTCTTGGGACTGAATGCAGGTTGCGTCCTACCCCGCCTCGTCTCCAGCTGGGAACTGGCAGGAGCTTTGAGTGGCCACCGTGATGTATTAGTCTCATCCACACTGTCCATTCATTTTTTCCTACCATTTTAGGATATAATCCTAAAATTGAGGTAAATCCAAGAAAGATGTGAACTACACAATGGTGATTAAACTCTTACCGTTGAAAACTTCTTGGGGGCACAGAAGTTTTGGATAGAGCTGACATTTTTGTTTTCTCTTCATTAAGATAACTTTATAAAAAGGTTGGATGGAAAATAAACATCACGGTGGGCCCAGAAAGGTTTCAATGGTGAGAATCATTATCACTGCAGCTTCTTGTGGTGTGGCCACTTGAACTTTATATCTGCCTTAGTTTTGGGATTATGACATAAAATGATACAAAAAAATAAATGAACGGTGTGGATAAGACCCTTACATCATTATGTCCACTCAAAGCTCCTACCCTTTCCCAGCTGCAGATGGGCGGGGTAGGACGCAGTCCGTGTCCCTTGCGACCAGGGAAAGCTAGTGCCGGTGTTACGAGACGCGGATTGCGCCCTACCACCGCCCGGACTGATTAGGTTATGTGGGACCCAATGTAATGTAAATATTTTATCCACGCCGTTAATCGTTTTTAGAATATCATTTTAAGGTATAAGCCAAAAAATTAATTAGGTTCACAGCTCCACTGGACCACACCAAAGGAAGCTACAGTGATAATGGCACTCACTGTTGAAACCTTTCTAAGAGCCATCATGATGATTTTTTACCATACAACCTATTCATAAGGTCATGTAGACGTAGATGAAGCGAAAAAACAAATATCGGCTTGATCTGAAACTTCTCAAGCTCCCAAGAAGTTTTTAATGGTGGACGTTCAATCCCAAATTTGTTGTCCACTTAAGACTTTTTCCTGCCTATATTTTTAGTTCATATCTTAAAATGATATGCTAAAAACGATTAATGGCATGGATAAAACACTTACAACACAGGGGACCCCACAGAGCCCTGCCCGGACAGATTACCGTCCGGGAGGGGTAGGATGCAATCTGCGTCCGTAAACCCGCCCGGACCGTAATCTGTCCGGGTTGGGCTCTGTGGGGTCCACCGTGTTGTAAGTGTTTTATCCATGCCGTTAAATGTTTTTTTTCCAATAATTTTAATATGTAAGCCAAAAAATGAGGCAGGTCCAAGGTTTAAGTGGACCACACCAAAGGAAGCTGCACTGATAATGACACCCACCGTTGCAACCTTTCTAAGGGCCAACGTGATATTTTTTTTTTACCATACAACGTATTCATAAGGTCATTTAGATGTGGATGAAGTGAAAACACAAATATCAGCTTGATCCGAAACTTCTCCAGCTCCCAAGATTTTTTTAATGGTGGACGTTCAATCTCCACTTTGTGGTTCACTTAAGCCTTGGACCTGCCTCATTTTTTGGGTCATATATTAAAATTATCGGGAAAAAGCATTTAACGGCGTTGATAAAACACTTACAACACGGTGGGCCCTGCAGAGCCCTGCTGGACGGATTACCGTGCGGGTGGGGATAGGACGCAATCCGCATCCCAGTGTTACATGCACGGATTTCCAACAAACCACCTGAGGTTTGTATCCATCTCATTTTAAAGGGTTCTCGAGGCGTAGAGACCTCAGATATCACCCAGCAAGTTTACTGGCCGTAAACGGATGAACCCAAAAAAATCAAAATACCCCCAAATCGAATGATGGAAAATGATACAAAAAAAAAAACCCCCAAATCGAATGACGGAAAAAAAAAAAAAAAAAAAAAGAAAAAAGGATAGAATATGAATTTTCTCACAGACATCACGGTGGCCCCCACCTAGAATGCATGCCAGTTTAAAAATTTTCTGCAAAGGGCTTGAGGAAGAAATCCGGGTCCGGCAATCCGCTTACAAGTCAGTCAATCCCAAGTGGTTATTAATAGTCAGCCCGCATAGAATGCCTGATACGCAGGCGCTTGGAAATTGAACAAGTTTCATAAATTAACTCTAATTAAACCTAGTGAATTTTAAAATTCACTATGGTTGAATCAAAGTCCAAAATAAGTTTTGGCCAACAATCCTAACATTTGATGGGTAGACACTTGTTTGTTGAAAGAATACGGAAATTGTCCTATTTTTCAATTTGAACGGTCCACTGAATGTCCGCCAATCTGATGGTCAAATAATCAAATAATCATAACCTTTTGACTCATGATTCATCTGCACTGGGCCCATGATTTGGACATTTAAATTTGAATTACGTATACCCCAAGCATGCAATTTCTAAGAGCCTGCGTATCATCCTTCACACTCGGCCAGAGTAGACTTTTTCTCCCAAAAGGTTAGTCATACCAGAAATGTAAGTGCGCACGATTTTCCACGAGTACACGTGGCAGACATGTACAAAACGATTCTGTAGTGGACCACGAGATAGATGGACCATGGACAAAAAATGTCAGGGCCGTTGAACCGTTCTAAGAGAACAACTTTGATACTCCGGAGGAGTGTGATAGATGATACGCAGGCACTTAGACATGCCTAGATGTATATTAGACCAAAATTTACGAAACTCGTTCGATCACCCATCGAATTGGATGATAGCTATCAGTGGGTTACAAATGAAAAGTATCCAATGGCCCCATTTTAACAAACCGGTGTCCATGAATCAGTGGTTAGGATTGTTCTGCTAATCTAATTTTGAGAATGTGATTTATAGAAATTAGGTTCTACAATTTAATCGGTTTAATTTAATTAAGTTAATATGCCATTGTGCAATTTCCTAGTGCCTGTGTATAGAGTATCATTCTCTGCCAGAGTATCAAATAGCTCCAACGGTTCGAATTTCTAGAACGAACAATATTCCCGCCTTTGGGTAGCTCATCCGTAGAAATCTACCAAGAATCTTTCAATCCCGCACTGTTTGCCACAACTTAAGAAATTGCAACAAATCATCCGCCATCCACGTGGCATGCATGCAGGTCCATGCAGAGTACAGACTTATCTCGTCCGCCCTTTTGCGGAACATGGCCCAATAATCACAATGATCGGGTGATCTCAACCATTTGTTCTTTCACATCAGATTTGGATTGCCAATCATTTCTCTTCCAACCGATTGCTGGATGGAAATTGATTGGATGGTTCGGATAATTCAATGAGTTTTGAGTTTTTGTCTATCCTTTATCAATAATGCATCCTACAATTTGGACAGTTTAGATTGAGATAATGTCGGATGGGTGAGTTGCCACAGTTTAGTAAACTGTGACAAATTCACCCTATATTCGAGCACTTTTGTTATTGATAGGGTTGTGTAATGGACGGCTGTGGTGGGTCTGGGTCAAGCAACAATGTGACCTTAGGGTCAGGATCAATCTCCTTATAAGGACATTTGAAAGGCTCTAGCCACCACAAATAACGTGGCCTGTACCCTATCATTGTGATTATAGGATCCTCTGCCGGTTTTTGAAAGTACACTGGGGTATGTGACAAATGATATCGTGGCTAAGTAATCCAGACCGTTGGTGTACTGTGGATCGTTTGATCTTGGCTGATGAATAAGATTCAGATTATCTTGGGTTTCTGACCGAATCTGCAGGAACTTCATCCAACATGGAGCTCACTGTAAGTGACCAGAGCCATTCTTTTGGTGAGGCCCCATCATGGATCTTCCGCAGTGCAATGATCCTGCTGGCTGGGCATACAGGCAGGATCCATGATGGAAGTGAAAATGGATGATTACGATGAAAACCTTAAAGTTGTGATCCAACAATCTATATCTCTTAATTGGATGGTTAAGATGATTTTTGATTGATGTCATATTTGCAATTTTAGCCATCAAAAGGGACACTGGATTCCTTTTGAACTTCCTACGACCGGAAGCTATGTTCAGCCCACCTTGATGTTTGTTGGAAATCTACCCCATTCATCCGTTTCTTCAGACCATGTCAAAAAATAATGCAAATATATAACTCAAGTGGGCGAGGTGGACTTCCTACAAACATCAGGTGATTCCCACCTAGCTTCTGATCACAGGAAGTTCCTATGAAAGTCTTTATCAGGAATCCACGTCCACACATCTAAGGGGAAACGGATATGACCAAGATGCGGGGTCCACACCTCCCATCCCCGCTTGGACGCGGTTTGGCTAGTGATGCTGTCACTAGCCGGTAGCTAGTGGTCGGTGCTATGTGGGCCCACCATGATGTATGTATTTTATCCACACTGTTCATCCATTTTTACTTTTCATTTTAGGGATCGAAACTAAAAATGAGGGAAATCTAAAACTCAGGTGGACCACACCACCAGAAAACAGTAGTGATTAAATGCCCATTGTTAAAAACCTCCTAAGGCCCTATGTAATGTTTATTTGACATCTAGTTAGAGCTGGGCATCGAGTTGAGTTGGATCGAGTTAAGGTGGACCTGATTTGATTCAGTTTTGGATACAGCTGATATTTTTGTTTTCTCTTCATTAAGGTAACTTTATTAACAGGTTGGATGGAAAATAAACATCACATTAGGCCCCAGAAGGTTTCAATGGTGAGAATCATTATCACCGTTGCTTCCTATGTTGTGGCCACTTGAGCCTTAGATCTGCCTCAATTCTAGAATTATACCTAAAATGATATCAAAAAGTAAATGGACGGTGTGGATAATACATTACTGTGTCCACTCAAAACTCCTATCCTTTCCCACCTGCAGATGGACGGGGTAGGACGCAATCTGCGTCCCTTGCGACTAGGGAAAGCTAGTGCGGGTGTTACATGCGCGGATTTCCAACTTCTCATTTCAAATCGAATGACGGAAAATGATACGAAAAAACGGATAGATTATGAATTTTCTCACAGACATCATGGTGGCCCCACCTAGCATGCATGCCAGTGCAAGAACTCCCGGCAATGGGCTTGAGGAAGAAATCCAAGTCGGGCAATCCGTTTACAAGTCAATCAATCCCAAGTAGTTATTAATAGTCAGCCTGCATAGAATGCCCGAAACACAGGCACTTGGAAATTGAACAAGTTCCATAAATTAACTCTAATTATACCGAGTGAATTTTAAAATTCACTTGGAAATATGTTTTGGCAAACAATCCTAACATTTGATTGGTAGACACTTGTTTGTTGAAAGAATACGGAAATTGTCCTATTTTTCAATTTGAACCGTCCACTGAATGTCCGCCAATCTGACAGTCAAATAATCAAATAATCATAATGTTTTGACTCCTGATTCATCTACACTGGGCCATGTTTAGGACATTCAAATTTAAATTATGTTTACCCCAAGCATGCAATTTCTAAGAGCCTGCGTATCATCCATCACACTCTGCCAGAGTAGACTTTTTCTCCCAAAAGTTAGTCATACCAGAAATGTAAGCGCGCACGATTTTCCACGAGTACACGTGGCAGACATGTACGAAACCAGAATCTTCTGTAGTGGACCACGAGATAGATGGACCATGGACAGAAACATCAGGGCGGTTGAACCGTTCTAAGAGAACAACTTTGATACTCGGGAGGAGTGTGATAGATGATACACAGGCACTTAGACATGCTTAGATGTATATTGGACCAAAGAATACAAAACTTGTTCGATCACCCATCCAAATGGATAATAGCTATTAGACGGTTACAAATGAAAAGCATCCAATGGCCCCATTTCAACAAACAGGAGGTTGGGATTGTTCTGCAAATCTAATTTTGAGAATGTGATTTATAGAAATTAGGTTCCACAATTTAATCGGTTTAATTTAATTAAGTTAATATGCCGCGTGTACAACTTCCTAGTGCCTGTGTATAGAGCATCATTCTCTGCCAGAGTATCAAAGAGCTCCAACGGTTCGAATTTCTAGAACGAACAATATTCCCGCCGTCGGTGGCTCATCCGTAGAAATCTAACAAAGAATCTTTCAACCCTGTACTGTTTGACACAACTTAAGAAATTGCAACAAATCATCCGCCATCCACGTGGCATGCATGCAGGTCCATGCAGAGTACAGACCCATCTCGTCCGCCCTTTTGCGGAACATGGCCCAATAATCACAATGATCGGGTGATCTCAACCATCAGATTTAGATAGCCAATCATTTCTCTTCCAACTGTTTGCTGGATGGAAATTGATTGGATGGTTCGGATAATTCAATGAGTTTTGAGTTTTTGTCTATCCTTCATCAATAATGGATCCTACTATTTGGACGGTTTAGATTGAGATAGTGTCGAATGGGTGAGTTGCCACAGTTTAGTAAACTGTGACAAATTCACCCTACATTGGAGCACTTTTGTTATTGATAGGGTCGTGTAATGGACGGCTGTGGTGGGTCTGGGTCAAGCCCTGATGTGACCTTAGGGTCAGGATCAATCTCCGTATAGGGACATTTGAAAGGCCCTAGCCACACGAAATATCGTGGCCTGTACCCTATCGTTGCGATTATAGGATCCTCTGCCGGTTTTTGAAAAATATACTCGGGTTTGTGACAAATGATATCGTGGCTAAGTAATCCAGACCGTTGGTGTATTGTGGATTGTTTGATCTTGGCTGATGAATAAGATTTAGATTGTCTTGGGTTTCTGACCGAATCTGCAGGAACTTCATCTAACATGGAGCTCACTGTAAGTGATCAGAGCCGTTCTTTTGGTGAGGCCCCATCATGCATCTTCCGCAGCGCAATGATCCTCCTATCTCGGCATACAGGCGGGATCCACCATGGAAGTGAAAATGGATGATTACGATGAAAACCTTTGTGACCCAACGATCTATATCTCTTAATTGGATGGTTAAGATGATTTTTGATTGATGTAATATTTGTGATTTTAGCCGTCAAAATGGACGCTGATTCCTTTTGAACTTCCTGCGACCGGAAGCTATGTTGGCCCCACCTTGATGTTTGTTGGAAATTCACCCCATTCGTCCGTTTCTTCAGACCATTTCAAAGAATAACGCAAATACAGAACTCAAGTGGGCGAGGTGGACTTCCTACAAACATTACGGTGATCCGCACCTAGCTTCCGATCGCAGGAAGTGCCTACCAAAGTCTTTATCAGGAATCCGCGTCCACACGTCTAAGGGGAAACGGATATGACCAAGATGCAGGGCCCACACCTCCCATCCCCTCTTGGACACGGTTTGGCTAGTGATGCTGTCACTAGCCGGTAAGCCAGTGGTCGGTGCTATGTGGGCCCATCATGATGTATGTATTTTATCCACACTGTCGATCCATTTTTACGGATTATTTTAGGGCTCAAAGCCAAAAATGAGGGAAATCTAAAACTCAGGTGGACCACACCACCAGAAAACAGTAGTGATTAAATGTCCATTGTTAAAAACCTCTTAAGGCCCTATGTAATGTTTATTTGACATCTAACTAAAGCTAGGCATCGAGTCGAGTTGGACCGAGTTAAGGCTGACTTGACTTGATCCAGTTTTTGAAATAGGCCTGACCCGAACTTGACTCAATTCGATACTCAGTCCAGCATGTCTAAATCGATTTGAATCTAAGTCTGGCCTGAACTAATCTGGACTGAGTTCGACCTGGTAAAAAGTATCGAGTTAGTTTGAGTTGGCACCGATTCGAATCGAGGGATGAGGGAGGGAGGGAGGGAGTGGAGAGGAGAGAGATGAGGAGGAGGGTGGCTGCCGAGATTGGAAGAGGAGGGTGGGAGGGAGGTCGAGTGCGGCATGTAGGGTAGAGAGAGAGAGAGAGAGAGAGAGAGAGAGATATATATATATATATATATATATATATATACAGAGAGAGAGAGAGAGTCATGCTCCCCTGCACACCTACGCACGTGTGCACCTTTGCACACGTGCCATGGGTATGTAATCTGAACGGTCCATGTGATGCGGAATCCCATGAAACCTTATATGAAAAATTTTCACCCCGATCTAAAATTTTGGTGGGCTACAACAAAGAGAAATGCAAATCAAGGGAGGAAATTGTTTTCATTTTTCATGGCCCATCAAAGTTTTAGATCAATGTAAAACTTGGGCTCGGGGGGTTTCACGAGGTGCTGCTTCACATGAACGGTTCAGATTTTGGATCCAAATCACATATGATGGGTTCTCAAAAAAGTTCATACGTATTACGTATGAACTGGTTCGCAGGTGAGCGTTTCCGTGTATGTGTGTGTGTGTGTGTGTGTGTGTGTGTATGAGAGATGCTCACACATAACTAGTTGGACCGTTCAAGTTGGTCTAACTAGCTTGCATTAAAAGACAAAGAAATCACTTTTCTATACGCATTTAATGCACTACGTATGAAGATATGTGACATTGCGTCTTACATTAGTATAATGTAAGTTATATATCATAGATCCAGTCCATTTATCAAATAGGGCCCACCAATAAAATTTTATGTACTAAAAATTAGTAAATAATCATTATCATTAGAACCACACATATAAGTGGAATTTATATTGTTGGAATAGATTTTTAGCAACTCACTTGTCTTGTAAATGAATTATATTATTGATTACCAAAAAAATCTTTAATATGCTTACATAGGACCCAATCTAATGAACGAACTAGATGTTTTATACATGTGGGGCATAGCTCCAATATATCACACATGTACAACTTATTTAATCATCCCACTTTATTTAGAAACTCCCATTCTCCATATTTCTCTCCTCATTTAATGCACTACTCTCCTTCTTTAATTTTTTTGCGGACGGCTATAGTCGCTGCCACTAGCCCGGTGGCTAGTGGTCGGTGCTCTGTGCTCTATGAGCCCCACCATGAAGTATATGTTTTATCCATGCCGTCCATCCATTTTTACAGATCATTTCAGGTCTTGATCCCAAAAATGAGTGGAAGATAAATCTCAGGTGGACCACACCACACGAAAACAGTAGTGATTGAATACACACCATTAAAATCCTCATAAGGCCCACTGTCCTATTTATTTGACATCCAACCTGTTGATTAGGTAATTCAGACCTAAATGAAGGGAAAAAACAAAGATCAGCTTGATCCAAGACTTTTATGGCCCCAAGAAGTTTTTAATGGTGGACGTTCAATCAACACTGTTTCCTGTGACGTGTTTCACTTGAAATTGGAATATACTTCTTTTTTGGTATAATACCATAAAATGATATAGAAAAATAGATAAATAGCATGGATGAAACAAATACATCATGGTGAGGCCCACCGAGCACCGACCACTAGCCATTGGCAAGTAGCAGGGTCACTAGCTAGGGGTGTACACAAACCGGGCTAGCCCGGTTAGCTCGTTTGACCCGGCCCAAAAAAGCCCGACTTGGCTTGACCCGGAACTGAGTTTGGGTCAGGACGAGCCAATTTTCTAGGCTTGAAAGTGAGTTCAGGCCGAGTTCGAATACCTCTCAGTTCGGCCCGACTCGGTCCGAAATCCGACTCGCCCCAGCCCGGCCCGACCTGTGTATGACTGTATTTAATTTGTATAAAATATTTTATTTTATGCTTTGTCAAATGTATGTAAATGTCCTGACTAGTTAGATTTTTTGTGGAGTCTATAGTTCAACTATCTAAACCGTTGATCAAGGGCCTTGTAATGGGACGCGAATTATCTGTCAAAGCCCTTCGCATGAACTTGCTGTAAGGTTCGAAACTGGCCCAAACTCATATTCGAAACTGGCCCGAACTCGAAGGTTCGAAACTGGCTCGAACTCGCGCCGGGCCCGGTTTGGGTTGGAGATGTTAGCCCGGTGACCAGGCTCAGTCGGGTTCGGGCCTTGTGTGGCTGTTAAACGGGCCTGAACGGGCTGAGGTCAGTTCGACTCGGCCCGACCCATGTACACCCCTATCACTAGCCAATCCGCTCTCCATCTTTACGGCGCTGGAACTTCCAACCCCTCATGGAGTGGATTAGGTTTAACCCTGCCCAAGCATATTAGGGTGCATCCCTTACCGTGGGGCTCACTTTGATGTATGTATTATATATCCATGCAATCCAACCATATTTTCAGTTAATTTTAAAATACTATTCAAAAAATGAAATGGATATAAATATCAGATAGACCACACCAAACAATGGTGATTAACCATTAGAAACATTTTGTAAACCACAAAATTTTTGGATCAAGAAAATTTTATTTTTTTTTATTTTTTCACTTTCCCATGATCTAGGTTTTCATAACTTTATCAATATTTCAAGTGAAAAATAAACACTAAAGTGGGCCTTAGGAAGTTTTTAATGATAAATGTTCAATATCAAATATTTCTTATTGTGTGGTAGTCCTGAGAAATTTATCTTCTCACTTTTTGAAATCTTGCTGTAACATGACCTGAAGATATGGACCAATGGCATGGATATACAATACATATACTAAGGTGATCCCACGGTGAAGGATGCACCATATTGTGTGAGGACCATGCCACACCTATTTTCGTTGGTTTTTTTTTTTTTTTTTTGCCAAATGCCCCTTTTCCCAAAATGATGAGCAGGGAGGCCCTTTGCTCGGAGCCAACCGCGGGACAGGAAGGCTAACATTGATTTTTTATAAGGCCCACCATGTGATGTATATATAAGATCCCCTCTGACCATCAGATTTGTAATCTCCTTCTAAGTAAAGAGTCAAAATATCAAGCCGATGTTTGATTCAAGTAGGCCACACAAATAGAACAGTTGATGCAAAGACGTCCACCCTTAATTTTTATAAGGCCCACATTTATCATTATGTGAAATCCACTCCAGCTGTTAGAGGCCACACAAAAAGCCATGTGTGGTACCAAAATATCATGCTTACACGTGATTCAAATAGGCCCCATCAAAGGAATCATTTTGAATGGTGAGATTTTTTTTAACACTATTTTCAATTATGTGGACCACTTGAATAATGGATGGGGCTAATTTTTGGACCCAAAGTTTAACATGAGGTGACACACATGATGATCAAAGAAAATTTCATGTTAACACCATGGTATGTCCCATGACTTTTGATATCTTTTTAATAAGATCCAGTTAAAAGCCAGCGAGAAAAATCCGTCTCTCTTTCTAAGCATTAATTATCATTAATTAATCAAACTAGTTGGATGGTCCAACCAGTTGTGTGTGAGCATTGCTCCCTCTCTCTCTCTATATACATATACACCTGAATTTGAGTTGAATCGATCAGATTGAGTTTCGGGTCGAGTCGGGTCAACTTACTGGATAACTCAAACTGGAATTGATTTAAGTTCAGATTAGGTGAAGCCTACTCGATTTGGATCGACTCACCCATTGGGTTCAGGATCCAGTTGGATGAGTCAAGTTAAGTCGTCCCGTGCCCAACTCTACATCTAACATCTCGATGAGGTCGTACAGACATGGATGAAGGGGAGAAAGAAACATTAATTCGATCCAAAATTTTTGTGGCCCGCAAGAAGTTTTTAATGGTGGGCGTTCAATCAACACCGTGTGGTCCACTTGAGATTTTGATCTACCTCATTTTTGGGCTCCTATCATAAAATGATCCGTAAAAATGAATGGATGACATGGATGAAATATATATATCATGGTGGGGGCCCACAAACCACCGACAACTAGCCAATCCGTTTGGTACGCTGTTTGGATAGTGACGCTGCCACCGGCCAGGTGGCTAGTGGTCGGTGCTATGTGGACTCCACCGTGATGTATAAGTTTTATCCACGCTGTCCATCTATTTTAAAAGATAATTTTAGGGCTTAATCCAAAAAATGAGACAGATCCAAATCTCCTATGTACCACACTATGGGAAAACAGTTGTGATTGAATTTCCACCATTAAAAACCTCATAAGGCCCACTGTATTGGTAATTTGACACCTAACCTGTTAATTAGGTCATACAGACTTGGATGAAAGGAAAAAATACATATCAGCTTCATCCAAAACTTTTGTGGCCCACAAGAAGTTTTTAATGGTAGGCGTTCAATCAACACTGTGCGATCCACTTGAGATTTGGATCAACCTTATTTTTGGGCTCATACCATAAAATGATATGGAAGAATGGGTAGATGGCGTGGATGAAACACACATCTTGGTGGTGGGGCCCACAGAGCACCAACCACTAGCCATTGGCTAGTGGCAGTGTGAGTAGCCGATCCGTTTCCGAATAGGTCCACCCAAGAAGCTCCGTACCAAGAACATGGTGTGGGCCCAGCTGGCAACTCTTTGATATGAAATCAGGCAGATTAACTGATAGTGTGGGCCACCACAGCACACTTATTCATACAACATTTTCTGTCCATTGAGGTTCTTTCCAAAAAATAAAGGGTATTAGAAAAGAGGGAGGACTTTCGGCCAATTTCTACAGGTATGCATAATTTGTGGCCCACCTAACTAGTGGACGTACCTGATTCTTGGTCCTGGGTATCTACATATCGGTACCCTTCTGATGGAAGGATCCGATCTAGCACCTATGGGCCATGAGGGCACATGTGTGGCGTGTACAAGAACTAACTTGTACACACGTGTGGACTTAGCAAAGCTCAACGGTTCTAATACGGCAAGCAGTCCATTGATGTACGTGATGGTTAGAGAATGTCCAATCGGTGGGCCCACCTCTTGGATGAGCATCAACCGTAAAATATTGCTGCACGGAATTCGTAACTGTCCGATCCATCATTCCGATTTTGACGGCCAGAAAATTTAGATCAATGGTCGAGGAAATCTTTGATCCGATTATTAGAAAATATGAATCTTGCAAACAACATCCGGACCGTTCATGAAGTGTCCAGTCTATTGATCGGTCTGGATTGATCATTGCATTCCAATCTTATGAGATTTAGGGTCAATACCAGTTACCGGATGTACCCTATGTCCACTGTAACAGACGTGTAGACTTTAAATACGTTTCTTAGCAACTGACAGCACTCCCTCCACGCACTCTTCTCTCTACACGCGGCCACATCCACCAACTTGCAATGTGTGCATGAAATCCAAGCCGCATACAACATGGGACCCACAGAATAGATGATTTACCCAAAACTTCAGGCCGTCAAATGTAAGGTAGGTCAAGATTTTTCTACATCGTACATTTTTGTTGTGCATATGTGGCCTATCAGATGACTGACTGGCTTTATCTTTTGTCCAGATCAACTACACAGTGGGTCCCACCATCTGTACGGTTCTGATGTCCAACAGAAGCACAAGGTTGAAACTTGTAATCACGTGTATATGTGCGTGGGTCCCAGTTTATCAGGGATTTGTCTAAGTCAAGGCAGTGGACTTTACCTTTTGAATCCGGGTCCAAATGATCCAAGCCGCCTAACTGACCTAAGCTTGTATGGTGGATAGAGGCCCAGGGAAAAGCTATTGAATTGGACCGTTTCAACCCTTGATAATTGGGCTCTTGTGCCGTCTGCATGGACGGTCACCATAACTTTTATATAATCAAAGGTTTAAAATAGTTAATTTAAGAATTTTTTTTTAAGACAGCCCTCATCCACAATATTCTCTATCAAACAAGAGGTTTTGATCATTGAAAACAATCCAATCCTGGTGTATTTTGTTTGTAATGCATCCAGATGTATTCTAGCAAAACTCTTGCTACAATACATTCTACTGTTTTTAAGTTAGAATTGGGTCTATCTTGCATGGATTCAAATCAATCATTTATATAAAGGAACCTAAAATGGATGGAGGATACAAAATGGGAACTCTTAAATATTAGATGATCTTATCAATGTACTACAAAAACAATGGCCATGGGAGAAAGATCCATGTCCAAAGGAATATAATTATACGATGGAATAGTTTACATATTTCAAAAGGGAAGAATTATTTTTCAATTTTGCAATCCCGAGTGAGGCCCATCATATCAATGGTTTAGATCTTGACTTAAAATTTGCATTACATGTATATGGTGACCGACATTCTTAAGGATATGATGTGGGTGAATTTAATTCACCTGTGCTCCTGTCAGACATGGATCCATACAAAGCATTTTTTTAAATTATCTAGTTAAATACATAATCAATTGAAATCCATTTTTTTACGGTATGGTCTAATCAAATCAAATCACATCACGGTTGCTTTGATAATATGGTATTTAAAATTTCAATCATGGATTTTGAATCCAAGTTGTGTTTGGAACTTGGTGGATTTCTAATAGGGGTGCACATTTAACCGTTGGAACCGTGTAACCGGACCGGAACCGTTGGATCGGTCCGGTTTGGTCCGGTTCCAGGGTGCTAATGGTCCGGTTCTTGTTCCTAAATTTTGAAAACCGTTGATTACGGATCGGTTCCGGTTTAGGGTCCTGTAAAACTGAATCGAACCGTTGATCCGAACTGTTAACGAACTGTTGATCCAAACCGTATTTGAACAGCTAGATTTGTGGAATTATGTGCAGCATCCATGGAAGTAGTGTGTCCATACATAGATGGTTATAATCCACAGAGTATCTGTCTGAAGTAGAAGGGTGTTTTATGAATGATCCTGTTGGCTGAAATCTGCAATGCGAGAAATGATCAGATATAGGCTATACAGCAGTTGTGTATCATGAGTTATGATGCATCCATGTTTTTGTGCCAACATTTCATAAACATAAAAAATCCTATCCGTAAAAAATCTTGGCAACGCCATGTTGATCATTTTATATGAAAATCAGTGCATTGACTTATAGAAGAGGATACAAAGAGTACTAATGTGGCCCAAAAAATTATTCTTTTTCATCTATTTCATCTTCTTTTTTGTTTTTGTTTTTTTTTTTTTTTTGTTTTTTTTTTTAAAAAAAAAAAAATCAACTAACTGGATTGGATTTTTAAAAGCCTAGAACTGTGGATCCAATCCGGGACCGAACCGTTCTTCACGGTCCAGTTCCGGTTCGGTTCTAGGGTGCTAATGGTCCGGTTCCGGTTCCAATATTTGCAGAACCGTTAGGAACGGTTCGGTTCCGGTTTCACCCCAAAACCGGACCGAATCGACCCGTGTGCACCCCTAATTTCTAATACACTCATAAAAATCAACTTATATATAGTTTTTACTCTCTAAAATATGAGATGCAAAATCAGAGATATTCAATCTCTCCACTATCATTAATTGGTCAAGTTATCTTTTAAGATTTTTTTTTTCTTTCTTTCTTTATTTTAAATTCAAGTTCCCAAACGCAGCTTTTAAGTGGATAAAATTGAAAATTTAAGACCCAGGATCATGGATTTATATTGTTACCTTCAAATCCAAATCTAAAGTCTACAATAACACTTTAATGGCTTAAGTTTGTTCTTTGGCCATGGACCATCTTCTTTACATATATTACTGGTTTGAATCATTGCAACATGATTCCAATCCAATAGTAAGAGTTGAGTGTTTTAACCTATAGATGAATTTCTTTAGTTTATAAACCAAATGTTCTGAACCATGAGCTACAAAACCTTTGGGTTGTAACATATATATATATATATATATATATATATATATATATATATATATATATAGGGAAAAGGTACAATGCGCTCGAGCTGAATTTAACGCCCCATGAGGTCGAGCTATGTGGGCCCTACCGTGATGTGTTTCGAACATCTACCCCATCAGTCAGATGCATCATTCCATCGTGAACCTAGGTCTCAAAAATCAAGTCAATCCGTGACTTGTGTAGGCCACACCACATAGAGAAGTGGGGAGGGGTCGTGCACCATTAAAACATTCATAACCATTTTTTAGGGCCCACCGAGATGTAGTTTGCAAATCCAGCCCATCCATTATGTGTGTCCCACTTAAATGAGTGTTCAGACCAAGTTTCAGGCGCATGCAAAACTCAGGTGGGCCCCACCAAGTGCTTTTATATATTTTAACGGTGTCTTCACATAATTTTAGATGGTATGGCCCACCCACCTGAGTTCCGTATACGGCTGATTTTTAGGATATCCCATAATTTAAAGGGTACCCCATCAAATGCATGGTGTTGATGGTCGAAACACATCACGGTGGGGCCCACACAGTTCGACCTCACGGGAGCTTATCGTCAGCTCGAGCGCATTGTACCTTTTCCCATATATATATATATGTATATATATATATTCTCATTTGGATTCCCATTGTGAAATGCTGTCTTATATTCATTTGATGTAACTCTAAATTCATATGAGCTGCAAGAGCCATTATGATCCTGAATGAGTCTTTCTTAGATACTGGTGAGAAAGTCTCATTAAAGGCAATGCCCTCACGCTGGTTAAAACCCTTAGCAACAAGTCTAGCTTTATATCTTTCGATATTACCATTGGAGTCCCGCTTGGTTTTAAATATTCATTTACAACCAATCGGGCTTATTTCAGATGATAACTCAATAAGATCTCATACTTTATTGCCTTTCATAGATTTCAACTCATCTTTTATGGTATCAAACGAATGAGAATGATCAACACTTTATTTGACTTGTGTAAAGGATTCAAGATCTTTTTTCATCCCAATGCCAAATCGTGTTCCTTTAAGTATACGATGTAAGCGTCTCAATTTATAGGTCTTCTCTCTCTTTCGGATCTTCTCAATGGTTTAGCTTGTTGGGCGTGATTTTGATATTCCTCATCAGTATGTTGTACATGAGACATCTAATCAGGCATTATGGTTACAACGTTTCTTCTCTAGTTTACAGGTACTAGAGCATATCTCGAAACCATTAAGAATATTTTATGATAATTCAGCTGTGATTTCCTTCTTTAGTAATAACAAGCACTCATGAAGGTCGAGGTATATCGACATCGAGTACCTTGTTGTAAAAGAAAGAGTTCAGAATCATTAAGTGTTTGTAGAATTCATCGGCACTAAGTAGATGATTGCGGATCCGCTCACTAAAGGGCTCCCTATCACGCAATTTCAGGAGCATGTAACATATATGAGATTCATCAATCCTACAGATATTTTTAATTAGTGGGAGTTGAGCATGTTTTATTTTCACAGACATTAAAGAGATCTCATTTAATAAAGTTATTTGATGATTTTGATATAAAGTTAATTTTGCTTCTCTTTAAGTATACACAATATAATTTGAGTAAGTAGAACTACAGTTGTGTTTTATTGGAGATATTTTAAAGATTTAGGATCTCTTAAGGATAGATACACATCATCACATTACGTGTGTAATCCTTATACCACACTTACTAGTTTCAGATTTATGTCGTCAAGACTATTAGTATTTGTGACCGCACTTAGCCTCACTTCGCTTAGATTAAATGTTGTGATGACTACCGCGATTCGATACTGACAGTCTTAATGGACCAGATTGTTATAGCACTACCCGTATTATCCAACAATGTAATTGGTTAACCATTTGGATGTTTTCTTAAAATCAAAATAAAATTTCGAAAGTATTTTCTAAAGATTAATCATTGACATTGATCAATGTGGCCCACGTGGGAGAATGTAAGAATCCTATAAGGTGGGCCTTATTGATCAATTGTTCGGATTGTCCTAAGGGTTGAATAATGTGATCGGGTGTACCAGTGAGCCTCGCTAAGTTGTGATACATCCAAAAATTCATGTAAGGGGCGATGTGCTACTACTGTGATATGCGTACAGTGTCTTAGAGGAACCGGGATTCCTAATTCATGTGGAGCCTTTCAAGGAGATGAGTTTTAATGGGTTTCAAACTCCTCTTCCCTCATGTGTATAAATCAGAGTTGGGTCCTCAATCCATCACCACCGACAGAAGCATGAGCCCCATCAGAACTTCTCTAAGGGTGAAAGGAAAGGAAGACTTCAACGTCCGACCTATAGCTGTGACATCTCAACAAGGTACGCCATGTATTCACTTTTCTTGATCTCCATATCTGATGCATAGCACGGTTCTTATAATTCCGCATAAAGTATTATAGAGGATTGTTTGATTTTTGATGTATTAGATATAGTAAATACTTATAAATTGATAATTATTATTTATAGCCGGAATTACAGCAACATTCTCCCAGTATTATTATCATTGAGGGCTACCTTTTTGAACTCCAAAACTGAGGTAAAGAGAGTAAAAATCATGGAGCACACCATGATGTATGTGACTTACCCATGTCGTCCATCCCTTCAACCAACTCATTTAAGGGCATGAGCTAAAAAATGAGGCAGATCCAAAGACCAAGTAGACCACATGAAAAATGAAATTTGAGTGCCTGCCTGCGGTTGAACTTTTGTTGGGTCCCTATCTAATATTTGTGTTGCCCCTTTATTCGTGTCTATATAACCTTATGAATAGTTTAGATGACAAAAAAGCATTAATGTGAGTCTTAGGGATGGAAACAAATTTCAACCGTGGATATCTTTAGAACTATTGTTTCTTGTAGTGTGGTCCACTCGAGCTTCAAATCTGTCTCATTTTTTACTCACTTCCTAAAATGCTAAAATGCTATAGTGAAATGGATGAACGGCATGAATAAGTCACATATACCGAGGTGGAGCTCACGAATTTAAGTAAACATTTTTGGAATTGATTTTTGAGAGAATATTCTCAACAAACAGGTGGTAGAAATCATAATTGGTTATTTGCTGTAAAAATAAGGTAATTTGAAAAATCAAACACACCTAGAAAAATAAATAAATAAAATAAATAAATAGTTTTGAATTGTGAGTAATAAAACCAAAAACATTTGAATTTGTAAACGTTAAACAGGCCCATCCCATCATCCCACGTCCAATCTCTTCCTTTTTTTGTGCTTGTTTTTATAGTTTCTATGCAATCCAAATTGACATTGAGAGGTAATTCAGCTTTGGTGTCGAGACTTGGTTCCCTTTGGTGGGCCACACCCATGGGTGGCTAGTCTTCCTGAGGCATGTCTGGTCCCCATAGGTTGTTATAGACAAGGTTCCATCCATGTGGTGCTCATGATTTGGTGATGATCCAGACCATTGATCTGATGGGCCTCTCCTCAGATGAGGGTTACACAAGAATTCTCCCATATTGAACCGTCCAAACCATTCTTTCGATGGATAAAAAATAGACGGATAAGAGAGACGGAACGGAAAAGAGTCTTCATATCAAAGCTTTATTATTTTCTGATCTGGAATTTTTCAAAGGTGTACCTCATCTACAATGGGGCCCATCACATCAACGGTTTGGATCACAAAACTGTGGGCCCCACATGGACCGAAACCTTGTGCAGAAAAAACCACAAGGTTGCTTGAATAATAATTCATTTGGGTGTGGAGACTTTTGCGATCATGGTGCAATGCCTATGGAGAAAATTTCACGTACGTACTCGGCCCGAGGATGTATACCCAATACACATGTTTTAATTCTCTCCCTGTTGCACCAATATTTCGGTGATCAAGACCGTTGGTTTGGTGTGTACCATCATGGATAGATCTTGGATCAAAACTTTCCCCAACTAAAAGAACCTAGCCAACAATATGAAACTCTTTCAATTGACAGTGGACCGACCATTGGTATATGTTTCATCTGAAACCTCTATTTGAATGCCACCAATCAGAGGATCAGGATTGCAATATGGAGAAGGATTTTGGAGTATGGCCCATCCATGGTGGCCCTACGAACCTATCTGGATCAATGAAACGGTCCAATAATACAAAGTGAAACCCAAGGATATTGGACAAGTCCTTGGTCGAGCATCATACAATATCTGTTGGGACAGCTTCTCTCTGTCTCATTCGGTGTCATTATGTATGGTTGGGTCATGAAACCATGGGCCCCACTTCTCAATTAAATTTGGGTCTCCATCACGGCAAAACTTTTATACTCTGGTAGAAGTGATGGTTCATACACATGCGCTCAAACATTGTGCCCATGGCATACAGAAAAAAAGTCCATTGATCAGAGTTAGGATCATCTAATCAATCTGATTTGGGGTTAAGACCTATCTTGGGTGGGTCCCATGAGTTGGCCGGTTTAGTTTATGTGAAACGCACGCCACACGTACAATTCAAATGACATAAGTATGAACGGATGGGATTTGCTGGCATCCTCGCCATAGGAAGTTCCTGCAGTTGAAAGCTACATGTGGCCCACTGAGATTTCAGTGAGAAATCCAAACAATGAAGTGAAACGAATTGACAGTGAAATACGTGAAAATGACCATGAAGTGAAGGCAATTGACCGTGAAGTGCATGGAAATGACCGTAAATCTAAACGGAATCACCGAAAATGACCATAAAATGCATGAAAATGACTCTGAAGTGAAGCGAATTGACCATGAAATGCATGAAAATGACCATGAAGTGAAGGGAATTGACCGTAAAGTGCATGGAAATGATCGTGAATCTAAACGGAATCGCAGGAAATGACCATGAAATGCATGAAAATGACCGTGAAGTGAAGCGAATTGACCGTGAAATGTGTGAAAATGACCATGAAGTGATGGCAATTGACCGTGAAGTGCATAGAAATGACCGTGAATCTAAATGGAATCGCCGAAAATGACCATAAAATGCATGGAAATGACCGTGAAGTGAAGCGAATTGACCGTGAAATGCATGAAAATGACCGTGAAGTGAATGAAATTGACCATGAAGTGCATGGAAATGACCATGAATCTAAACGGAATCGCCGGAAATGACCGTGAAATGCATGGAAATGACCGTGAAGTGAAGCGAATTGACCGTGAAATGCATGGAAATGACCGTGAAGTGAAGGGAATTGACCGTGAAGTGAATGGAAATGATAATAAATCTAAACGAAATCGCCAGAAATGACCATGAAATGCTTAGAAATGACACTGAAGTGAAGCGAATTGACCGTGAAATGCATGGAAGTGACCATGAAATGAAGGGAATTGACCGTGAAGTGCATGGAAATGACCGTGAATCTAAACGGAATCGCCAGAAATGACCGTGAAATGCTTGGAATTAACCGTGAAATGAAGGGGAATCACCAGGATTGACCGTGAAATGTATGGAATTGATCGTGAAGTAAATCAAATAAATGAAATTGACCGCAAACTGATTGAAATTGTCCGCAAAGTGAATGAAATGGATTTTCGACCATCGACCTGATGGAATCTTGGAAAATAACCATGTTAGTTGGCTAAAGTAACTTCTCCTACCCCAAAATCATATATGTTACGTCAAGTAACTAATTTTGGTTTAGAAGATATTCTTGTTAGATGAATAAAGAAAGAAATGAAAAAAAAGAGGATTTTTTTTTTTATGCTCATATATATATATATATATATATATATTTATATAAATATGTATTAGAGAAAATTGTAGGTAGAATAAAATTCTCCATATAAAAAATAAAAAATATATTTGCATAGACTTTTACGGACTACAGTTATGGCTACGGCTATAATCCGTAGCTATAGCTTCGATACATATCAAATACACTTTGATATGCATTGAAAATTGTAGGATTTTTTTGGCAAACATGCTGGACAGTTCTGGACCTTTTTTGATCAATTGAATGACCTTCAATACATATCGAAAGACCGTCGATACATATCGAAGGACATATTGAAAAAACAAGGGCTTCGGTAATAATCCGTAGCCATAGTTTCCTGGCATTTTTTTTTTCCATTGTAATCCCCACCGCCTTTTGTGGGTCCTTTTATAAGGTATGTGTTATATCCAAACCGTCCATCTATTTGGCAAACTCGTATTAAGTCTTGAGACGAAAAATAAGATAGATCTAGCTATCAAGTGGACCACACTGTAAATGGCAGTGGAGGATTGAACGTCTACCATTGAAACCCTTTTAGGGGTCACAGAAGTTTTGGATCATTATGAAATTTGTTTTTCCTCTTCATCCAGGTCTTTGTGACCTTATGAATAGATTGGATGGTAAATAAATGTTATTTTGGGCCTTACAAAATTTTTAACAGTGAAAATCAATTTTCCCGCTGCTCTTTGTGGTGTGGTCCAGTTGATCTTTGGATATGATTATTTATTTATTTATTTTATTATTATTTTTTAATGGTCCAAAAAGATCTCAAAATATGGATGAACGTTGTGGGTATAATAAATACATAACTGTGGGGCCCATGCAACTTTGATCTCTTTTGAACCGTTCGTACAACTCGGAGCTCGAGGAGCGTCAGCGGCCGATCCTCTCGCGGAAGGAAAAGCAGGGGCATTTTCGACCTTTGGGGCTTATTCTTGAAAGGTCAAAAGAGGTGGGCTTACAAATGTAAATGGGCCATAAATGGGTCGTACAGTTGTAAATTTCTGGCTTCTCTCTGTCTCATTCGGTGTCATTATGTTTGGTTGGGTCATAAAACCATGGCCCCCACTTCTCAATTAATTTTGGGTCTCGATCACGGCAAAACTTTTATACTCTGGTGGAAGTGATGGTTCATACACATGCGCTCAAACATTGTGGCCCTGGCATACAGAAAAATCCATTGATCAGAGTTAGGATCATCTAATCAATCTGATTTGGGGTTAAGACCTATCTTGGGTGGGTCCCATGAGTTGGACGGTTTAGTTTGGGTGAAACGCACGCCACACGTACAATTTCTAATTGCATAAGTATGAACGGATGGGATTTGCTCGCGTCCTCGCCCATAAGGAAGTTCCTGCAGTTGAAAGCTACATGTGGCCCACTGAGATGTCAGTGAGAAATCCACCCCGTTCATCAGTTTCTCTAGCTGATTTTAGGACATGGTTCCAAAAATGAGGCAGATCCAAAACACAAATATACCACACTACAGAAACAGTAGGATGGAATGCCCACCGTCAAAAACCTTGACGGGACAGTTCATCCCAGTTAGAATGACCTTATCAACGATTTGGATGGCATATGATCATAATGGTGGGCATTTCCATCCCCACTATTTCTTGTAGTGTGGCCCACTTAAAATTTGAATCTGCCTCATCTTTGGGATCGTCTCCTACCATGACTTGGAGAAACCGATGAATGGGTTAGATTTCTAAAGGATATCTCGGTGTTGGCCACATTTGATATGGACCATCCATTGTGTGGGCCCCACCTCTCATGTGGGTCTTCTATCATACCGGGCGGCCCGCTTTGATTGTGAGCCGTTCATTACTAGGGGCTTACGTTTGATTGGGTTGGGGTCAGGTCTAGTTTTTACATCCCAAGCCCAACTCAATCGAAGCTAAAGCTTGGGTTGGGCCCACTACCTTTGGGTTGACTAAACCCAAGTTGCACCACTAGTCAATAGTCATGACCTTCTGCTAAATATTGCTGGACCAGGTTTCCATGGTCCACACTTGCTGGGCCGGGTCTACTAACTGATCTTAATATATTTAGAATTTGGACCCATCAGATGAAGAACCCAAATCGATCCGTCAATGAATAATCAGGCCTAAAATTCAAACCCTAGTCCAACCAATGGAGCTATACTACAACGCTTGGGCCAAGGGCTATTAGTCAAGTGAGGCCCATGGGTCTGTGAACTAAATATTTCATGTTATAGCCTCACTGTGGATAGCCCACCCACTGAAAATTCTCCGGTTCTTAAAAATCATAACCCTTGGGTGGTGGCCCACAAATAGACGGTTAAAAAAGAAAGTACAACAAAAGGTCATTGTTTCACCAAAGAAGCCCAGATATGATATGGCTGAGATCTTGCATTATTGTGGAAATTTGATGCATTGGCAGTCTGTGATGAGGCCAGTAATATCAATGGTTTGGATCTCAAAATTCTGGGCCCCACTTGTAAATTTGAAAGCCCTAGTGTACAACTCTGTGTGAAATACAGTATTAGGGGTGGCAATGGGCCCGGCTGGTGGATTGCGCCCTATAAACCTGGACCAAGGCCTGAACTCGAAATGTAGGCCCGGTGTCCAGTCTGGGCTAGGACTAGTGTGGCCCCTGCTACTCATAGAAAATAGTGTCCTGATGCATTAGTCTGTGAAAGTTGGCTGTGGGTAGATGATCGTAACCATTTATCTGATAGATGTTGTCATGATGTACGCAAACCTAGTTGACTCGGATAACTAGCTCGAATCGACTTGGATAAGCTCGATTCAACTCGGCTTGAAACTGAGTTCGGGTAGAATTGAGCTGAATTTTTGAGCTCGAAAAAATTTGGAGTCGAGTCCGAGTTGGATTGAACTCAACTCGACTCGGATCGGCTCATAACTCGAATTCAGTTCAGATTGGTCCGACTCAGCTCGCTCAGTCAGTTAATATAAATATCAACTTAAAAAGAACTCTACCACATTTTCCGCTCGAACGAGCGCTTGTCCGCCCGTTTGGCCGGTCCAACCTTTGGTTTGACTTCCAAGCCCACTCACTCGTTGTCCTAGTCTTTGGTCTGAGCTCAGCTCGTCACTACCCTGCCCACCCCATCAAGTAAGCAATTGAGCCCTCTCCCATTTTTTATTATATTTGGGTGTCCGTGCTGTCCTTTATTATTATTATTAGTATTATTATTATGTTAGCTTGTTAGTACACCCCACTGTCAGTTCACACATCACCTGGTTGGACACTGTTTGTGGCTCGAAAACATAAGCTCAAACTCAGCTTGAGTTGGCTTAAGCTGCTGACTAAACTGGACCGAGCTGGACAGTTAAGCTCAAGGATGAAGCCGAACTGAGTTCGAGTTGGGATTGGCTGCTGGCCGAGCTGAACTGTGCCAAGAACTGAGTTCGAGTTGGGATTGGCTGCTGGCCGAGCTGAACTGTGCCAAGCTCAACTCGGTTCAACTCATGTACAACTAGTCATGAATGAGAATCTCCTTATTTGGAAGATTCTAATCCCTTTGATTTGTAGGCCTAGAAATGCAGCGTTTCACCTGATGAATGGATGGGGTTGATTTTTACACCAGGTGATCCTTATGGTGGGGCCCACTGAGTTGGACCTGCAAATCTTCTCATTTTAAAATTAATTCGGGCTATTTGGTTGTCTTACTTAAGATTTGACTGTAAAGCAGTTAATTTTTTTTTATTTGTTTGATTAGTAATTTTTTGTGGACCGGAGTCTATGCCACATTGTGGTTGCATATCAGATATGTACATGATCTAATCCATCCATCAGATGAGTACTATTATGTTATGCTCAAACCTAAGAACTAAGCCGGTCCAATAGTCAGGTAACCTGCATTTTTCTAACCCACCAAGTTTCTAACCTGACCGTGGACCTACCTCAATGTATGCGTTGTATATGATCTAGGCCATCTATCCATTTTGCAATGCCCAAAAATGAAGTAGATACAAATTCCAGGTGAACCACACCACAAGAAACAGTAGTGAATAACTATTAAAAACTTTCTGTGGGCCACAGAAGTTTTGGATGAAGCTGATATTTGTATTTTTTCTTCTTCAAAGCCTATTAGCTTATCAACAGGTTGGACAGCGAATGAACATTACAATGGGCTTTAGGAAGTTTTTAATGGTGGGCATGCAATAGATTTGTATCTCTGCCTTATTTTTAGGCTCATGCTATCAAATAAATTTTTAAAATGGATGGACAATATAGATATACAACACACTTACACTTGGGAAATGCAGGGGTTATTCTCTTTCTTGTTTCCTTGGTTATGGTATATACCATGGGGGGTGCACTTCTGAGTTTTGATATTTAGATGGGAGTCGCTACTCACCAGATGATGCCTTGGAATTTATAGCCTGTAGAAACTGTAGAATCGTTCCTGGGCTGAAGAATTGTAAGACTCTCTTGGTCACATGAATTTTGAAGTAAATCATCACTATAAACTTAAGGGAAGGATTTCGGTTACAAAAAAGGAAGGAGTTAGGCATCATTTTTCATCCGTATAAATGCCGTTTCTACTTTATAAGGTATTTTTCTTCTTGAAAATTCAGCCTAGGTGTTTAACTATGCACGGGTAGGCAAAAGTATAAAACTAAAGAAAACAAAAATATAAAAAGGTGTATAAATGTGTGCGCTTTGTGAGCATGTTAAGCGTTGGCTAATTTGAGATGCGAGAAGGAAATAGGGAAACTAGACTCCCTTACTTAAGTGAAAGGATGACCGGATATTCTTAATTCCAATGCTACTATTTTGTCTTCAGTATCTTTCTTCACTTTTTTGGTTTCATATACTTTCCTTGTAGGGCAGATGGAAGGTGTTGCTAGGCTCTCTAAATCAGAGCGGGCAGCATTTCAGCAGGTGCATGCTAGCCTCTGGCAACTCCAGATTACTTCGAACTGCCACAACAGTGCCTGTAGACCACCATAGCTATGCATCCGCTTCCCGCCTCTCTCTGAATGGCTTGTTGCGACGGGGTTTGAATAGTCCTCCAAGTAGTGCCTCAGGCACTGACAAAAAGACTCAAACCATCGCTTTTTTCCTTTGCAAAGGGGCCGCTCCGGACAGGTTATTCTTACTATGGTCGGTTGTTGCTTTTGATAACCAGTAACTTAGGTATCTGTAGTAGAATTTTACCTGTTTTTGCATTGTAGTTGCTGCATTTGGAGGGTCCAAAGTTTTCAGGGGTCCATACATCACTAGACTTTTAGTGGCTGGCTGATCAAATTTGGTGATTGCTTTGGGGTGTGTTGGTGACTCTTTTGGCTTGATTTTTGTGCCCTTTTTATATCATTGGAGTATGAAAATTGTGACTTGTTTGTCGTTGTATATCATTCAAATGTTCAGGCCGTTGGAATTATGCGCCACACATGGCATATTTTCATAAGGCAATGTAACGACCGGATTGGATCGTTCACATGACCATTAGGGTGGGACCCATGCTATTATTGGGTCTATACAATTATTATGAGTGTGAAGTACAATAGACAACTCTTGATAGAGTTATGTTGGGAGAAGGCTTCTCTCCCAATAATTGAGTAGTCTTAGGGTTGGGAGAGTCCCACTATGTGTGGAATTTTCTCATGGCTTGCCTCTATATAGAGAAGTGTTGTAATTGTGGTAGATGCAGAAGGTAGATGCACATACCCTAACAGTATGCGAGATGGCCAACCAATGTATTCTTTCTAAACACTCTCGGATCCACTAGATCGAAGCTAGTATAGATCCTAGAATCTGCTGCGGGATTTATCCAACACGTAGTATCAGAGCAGACTTTATGCATCAATCTAGGGCATTGTTGTGAATTCTAAAAAATTGATTCCAGACTCGATCGGGAGTTGTCGGATTGCGGTGGATTACAGTATCCGTCCTACATTCAAATTCGAATGTCTGAAGATAATTGGATTGGAATCAACTTCCGTCGCCAGAATCTGACAAGCGCGCGCGATGTCAGAATGGTGGGTGGAATCGGATCGGAAGCCATAATCGTTTGGGGATTCTGCAATCCCGATTCCTATTTGTGACTCACGGATGAACGTGACGAGGATAAATACTCCGAATCCATGGAGCTTCTCTGGACTCCTCATAGAGAATTCTTGAATCCATGAGGAAAGAAAGCAGAAAATAGAAATAAATTTTAATAAATTCAAAACTGATTAATTGATGACTAAAAACGAGTTCACAACCCTTCGAATAGGGGTACGGGAAAGAAATCAGAATCAAACTACAACTAGAACTCCTAGAATCCGCGACTTACTATAAATAGTAAACTTACTATTTATAGGCGGTTAATGATGTCTACTAGTGCGCAAGGTTTTCGGCCAAAAATAGTAAGTGTCCTATTTGGCTTCACCAAACTGTTCTCCTAATTATTCTAAGCTCTTTTCACGTTGGGCACAACTCCTAAAGCTCGACGGATGAAGAGTTATAATCAAACTAAAACTTACTATTTATAGTAAAAACGAAATTAAATCAGGGAAACGACCATCGATCTAGGGGTTTTTCATAATTTCGGGCGTCGCAACCCTGCATAGCTAGGTTGGTTGGCTAAAGTAGCTCGTTCTACCCCAAAATCATATATTTTACGTCAGCTAACTCATTCCGGATTGTGAGATATGCTTGATCTAAGGTCCGACGGTCCGGATCACTTGCTCCGTCGTCGGCCAAGGCCTTTTTCGATCCATCTTGGCCATGAAACTGTCCGCGACTCGCTCTACATCAGTCCCCTCCACTTCAAAAGAACTCGTCCTCGAGTTCTCATCTTACGTTGGTTCATGATACTTGGTCAGATTCGCGACGTTGAAAGTCCGTGAGATTGCCATGTCGTCGGGAAGATCAACAACATAAGCGTTGTCATTGATCTTTCGAATGATTGGGACGGGTCTAATCTTCTTATTTTTCAACTTGTTGTACGTCCTAGTCGGAAATCTCTCTTTGCACAGATGGACCATAACTCGGTTGCCCACCTCGAACACTTTTTGTCGCCGGTGCTTGTGCGCTTGTTCCTTGTACTTCTCGTTCGAGGCATGTAGCTTGGTCTGCACTTCCGCATGGATGCCTATGATTTTATTTACCATATGTTCTGCTGCAATGCTCGTGCCTGGGTGCTTGGGCAGAGGGACCAAGTCAGGCGTGTGGCGATGCACTCGTCCATAGATAATTTGAAACGGTGATTTCCTTATTGAGCGGTTCACCATGTTGTTGAATGCAAACTCTGCTTGAGACAAGGCCAAATCCCACTGCTTCGATTTTTCTCCTGAAATACAGCGAAAGAGGTTTCCCAACGTGCGATTTACAACTTCGGTCTGCCCATCAGTCTGTGGGTGGTAAGCACTGCTTAATTGAAGTCGTGTATTGAATCGAGTCCACAAAGTCCGTCAAAAGTGGCTAATGAACTTCGTGTCACGATCAGAAGTAATGATCTTGGGGACCCCGTGTAGCCGTACGACCTCCCTAAAGAATAGATTTGCCACGTGTGTTGCATCGAGGGTCTTCTTGCATGGGATAAAGTGCGCCATCTTGGAGAAACGATCTACCGCCACGAATACCAAATCCATGCCGCATTGTGTTCGTGGGAGACCAAGCATGGAGTCCATTGATAAATCCTCCCAAGGACCGTCAGGCACAGGTAACGGGGTGTAGAGGCCCGTATTCTGAGATTGTCCCTTGGAGGTCTGACAAACATGACAACGTTATACTGCTTTTCCCACATCACGTACTAATTGCGGCTAGTAATACTGTTCTTCCACAAGAGCTCGCGTCTTGTCTCGCCCAAGGTGTCCACCGAGGCCACCTCCATGTAGCTCCTGAATAATCTGCTCCCTTAGAGAACTTTGGGGGATGCACAATCGATTCCCTTTAAAGAGAAAATTGTCCTGTATATGAAGGTCATTGGGGTGACCTTCTTGACACTTCACCCAAGAATTTTTGAAATTCTCATCCTCGGCATACAGCTTCTTGAGATAGTCGAAGCCGACCACCTTGTTGCTCATTGTAACAAGTAGTGATGCACGACGGCTAAGTGCATCAGCCACCTTGTTCTGCTGCCCTAACTTGTGCTTCAGAACGAACGTGAATTCCTGTAAAAATGTAACCCATTTAGCATGCACACGATTCACATTAGTCTGACTATTAATAAACTTTAATGCTTGATGTCAGTGTAAAGAACAAACTCTCTTTGAATCAGATAATGCCGCCAATGTCACAGCACCTGAACAACTGTGTACAACTCAAACTCATAAGTCGACAACTTCTTTTGAGCTTCGGTGAGCTTCTCACTGTAGAAGGCTACCGGCCTGCCTTCCTATGATAATACTCCCCCAATTCTGACGTATGAAGCGTCACACTCAACTTCAAACAATTTGTCAAAATTAGGAAGCACCAAGACCGGTGTTGCAGACAAACAATGCTTAATCTCATGAAAGCTCTTGTCAGCTTTATCGGTCCACTGGAACGGTCCTTTTTTCATGCAATCTATTATAGGCGCGACTATGGTGCTAAAATCTCGCATAAATCAACGATAGAAAGTCGCCAACCCGTGAAAACTCCTCACTTCATGAATGTTTGTCGGGATTGGCCATTCCCTAATAGCTCTTACCTTTTCATTGTCCACACAAATGCCTGTGGACGTTACAATAAACCCTAGGAACAACAGACTGTCAGTTAAAAAACTACACTTCTTCAAGTTGAGGTACAACTTGTTAATTTGTAGGACCTGTAGCACCTGCCTAAGATGTTTCCTGTGCTCCGCCTCATCCTGGCTATATATCAATATGTTATCAAAATATACTACCACAAATCGACCAGTAAACAGTTTTAACACTTGATTTATTAAACGCATAAAAGTACTTGGTGCGTTCGATAGGCCGAAAGGCATGACCAGCTACTCATACAACCCTTCCTTAGTCTTGAATGCCGTTTTTCACTCATCACCGGGTCGGATACGAATCTGATGGTACCCGCTCCTCAGATCTAGTTTAGAGAATACCTTGGCCCCTTCTAGTATATCAAGCATGTCGTCCAACTATGGTATTGGGAACCGATATTTGATGGTAATTTTGTTGATTGCCCGACTGTCGACACACATGCGTCAGCTTCCATCTTTTTTTGGCGTTAATAATGCTGGTACGACACATGGGCTCATGCTCACTCTCAAGAGACCCTTACGGATCAATTCCTCCACTTGCCCCTGGAGTATCTCGCACTCCTTCGGACTCATCCGACAATGAGGGCGGTTGGGCAGGTTAGCCCCAGGGATGAGGTCTATGTGATGTTGGATGTCCCTCATGGGGGGCAATCCATCAGGTAAATCCTCAGGCCAGACTTCTTTGAATTCGTTTAGCAACAGTCTTAAACTTGGAGGGATGTTTGAGGGTTCTTCTTCATCGCCCTTCACCACTACGGTGTACACCTCGTCGGTTTCCTTGGATTCCTCCATGAAATCCCGAATGGTCAAGAGGGAACTCCCCTCTACTTTAGAAGTTTCAGGGTGGTTCTCTGGTGCCATAGGGGCAATGATTATTTTTTGACTATCCTTGACGAATACGTAGACATTGTCTCGTCCCCGATGAGTCGCATCACGGTCTGACTGCCAGGGTCGACCGAGTAGCATGTGGCAAGCTTCCATGTCGACCACGTCACAAAGTATCTAATCCTTATAATTTTTACCAATTGAAAATGAGATAGTGCATTGTTCAGTTACCTTGGTCTCATTCACCTTTTTTATCCAGCCAATTGAGTACGGGGAATGATGTTTTATCGTTGGTAGCCTAATCCGCTCTAAAATTCATACAGGCCCGAGGACGACCAACCGTATGCATTTAATCAGCCCATAGACATTGATTGGGGCCCACCGCACAACTTGTCCACCATTATTCTTGAGATGATGTTCTCGCTACTACCACTATCTATGATCACATCACAGACCTTTTCGTTGACAGTGCACCAAGTACGAAATATATTATGTCGCTGTGGATGTAATTCCTTTCATGGGGTATACAGTAATCGCCTCACAACTAGAAATTTGCCATGATCCTCGCCTGTCATTTCATCGCCACCTGCTATTTCTTCAGTGGTTTGTTCATGTTCGTTATAGCCACAGTCTTCTTCTGAGGCCTCATCTTCAATGCCCCCTTCGTTTATGTCAAGTGTGCTGCGGGACGTTGAGGATAAGTGTTTGATAAGTGGCTTTGGGGTGCATCCACACGGTAAGCTACAATTGTTCGACCTTGGCCGAGCATAAGGATTTGGAATCCTACTCGGGCCTGCTGTTGTGGGTGCTGCACATTGAGGTTTGGATGAGCCGCTCCCCGTATCACAGTTTGCGGTTGTAGGAGGTTGAGGACGTTCTCCTACTGGATCTTTTCCTCATGCCAGCACTGAATCCTGTGTGGGACCCGTCATGGGAGGGTTGAATTGAAGGATAGGGACGAGCAGGAACTCTTGCAAGTTGTGTTTCTGCCCTACCCGCCAATTGAACTGCTTCATCCACAGTCCCGACTGGGTACATTTGAACTCGGTCTTGAATTGTCGGTCGCAACCCACCTATAAATCATGCTACCTTCTGTGACTCAGATTCTGACAAATTGTTTCGTGTAGCCAACCGCTGGAATTCTTCAGTGTAATCTGTGACAGTTCAGTTTCCTTGTTGACAATTTTAGTATTGTTGGAATAATATTTGCTCATAATCACTAGGGAGAAATCGTGATCGAAGAAGACGTCTTATCCGTGGACATGATGAGATGGGCGCCTTGTTCTGGCAGGCTCGTGAGAGTTGTAATTGTTCCCACCATGCAGAAGCACCAGATTTTAACTTAAACGCTACCAATTTTACTCTTTTATGATCTGGTACGTCCATATAATCAAAATATCTCTCTACTTCGGCTAGCCAATCGAGGAAATCTTCTATACGTAATAAACCATTAAAACTAGGAAGTTCAGCCTTACCTCGATAGTCTCTTTCGGCACGATCTGGGTAATCGCCTCCATGGATTGGTCGTCGGGCAAAACCCTCATTAAGGTCCTCGTCGCTAGAACTTGAATCATCTGGTGTAGCCCTATGGTTTGCCACTGGTAGTGCTCTACGGAAATCGGGGTTGCGTCGTACAACAACCATGGGTGGTGGAGCCACCATGGGTGGTGGAGCAACCATAGGTGGTGGAGCACCACCTAGGGCTCGGGGCGGAAGTAATGCACCTGCAAGACGGTCGAGGGTTGCCTGCAACCCTTGCATGGTCAACTGACTCTCACGGTGGAAAGCTTCCATTCTTTCCGAAAGATAACGAATCCCTGGATCATCGTCCACAGGATTTTGATTCATACCTTAGTTGTTTGCCATCGGCCCGAGAGGAATCCTCGCTCTGATACCAATTGACGCAGGGATGAACGTGATGAGGATAAATACTCCGAATCCACGGAGCTTCTTTGGACTCCTCACAGAGACTTCTCGAATCCACGAGGAAAGAAAGCAGAAAATAGAAATAAATTCTAATAAATTTGAAACTGATTAATTGATGACTAAAAACGAGTTCATAACCCTTTAAATAGGGGTACCAAGCAATGGGAAAGAAATCAAAATCAAACTACAACTAGAATTCCTAGAATCCGCGACTTACTATAAATAGTAAACTTACTATTTATAGACGGTTGTGATGTCTACTAGTGTGCAAGGTTTTTGGCCAAAAATAGTGTCTTATTTGGCTTCACCAAACCGTTCTCCTAATTATTCTAAGATCTTTTCATGTTGGGCGCAACTCCTAAAGCCCGACGGATGGAGAGTTATAATCAAACTAAAACTTACTATTTATAGTAAAAACGAAATTAAAGCAGGGAAATGACCATCGATCCAGGGGTTTTTCACAATTTAGGGCATCGCAACCCTGCATAGCTGGGTTGGTTGGCTAAAGTAGCTCGTTTTACCCCAAAATCATATATTTTACGTTAGCTAACTCATTCCGGATTGTGAGATACGCCTGATCTAAGGTTTGACGGTCTGGATCACTTCTGTCGTCGACCGAGCCTTTTCTGATCCATCTTGGCCATGAAACTGTCCGCGACCCGCTCTACATCAATTTGTTTGTCCGCCCTAGACTTTAGACATTTAGAGCCCCATTCGAACACTAAATGAGTGTTGTTTTTAGATGGATTTCGAATCAACCATGTGCTAGTCATTGTCATGGGAAAATCATTCAGATTTGTCCCTTATTAGGAGATTCGTAGTAAAAAAAAAAAAAAAAACTCTGTTGTTGGTGGATGCTATCACCTCTATTGCTCGGAATTTACTAAGAGACTTCTCCCCAGAGCAGTGACAACCATTGGTGATAATCCCTTGGCGGCCATGGCCATCAAACATGAACCCTCTCTTGACCAGAGGCAATGGTGAATCCTTGTTCTCTCTTACTCCTTCATTTTAGGCCGCCATAGAAGTGGTCTCATGGATTGCTAATGGCAATAGAGTGGCGGTCGTCCAAGCCACAACAATGGTTGTCGTTTATCATTGGCGCCATGGTTAGAACCATTGCCATTACTAGATCTAACGGAAGCTATCGTTGTTGATTGCGCTTTGAATTCTCAACACCATTATCATTGATAGTGAGGGGTTACAACGATGTTGATGCTGCATCAATAACCTAGATGTAGTGATGGAAAGGGAGTTTCGGCTAGGGTTTCCTCGCTGTTTATGGAGAAGGGCATGCGGCTAGGGTTTCCTCGCTGTTTATAGAGAAGGGCATGTGGCTAGGGTTTTAGTCGATGGGTGTTGAGTGTCAAATATTTCATATTTCCCTCCATTTATATCTTGGTTTTATGAACATGATAATGCTTAATGGGTATATTTTATACATGTTTGTATTGCAAGGTAAATTTGAGAGCTTGGATCGAAAAGAATGTCAAAAGCATGAATTTAATGCATAAGAATTACCAAAGTAAGGAGTGAATCTTAGGAGACCAAGATTGAAGATTTCAAGACCTCAAGATCCAAGAAAACCAAAGTATAAAGGATGAAGAAAGACTAGAGAAGGTTACAAAGTTCGCTGCAGAAAAACAGGCCAGTTCAGTTCGACCGAACCAAGTTCGGTCCGACCAAAATCACACAAAATAGTTCAACAATCAAAGATGAAATTCAGGGCTAATTCGGTTCGACTGAAGGATAATTCCGTTCGACCAAAACCAAATTCGGTCTGACCGAAGGAAGGATTCGGTGAGATTGAAAGTGCGCAAAAAGCTCTAACGCTGAAAGAAGTTAATTCGGTCTGACCGAACCCAAGTTCGGTATGACCGAAATCGAGCAACCGTTGAAGACAATCCGACTTCAATTCAAATTCAACTTCAGTCCGACTGAAACATAACTCTGTTGCATAAATTCAAGGCGGTTTTCAAAGTTGGCCAGACAAAGGCTATAAATATGGGTTCTCTAAGGAGTTCTAAGCATGAATTAGGGTTGGAAGAGTGGAGCAAGGTGTTATAGAATTTCAAGGAGTCCTTCATTCTTCCCCACTCTTCTTTTTCTAATTAGTTTTTATGTTTTCTTTAAGAGTTTTAGTTTCAATCATGTCTTTGGTTGGCTAATCTCTTAGCTAGGGCTAAGAGGTGAAGATTGTAGCATGTTAAGATGTTTATCTTGTTTTAATTCTTGTTTATGTTGAACTTCATTGATTTCTAGTTTGAATTTAAGAAATATTTTCAGTTTTCTATGGTTTATTGTGACTCAAATTATAATAGACATTGCGATAGCTTTGAATATCTTCTTTTTTATTTCGAGATTGAGAGATTAGTGAAATTCGTGATTCACCATTGTCTCCTGGGCATGGTGGATGGTTGAATTCCCTTCCAATCATCACAATACTCCTTCATGTGTGAACGAATTCAATGAGAAGTTCAGATTGTGCTTTAATTACTTACTTCTAATTGGATAGGATAGGACTTCGATTTTAGTTGTGTTTATTGAATCAAGTGACATAGCATCTTAATAGCTACAAGTGGATCCCTGGCGCTCTAGTTCCCTTTTAATTATTGATAATTTATTCACAATTACTTTTAACTATTCCATATTTTAAGTTAGATCTTGCCCTAGTTCTAGTTCTTTTCAGAATACGTACAAGTTTAGTCCCTGTGGATTTGACCTTGGTCTCACCTAGTTATTACTACATCGCGACCTTGCACTTGGGGTTGTGAACGATGGGGAGAAGGGAGATGTGGGGTTTTGTCTGCCCAGCCAAAGAGTTGGATATTTAGAATTATGGAGGATTTTCCCTACGTTAGATATTGGGTTGGGATCGGGAGCGAGTTGGGCTGGTTGACAGCGAGATGGGCTTGTTTGTGTTTGTAAGTGAGTCGGGTTGTGGCTTGTTTCAGCTATTAGGCCCAGTTTGGGTTTCAATTTTCTAGATCTACGATTTTGGGCCTGATTTAAATAGATTTTGTGCTTATATAATGCTGGTTTTAGGCACATTTTTTGGACTTTTGGGCCAGTAGTTGGACATGATTCTAACTAAAATTTGGGCTCGACTTTGAGGCCCAATTTGGGCTTGCTTTGGGGCCTATTTTAGGCATGATTTTTGGTTGGTTCGGCCTATTTCGTGGCTATTTGTGGGCCACATTGTAAGCATGTTGTGAGCCCAATATTATATCTTAATGGGGCCTAGTTGTAGGCATGTTTGTGCCTAAATTTCGGGCACCAAATTTGAGAACCAATTTTTCATAATTATCTTTTGGTTAACCTGTATTGATGTAATTATTTTGGTTTGAATGAGTATATGGGATGTTTGCTCTAATTATTGAGAGCCGTCTATGCATGTGCATTATCATAATTGATGAATGACAATGTTTAAACTCACCATAATAAATAGGAAGTTGTTAAACCTGTTAAGTCATGTTTGGATTATCTGCATTGGTCACTAAGGCCTAATTTTATTGATCCTAGCCTAAGGATATTGGACAACACTTATGGGCATCAAGCTCATCCAGTTTATTAGTGTTCATGTATTGTTAATGGGTAGACAATCAATAGATAGTGACCCATATGAGATGTTCATCTTGCTTTGCTTCTTGTTTATGTTGAACTTCATTGATTTCTAATTTGAATTTAAGAAATATTTTCAGTTTTCTATGGTTTATTGTGACTCAAATTACAATAGACATTGCAATAGCTTTGAATATCTTCATTTCTATTTCGAGATTGTGAGATTGGTGAAATTCGTAATTCACCATTGTCTCCTGGGCATGGTAGATGGTTGAATTCCCTTCCAATCATCACAATACTCCTTCATGTGTGAACGAATTCAATGAGAAGTTCAGATTGTGCTTTAATTGCTTACTTCTAATTGTATAGGATAGGACTTCGATTCCAGTTGTGTTTATTGAATCAAGTGAGGTAGCATCTTAATAGCTACAAGTGGATCCTTGGCGCTCTAGTTCCCTTTCGACTATTGATGATTTATTCACAATTACTTTTACTTATTCCATATTTTAAGTTAGATCTTGTTCTAGATCTAGTTCTAGTTATTTTCAGAATACGTACAAGTTTAGTCCCTATGGATTTGACCTCGGTCTCACCGAGTTACTACTACATCGCGACCCTGCACTTGGGGTTGTGAACGATGGGGAGAAGGGAGATGTGGGGTTTTGTCTGCCCAGCTAAAGAGTTGGATATTTAGAATTATGGAGGATTTTCCCTACGTTAGATATTGGGTTGGGCTCGGGAGCGAGTTGGGCTAATTGACAGCGAGATGGGCTTGTTTGTGTTTGTAAATGAGTCGGGTTGTGGCTTGTTTCAGCTACTAGTGTCACGCCCCAAACTCAAAAAACGGGCTCACAAAATTTTCGATCGCCGAATCTGACATCGACAGCCTCGTAGTACCCCATTCTCGGATCCTGGTACTCATATGCCAGATTCCGATCCTGGGATCCTATAGGGAGGATTTTCAGTATGATTTTTTTTTTGTAATGGAGTATAACCACAAGCATAACCAAGTCATAAAATAACATCACCACATATCCATTATATCAAAGACTTTAAGTACAATGTGGAAAGGGAAATACAGGGTGATCAAAAACTCCAAACTAATCTGATGTGCACTCCTACCTCAGCGCTGCTGCGAACAATGCCACCTGCACGCAATGGTCGTGCATAAGCTTACAAAAGCTTAAAGGGTGGTGTAAGTGTGTGCGTAAGGCAAGCGCCAAGTGTACAATATCAGAGTAATGCGAAAATATGCGGTAAGTCCATGAATGCTGTCAGCTGTATCAAAGCTATGTAATGCAAGACATGAATGATATCAGCCATACTAAGGCCATGCGATGCGAGGCATATGTAGCTAAATGTCATATGTGAGATGCAAAGCATGCCAGTCCTCATCAAGTACACATATCAATATAGTTCCTCTCTGGGATATCACCGGGGTCTAGTACACTCCACACTGACTGCCACCTCCATATTCGCACAGTCCAGCGAGCAGAATAGACCTCACTGTCCGCCTGACCAGTAGTTTGCCAATACCTACCCAACTCGTCGATAACGAACTCATTTGCGAACTGGTCAAACTCTGCCTAGCTTATATCCCCCTCACTCGGGCGGATAAGGCCACACCCTCTTCCAACTGACCACGACATAGTGAGAGGCGCTACCTACTGGTATTCGGCACTCGGGCACTCGTTTATCCACTCGTCTAGACGTTGGAGCAACTCCTGGTACCAAAAAGGTTCTGAGATTTTCACCCAAGGACATCCTAAGTGCCTATAGTGCTAGAACTAAGTATTTTCAGTATCTGATACGGCCATCCATGATGTACCTGTGGAGCTACGACCCTGATGTCACTAAGGCGTACAATGATCAAGTCACACATATGCGGGATGCATGAGTCACACCGTCAAATCATGTAGCAATCCTGCGCGTACCGCGCACTTATGTGGGGGCACTCCGTCTCATAAGGAGTCCCGTAAATGTCTTAACCCAACGACTTATGCTATATCAAGCATACATATGATGCGTATGAGCATGAATCATGGAGCTATACTAGCATGTTATAAAGTGATGAACTGTCCTTACAATGAAGATGGGCCTAGATGGCCTACACACAACAAGTACGGGCCTATCAATGGGCCCTAGGGAGAGTTATAATATGGATATTTAACCAACATTATTCTTACAATATGGACGTCAAACCAACATTGCTCCCAAGGCACGGCCCCCGCCATAAATATCATTACACAAACCAAGTGGAATCACACATTGCAATGGACATTAAGTACAACCCATTGGGCCTCGACCCATGGGCCTTAGATACATCAAATGGGACGCATCACATGGGCCTTATATTCATCAAGTGGGCCGCATCAATGGGCCTCACCAATGGGCCTTATGTACATTGCAATGGACTATAACCGATGGGCCTTGAATACATCATAATGGGCCTTCATATGGTAAGTGGGCCATATCACATGGGCCATATGTATATCAAATGGGCGACACCAAAGATAAGTGGTGATAATGATTTTTCACCATTAAAATTCCCAAGGCCCACGATAACATTTATTTCCCATCCACTCTGATCATGAGGTTACACTGACTTGAAAGGGGTTTTAATGGTGGACGTTCGAACCCACTGTTTTCTATAGTGTGGTCCACCTAATCATAGATCTGTCTTAATTTTGAACTCAAGCCTTAAAATTACCTGACAAAATGGTGGGACGGTTAGAATACAACACATGCATCATGGTGGGGTCCACACACATGGCCACCAATTAAATGGACGGTTTGGATATAACACAGACATCAAGGGTGGGCCCTACTAGCCGTCCAACAAATGCTTGGATGGCATTGATAAAACACATACATGGTGGGTTCCACTGTCCACTACCGTGGACGGTGTGAATAAAACAAATACATTATTGTGGGTCCAACGTGGGGCCCACCTTAATGTTTATATGCCATCCAACCCATTGATAAGGTCACACTGACCTGGATGAAAGGAAAAACAAATTTCATACTGATTCAAAACTTCTGTGACCCAGAAAAGGGTTTCAATGGCGGCCGTTCAATCACACTGCTTCTTGTGATGTGGGTTGCCTGAGTCGTGTACATGGCTGATTTTTGGAGGGGGCCCACTGCCCTAAGGGGCCCACCAAATGTGCGGCGTGAATTTTTAACACACATCACGGTGGGGCCCATGGCCCTGGCCTCCCACGCTTGCCATGCAGCAGTGTCTTGTGCTGCTGACGCTGCAGCAGCAGGCGCTATTGCATGTATATTATTATTATTATTATTTGAAAATAAATTTTTGACGGTTTTTCGTAGGTGGGGCCCGCATCAAGTGGATCCACCCCGTCCACTGGCTCCAATGGCTTATGATAAGCCAAACAAGCCCAATATTCGAGGTGTTTTGGTGTATAGAAATATCAGGTGAGTTTTCAACGGTAAAAATCATACTTTTCTAGGCTATGGCCCGCCAGATAATCTGATTGGCTTCATTTTTCAGCTCAACGCCTAAAATGATTTGGGAAATGGAATGGACGGTGTGAATTAGTCCCATACATCAAGGTGGGGCCTGCATGGACAACCCTCTCCAAGGCTTGTGAATCAAGCTAATATTTTTTTTTCCAGTTGGCATAACACATACGTTTAAGGTGGGCCCCACTTATAGACGTGGGCCACACCAAAAATATGGTTGGGTGGCATAGGTAATACATACATCAAGATGGGGCTCATCTAGGTGGGCCACACGGCCACATTATCACACCACAAAAATAAATAAAAAAAAGGGAGGGAGAGAGAGAGAGAGAGAAGAGGGACACGTGTGATGGAGGGCTCCGCCAATATGAGCCCTCCCTTGCATTCAATCATACATCAAGTGGGTCCCAAAACATGCGGGCCCACCAAATCAAAGATCAACGGTGAAGATTCCTTCTCCACCCAAAATAGAAGGTCTAGATGACCTCTTTCAACTAGAAAATAAATATAATGATGGGGTCCATGGAGAATGGCCCCATCATGGAATGATCATGAAAATCATAGTGGGCCATCGGCCACGTTTAGGGTCCAAAGTGAGATCCATACCATCAATCGGTAGGCCTCACTTGGCCCATCATCAAAACATGAAAATCTAGCTTATAAAACACCCACTGTTCGATCTTCTTGGTCCGATGGAAAGCCGATCTCCTTGTGCTTCTCTTTGATGGAAGATGATGAGAAGTGAATGGCTAGGATGAAGGATTTTGGGGTGAGAAGTGGGCCACACAACACTCACTTTTCTCTCACATGAAAGGGCTTGGACGTCCACTCTTTTGCTCTCTTTGTTGCTTGGAAATTGTGAAGAGAGAGAGAGAGAGAGAGAGAGAGAGAGAGAGAGAGAGAGAGAGGGTTGTAAGGAGAGAGAGTGATGGGTGATGGATGTGAGGTGAGTGATGGATGTGAAGTGAGTGATGGGTGAGGTGAGAGATTGGTTAACTTGGTGGTTGCTTAACTTGTGAAGAAAGAAAGTAAGGGTGCTCTTGTACTTGACATGAGGTGATTGATTGATTGATTGAGTGATTGATTGATGGGACATGTTGTAGATATTCTCTTGGGATTGCAAACGCGTAGTGTTTTCTTTGAAATAAATGCTGGCCCACATCTTCCTGCCAGGGTATCGGATCGGTATGCAAGACACGGCGTTGGAACCATGGCGACGGTGCGGTCGCAATGGTACAAGTCTCAGATTAAGCCGACTTAAATCTACGAGATACGACTTAGGGTCATGCGCAAACATCGATTATAGATCATGAATTGCCGGACTTTGACGAGAAGGATAGTGGGAGTCGACGGAACAGTATGGACTGAGATACGGGTCTTATAGCTCTCCCCACATAATAAAAATTTCATCCTCTAAATTTATACTACCATCGCACTAAGCATAACTCATAAGGGAATAAGGAACATAACATCATATATAATCAAAACACAACATATCATCATAATCAAACACCTAAGAGATGAGGATAACGCCCATGAATCTCAAGCTCTAACTCTTAACACGCATCGTTCATGAGAAATCTAGTAGGACGGTATAGGGGCCAAGTCACACGAATCTTCGACGACTCCTCCTGAAGCTTGAGGATCCTGCTGCCGCTGCTGTGGAGGCTGCTGCTGAGGATGGAGACACTCGCTCCTATGATGCCTATCCCAAAGAAAGCACCTGAGAATGGCTGGGGTGGCAGGGGCTGCCGAGGGTGGGGGCACTCCCAGATGCGGTGTCCCATCACACCACATCTGAAGCATATACTTGAGGACTGACGTATAGGTGGTGCAAATACTCGGAAGGACAGACGGTTCCTATGCCTTTGGGGCTGTCGACATTGCTACTGCTGGGAGCTACCGGAGGGGGCCTTCCTATTCTGGCCTCCTCTCTGAAGAATGGCGGTCATTGCTTGCAACATCTACTATAGCTGGTCCGTACTTACGGACATGGTCAGTGTTGCGCTAGACTGGGATGGGGGTACAAAAGTCTCTGGAGGGGCAACAGGAATCTTAGGCAGGGAAGAAGAAGTCATTCAGGTCACTCGCTTGGTTGTTATGTCCTACATGAAGGAACAGGGGCCTATCATCCTTGGGCACTCTCGAATGCACACACGATAGGGAGCTATATCAGGAAGTTTCTAAGTTATTTCTAAGTTATGCTCGATATTAACTTCGTCACGCACCAAACTCGAAAAATGGGCTCGGGGAATATAATCATTCTAAGTTCACAACAATCGATCCTGGGATCCTACAGTGGAGGATTTTCAGTATTTTTTTTTGTAATGGACATAACTACAAGCATAACCAAGCCACCTCCATATTCACTATATCAGTCCAAATACCCGGGTGATCAAAAACTCTAAAATAATAGACCTCACTTGTCCACCCGACAATCGCTTAGAGGATTGCCAATACGTAAGGCAACCCAGACTCGTCGATAACGAACTCATTTGCAAAGCTATGGTCAAGACATGAATGTTATCACCATACTAAGGCCATGCGACATGCAGGCCTATGTAGCCAAATGTCATATGCTAGATATAGCCCCTCACTTGGGCGGATAAGGCCACACACCCCTTCCATACCGAGCCAGGCAATAGACCGACACTGTGGGAGATTTGCAATACCTACCCAACTCGCGATAACGAACTCATTGGTGAACCGGTCAAATAGCCCCGCACTCTGCTAAGCGGATAAGGGCGCTCATGTATCCACTCACGACATAGTGGGAGACACGTTGGAGCAACTCGGGTACTCTTGGTACCAAAAAGGTTATGGGATTTTCACCCAAGGACATCCTAAGTGCTTATAGTGATAGAACCAAGTATTTTCGGTATCCGATACGGCCATCCACGATGTACCTGTGGAGCCATGACCCTGATGTCACTAGGGCATACAATGATCAAGTCACACATATGCGAGATGCATGAGTCACACCGTCAAATCGTGTAGCAATCTTGCGCGTACCGCGTGCTCATGTGGGGGCACTCCGTCTCATAAGGAGTCTCGTAAATGTCTCAGCCCAACGACTTATGCTATGATCAAACATTCCTCATATTAAGCATACATATGATATGTATGGGCATGAATCATGGAGCTATATTAAGCATGTTATAAAGTGATGAACTGTCCTTACAATGAAGATGGGCCTAGATGGCCTACACATAACAAGTATGGGCCTATCAATGGGCCCTAGGGAGAGTTATGATACAAACATTTAACCAACATTATTCTTACAATGTGGACGTCAAATCAACATTGCTCCAAAGGCATGGCCCGCCTTAAATATCATTACATGAACCATGACGGAATCACACATTACAATGGACCTTAAGTACAACCGATTGGGCCTCGACCCATGGGCCTTAAATACATCAAATGGGCAGCATCACATTGGCCTTATATTCATCAAGTGGGCCGCATCAATGGGCCACACCAATGGGCCTTATGTACATTGCAATGGGCAAAAACCCATGGGCCTTGAATACATCACAATAGGCCTTCATATGGCAAGTGAGCTATCACATGGGCCATATTTATATCAAATGGGCCACACCAAAGATAAGTGGTGATAATGATTTTCCACCATTAAAATTCCCAAGGCCCACGATAACATTTATTTCCCATCCAATCTGATCATGAGGTCACACTGACCTGAAAGGGGTTTTAACGGTGGACGTTCGAACCCACTGTTTTCTATAGTATGGTCCACCTAATCATAGATCTGTCTTAATTTTGAACTCAAGCCTTAAAATTACCTGAAAAAATGGTCGGATGGTTAGAATGCAACACATGCATCATGGTGGGGTCCACACACATGGCCCACCAATTAAATGGACGATTTGGATATAACACAGACATTAAGGGTGGGCCCTATTGGCCGTCTAGCAAATGCCTGGATGGCATTGATAAAATACATACATGGTGGGTTCCACCATCCACTACTGTGGACGGTGTGAATAAAACACATACATCAACGTGGGGCCCACCTTAATGTTTATATGCCATCCAACCCGTTGATAAGGTCACGCTGACTTGGATGAAAGGAAAAACAAATTTCATACTGATTCAAAACTTTTGTGACCCAGAAAAGGGTTTTAATGGCAGCCGTTCAATCACACTGCTTCCTGTGATGTGGGCCACCTAAGTTGTGTATACAACTGATTTTTGGAGGGGGGCCACTGCCCTAAGGGGCCCACCAAATGTGCGGTGTGGATTTTCAACACACATCACGATGGGGCTTGTAGTGGGGCCTACGGCCTTGGCCTCTCACGCCCGCCACGCAACAACAAGCAGCAGTGTCCTACGCTGCTGACGTTGTAGCAGCAGGAGCTGCTGCATGTATATTATTATTATTTTAAAAAAAAAATAAATTTTTGATAGTTTTTCGTAGGCGGGGCCCGCATCAAGTGGATCCACCCTATCCACTAGCTCCCATAGCTTATGACAGGCCAAACAAACACAATATTCGAGGTGTTTTGGCGTATAGAAACATCAGGTGGTTTTCAATGGTAAAAATCACAGTTTTCTAGGTTATGGCCCACCAGATAATTTGATTGGCTTCATTTTTTGGCTCAACGCTTAAAATGATTTGAGAAATGGAATGGACGGTGTGGATTAGTCCCATACATTAAGGTAGGGCCTACATGGACAACCCTCTCCAAGGCTTGTGAATCAAGCTAATATATTTTTTTTCCAGTTCACGTCCAGCGTCCCTGGACGATGGACAGTTGGGCATAATACATACGTTTAAGGTGGGCCCCACTTATAGACGTGGGCTACACCAAAAAAATGGTTGGATGGCGTAGGTAATACATACATCAAGATGGGGCTCATCTAGGTGGGCCACACGCCACACATCACACTATGAAAACAAATAAAAAAGGGAGGGTGAGAGAGAGAGAGAGAGAGGGAGAGAGAGAGAGAGAGAGAGAGAGAGGGAGAGAGAGAGACACGTGTGATGGAGGGCTCCGCCACTACGATCCCTCCCTTGCATTCAATCATACATCAAGTGGGTTCTAATACATGTGGGCCCACCAAATCAAAGATCCATGGTGAAGATTCCTTGTTCACCCAAAATAGAAGGTCTAGATGACCTCTTTCAACTAGAAAATAAACATTATGATGGGGTCCATGGAGAATGGCCCCATCATGGAATGATCATGAAAATCATAGTGGGCCATCGGCCCTGTCTAGGGTCCAAAGTGAGATCCATACCATCAATCGGTAGGCCTCACTTGGCCCATCATCAAAACATGAAAATCTAGCCTATAAAGCACCCACCGTTCGATCTTCTTGGTCCGATGGAAAGCTGATCTCCTTATGCTTCTCTTTGATGGAAGATGATGAGAATTGAATGGTTAGGATGAAGGATTTTGAGGTGGGAAGTGGGCCACACAATACTCACTTTTCTCTCACATGGAAGGGCTTGGACGTCCACTCTTTTGCTCTCTTTGTTGCTTGAAAATTGTGAAGAGAAAGAGAGAGAGAGAGAGGGGGTTGTAAAGAGAGAGAGTGATGGGTGATGGATGTGAGGTGAGTGATGGATGTGAAGTGAGTGATGGGTGAGGTGAGAGATTGGTTGACTTGGTGGTTGCTTAACTTGTGGAGAAAGAAAGTATGGGTGCTCTTGTACTTGACATGAGGTGATTGATTGAATGATAGAGTGATTGATTGATGGGACATGTTGTAGAGATTCTCTTGGGATTGTAAACACGCGGTGTTTTCTTCGAAGTAAACGCCGACCCACATCTCCCTGATAGGGTATTGGATCGGTATGCAAGATACGACGTTGGAACCACGGTGACGGTGCGGTCGCAATGGTACTAGTCTCAGATTAAGCCGACTCAAATTTACGGGATACGACTTAGGTTCGTGTGCAAACATCGATTATAGATCGTGGATTGCTGGACTTCGACGGGAAGGATCACGGGAGTTGACGGAACAGTACGGACTAGGATACGGGTCTTACAACTAGGCCCAATTTGGGTTTCAATTTTCTAGATCCATGATTTTGGGCCTGATTTAAGATAGATTTTGGGCCTATTATAATGCTAGTTTTGGGCCCATTTTTTGGACTTTTGTGCTAGTAGTTGGACATGATTCTAACCAAAATTTGGGCTTGACTTTGAGGCCCAATTTGGGCTAGCTTTGGGGCCTATTTTAGGCATGATTTTTGGTTGGTTTGGGCCTATTTTGTGGCTATTTGTGGGCCACATTGTAAGCATGCTGTGAGCCCAATATTATATCTTAATGGGGCCTAGTTGTAGGCATGTTTGTGCCCAAATTTGAGAACCAATTTTTCATAATTATCTTTTGGTTAACCTGTATTGACGTAATTATTTTGGTTTGTATGAGTATATGGGATGTTTGCTCTAATTATAGAGAGCCATTTATGCATGTGCATTATCATAATTGATGAATGACAATGTTTAAACTCACCATAATAAATAGGAAGTTGTTAAACCTGTTAAGTCATGTTTGAATTACTTGCATTGGTCACTAACGCCTAATTTTATCGATCTTATCGTAAGGATATGTTGCGCAACACGCCAACAACGCAGTGAACCGAGATCCAATCTCAAGTCTCACCCACAAATGATAAACAAGAAGAAATATAAATAGAAACAAATCAAAGCAATCCAAACAAACCACAAGATAAGATTTACGTGGAAAAACCCCAAACTAGGGTAAAAAACCATGGATGCAAACTTCCACTATGAAGAATAACGAAGATTACAAGGAAATATACTAACCTCTCCCTTGGAAATACAGAGAAAACTCTTTGCCCACACCTCAGAATAACTCTCCAATATTCACCTTAACCCTAGAATAGCCCTAGGGACACCTATTTATAGTTTAGGCAACTTTCCTTTTGCACCCTTATGAAAGGCGACTCAAAAATCCACAGTTTGTATCAAATTCAGAAACGAATCTGTGTACCCACGACCGATCGAGCAGACCGCACGACTGGTCGAGAGGACCTAACGATCGGTCATGCCAGGGCCATGACCGCTCGAGCACCTCAAAACCCAAAATTGATGCTCGTTAGACTTTGAATTGAGCCAGTCCACGACTGGTCACGACCGGTCGAGTGGGCTCCACGACTGGTCGAGCAGAGGTTACGACCGGTCGCGCGCGGCCCCATATGTCGCTCCACTTCTCAACAATCTCCCACTTCGAGGCACATTGCCATAAACCTTTGTCTTATTCATTCGGAGTGCACCACCTCCCGTCTTCAAGCTTGAAGACCAATCAAAACTGAACAGAGCTTCAGCTTCTCCCGTGTGACCGCCTTGGTCAGCATATCCGCAGGATTTTCACTTGTATGAATCTTCTCTAGAGCAATCGATCTATCTTCCAGTAACGAACGTATGAAGTGATATTTGATGGCAATATACTTAGTCCTTAAATGAAAGGCTGAATTCTTAGCCATATGCATTGTACTCTAACTGTCACTGTATAGCTTGTAATCTTCTTGCTTCTTACCCAACTCCTCCATAAAACCTTGCATCCACACCATTTCCTTGCACGCTTTTGTAGTCGTAACATATTCTGCTTCCGTCATACTGATAGATACTATCTTCTGTAACTGAGAGACCCAACTGACTACAATACTACCTAGAGTAAAGACATAACCTGTAGTGCTTCTTCTGTTATCGATATCTCTTGCCAAATCTGAATTCACGTAGCCTTGTAGCTTAATTTTTGATCCACCATAACACAACCCTACATCCTTAGTACCTATATCTGAGGATCCACTTCATAGCTTCCTAATGTTCCTTCTCGGGATTGTTCATGAACCTGCTAATAACTCCCATTGCTTAAGCAATGTCTGACCTTGTACTTACTATAACATATATGAGACTCCCAATAGCTGATGCGTATGGGACTTTAGCCATGTAGTCCCGTTTCTCTTGTGTCTTTGCACCTTACTCCTTAGATTGCTTAAAGTGGTTAGCTAATGGAGTACTAACCGGCTTAACACCTCCCATATTGAATTGATCAAGTACCTTGGCTATGTACTCTGCCTGTGATAAAACTAGTTTCTTATTTTCCCTGTCACGCTTTATCCTCATACCTAGGATTTATTTTGCAGGTCCCAAATCCTTCATAGCAAATTCTCTAGACAGCTGTCTTTGAGGTTTGAGATGTCCTTCATGCTTGAACCGGTCACAAGTATGTCATCAACATACAGAAGAAGGATGATGTATGACGTATTAAACTTCTTCAAATAGCAACAGTGGTCAGCATGACATCTTCTGTAACCATTTCTCGACATGAAACCGTCGAACTTCTTGTACCACTGCCTCGGGGCCTGCTTCAAGCCATATAGACTCTTCTTCAATATGCACACCTTGTTCTCCTTTCCTGGTGCCACGTATCCTGTCGGCTGATGTATATATATATCTCTTCTTCAAGGTCCCCATGAAGAAAGATTGTCTTAACATCTAGCTGCTCTAGATGTAGGTCCTCTGTAGCCACTATACTCAAGACCATGCGAATCGCAGACATTTTCACCACAAGTGAAAATATTTCAGTGAAATCGATACCTACCTTTTGTTGAAACCCTTTCACAATCAATCTAACCTTGTACCGTTTTGAACCATCGTGCTCTTTCTTCAGTCTATAAACCCACTTGTTATGAAGAGCTTTCTTACCCTTAGGTAAAGTGACTAGCTCCCATGTACAATTAGACTCAAGAGAGTCCATCTCATCATCCATGGTCTGCTCCCACTTAACCCGTGTATCTGACTGTAATGCCTCTTCAAAACACTCTGGTTCACCATTATCTGTCAGCAGTAGATAATGTAATAAGGGTGAGTATTGGACCGTGGGTCTTCTCTCCCAAGTAGACCTCCTTACAATTGGTGTATGTGGCTCTGCCTCATAATGCTTCTGTGCATGATCATCTTGTGGCACTGTAACACCCGTGTCCGGTAACTCTTCCAACTCTACAAATTCCTTTTTCTCGGCCTTATTTTCTTGCACACTGTCCTTATGCATCACTTTTTCATTGAAGGCTATGTCCTTGCTTCTGATGATTTTTCTGTTTTCTGCTTCCCAAAACCTTTAGCCAAAATCATGTTGCCTATAGCCTATAAATGTGCACCTCCTGGACTTCGCGTCTAGTTTGTTTCTGTGCTCTGCATTAATGTGAACATATGAAGTGCAACCGAACACTTTGAGATGTGCAAGGTTCACTTCTTTCTCAGTCCACGTTTCTTCTGGTAGCCCACCATCCAATGGTGCTGAGGGACTTCTATTGATGTGATATGCGGCAGTATTCACAGCATCTGCCCAAAAAGTTTTGGGCAACCCTGCATGTAATCTCATGCTTCTGGCGCACTCAAGGATAGTCTTGTTAATGCTCTCAGCCACACCATTCTGCTGCGGTGTCCCTAGAATCATTTTCTGATGTTTGATTCCATTTGCTGCACAATACTCCTCAAATCTCTTATCACAATACTCTCCTCCATTATCAGATTTGAGCTTTTTACTGTTTTACCTGTCTCATTTTCTACCATAACTATTCACTTCTTAAATACATCAAACACATCAGATTTATGTTTTAAGAAATAGACCCACAGTTTTCTACTAGCATCATCAATAAAGGAAACAAAATAACGTGAGCCACCAAGAGATAATACCTATGTCGGTCCCCACACATCAGTGTGTATAAGCTCCAATAGATGAGTCTTTGGAGCGCGTCCCGTCTTCTTGAAACTTACCTTCTTCTATTTATCATACACACAGTCTTCGTAGAATTTTAAGTCAATAGACTTCAACCCTTATAGCTTCCCTTTTGACAATAACACTTTCATCCCTTTCTCACTCATATATCCCAACCTCTGATGCCATAATTGTCCATTCACTTCAGTTGATGCGACTGCGAGTGAACTATACGATCCTAAAGTCACGTACAAGGTACCTTCCTTTTTACCTCGAGATATCACCAATGCACCTTTTGTGATCTTCCAAGAATCACTAGTGAATGTCGTCACATAACTGGTATCGGCCAACAGCCCCACTGAGATCAAGTTACGTTTCAAACTCGGTAAATGTCTGACATCCTTCAATTTCAAAACCGTTTCGTCTTTCTGATTGACATGAACGTCTCCCTTACCAAAAATACTGCACGACTCATCATCACCCAGGTAGACTCTCCCAAAGTCACCTGACACATAATCACGTAGAACTTCCTTATATGAGGTGGCATAAAATGAAGCACTCGAGTCTATAACCAAAGACTCATTCCTCGCATCAAGAGACAAGATCAATGCCTCTATGTCACTCTCCTCAGATAGATTCATTGAATCCTTCCCGCTTTGATAGCTTCCTTCTTGTTTCTTGAGTGCCCCGCAATCACGTTTCATATGCCCTTTCTTGCCGCAATGCTAACACCCATCTTTGTCTTTCGGTCCCTTGGACTTCTTCTTGGACTTAGAACGTCCCTGTTTATTGTCTCCTTTGTTTAGCGATCTACCTCTTCCTTCAACGTTTAGAGCATTCCCTGAATCTCCTGAAACTCCTAATGCCTTTCTTTTAGATTCCTCAATGAGAATTAGATCGCCCACATCATCAAATTTTAGCTTTATTGACCCTGAAGAATTACTCACAGCAATCACCAAACCATCCCAACTATCTGGCAAACTGGATAAGATTAATAACACCCTGACCTCATCCAAAAAAATAATGCCAACAGATTCCAACTAGCTCATGATTGTATTGAACTCGTTTAGATGTTCAGCTACGCTCCCACCATCTGACATCTTCATGTTGAATAGCTGTTTCATAAGATGAACCTTATTGGACACAGAAGGTTTTTCATACATGGTGGCTAGGGCTTCCATTAATTCTTTTGTAGTTTTCATCTTGGATATGTTGAAAGTGACACTCTTAGACAAAGAAAGTCGGATCGTTCCTAAAGCCTACCTATCCAGTAAAAACCATTCATCATCTGTCATATTTTCTGCTTACTTCTCTTTTCCTCCTAGAGGAATATAGAGGTCCTTCTGAAAGAGATAAGCCTCCATCTGCATCTTCCAGAAGGCAAAGTTTGAACCATCAAACTTCTCAATTCTAGTTTTCCCTTCTTCTGTCATCGTTCCCAATAGAACTAAACCAATAACTTTAATACTAGTTATTGTGTAACACGCCAACAACGTAGTGAACCGAGATCCAATCTCAAGTCTCACCCACAAATGATAAACAAGAAGAAATAGAAACTAGAAACAGATCAAAGCAATCTAAACAAACCACAAGATAAGATATAAGTGAAAAAACCCCAAACTAGGGTAAAAAACCACGGATGCAAACTTTCACTATGAAGAATAATGAAGATTACAAGATAAGTGTTGAGTTAGTTAGGCTATAGAGCCTGATAGGAAGATCAATTCAAGCGTCTGCCTCAACTGAATGTGTGCAAGCTCACCACAGGTAAATCTGAGCCTCACATCCATTGTCCCAAATCACCAGGTATACTAAAACTTTTAAAAAATGTTAGAATATCAAAGGGTTTTTAGGGTAAGAAAACGTTTTTAAAATAAGAAAATTCTCTAAGTTTTCTTGCCTTGTCGATTTTATCGATACACATCTCGATATGATCGACCTGCGCTATTGAGTCCTCGATGCTCCATCGATACCATCGAAAAGAGGACCAAATATGTCCAGTAACCTTATACACATCTAGATGAAATTATTGATGTATCGATACACCTATGATATCATTGATATTCGAATCTCGAGTCTATCGAAGTTGACTCGATAATATCGACAGGCAGATTTCCGACGCCCCTGTTTTTTCTTAAGAATATTATATAAGCATCGATATATCAAAGCCTCCTCGATACCATCGAAATTCAAACCTCGATGATATCGAAAGGCCTTCGATGATATCGGTCTTGGGCGCCAAGTTCTCCAACAAAATATTTCAGGGTGGTTTATCTATGATCGGGGGTCACTTGATAGAATCGATATTCAAATATCGATGATATCGATGCTGTATCGATTGCATCGAGTATGGACATAAACTGTCTAGCAAGCTTTATGAAAAATTCCTTTGATTTATCGATGCATCGACATAACTATCGATATCATCGACATTCAAATTCCGATGATCTCGAAGGTCCCTCGATCATTCATGAAAACCTGAAATATTTCAAGTCAAGTCTCTCTCATTTTTCAAGTGTCGATGAATCGAACCTCTCATCAATGGAATCGGAGTTTAAAATCCGATGACATCGATAATCGTTTCGATTCATCGACCAGCTGGTAAAAGGTTTCAAAAGCATATAACATTGAGTTCAAGTCATCGAACAGACCATCGATGCTATCGAGAGTATACGCTTAATGATATCGAACCTGCTCGATGATATCAAACTTTGTCATAAATGTGACCGTTTTATATCTGTTGGAACCTTTTGCCTATATAAAGAGGACTTGTCTAGTGTTGCTGTGAGAGAAAGAAGAGAGAGCTTTTGAGTTTTTAACCTTAGATCTTATACTCAAAGCCCTTTCTCTCAAGGGAGTTCATCCTCCAATCTACCCTCACCATTGATATTTAATAGAGTGGATTAAGGAATGAACTTCCACATTCAAGATCCTTCAGCTCCTACCTTAATGGCAAATCTTGAAGCTTTGATGCCTTGAATGCATAGATGATTGAAATCGCTTTATCTTCCTTATAGGAAAATCTTTTCAGAATAGGATTTCATCATAACCTTAGCCCAACCCGTCGCCATGCATTGGTACATCTTTTGAGTTGTGGATCAAGGAGACCGAAGACTCTTCATCAACAAAGGAGGAGATCTTTGTCAATGTGCTTATGGGACTCGTCCACTTATTTGTAAGTATCTAGAGTCCAGAGGACACTTGTGATCATTGCTTTTAGGATTGGGTCTTAGGTGTTTCTCACCCCTTCAAGCCCTCGTAGGAGGCTTTCGGCAGGAGTGTACGTGGTGGGTGCGTTGTGTAGACCCTTGCTCTGTGGAGAGCATAAACATCTGGTTGAAGGTGAACCAATCAAAATCTTAGGTTTGATGTGAACCGTGTGAAACCTCGGGTTTGGGGTAAACCGCGTAAAACCTCTGGTAGGGTCTTATGGAAGATCCTTGGCCAGTGTGCCTAAAAGTGGGTGCGTTGTGTTGACCCTTGCTCGTGAGAGCATAAACAGTCAGCCTCAATGTAGGTTATGAAGGTTGAAGGTGAACCTAATTTAAAACGTTAGGTTTGAGGTGAACTGCTGTGAAACCTCCTTAGTGAAATCTGGTACACTCAAGGGTTGAGTGCATCTGCTAGGAGTGGAGTAGACTAATCATCAAACCACTATAAAAATGACTGTGTTTGAGATTGTCATTCTTTTATTTGTGTGATTTACTTTAATACTTCCATATCTGAATATCTGAGATCACACCTCACACAAATACCGAGTCATATCCATCATAAACTGCTTTTCATATTGTTTACTTCTTAAATTGTTTGTGATTGGATCCTTTACCAGGCTTGGAAGCTAGTAGAGTTATTTTTGAGTAATCCTAATATGTGCTTGCTGATTAGGATTAATGTAAAAGAATTTTAAATAAACCATAAAAACTTTAAAATTCCTATTCACCCCCCTCTAGGACATATTGGCATATTCTTACTTTAACTAAAGCGGTCTTCACCACTATTTCAATTGATATCAGAGTGGGTCTCTCTTTAAGGGCTTCACCGCCTAGAGAGTGATCTTGACTAAAGTTGGAATCATGTTCAAAAAGGTCGAAGAAGGTGTTACAAACTAGAATAATTGCCTTGTAATTCATACTGTTCTGAAAGTCGGTAATAATTCAAAGTGGTACCTTGATAGTGGATGCTCCAGACACATGACTGGTGATCAAACTCACTTTTGTGAGTACTCGAACTTTGATGGAGGATCAGTCACATTTGGAGATGGTAGCTCAGCTAAAATTGTTGGACAAGGAACAATAGTTGTACCAGGCCTTCTGAAGATCAAACATGTCCTCTGTGTAGAAGGTCTGAAACACAATCTCCTTAGTATCTCCCAAATCTGTGACAAAGAACATCTTGTCACTTTCTCAAAGGATGTGTGTAGAATTTTAGATCATATAGGAAAATCTCTCATAAAAGGTTTACACACTAGTGATAACTGTTATGTCATTGAAAGTACAAGTAAGAGTGTGCTATCCACAAAGTGTAATATGGCTGTAAAGAATGAATCCAAACTATGGCACCAAAGGTTGGGACATGTTCACTACCGAAATTTAGCAAAGCTCAGTTCAAAAAATTTGGTTAGAGGACTTTCCAAGATTAGAAAAGAAGAAAAAGTTGTCTGTGGAGAATGTCTAAAAGGAAAACAGATAAAAGTAGGACACAAAAAGATAACCACCATAGCAACAACAAAACCCTTGGATCTACTACATATGGATCTAGTTGGACCAACTAAAGTGGAAAGCCATAGCAAGAAAAGATACTTCCTGGTGGTGGTAGATGACTACACCAGATTTACTTGGGTCGCATTTCTTCGAGAAAAAGCAGATGCTTTTGAGGAATTTGTGATCCTGGTAAAGTGACTCTAAAATGAAAAGGGGTACGACATCAATCGCATCAGAAGTGATCATGGTGGAGAATTTGAAAATGAAAGATTCAAAAAAATTGCAATGAGAAAGGAATTCATCATGAATTCTCTACCCCAAAAACCTCTCATCAAAATAGAGTCGTTGAAAGAAAAAATCGAGTGTTGCAGGAAATGGGGTCAGTTATGCTATATGGGAAGGCTATGACAAAAATTTTTTGGACAGAAGTTGTCAATACTGCCTGCTACATCATAAATAGAGTATATCTTAGAGAAGGTCTAAATAAAACTCCATACGAACTATGGTATGGGAAACTGCCTAGTGTGAAATATTTTTGAGTCTTTGGTAGCAAATATTATATCTTGAGAGACAGAGATCACCCAGGAAAATTTGAGGCTAAAAGTGATGATGGTATCTTTCTGGGGTATGCCATGAATAGTCGTGCGTATAGAGATACAATCTAAGAACCCTCACTATTCAAGAGTCAATCAATGTGGTAATCAATGATCAACGTCATGAAGAAGATACACCTGTGAATGAATTAGAAGATGATGTAGATTCATGCATACTAGAAAAATCTGATAACAAAACTCCATCACCCAGTGAACCTCAACCATCATTTGACATTCTCATCATAAAGGATCACCCTCGAGAACAAATTATTGGAGATCCTAATGATAGTGTAAGAACTCGACGACAGATAGAAAATATCTATAGCCATTTCTGCTTTACCTCAAAGATTGAACCCAAGAACATTGTGGAAGCTCTTCAAGATGAACATTGGATAAATGCTATGCAAGAAGAACTTCAACAATTTCAAAGAAATGAGGTATGACAATTGGTTCCCAGACCACTCGATACAAATGTCATTGGAACCAAATGGGTCTTCAAGAATAAATCTGATGAATCAGGAAATGTGATCAGGAACAAAGCAAGGCTTGTAGCTCAAGGGTACTCATAGATAGAAGGCATTGATTTTGATGAAAAATTTGCTCCTATAGCTCTCCTTGAGTCTATCAGAATTCTTCTGTCCATTGCATGTGCATTAAAATTTAAACTATTTCAAATGGATGTTAAGAGTGCTTTTCAAAATGGAGATCTCGTTGAAGAAGTTTATGTAGAACAACCTAAAGTATTTTTAGATCCTAAGTGTCCTCATTACGTATATCGTTTGAACAAAGCCCTCTATGGTTTCAAACAAGCACCACGTGCTTGGTATGAACGATTGACAAAATTTCTTTTGGACCATAAATTCAACAGAGGGAGTGTTGATAAGACTCTATTTAATCAAAGAACAAAAGACTAACTGCTTATTGCACAAATTTATGTGGATGATATAGTCTTTGGTTCAACATGTGAAGATATCGCATACAAATTTGCCTACATCATGAAATCAGAATTTGAAATGAGTATGGTTGGTGAACTAAACTTCTTCCTAAGATTACAGGTCAAGCAGCTATATGATGGAATCTTTATCTGTCAAACCAAGTATGCGAACGATTTAGTGAAAAGGTTTGGTCTTGAATTTGGTTGCTCTTATCACACTCCCATGAGCACCACACTCAAACTTTCCAAAGATATAAATGGCAGGAGTGTGGATCAACATCTCTACCTGAGTATGATAGGTAGTCTACTATATCTCACAGCTAGTCGCCTTAACATATCTTTTAGTGTGGGGGTATGTGCTCGATATCAGGCAGATCCTAGAGAATCTCACCTAACGGCCGTTAAAAGGATCATTAAATATATAGCAGGAACTACCTCCTACGGACTGTGATATCCATTTGAGACATCCACCATCATCGCTGGGTACTCTGATGCCGATTGGGCAGGAAATTTGGATGATCAAAAATCAACAAGCGGAGGATATTTCTATGTTAGAAACTGTCTAGTCTCTTGGCAGAGCAAGAAGCAAAATACCATATCTTTCTCTACTGTCGAGGCTGAATACATTGCCGCTGAAAGTTACTGTGCACAACTCTTTGGATGAAACAGATGTTGTTGGACTACGGGATTGAACAACCCACGATGAGTCTTTTTTGTGATAATATAAGCACAATCAACATTTCAAAGAATCTTGTTCAACATTCTCAGACTAAGCACATTGACATCCATCATCATTTTATCTGAGAACTTGTTGAAGACAAGTATTATATTGGATTATGTTTCCACAGAAAAGTAACTCGCAAATTTCCTTACCAAACCTCTTAATACAAATAGGTTTAGTGACCTTCAAAAATCCATTGGAGTCTGCATTCACTAAATCTCAGTGAACATGAGCCAAATAGGTAAATCTCTACACTGGGACATTCATGGTTATATGATAGCCACAAGTCTAAACTCCCTGTATTAACCATGTTAGGTTTGGGATAGGACATTCTCGATGATATCGATATTCAACATCGATGAAATTGAAGAAACTTGCGAATGCACGATGATAACTGGTGGTTCTTTTCAATGTTTGGGCTGAAAGAAAAAAAATAAAAAATTTCTCTGTTGGGATATACTGTTAATCTACTGCAGCCTGTGGCCGTACGTGTTGGATAATTTTGGTTATGGATGAGTATAATTCATATTTTTACTGCCATCCTTATGTTTTACGATCCCCTGTCTTATCTAGTTTCTGATATAAAATGCATGTGATGCTTTTAGTGAATATTCTAACTACTATATCACTGTTCTATCTGATCTGCTATGCATATATACTCACTGCAAATAATGTCTGATTAAGCAACTGTTTGACTACTATACATCTATCTGTTATATGCATATTCCTACTGAATGAGTGGTTCGCCCAAAAACTTCAAGCTTAAGTCAATATCAACTACTATATCTTTGTCAATGACTGACAAAAAGGGGGAGAATAGTTCAAAGACCCCAAACGGAAAATTGTATATTTGCTTGGATGATGTTGCAGGTGTTAGGGGGAACAGCTGCATCAAGCGAGGGGGAGTTTACAGTTAGGGAGAGCAGATACTGGACTGTGTACATGGGTTCAATAGAAATTGTAAAATTGTGTAAAATGCATGTACACATAATTTAGGATGTGTTTGTCTAGTACTCTAGGGTATTTTGGGATTTTGTCACGTAATTGACAAATGGGGAGATTGAAAGTGCCCTAGTTTGTCAAATAGGGTGAGTGTTGAGTCAGTTAGACTACAGAGCTTGATAGGAAGATCAATTCAAGCGTCTGCCTCAACTGAATGTGTGTAAGCTCACCACAAGTAAATCTGAGCCTAACATCCCTTATTCCAAATCACCAGATATACTTAAAAAATATTAGAATATCATAGGGGTTTTAGGGTAAGAAAATGCTTTCAAAATAAGAAAATTCTTTAAGTTTTCTTGCCTTGACGATTTTATCGATACACATCTCAATATGATCGACCTGCGCTGTCGAGTCCTCGATGCTCCATCGATACCATCGAAAAGAGAACCAAATATGTCCAGCAACCTTATACACATCTGGATGGAATTATTGATGTATCGATACACCTATCAATATCATCGATATTCGAATCTCGAGTCTGTCGAAGTTGACTCGATGATATCGACAGGCAGATTTTCGGCGCCCCTGTTTTTCTTAAGAATATCATATACGCATCGATATATTGAAGCCTCCTCGATACCATCGAAATTGAAACCTCGATGATATCGGAAGGCCTTCGATGATATCGGTCTTGGGCACCAAGTTCTCCAGCAAAATATTTCAGGGTGGTTTATCTATGATCGGGGGTCACTCGATAGAATCGATATTCAAATATCGATGATATCGATGCCGTCTCGATTGCATCGAGCATGGACATAAACTGTCCAACAAGCTTTATGAAAAATCCTTTTGATTTATCGATGCATCGACATAGCTATTGATATCATCGACATTCAAATTCTGATGATCTCGATGGTCCCTTAATCATTCATGAAAACCTGAAATATTTCAAGTCAAGTCTCTGTCGATGAATCGAACCTATCATCGATGGAATTGGAGTTCGAAATCTGATGACATCAACAATCGTTTCGATTCATCGACCAGATGTTAAAAGGTTTCAAAAGCGTATGACATTGAGTTCGAGTCATCGAACGGACCATCGATGCTATCAAGAGTATATGCTCGATGATATCGAACCTGCTCGATGATATCGAACTCTATCATAAATGTGACCGTTTTATATCTATTGGAACCTTTTGCCTATATAAAGAGGACTTGTCTAGTATTGCTGTGAGAGAAAGAAGAGAGTGCCATTGAGTTTTTAACCTTAGATCTTATACCCTAAGCCCTTTCTCTCAAGGGAGTTCATCCTCTAATCCACCCTTACCATTGATATTTAATAGAGTGGATTAGGGAATGAACTTCTGCATTCAAGGATCCTTCAGCTACTACCTTAATGGAAAATTATAAGCTGGGATGCCTTGAATGCATAGATGATTGAAATCGCTCTATCTTCCTTATAGAAAAATCTTTTGAGAGTAGGATTTTATCATAACCTTGACCCAACCCGTCACCATGCATTAGTACATCTTTTGAGTTACGGATCAAGGAGATCGAAGACTCTCTATCAACAAAGGAGGAGATCTTCGTCAACGTACTTAATGGGACTCATCCACTTATCTGTAAGTATCTAGAGTCCAAAGGACACTTGCGATCATTCCTTTTTAGGATTGAGTATTAGGTGTTTCTCACCCCTTCAGGCCCTCGTAGAAGGCCTCCGGCGGGAGTGTACGTGGTGGGTGCGTTGTGTGGACCCTTGCTCTGTGGAGAGCATAAACATCTGGTTGAAGGTGAACCAGTCAAAACCTTAGGTTTGAGGTGAACCGTGTGAAACCTTGGGTTTGGAGTAAACTGCGTAAAACCTCCAGTAGGGTCTTATGGAAGATCTTTGGCCAGTGTGCCTAATAGTGGGTGCGTTGTGTTGACCCTTGATCGTGAGAGCATAAACAGTCAGCTTCAGTGTAAGTTGTAAAGGTTGAAGGTGAACCTGATTTAAAACCTTAGGTTTAAGGTGAACCGCTATGAAACCTCCTTAATAAAATCCGACACACTCAAGGGTTGAGTGCGTCTGCCAGGAGTGGAGTAGACTAATCATTGAACCACTATAAAAATGACTGTGTTTAAGATTGTCATTCTTCTATTTGTGTGATTTACTTTAATACTTTCATATCTGAATATCTGAGATCATGAAAGGGCCAACCTATATGCCCTAGAGGGGGGGGGGGGTGAATAGGGCAATGCCAAATAAAACTTAAAACAGCGGAATAATAACAGATATAAATAACAGTGCCGAAATAATAACAATCTCAAAGCATATGAAATATGAAAATGATACTAAATCAGTTCTAAGGACAACCTTACACTAAAAACCAATGGCTTATGGTAGGACAACCTTATTTCTAGAATGATCTAGAAAACACAAATGATATGGAAAATAAATCAAGAATAACTTAAAGAAATAAATCCTAAGTTATTACACCATTCAACCACACTTGCTTGAAATGAAAATTACAACATTCATCCACAAAAGCAATTCACAATACTGAAGGAATAAATGAATAAAGAAATCAAGCACATCCACAACACAACGATATATAGTGGTTCACTGTGTGTTCACCAACTGTTAGCCAATGACCACAGAATGCTACTCCACTCCTAATATCCTAGGATATTAGCATGCACCTTCAAAATAGGTTTTCACAGGTTCACCCAAAACCTTCACAATTGTGCCTTTTTATCTTGGGCTTACACAATCCGAAAACCCCCACGATCTGAGTTTTCTGGCTCTTCTCAGATAACCAAAACAATGAGATTTTTCTGGCAAATCTCAACAAAACCAGAGAAAGTAAATTCTCCTTTTGAAGTAGCCCAGTAGAACCAATCGGAGTAGATGAATGATACGGCGTTCAATGTTCAATACTCACATAAAGAATGGTTCTATGTCTAATTGATTTTAGGTTAAATCAAGAAGAGCAAGGTCTATTTGATTTTGATCCCAGAAGAAGGAATATCACAAATTCCTCTTTTCTAAATAAGATTGGAATATGGATCAAAATCACAATAGAAAAATGCTAACAAAAGGAATATTAAATATGCACAATAGCTTAAAAATAATCACTACTTATCTCAAAGTATAGCCTTAAATTGCTTGAATTGAATGGAATGGAATGAATAAACTCTGAAATTCGTGCATTATTTATAGCCTCAAAAATCCCATCTTCGACTGGTCTTAGAATCCTAGGACTGGTCGTAGTGTCAAAGATTTTGAAAGATTTCCGTGAGATTAGATTTGCTATACTTACGACTGGTCTTAGGTAGCCTACGACCGGTCGTGGACCACCTACGACTGGTCATGAGACACCTACGACTGGTCGTGGTACTCAAGGAAAGTCGCTGGAGTTCGAGTCGTAGAACTACGACTGGTCGAAGGATGAGTCGTAGGACTTCCCAGGACTGGTTGAAGCAAGTCCAGGACTAGTCGAAGGACAACCAGGAAAATCTGAAAATCTGTAACAACCTAGGACTGGTCCTGAGAAACCTAAGACTGGTCGAAGAAAAGCTAGGACTGGTCTTAAGATTTCTAGGACTGGTCTTAGAACAGTCACACCAAGTAAATTAAAATATTCGGATTATGTATCCAGAATGACCTATCATATAGACCAACCTAAGGTCAATCTAAGGTCAAACAAACCTTGAAGTGAGATGGACATTGAAGTCTTGAAGGTCTGTATTCTCAGATGATCTTGAAGTAGAAGCTTGAGTCGAGTTGATGGTCTTTCTCGAGCTTGGTACATTCTTGACTTGTCTTGATGAAGTCTTCTAATCTTGAACTTGATAGAAGCAAACTTGGAGTCTTCTATTCTTATAGACTTCATTCATGACATGTCGTGCAAACATTCTTCATTTATGATCTTGTCTTGAAAACATTCTTCATTCATGATCTTGTCTTGAAGCAGTGTGTAGTCACAAACAAGAAACACAAGAAGTACAAGACATATAGGTTTTGACACTACAAAATTTGACAACCAAAGGAATATGAAATCATAGCACTAACAGATCACACCTCACACACATACACAGTCATATCCATCATAAACTAGTTTGTATATTGTTCACTTCTTAAATAGTTTGTGATTGGATCTTCTACCGGGCTTGGAAGCCAGTAGAGTTATTTTTGAGTAATCCTAATATGTGCTTGTTGATTAGGATTAGTGTAATAAGATTTTAAATAAACCATAAAAACTTTAAAAGTTCTATTCACCCCCCTCTAGGACATATTGGCATATTCTTACTTCAACTAAAGCGTTCTTCGCCGCTATTTCAGTGGCTCCACTTCTCAACAGGATATTGGATGACACTTATGGGCGTCAAGCTCATCCAGTTTATTAGTGTTAGTGTATTGCTAATGGGTAGACAATCAATAGATAGTGACCTATATGGTTTAGTCACCTGTCTCTTTGTCTATGGGGCATCAAGAATATCCATTAGGGACAGTTGGATTAGGTGGGGTCCTAGTTTCTAGGGCTTAGTAGATATTCTTAGTTACGTATTTCATTAAAATGGCTGTGACTAAGGATATCCATTGGGTTTTAGATTCAAGGGTATGATGTAATTGCTGTGCATTTAGGACCTATGTGGAGGCATTTGTCTCCATACAGTTGCTGTTTAACCCAAAGGAGTTCACCGTCTGGCAGGAGCCAAACGGGGTGGGGTGTATGATATTAATAACATGGGATTAAATATTCAATCTTCTGATAAAGGTGTTGAACTATTTAGACCTATTTTGTTGATATTTAACTCATGTTGTGAAGATGCTCGCGTATTGCGATGTCGGCACAAAGGAAGGGGTCGTAATGATGCACTGGGTATCACACAAGGACTTGATGACTAGGCTTGTCATCCTAGATAATCTAGTTGACTGCCCTATTGATTAGATAAATTTTAGTAGAATAAGTGTCTTTTATTTGACGCTTAAAGTTTTATATAGGGTATTTCATCTTATGTGAGTTGTTGCCCCCTTTATGTATTGCAGTAATGAATATTGGATCAATTCTCTTTCAAATTAAATACCTCCCTACCCTTAATGATTCTCACTTCTCAAAATTTAAAGATGCATTAGAGATAACTTTTGGATATATGGAATTAGATTTGGCCTTTAATGAGGATCAACCTCTAAAACCAACTAAATCCAACCCTACATGTGATATTGCTAAATATAACAGGTGGGAACATATCAATAAGCTAAGTATAAAGATTATTAGACATTCCATTCCCAAGTCTTTTCGTGGGGGTATAATTGGGAAGGAGAACGTGAAAGAATTCATCAAAGAAATCAAAAAGAGATTTACTTAATTCGATAAGGTAGACGCTATAACGGTTCTCTTTGAAATTATATATCTGAAATATAATGGCAATGGAATTAAGGAGCACATCATAAAGATGACCAACCTCGTAGTTAAGTTAATGGCACTCAAGTTGAACAATCCAAAAGACCCAGTGGTTTACTTAGTTGTAATTTCTCTTCCTTTCAACTTCAACACTTTCAAAGTCAATTATAATACTCATAAAGAAAAATAGACATTGATTGAGTTAATATCGCACTTGTGTAAGAGGAAGAGAGGCTAATGCGGGGTAACCAGAAAATGCTCATCTCGCGTACTCATCTTATGGCAATAACCCAAAGAAAAGAAAGTGAGGTTCTAAGAATAAGAGTAAGGGTAAAGGAAAGATTGCATGTGATGGTGTAGAGTCGAAGGACCAAAACCAAGCGATTGTACATTGCTACTTTTAATATTAGGAGGGCCATTTAAAGAAATAATGTTATGGGTACAAAGCTTAGTTCAAGAAGAATAAGATCAAAAGTAAAGGTAAAGATTCTTGTATGATAATTCCTGAGATTTTAATTGATACATATCCATCATGATGTGGATCAATTTCGGGCTGTATACTCACATCTTAAATTACGCGCAGTGGCACCTCAGGAGCCTAAGACCTAATGATGCGAAGCGCTACGTATTTAGTGGGTAACTTTCAAGTATGAGAATCGAGGCTGATGATTTTATATTTCTTTTAAATACATAATTTAAGACACATTTGAATTTTTTGAAAACCCTTGCATTTATTTTACGCTAATTTGAAATGAAATAGTTCATTTATTTTCTTTTAAATTCGAATGTTGGTTTAAGGGTCTTGATACTTTAATGGTGCATGGAATGTAGATGTGAATGCTTGTAACCTTGTTTTCAAGTAAGAATAAAAGTTATGGTCATAAACAGGTTCGATCCCTAAAAGTGATGTACATAAAGGTTTTTTGTCCGGACAGGTAACGTTATCACTTTGAGGTGGATGTACCTATAATGATATTTAGGATATTGAGCCAAGAATCCATGAGAAAATTTTGACGTGTAAAGGATGAGAGACATATGTCTCAAATTCTAGAGAATCCCGATATACACAATATGAGATTCTTTCTAAACTATTTATATATTCTCTAATCGTTTGATTAGTGGGGGAACATTGGGAGTGGGTCTCAGTGTTGTGATAGTTTAATGGTCTGCACTTGATCTTACAGATACCTTAGTGATCCTTGTGGGTATACATAATCCATGATTTAGGTGAATAAAGAAAGGTGATACAAATATTCAACTCATGAATAGTAACACCAGTCGGGTAGAACTGATAAGATGAATAAGTTTGATCTACACTGAATGCCTCATCAGTGGGAGGTCTAATTTAGGTCTTGTTTCATGCATGGATGTTGTTGCTTGATATGGTGCAATGCGAGCATTATAACATCATGCATTGGAACATAACTTTAACATTTACTATAAAAGGCATGTATTATACATTGCGATATTACAATCATTTGAATTGAGATAGGAACAAAAGAGCACATACTATGGTTCCTTAAAAGGAAGAGAATCTATAATCATCAAGTGTTTGTAACCCAGTTGACAATTGCATCATAGGGTGCTCAAGGTCAATGAGAGTACAAACATCAAGGTTGCGTACGCATTTCAATAAATTAAAGTTTATTAACGATTCAAATTCTGATATATGTTCTCATTGTGCATGTGACATGAATAGATAAGGTTGGTTATAATTGAGGCGGAGGCTTCTTTTGATAGAGATGATTGGACCAATTGGAAATCTGCATGTGGGTTTCACCTGTAATGATATTTTCATATTCTTTCACTATCCATGTCATTAGGAATGCTGACATTGTAATTACAACTAGTCTTGCTTCAATAAATGATGTAATGACCACCATGGTCTAATGTCAGTAGTTTTAATGGACAAGATAATACAGGTTACTTCACAAGATCCAGCATAACATCTAGTAAAGTTTTGATCTCATTAAGTATCGGATAATACATTGCAATGCCATAAATGTTCCAATTGGGAGAATGTTGGAATTATGGGTCTTATATGACATATTTTCATTAGGCAATGCAATGATTAAATTGGATCGTTCGCATGACCATCAGGGTGGGACCTATACTATTGTGGAGTGTACATAGTTAACATGGGTGTGGAGTATAATAAACAACTCTTGATAGAGTTGTGTTGGGAGAAGGCTTCTCTCCTGGTGATTGAGGAGTTGTGGGCTTGGGAGAGTCCTATGACGGGTGAAATTTTCTCATGGCATGTCTTTATATAAAGAAGTGTTCGGTCCCCTAATCTAATGTATATTATATACACGTCTCTCCCCGTTAGAGCATGCAACTTAACATAAGTGTGGTAGAGGCGGAAGGTCGACGCACAAATCCTAACAGTTTGCAAGATAGCCGACAAAGGTAAGCTTTCTAAACACTTTTGGATCCCCTAGATCAATGCTAGTATAGATCCTAGAATCCGCTACAAAATTTATCCAACACCAACATCTTAAAATATCGGGCGTCATCTACATGGATCTGGCTACTGGTCTACCAATTCGACCTGTCAATCATTCTGGAGTTGCGCCGTTAACTTTTTTAAACTGAATCATCTGGGTTTCTAAGGCTTTTTGGGCTTTCCGAAAATGGAGTTGTCCAAGATATTTCCCAGGGGACCTTGATGATTTTATCAAAATCAATGTAGCCAATCTAATCCATCCAACATTTGCTTGGCCTATCCAAAATGCTTCCTGCATACCTCGCACAATCTCTTGATGTGTGCCCAATCCTTTGAAACTTTCAAGGTACGACCTACATTGCTAATGCCCCTGAATCACACTAGCCGATGATTCTAGCTCGTCATTAGGAATGTGACAAATATCATGATTTTTGAAAATTTTGTGATAATATCATAAGAAATATATTAGATGATATTACCGCAATATTATCACCAGATTTCAAAATCTTGATAGATTTTAAAATATTGTGACTTTTATAGTGAAAATATCACAATATTAACTTGAAAAATAGTAAAACATTAAGAAATTTGTTATGTAGAAATAAATTTATGTTTTAAATTAATAGAATATATTTAATAATTCTCTCTCTCCCTATATATATATATATATATATATATATATATATATATAGGGAAAAGGTACTATGCGCTCGAGCTCACGATAAGCTCCCGTGAGGTCGAGCTGTGTGGGCCCCACCGTGATGCGTGTTGACCATCAACACCGTGCATTTGATGGGTCCCCTTTAAATTATGGGATATCCCAAAAATCAGTTGTATACGGAACTTAGGTGGACCATACCACCTAAAATCATGTGAAGACATGCCAAAAAATATAAAAGCACTTGGTGGGGCCCATCTGAAATTTGCATGCGTCTGAAACTTGGTCTGAACCCTCATTCAAGTGGGAAACACATAATGGATGGACTGGATTTGCAAACCACATCTCAGTGGGCCCAAAAAATTATTATGAGTGTTTTAATGGTGCACGACTCCTCTCAACTTCTGTATATGGTGTGGTCCACACAAGTAACATATTGACTTGATTTTTGAGACCTAGGCCCACGATGGAATGATGCATCTGACAGATGGGTAGATGTTCGAAAAGCATCATGGTGGGGCCCACGCAGCTCGACCTCATAGGACGTTCCCATCAGCTCAAGCGCATAATACCTTTTCCCATATATATATATGTGGCGAGATCTTTCTTCATTATATATATCATAGAGAAATCTCAAAATTTGAATGTTGTTGCTCAAATATGGTCAATCTTGTTCCACCTCCTGCAAGCCACTAAGTACCTGCAAATTAATGGAGAACAAGGGGACACTGGGGCTTTGGTTGTGGCCGGGGACCCTCCAATGCCTAAGTCAGATGTATGGACTCATAGTAGGCATAGTAAAATTGAAATAGTTATGTGTACCTTCTCTTTGAAGATGGCGATGTATTTATAGGTGTCCTTAGGCAATTTATGTATCAAAGTAGATTTATAAGATATACAGGTCCGTGCTATAATCGGAATATATACTCGAGTATTTCTTTGATTATGCCTCAATCGGTGTGATCTTTGGCTGAGATCTCGTTGAGCAATTATGCTTATATATGTAGCAAGATTTTCTCTGGATGTTTTTGTTCTGAGCCTGAGGTTAACATTCGAGGTCGAGGTTAGCATCTGACCTTAAGGTTGGCCTTCAAGGTCGAGATTGTAGTCAAAAGTAAAGGTTGACATCCAAGGTCGAGGTCAAGGTTGAGGTCGGTACTCGTAGTCAATATCGACTGGTTCGTTAATGAGTTTTACTTCCATACCAGTTTAACTGCCTCAGATCGGTCGTTGAGTCTTCTTGGTCAACTTATCTTCTCTAGCCTTTTGGTAGTTCGGAGAGTCTGTTTTGATTGCCCTTTTGTTACATGTCCCATATATCTAGTCATCCCAATTTTTCTCATAACAGTTGCCCCCTACTTCTGAGCTTCATGTTCATGAACTCAGAAAATAAGCAGATTTAAATTGATGTATAAGTAGGAAGTTTGGATCTTCTAATTGGTAGAGGTCAGCTCGTTCCATGCGTATTCCTCAATTCTATTACCTTGTAGTTAATGCGGAAATTGGAAAAAGATGGTGCATGCTACGATGATCGATGATGATATTATGACAGTGGTTCCATATAAGGAGACGTGCACAGAGTGGCGAGTGCCATTTTGCCTTCAGTTGACTCGCAGGCGGACACCTATCCTTGCTTCATTAATGTGGGCCTTGAGTCAACCTCGTATCACCACGTGAAAGAGATTGTGCGTTGAGGCATCTTTTCACATCTTCGTAAGTAGTGCCAACATTAAATGCCCTCCTTTCGAGATTCTTATAAATATGGGTTTCTCCTTATTCTATCGCTCACTGGTTCTGCGGAGTCTGAGCTGTGCTATCCTCTTTTCTCTTTTTTTTTCTTCTCCGTTCGCTGAGTGGATTGTTTGGTCACTTAGCTTTTCTTGATACTTTCCTTGCTGTGCTTCTTTCTTTTCTTCCATCATCCTCTTTTTCCTTACTGCAATGTCTTCGGATGGTTTAAGGGGGGTTTATGTGTCAAGGGCTTTTTATGGGGAGTCCATTCATGATAGCGTGGATTCTTGGCTAGTCGCATCGTCGAGTGAACCATCTCTGGTGATGGCAGCTTGAGATAAGGAAGTTCTGCCGCCCTAGATGGATGCAGGTTCTTCATCTTCTTAGGGACTGACTCCATCATTAGGTCCCTTCGGTTCGAAGCTCCAGTTGGGGGATTTAATTGCCCTCCCGTCAAAGTTCCAGATCCCTGACTCGGTGGGGATACGACTACCCCAACTCGGGGAACTTCTGGGCCATCCTCCTGAGGGGGAGGTGAAATCTTTATCCTATTTTCTTTTTGTGCGGCTTACGACTGCCTTTCTACCCATTAGTGAGGGAGGTAGTGCACCACCTGAGGTTTGCCCTTGGATAGCTTAACCTTAACATGTGGCAATCTATCTTTGGGTGTTATGTTTTGTGGCACCAGCTCAGTCATGCCGAGCTTACTGTGGACGAGCTCATGTACTTATACCAAGCCAAGAGTAGTTTGGGTTCTCTTGGCTGGAACTATTTTTCTTCGAGGTTGAGCAAAGGTCAGGCCCTTATTACCAATAACCCGTCTTCCAATAAGAGCTGGAAGGATAGGTGGTTCTTTGCTACTGGAGAGTAGAAGGCTCTAGCACTTGTGCTAGGTAGGTTACAATTTTCGGTCCCCACCAAGTTTGCTAGCCTAGGTCAAAACTTAAGTTGTAGCTTTTAGCTAATCGCCGTTATATATATATATATATATATAAATTTTAATTTTTAGTTTTGCTCTTTTTGTAGCTTTTCAACTGATCTGGTCGTCTTTATAGGTAGCTCTCACTCAACATCAGCCCCAACTTTGCGATCTAGAATTGCCAAGTCCAGATTGCCCGGGAGTGTTTCGTGGCTCAGTGGAAGTAAAAGAAGCTGATCACTCTGACTCTCTTGGAACAGGTCAGTTTATCGACACTCGAGTTAACAGGTATGTTTATTTAAGTGAATTCTCAAAAGTTGTTAGTTTCTTTTTATTTTCTGACCATTTTGCATATTATTTTTGTAAAGATGGAAGATCGCCCTCGGTCGAAGAGGCTGAAGCTTCCCTCTACAACAGAGATGGAGTAGTTAAGGAGGGCTTCTAGGAAGGATAATCCCTCGTCCTCAGTCCGATAGGCTCCTGGAGTCGAGGCTTTGAAGATCAGTGTGGGAAGGTCGGAGATGCCCCTGAGGTTCTTCCCCCGGCTGAGCAGATGGAGCAAGTCGGGGAGGCCACAAAAGCCAAAGCTGGGGTGCTCCAAGAAGCTGCCTTATAGGGTTTAGCCTGGGGGTCTCTTCCTTTGAATTCAACCCTTAAGGAGGTTGTCGACCTTGAGTCATCCCCGGCCCTCATTGAGGAGGACAGGTGGAGGCCGCTGCAGCTGTGGAGACTCCAATCTCTATCGGGATGACCACTTTTGCATCGAAGGCCAGGGAGAACGGGGTTTCCTCAGTCGTCATTCGGTATGCCCATAGGACATGTGACAGCTTGTCGGCCTAGGCCCCTTTGGATTTTTTGATTTTGGTTTTCAAGTGGTTCTTTATGATTTTGTTGACAACTTCCACTTATCCATTAGCCCAAGAGTGCCGAGGTGAACAGAAGGCATTACAAATGCCAACTTTTCAGTCCTCGGAAACATGCATTGTTGAATTGCCTATCATTGTCTGTGACGATGGTGTGGGGTATGCTGTACCTACAGATGATGTTCTTCCAGATGAAGTCGGTGGTTTTCTGCTTGATAATTTTAGCTAAGGGCTTAGCCTCAGCCCACTTTGTAAAGTAGTCGATAATGATGATGACGAATCTAGTTTGCCTTGCCCATAGGCAGAGGTCCTATGATGTCGACCCCCCATTGCATTAAGGACCAAGAGCCTCTCATTGTGGTTAATTGCTTGGGCAGTTGCCATGGTATTGCGGCGAAACATTGGCACTTGTCACATCTCTTTGTATATTGCTTTGCATCTTTTTAAATGGTTAGCCAGTAGTACCCCTGTTGAATTACTTTATGACCCACCTAAATGATTGCTACAGACCCCTTCGTGAATTTCTTTTAGGACATATTTTGCCTCATCTAGTCGCAAACATCTTAAGAATGACAAAGAAAAGCTCCTCTTATAGAATATGTCTCCCAAGAGAATATATCGATATGATCTATTTTTTACTTTGCGGGCTTTGAACTTGTCGTCAGGTAGCTCACCATGCCGCAAGTAACATCCAGCTCAACCATTGGTTGGTTAATTCTGGGCTCGGGCAAGAACTCGATCGGTACGCTCCTGGCGAGGTCGTCATCAACTACTGCGGCTAGCTTCATTAGAGCATCAGCCTTGGAATTTTTTAATCTGGGAACCAGGATGACCTCACACTTGTCGAATTTACTAAGAAATTCTCATGATTTTTGTAGATAGGCTATCATTCTTTCTCCTTTAACTTGGTATTTTGTGGTGACCTGATTGACTATGAGCTGAGAGTCACTGTACATTTTCAAAGCTTGAGCGCCTATTACCTTGGTGAGCCTGAGCCCAACGAGGAGCACTTCATATTTTGCTTCATTATTAAAGGTTGGGAATCCGAACCTCAAGGCATACTCTACATTGGTCTGGTCAGGTGCAACGAGGATCAGACCTACCCCACCTCACTTTAAGTTTGATGACCCATCGACGTAGATGGTCCATTCCTACGGGTTGACTACTTGTTTGTTGTCTACCTCATGCAGGGGAATGGGATAGGTGAACTCATCAATAAAGTCAGCATAAACTTGGCCCCTGATCGCGGCTCAAGGGTGGTATATGACACTAAATTTCCTAAGCTCAATCACCCACTTTGCCAGTGATCCTGATGCTTTGGGCTTTTAGAGCACTTGGCGGAGTGGCCGATCAGTTGGAACAATGATGATGTGGGCCTGAAAGTATGGTCGAAGATACCGAGATGATATAATTAGTGCCAGTGTCAATTTTCTATGTCAGGATATCGCATCTTAGCCTGAATCGTAGCTTTGTTGACGTAGTATATGGGGAGTTGTTTATTCCTAACCTCGTATATTAGCGCCAAGTTGATTGCTATAATTGAAACTGTTAAATATAGAAACACTGGTTTCCCAGTTCAGGTTTGGAGAGTAGCATAGGCGATCCCAGATACTCGAGTTGTTGAAATGCTTGTTTGCAGTCGCTTGTCTAGGTCGGCTTCATGTTCCCTTTTAGTAGCTTAAAGAATAGTAGTCACACGTTCGTAGCTCTAAAGATGAACCTATTCAGAGCTGTTATCTTGCATGTGAGGCATTGGATTTCTTTCATAGTGTTCGAGGAGTTCATCTCCAGAAGGGCTCGAATCTTGTCGGGATTTGCCTCTATCGCTTTCTGATTGACTAGGAAGTTGAGGAATTCACCCGAACTGATGCCAAAAGCGCACTTGTTTAGGTTTAATTTTATTTGATACTTTTTCAGGATCGTGAACATTTCCTCCAGGTGTTCTATGCGATCTGTCACTTTAGTACTTTTGAGGAGTATGTCATCGATGTAGACTTCCATCGTGCTACCGATCTATTTAGCGAACATCTTGTTGACAAGGTGCTAGTAGTTTGCCCTTGCATTCTTCAGTCCAAAGGGCATGACTTTGTAGGAATAGAGTCCTTTATCGGTACAAATTCTACCTTCTGTTTGACGTGCTTATGCATGACAATTTGATTGTATCCTGAATAGGCATCCATAAAGCTAAGAAGCTCGTGCCCGATAGTGCTATCGACTATCTGGTTAATCCTCAGGGAGGGGAAAATTGTTTTTTGAGCATGCCTTGTTCAGGTCAGTATAGTCGACATACACTTGCAATTTCCCATTTCCCATTTTCACTAATACAACATTCGCCAACTAGTCGGAATAGTAAATCCCCTTGATGAACTTGACCTCGAGGAGTTTGTCAACCTCTTCACCAATGGTTGCATAAATTTTAAGGTCGAACACACGTCACTTTTGTTATACTAGCTTGTGGTCGGGGTCCACGTTCAGTCGGTAGACCATCACCTCCGGGTCTATGCCAGGCATGTCTTGATGGGATTAGGCAAAGACGTCAGCATGTTGTCTTAGCGTGTCAATGATCTCCACTTGATTTCCTGGTTCAAGTAAAGATTTGACCTGGATGGTGCGGGTCTGGTCGGTCTCGTGGAGTGGTATCGACACGAGGTCTTCCACTGGTCCTTTCAGTAAAATCCTCCCGTGGATATAGGGAGGTGATTTTCATTGTCTATTGTCACTGTGCTTTTACTCGGAGCATTATCGAGTAGCATTGTTGAACTTCATGTTGATCGCTCTTAACTTGGCCAGCACTGTGCTCGGTTGAAAATTTCATGGTAAGGTGGTAAGTGGATACCACAATCTCATGGTGTTTAGAAACGATCTACCCAAGATCACATTGTAAATGAATGGACGATCTACTATAAGGAAGTCGATCATGGTGGTAGTCTGGTTAACACATTCGCCAACAATCACATGTAATAGAATACTTCCTTTAGAGGTCACTTTTTCCCCTACGAAGTCAATCAAGGGTGTCTGGACAAGTCGGAGTCTAGATCTCTCGACCCCCATCTTGTCGATTGTGGTTGCGAACATAATGTCTGTCGAGCTTGACCAGTATCCGGTGTACCTTGTGATTGACCATGGTCATTGTGACTACCAAGTCGTCGTCATGCGGGTGGTGGAGCCCTTGGGCATCTTCTTCTGTGAAGGTTAGGCCATATGAGCTTAACCTCTATTTCTTCAAAGATCTGCCGATAAAGTATACGTAGTGCATTTTTTCACTGTTATTCATGCTTCGAGCATGTGCTTGGCGTGCTCGATTTGAGTCTTCACCACCGAATGGTCCTTCCAATATGGTGTGTATCTCACCCGTTGCTTCATTATTATTTTGGTCGTTGTTTCGCTTTACTTGACTAATCGGTCGGTTGCCCCTTTCTTTGTCAACGAACACTTGTAGATGTCCCTTCCGGATGAGTGAATCGATCTCTTCTTTCAGGTCAAAACACTCTAACGTGTTGTGACTGAAATTGTGGTTTATACCGTTGATACTGAAGAATGAATATGAGGCAATGTCCTAGAGGGGGGTCGATAAGATTTTTTCAAATATTTTGCCTATTTAAAAATCCTAATTTCCTAACTTAAACAATCATTCAATTTAAAGCAAGTACAAAATTATAATTCTAAAGGCTTATAAGTCAATAAAGGATCCAATTACAAAGGCTACTCAAGATATACAAATAGAGCAACTAGCCTATAGTAATGTGAGCTTGTATGTGGAGTGTGCTACCTATCAATCAATAACATTCATTTGATCATGTATAAGAAACTAAGCATATAAGCATATAGAAGCATGATTAAACAGATGCGTAAATGACAATTCCAAACACAAGCATGTATAGTGGTTCGGCTACATGCCTACTCCACTCCCAACATTCACACTCAATCCTAGAGTGCACCAGATTTCACTATTAATGGCTTTAAAACAGGTTCACCAATAACCTTTACAGTCCCACACTAAGGACATCAATTTATGCTATATTTTTTTGTGTCCCTGTGGTTTTTCACAGGTGGGGCCCACATCAAGGAAATTTGACCTGGCCATTGGTTTCCATGGCTCAATACAAACCTATCAAGCCCAATATTTGATGAGTGTGGGTGTAGAGAAACCTCAGGGTATATTTCAATGGTAGAAGTACCATTTTCTATACTACGGCCTGCTAGAAAATCAGGTTGGTCTCTTTTTTTTTTGTTTCAACGCCTAAAATGAACAGAGAAAGAGGATAGACGGCATGGATTAACTTCATACCTCAAGGTGGGGCCTGCATGAGTAACCCACTCTAAAACCTCACTCATATGTATTATATATTATTTTATTATCTTTTTCTTTTTTTGTTAGCTTGTTAGTACATACCCAAGCAGTACACGTGCTCCATGTTAGCCACCACACTCTGTCTAGCATCCAGGACGCTGGACGGCATGGATAAACACATCACTGTGGTGGGTCCCATATGGACGTGGTCCACACATCAAGGTGAGTCCCACATGAACGTGGCCCACCATTCTGGATTCACATGATGTTCGTGTTTTCCCTTGATCAGGCCCATCTAAATGGACGGCCATGTGGGCCATTCGGTGGGCGGCCTGGATAGAATGCATGCTTCAGGTGGGCCACACACACACATATTAGGTGGGCCACAACAAGGAAAGGGGAAGAGAGAGATAGATAGAGAGCAGGAGAGAGAGATCGGCATAGTGGAGGGGTCCCACCACTACGGGCCCCTCATATGACTACAACACATACATTAAATTGGTTCCCATCACAAGTGAGCCATCAAATTAAAAATTAAAAGTAGATCACCTACCTCTAGGCCTTCTCCTTAGTCCCTTAGCCTCCTTAGCTCCTTGCCTATACTTTTGATGGAGGTTGATGGGGTTTTGATGGTATGGATGAGAGATGAGAGGGTAGGGAAAATGGGCCACACTTGTTGCTCTTGGAAATGCTTGGGAAGGCTTGGACATATGGAGCTTGGAAGAGTGTTTGAGAATGAATGAGAGAGAGAGGGAAGTGATGGGTGAAAAGGTGATGGAGTGATGAGTGATGGTGTTATAAGAAGGGATGGGTGGAGAAAGAGAGAGTTGACTTTGGGTAGCTTGTGTAAGAGAGAGGTAAGGATAGGGTATGGGTTTCTTGTACTTAACTTGATGTGTGATGTGTACTTGATTAATGGGATTGATTGATTGATTGATAGGATAGGTTGTAGAGATTCTCTCGAAATTCGCATGCGCGATATTTTCCTCGAAATGAACGCGGACCGACATCTTCTAGCCTGAGTATTGGGTCGGTGCGCGAGTCGCAGTGTTGGAACTACGACGACGATGCGGTTGCCAAGGTATAGGTTTCTGTTCGAGCCGACTTTGGCATGCAGGTCTCGGCTTAGGATCGTGTGTAAACGTCGGATACAGGTCGAGGATTGCCGGAATTCGACCGAAAGGACCGTGAAAGCCTACAGAACAGTACGGACTAAGATACGGGTCTGGAGGAGCTGCTCATTCCGATCAAGGATATGAACTGGCTGCTCAATTTAAGAAGCGTCCTCACGAACCTCCAACGGCTGCCAATCAATAACAGGAACGACGTCTGACCCACACTTCCTCAACATAGAGACGTGAAAAATGTTGTGGACGCCAGACAAATGAGATGACAAGGCAAGTTAATAGGTCAAAGCGCCAATGCGCTCAGTGATCTCGAAAGGTCTTATGAATCTCGAGGCAACCTTGCCCTTCGCTCCAAATCGAACTATGCCCTTCATGGGCGAGACCTTGAGATACACATGGTCCCTTAAATTAAACTCCAAGGGATGACGTCGGCGATCAGCAAAGCTCTTCTGCTGACTATGAGCTATGCGCATCCTCTGTCTGATGATATTGATAGCCTCTGACGTCTCCAGTACAAGCTCGGGACCTAGGAGACACCACTCTCTAACCTCAGTCCAACAAGTCAGAGATTTGCACGGTCTGCTATATAATGCCTGAAAAGGAGCCATGTTAATAGTCGTCTGATAGCTGTTGTTGTATGCGAACTCAGCTAATCGCAGATGCTCATCCCAGCTACCCACGAAGTCAATCACGCAGGCCCGAAGCAAGTCCTCAAGGATCTGGTTGACCCTCTCGGTCTAACCATCGGTATGTGGGTGATACGCGGTGCTGAGCTGTAAATCAGTGCCCATCGCTCTGTAAAAGCTCCTTCAGAACTGAGACGTGAACCTTGGGTCTCAGTCAGAAACGATCGAGACTGGAGCACCATGCAGTCTCACGATCTCCTTAATGAATAATCTCGCAAGCCGGTCCAAAGGCCAAGTCGCACGAATCGCAAGAAAATGTGCCAACTTCGTCAGAAGATCAATAACAACCCAGATGGCATAATGACCGAGCTGAGTCCTCTACAAACCTATGATAAAATCGGTAGATATGTGCTCCCACTTCCACGTCGGGATACTCAACGGCTGCAATAGACTAGGGGATCTCTGATGATCGGCCTTGACACGCTGGCATGTGTCACACTTAGCCAAAAAACTAGCAATCTGACGCTTCATCCCCGCTCAAAAATATTGTCTCCTTATATCACGATACATCTTCGTCGAGCTAAGGTGGATAGAAAATCGCGATCGATGTGCCTCGGTCATAAGATCTCTGCGTAACTCAGGAATATCTGGGACACATAATCGGCCTCTGAAGCGAAGTCCACCATCAGAACCAATCTGCCAATCTGTCTGAATCTTAGATGCTGCCTTTGATCAGTAATTTTGTAACGACTCATCTGCCTGCTGAGCCTCAATTACCCTTGCGACAAGAGAGGGTTGAATCGACAGGCTCGATAGCTGAACGATAGAAGACTGCAGACCAAAATCAAAGTCGTACTCTGCTATATCCTCGAGCATCCTCCACTACTGAATCATCATATGTGTCACCAGGCCTCGTGGCTGACGGCTGAGGGCATCCGCCACCACATTCACCTTGCTCGGGTGGTACTGGAGGTTAAAATCACAGTCCTTCAGAAGCTCCATCCAGCGTCTCTGTCTCATGTTTAACTCAGACTGAGAGAATAGATACTTCAAGCTCTTGTGGTCAGAGAAGAGCTCGAACCTGACCCCATAGAGATAGTGTCTCCACACCTTCAGTGAGAAGACGACTGCTGTCAGCTCCAAATCATGTGTGGGATAGTTCAGCTCATGGACTTTAAGTTGATGAGACACGAAAGCTACAGGTCTGTCGTGCTGCATCAAGACAACACCCAAACTAATATGTGAAGCATCAGTAAATACAACAAATCCATCACTCCCAGAGGGAAGAGTGAGGACAGGAGCGGACGTTAGACGATCCTTCAGCTCCATGAATGCCTACTCATATGCGTCAGTCCAAAAAAAATCTGCGCCCTTCCGAGTCAACCTGGTCAATAAGGCTGCAATACGGGAGAAGCCCTCAATGAAACGTTAATAATAACCCACCAAGCCAAGGAAATTGTGAATCTCAGACGTAGTCGTGGGCTGGCCCCACTAACACACTGCCTCAACCTTCAAGGGGTCTACTGCGACACCCTCCCTTGTCACCACGTGACCAAGGTACCTCACCTCCTCTTGTCAAAACTCGCACTTCTCCAGCTTCGCATATAGCTGGTGGGCACGAAGGGTCTGCAATGCGATCTTTAGATGCTACATATGGTCCTCACGGGTCATCGAATATATCAGAATGTCATCGATGAAGACCACGACAAACTGATCAAGATATGGACGGAAGACCTCGTTCATCAACTGCATGAAGACTGCGGGTGCATTGGTCAGCCCGAAGGACATGACCTGAAACTCAAAATGACCATAGCACGTCCTGAAAGCCATCTTCGGGATGTCCTCCTCTCGGACACAAATCTGATGATAACAGGAACGCAGGTCAATCTTCGAAAAGAACTGTGTACCCTGCAGCTGATCAAATAAATCATTTATCCTCGGGAGCGGGTACTTGTTAATGATCGTGACCCAGTTGAGCTCGCGGTAATCGACGCAGAGGCTCAATGACCCATCCTTCTTCCTGACGAAGAGTACTGGTGCTCCCCAAGGTGAACTGCTTGGACAAATAAATCCTAACTAATGCAACTCATCCAACTGTCGCTGTAACTCACGCAACTCCATCGGTGCCATACGGTACAGGGCTTTCAAGATAGGCGCGGTACCAGGCACAAGATCAATCTAGAACTCAATATGACGGCGTGGTGGTAATCCTGAAATCTCCTAGAACTCGTCGGGAAAATTACAGACCACCAGAACTGATCAATACACAAGGCAACGGGCTCCTCGACTGCGCAGGACATCAAACGAGACAATGACTCTCCTCGGGGCTCTGTAACGAACTGAAATTGTGGAAAGTCAGGTATGCAAAACGTAACTATCCTCGCGAAACAGTCCAAGATGGCGTGGTACTCGACAAGCTAATCCATGTCCAAGATAACGTCGAAATCTGTCATCGGCAGCACAAACAAGTTAGCGGGCAAAAAGATATCACCAACCAGAATAAGACAAGATGAACAAAAATGGCCCAATACTGTGGTCTTCGCCAAGGGCGTCGATACGGTCAATCCCTCACTAGCAAACTTTGTCGATAATCCAGTTGATCGGCAGAAATCCTCAGACATGAATGAGTGCGAAGCACCGAAATCAAATAGTACTTAGGCGATGCATGAAGAGACTGGAAGTATACCCTCAATAACTCCTCTGGATGACTGCGGGTCCTGCTGAGCTGTATAGAATCTAGCCTGAGCTGGATGGGGAGGTGCCTATCCCCTCGGAGGATGCTGTTGCTGCTGATGTCGCTGAGGCGCTCGAAACTTTTGCCTCTGCTGCTGCGATCTCGGAGGCTGGTGCTGATGCTGCTGCTGAGGGGGCCTCGATGGTGGAATCTACTGTCGTTGCTGCTGTAGAGGCTGCTGCGGTACTCTCGGCTGCTGTGGAGGCTACTATGGTGCTCTTGGCTGCTGCTGTTAAGGTCGGGGACATTCTCACCTATGATGTCCTATCCCATCGCATCCATAATAGGTATCAGAAAGCTGCCTTTGAGGTGGTGCTGCTGGGGGTGCCGACGGTGCTATTGGTGCTCTGGCAGATGGGTGGCTCCAGTATCTTTGTGGTCTTCGATGCTGTTAGGAGCTACTAGAGGTGGCCTACCTCTTCCGTCCCCTTCTCTGATCTCGATCGGCCTACGTGCTGGCCCACTTAATCTCATAAATCTGATCCCTTCGTACTACCGCCTGGAAAGTCAGGAGCTCATGCCCAATAACATGACCTCAAAAACAGTAACGTAAGCCATTCTTAAAATGGCTGGCCTTCCGCCACTCATCATCAACCAAGTACGGCATAAACCTCGATAGCGCCACAAAACGGGCTGTGTACTGCGCCACGGTGAAAAGGCCAAGCTATATGTCCTAGAGGGGGGGGGGGGGGTGAATAGGACTATGCCAAATTTAAAAATAAATCAGCGGAACTAAAGTGAATCAATACTCTTACAATAATGAATCAATTCCCAATGCTAAATATAAATCACCTTGATAAATAATTATTGAGAGATTGATACAAATTCAGTTCTAAGGACAACCTTACACCATAATAAACAAGGGCTTATGGTAGGACAACCTTATTTCTAGAACCTCTTTTGAATCAAGAACTCAATGTTAATATAAGTAAATGAAATAGCAAGGAATTGAAAATAAATGCGTATAAAGATCTAAATTATTACAACAATCCCACACTTGCTTGAAAATGTAAATAGTTACAACATTCACATCCACTTGTACATTCCACACAATCGAATGATAAAAGATATGAAAATTAAGCAAGCATTCAAACCACAAGACAAAGAGTTATAGTGGTTCGCTGCAGGTACACCAACTGTTTTACAACAGCCACACAAAATGCTACTCCACTCCTAATATCCTCACACAGGGGATATTAGCGTTCACTATCAAATAGGTTTTCTCAGGTTCACCAAAAACCTTTACAATTGTGTCTTTTTCACTTGGGCTTACACAATTCAAAAACCCCTTTTTCTGAGTTTTCTGGTTTTCCTCAGACAACCAATACAATGAGATTTTTCTGGCTCAATCTCAAACAAAACCAATACAATGAGATTTTTCTGGCTTAACCTCAAACAAAACCAAAAATAAAAGAATTTTACAGAATTGTAAAATACCTGGATTTCTCCTTTAGCAGCCCAGTAGAACCAATCGGAGTAGATGATTGAATATCAAAGTTCAATTTCCAATACTCACATTCATAGGGTTCTAAATTCTAATAGATTTTAGATTTTGACTTGTTGGGCGTAGCTATGTTTGATTTTGATTCCAAGAAGAAGGAATAATATAATTCCTCTTTTCAAATAAGATTGGAATAGAGAAACAAAATCAAATCAAATAAGCTAGCAAAAAGGAATATTAAATAAGCACAATTTAGCTTAAAATAAACACAGACTTATCTCAGAGTGATTACTTGAAAATTCTTGAAAGGAATGGAGTTCTGGATGTAAAAACTCTGAATTTCGTGTTCAATTTATAGAAGAAAAAATCGTTCCTACGACTGGTCTTAGAAACCTAGGACTGGTCGTAGCTCTAACAGATTTTTAAAAAATTGAGCGCGATCTTTGAAAGTCGTTCCACGACTGGTCGTGTGTACTCTACGACTGGTCGTGGGACACCTACGACTGGTCGTAGGTCACCTACGACTGGTCGTAGGACCAAAAAATAGGTTGCTGGATTTTCAGTCGTAGCTCCACGACCGATTGGACGCAGTCGAAGCTAACCTACGACCGGTCGAAGGACCTCCAGGACTGGTCGTGGGCGTTCCAAAAAATCCGAAAAATCTTCAACTAATTAGGACTGGTCGTGGAATTTCTTGGACTAGTCGAACCAATGCTGGGATCGGTCGAACAAGAGCTAGGGATCGGTCTTGGAGCGTACCAAGCTCATGTAGAATAAACATTTGTTTTATGTATCCAAAATGACCTACTTAAAGGGTCAACCTAAGGTCATTCAAACCACGAAATATGTCGTATGGACATTGAACTTCAACCATTCAACAAATGTAGATTGTTTGAACCAATATCAAGCTTGAAATCTTGAACAATATCAGCTTGAAGTCTTGAACAATATCAGGCTTGAAGTCTTGAACAATATCAGTTTGAGCTTTGACATCTTGAGCTTCATCTTGTAGCTTTTTGAACTTTAACATCTTGAGCTTCAACTTGTAGCTTTTTGAAGTATTTAAGCAGTGTCTTGAATAAAAATCATCATACCAGCACAAGATACAGATAGATGTTTTGACATAACAAAATTTGACAACCAAAGGAGTATGAGACCATACCATAACCCTTACAATCTCCCCCTTTGTCAAATTTGTGACAAAACACCACACCAAGTAATAATACTTCCAATAGACATAAGAGAAGTACAAAGCAAGCACAGATGCACAGATGATAAACAATGTATAGACATGATAAGCAATAATCATTTTCATTTTCCCATAACTCTTGAGAAGAAGTTTAACTCCCCCTGAGTAATAGGACTCCCCCTGAGTAATAGCACAATTCAATAACATTCAACATTCACCAAACTTCTCCCCCTTTTTGACACAAAATGACAAAGGAAGAAAAGCAGTTAATGTGCATAACCAATTTGGAGATGAAGCAAAAAAAATAGTCCATAACCAACAAAAAGGTTTGAGATGCAAGCTAATATCAGTAAATATTACAGACCAAAAAAAAATTCAGTCAGAACCAGAAGAAGGTGCAGGATTAGATGGATCAATTTTGTGTAATCCCTTAGCAATTCGCCTCATATATTTACGCATATAAGAAAATTGTGTGTCTTGAGTAACACGAATTTGAGCCACCTGCTCTTGAAGAGAATTCAACCTTTCATCAAAATCAGAAGGTGAAAATCAGGATCATCAGCCGAGTCTGACTCAAGTTCTTCAAATAAGTCATCCATATTCACGTCCTCAGGAAGATCACTAGCTTCAGCATTACCTGCTTCACCACCACTGCTACCAGCATCCACTTGGCCTCTAGCCAAATCTAAAGTCATCTTATTAAGATTGGAGTTATTAAAAGGGAGATGGTGGATGGGTTTTTCTCTAGTAGGCATGGCTATGAGCATATGATTTGCTAACATAGTCAGTAAATAACCAAAGGGTATATCACTATGTCCAGGATGGTGACGTGACAGAATAATGGAATGACAGATTAAAGAAGGGAGGCAAATATTAGCACCAGAGACAACAGAATGCAAAACACGAACCATAAAAGCAGTGAGTTCGGTTTTGTTACCAGAACGTGGATAAAGATTTGAAATGAATATCTTATGAAGTACTCTGTGTCTGGGTAACAAATACCTTGAGGGAAGTACATGACCTTTATGAGTCCAATGAACATCCATATTACATAAATCTCTAGTAAGCATTCGTCGTTCAGATTCTGAGAGACTATCATGTAAAATATTAATTGGAATGCTTTCATCATTGATAGGTATTTCCATAATATCTGCAATCAATGATCAAATAGATTCCACAAACATAAGTTTTGAAGCACTAATAGTAAGAATCTACAAGAAAAATGTAAAAGAATCACTAACCTTGAAAAACAATGAAGATGGGTTGGGGCAGCCGTAGCTAGGACGGTTGAAAAGAAATGAAGAAATGAAGAAGAAGACTAAAATCCCCAATTTTAAGTGAAATCCCGCGCTTTCTGACAGTGTCGTGGTACGTGTTCGCCGTCGGTTGCAGTACGCCTAATTGACCGTGTATTCTCACGACAGGTCGAGTATGACAAAAAATTTGCAATTTTTTTTTAAAATAATTTCAAGTTTAAGCAAATAAAACATCAAACTTATGATACACAAAATCATGCAAACTCAATTTAAATTGCACATACCGAGATCAAATTTTAATTTATTAAACCGGCTTTTGTCGAGCGGTTTAGTGAAAATGTCCGCAAGTTGAATCTCGGTTGGAATGTAATCCAAATTTATTAATTTTTCTTCCACTAATTCACGAATGTAATGAAATCTAATGTCAATATGCTTAGTACGTGAATGCTGAACTGGATTTTTAGAGATATTTATTGCACTGGAATTATCACAAAATAAAATCATAGAATCTTGAGTAATTCCATAATCACTTAACATTCGTTTCATCCAAACAAGTTGAGTACATGCATTTCCAGCAGCAATGTATTCAGCCTCAGCAGTTGATAGTGATATAGAACTTTGCTTCTTGCTAAACCAAGAAACAAGACAATTTCAATGGAAACAACCACCACTGGTTGATTTCCTATCATCAATGTTTCCAGCCCAGTCAGCATCTGCGTACCCGGCTAATTGAACATTAGTCTCATGTGGATACCAGAGACCCAATTTAGTAGAACTTGCGACATAACGCATAATCCGCTTAACAGCAGTTAAGTGAGATTCTTTAGGATTTGATTGATAACGAGCACAAATACCAACACTCAAAGCAATATCTGGTCTATTAGCAGTTAGATAAAGTAAACTACCAATCAAACTACGATACAATTTAGGATCCACATCATTACTGTAGAGTCTTTTGAGAGTCTTACAGTTGTACTCATTGGAGTATCAAAATTTTTACCTTTCTCAAATCCAAATTTTTTAATTAAACTCTGAGCATATTTGGTTTGTGAAATAAATATTCCATCAGGTTGTTGTTTTACTTGCAATCCTAGGAAATAGTTTAATTCTCCAACCATGCTCATTTCGAATTTAGACTTCATCAAATCTGCAAACTCAACAGTCATGTTAGTACAGGTTGATCCATAAATAATATCGTCAACATATATTTGAACCATTAGAATATCATCGTTATATTTCTTAACAAAGAGTGTCTTATCAACACACCCCATCTGAAAGTTATGACTCAGTAAAAATTTAGTCAATTTTTCGTACCATGCTCTGGGAGCTTGTTTCAGACCATAGAGAGCTTTCTTAAGACGATACACATGATCAGTAAATTTAGGATCTTCAAACCCTGTAGGTTGTTCAACATATACCTCTTCATGTAGATCACCATTCAGAAAGGCACTCTTAACATCCATTTGATAAATTTTAATTTTCTTAAAACATGCAATGGAGATAAAAAGTCTGATTGATTCAAGACGAGCTACAGGGGCAAATGTTTCATTATAGTCAATACCTTCGATTTGTGTATATCCCTGTACAACTAGTCTTGCTTTATTTCGAATAATATTTCCAAGCTCATCGATTTGTTTTGAAAATCCATTTTGTTCCAATAATATGTTTATCTTTAGGTCTAGGAACAAGTTGCCAGACATCATTTCTGACAAACTGATTAAGTTCTTCTTGCATCGCAAGAATCCAATTTTCATCAGAAAGTGCTTCTTTTACGTTACCCGGTTCAATCTGGGATGTAAAGCATACGTAGTTACATATGTCCTCTAATTGTCTACGAGTGCGCACACCAGTGAGAGGGTTTCCAAGTATTTGAGAGGTTGGATGATCTTTAACAGTCCTTAATTCAGGATTAGTTTCACTTAATGAAGTTTCTTGTTTTTCAAGTATAAGAACTTCATCATTATCTAAACTAGGGACAGGTGTCTTCAAAAGATCGTCAATCACAACATTTATTGACTCTTGAATCACACCGGTCCTGTTGTTCATAACACGATAAGCACGATTTGCTTAAAGAATAACCTAAAAAGATCCCTTCATCACTTTTAGTGTCGAATTTTCCCAAATTTTCACGGTCACGCAAAATATAGCACTTGCTGCCAAAAATTTGAAAATATTTGACAGAAGGCTTTTTCTCAAACCACATTTCATAAGCCGTTTTATTATTAGATTTACAAATATAAACACGGTTAATAATGTAGCAGTCGTATTCATTGCTTCAAATTTCGAGAGAGATTCCTAGGTAGCTTCATGCTATTTAACATAACACTTCCCATTTCTTGAAGCACTCTATTCTTCCTCTCGACAATTCCATTTTGTTGAGGAGTTTTAGGTGCAGAGAATTCATGCGATATTCCTTGATCGCTACAAAATTTCTCAAAACCACTATTTTCGAATTCGGATCCATGATCACTACGGATTTTGCTGACTTGTGAACATTTTTCAGTTTGAATCCGTTTTATAATCTTTTTCACTTCATCAAGGGTTTCTGATTTATCTTTCAAGAATGAAACCCAAGTGTATCTTGTATAATCATCTACAATAACTAAGATGTACTTTTTGCCACCTCGACTTTCCGTTCTTGTTGGTCCTATAAGATCCATATGGAGAAGTTCGAGTGGTCTTGTGGTGTTATTGGAGTTCACCTTTTTGTGAGAGCTCCTTGTTTGTTTACCATACTGGCATTCACCACAAATCTTGTCTACTTTTTGCATTTTAGGTAGACCTTTTATTAGTTCACTTTTGCTCAATCTGTATAAATTTCGGTAGTGTACATGTCCAAGGCGTTTATGCCATAAATCTGTCTCATTGGTATGGACCATGTAGCACATTTGATTAGATGAACTACCATTGCTTACTATATAGCAGTTTTCAGAAGTTCTGCGACCAGTTAATATTACAGAACCCTTTTCATTTGTAATTTCACAACCTTGATTAGAAAATTTAACATTATGGTTGTTATCGCATATTTGAGATATGCTCAACAAGTTGTGTTTTAAACCCTCAACATATAACACATTTTTAAATAAGGGAAGGTTATAGAGTTGGACCGTACCTTTGCTAATTATCTTAGTTGCTACCATCACCAAATGTGTGACCCATCAGTCATATCTTTAAGATCGGTGAATAGAGCTTTGTGCATGTCATATATCCGAGCATCCATGTCAAGGTACCATTTTGAATGGCTTGTAGCTTTGAAAGCGGTTGTGAGCAACCAAACAAGTAACCTTGGGAACCCATTTCAAGATCTTGTTTTGGGTTTAGGAGAATAATTGGTCTTCTTTTGTTTATAGTTATTAGAGTGACCTCTTGAGTTAGATTTTAATAGCTCCTTAAGTAAATCAATAATTTTTTCAAAGCTAGCGGGTTTCGAATCTGATTTTTGACATTTATATAGCTGCTTTTGTGTTTTTGAAAGGTTTTTGTATTTTTAGAAAAACTTGATTAGTACTTTTCCTTTTGAGTTAGAAGTCTCTCCTTTCACAAAAATGGAAGGAGCATTCTTCTGTTTAGGAGATGTGTTTTTGTCAAAGCCCAACCCGGATCGATCACCACATTTTCTTGATCCGGATAATAATTTTTCTAATTTTGGATCACCTTGGGCATATCTCCATGTGTCCTTCAAACTCAGAAGAGAGGATACTTCATTTTTAAGTTTCTCATTTTCAGATTTCAAATTTTCAATTAGGGAGGTTTTGTATTCTAAATCACACTTTGATTTTTCAAAACAATCTGAAATTTGAGATTTTTCTAAAACAAGGATTTCAAAACATTCTTTAAGTTTAAAGAACTTTTCTTTTTGAAGTTTAAGTTTGACAGCAATTTTACAACTTTCTTTATATAAGGCATTGTAAGCATCTTGTAGATCTTCATCATTTTCATGATCACTATCCAAATTTTCTTCACTTGTTGAATCATCGTGATCTGAAAAGGTAAACTTGGCTAGAGTCATAAGGGCCTTAAGTTCACTGCCCGACTCGGTTTCTGAATTTTCTGATTCAGAAGAGGCTTCAGAATCAGACGATTCATCCCAAGTAGCCAACATACCCTTCCTTTTAGATCTGTCCTTTTTAGGACATTTGTTTGCTAAATGCCCATATTCTTGACAGTTGTAACATTGACTATCTTTCAATGATTTCCAAGTTTTAGACTTAGGTTTAGAACGTTTCTTTTCATTTGCCTTTTGAAAGTCGACTCTTTTCTTACTTTTGAAAATCTTATAAAACTTTTTCGCCAAAAGGGCCATATCATCTTCAGACTTTTCTGAATCTGAATTTTCTTGAGTAATACTTTTAGTTGACTTCAAAGCAATAGACTTACCTTTAGGAGCTTTAAAACTTAATTCATAGGTTTGCAAAGAACCAACTAATTCTTCTACCTTCATATTGTCCGTATCACGAAGTTCCTGGATTGCGGTTACCTTTGAATTGAACCGTTCAGGAAGAGAGCGTAGTATTTTTGCACACACTTTACTTTCTGAGATCTTTTCACCAAGACCCCACATAGAGTTTACAATGTCATTCAATCTAGTGTAAAAGTCCATGAACATTTCATTTTCCTCCATATGAATTTCTTCAAATTTTGTTGTGAGGAGTTGGACTTTAGATTTCTTGACAATTGTTGTACCTTCGTGTGTCATTTCTAAAATATCCCAGGCTTGCTTTGCAGTATCACAGGATATGATTCTTTTGAACTCATCCGGTGATAGTGCAAGTGATTGCATTTAGTGCTTTAGCATTAGCACTACTCTCATTTTTCTGAAGAGTGGTCCATTGGAAATATGGTGTAATTTTCATAGATTTTGAACCATCAACACCAGTTACTTCCATGGTAGGAGGATTCCATTCAGTCACTGTGGCTAGCCACACACTTTCATCCATTGATCTGAGGAAGATTCTCATTCTGGCTTTCCAATAGGCATAGTTGGAGCCATCAAAAGGTGGAGGCCTAGTAACTGAAAGGCTATCAAAATTTGACATCTTTTTAAATAGCTTAGATCGTTAGCTCAGGAAATAAATCCAAATAAAAAGTAACAAGAAATGAGCTATTAGGCTCTGATACCACTTGAAAAGGCCAAGCTATATGTCCTAGAGGGGGGGTGAATAGGACTATGCCAAATTTAAAAATAAATCAGCGGAACTAAAGTGAATCAATACTCTTACAATAATGAATCAATTCCCAATGCTAAATATAAATCACCTTGATAAATAATTATTGAGAGATTGATACAAATTCAGTTCTAAGGACAACCTTACACCATAATAAACAAGGGCTTATGGTAGGACAACCTTATTTCTAGAACCTCTTTTGAATCAAGAACTCAATGTTAATATAAGTAAATGAAATAGCAAGGAATTGAAAATAAATGCAGAAGTAAAGATCTAAATTATTACAACAATCCCACACTTGCTTGAAAATGTAAATAGTTACAACATTCACATCCACTTGTACATTCCACACAATCGAATGATAAAAGATATGAAAATTAAGCAAGCATTCAAACCACAAGACAAAGAGTTATAGTGGTTCGCCTGTGTGTACACCAACTGTTTTACAACAGCCACACAAAATGCTACTCCACTCCTAATATCCTCACACAGGGGATATTAGCGTTCACTATCAAATAGGTTTTCTCAGGTTCACCAAAAACCTTTACAATTGTGTCTTTTTCACTTGGGCTTACACAATTCAAAAACCCCTTTTTCTGAGTTTTCTGGTTTTCCTCAGACAACCAATACAATGAGATTTTTCTGGCTCAATCTCAAACAAAACCAATACAATGAGATTTTTCTGGCTTAACCTCAAACAAAACCAAAAATAAAAGAATTTTACAGAATTGTAAAATACCTGGATTTCTCCTTTAGCAGCCCGGTAGAACCAATCGGAGTAGATGATTGAATATCAAAGTTCAATTTCCAATACTCACATTCATAGGGTTCTAAATTCTAATAGATTTTAGATTTTGACTTGTTGGGCGTAGCTATGTTTGATTTTGATTCCAAGAAGAAGGAATAATATAATTCCTCTTTTCAAATAAGATTGGAATAGAGAAACAAAATCAAATCAAATAAGCTAGCAAAAAGGAATATTAAATAAGCACAATTTAGCTTAAAATAAACACAGACTTATCTCAGAATGATTACTTGAAAATTCTTGAAAGGAATGGAGTTCTGGATGTAAAACTCAATTTCGTGTTCAATTTATAGAAGAAAAATCGTTCCTACGACCTGGTCTTAGAAACTCAGGACTGGTCGTAGCTCTAACAGATTTTTGAAAAATTGAGCGCGATCTTTGAAAGTCGTTCCACGACTGGTCGTGTGTACTCTACGACTGGTCGTGGGACACCTACGACTGGTCGTAGGTCACCTACGACTGGTCGTAGGACCAAAAAATAGGTTGCTGGATTTTCAGTCGTAGCTCCACGACTGATCGTGGACGAGTCGAAGCCAACCTACGACCGGTCGAAGGACCTCCAGGACTGGTCGTGGGCGTTCCAAAAAATCCGAAAAATCTTCAACTAATTAGGACTGGTCGTGGAATTTCTTGGACTAGTCGAACCAATGCTAGGACTGGTCGAACAAGAGCTAGGACTGGTCTTGGAGCAGACCAAGCTCATGTAGAATAAACATTTGTTTTATGTATCCAAAATGACCTACTTAAAGGGTCAACCTAAGGTCATTCAAACCTGAAATATGTCGTATGGACATTGAACTTCAACCATTCAACGAATGTAGATTGTTTGAACCAATATCAGGCTTGAAATCTTGAACAATATCAGGCTTGAAGTCTTGAACAATATCAGGCTTGAAGTCTTGAACAATATCAGCTTGAGCTTTGACATCTTGAGCTTCATCTTGTAGCTTTTTGAACTTTAACATCTTGAGCTTCAACTTGTAGCTTTTTGAAGTATTTAAGCAGTGTCTTGAATAAAAATCATCATACCAGCACAAGATACAGATAGATGTTTTGACATAACAAAATTTGACAACCAAAGGAGTATGAGACCATACCATAACCTTACACACGGTTATGTCACCCTGCACCAGAGTCTTGAACTCCAGTGCTCTCAACGTCGAATGTGGTCAGGGAAGTACTGCTCCTCGAATCGGTCGATAAAGTCCTCCCATGTCCAGACATGATCAGGTCTTGCGACGTGGGTAACAAAGGTCCACCAGTGCTCTGCCTCTCCCTAGAAAAGGAATACAGCTAACTGAACTCACTGCTTGGTCGTATGTGCCATAGTATTAAAGATCTTCTCCACATCGGAGAGCCATCTCTCAGATGCAGTCAGATCTAGCTCACCTTGGAAACGTGGAGGATCAAGCTGTCTGAACTCTCGAAGAAGGGTGCTCGCGCGCTCCTGCTCGGCCTGAGTAGGAGAAATAACTAGGCGCCTACCCTGTCCCTGAAGTACAGCAGTCACAGCCCGCAACATCTGCTGTAACTAAGAGGCACTTACAGGCACGGTCGGATCCGCACCGGCATCAGGTGGAGGAACGTTATCCTCAGGTAGGGGAGTAGGGATCTCTGGCGGTAGAACGGGAGGCGTAGGTGGTAAAGTTGGAGCCTCGGGTGGTGGAGCGAGGTTCGCACGGGTCGCTCTTCTGGGCGGTATGTCCTATAGGAAGAATAAAGACGCTAATTAACCTTGAGAATCGCACGTTAGGGAACTCAATCAGAAGGTTTCGCACTTGGAACCTAATCGTCCTAAACTCATAGCAAACATGTGATGTTGTTCTCGGTTATTTCCAAGTTATGCTCTGATACCAACTTCTGTCACGCCCCGAACTCGAAAATCTGGCTCACAAAATTTTCGATGGCCGAATCCGATGCCGACAGCCTCCGTAATACCCCATTCTCGGCTCCCGACACCCATGCACCAGGTTCTGATCCTGGAATACTATAAAGAGGGTTTCTAATCATCAATTTGATTCGTAATGAGAATAACTATAGGTATAACCCACGAATAATAACCACAAGAACACCATCACAAAATTCACTATGATAAATTTTTTTAAGTATAATGCATCTGAAGGAAAATACAATATAATGAAAGTAACAAAAACTCCAGAAGCTCAGTTGCATGCTCCAACTGCGGTGAGACTACGGCTGCGTCCTGGCATCACCTGCACGCATCAATCGTGCATAAGCTTATGGAAAGCTTAGAGGGTGGTGTAAGTGTATGCGCGGTATAAACGTACTCAGAATGCAAGGTCAGAGTAATGCGGAATCGTGCTGATAAGTACATGAATGCAATCAACGATACCAAGGCTATGCGGTGCAGGATATGAATGCTATCAGACATAACACGACCATGCGATGCGAGATGCAACTCAAGCATGCCAATTCTTATCATATCAGTATAACTCCTCACTAGAGCATCAAATCAGTACGGTTTTCAATTTGGATAATCACTGGGGTCTAGTACACTCTTGGCCAGCTTGCCACCCCTATCAAAACACATAATTGGGAGATTGGAAGAGACCTCACTATCCACCTGCCAATATTGGGCCTGACTCTTTGATAATGGACCGATTCCTCAAGCTGGTCAAACTCAACCTAGAAATTGCCCCTTCACTCAGGTGGGTAAGGCACACCCCTTTCCAACCGACTACGACATAGTGAGAGACGTGGACTACTGGTATACGGCCCTCGTGCGCTCGTGTATCTACTCGGTCTCGACGTTGGAGTCATCCTCTGGTACCATCAGGTTTAGGGATTTTCACCCAGGGACATCTATGGTGCCCCGATACTAGAAACAATATTTTCGGTATCCAATCCAACCATCCACGATGTATCTGTGGAGGCTATGACCCTTATGTCGCTAGGGCATACAACAACCATAATCACACAAATTCAAGTGCATGAATCATACTACCAGTCATGCAATAGTCCTACGTGTACCACAAGCTCATGTAGGGCAACTCTGCCTATCAGAGAGCCCATAAACAATCTGCCCAAATGCATATGCTATGATTAGTCACTCCTCATATCAAGCATATATATGATGCGTATGAGCATGAATCATGGATCTATACTACACATATTATATGGTGATGGACTCCTTTTATAACAAAGATGGGCCTAGACGGCCTACACACCGCAAGTATGGGCCTAACCATGGGCCCTAGGGAGAGTGATAATGCTGACATTTAACCAACATCATCCTACAATGTGGACGTCAAACCATCATTGCTCCCAAGGCTCGGCTCATTGCAAACATCATTACATAACCATAGTGGAATTTTGCACAGCAATGTGCCTCATGTACATCCCATTGGGCCTTGACCCATGGGCCTTCAATACGTCAAATTGGTTGAAACAATGGGCTGAATCAACTGGGCCAAGTCGGATGGGCCGAGTTGAGTGGGCTAAGTCTAATACACTATTCATCCATGATAATAATAGAGTATATAAAAATGAAGCATATCCAAAGGATTAACTGGACCATACAATAACTAGCAGTGAAGATAATGACTTTCCATGGTTAAATTCTAGTGGGCCCCATCATGGGGTCTATTTCACATCAGTCTATTCGTAAGGTCACAAAGGCCTAGATATAGAGGGAAAAACAAATACCATTTTGGTCCAAACCTTGTCACCCAAGGGTTCAAATGGTGGACATTCAAACCCACTATTTTTCTGTAATGTCATCCACCTTATCCTAGATCTGTCTCATTTTTATTCCACCATAGGCCTCAAAATAATCTCCCAAAATGGTTGGACGGTTTGGATGAAACACATGCATCATGGTGGGTCCACGTGCTATGGTGGATGGCGTGGATAAAACATGCATCATGAGGGGTCCACAGCCGTTGGACGGTGTGGATATACTCTACATGAATCAAGGCAGGCCCAACAGGCCTTGGTAATGTCACTCTAGCAACCAAAAAGCTGGAGTGAAGTCCACCAACCATCTCACCTCCCACACGTGGGTATGGTGAGGATAAAACACTTACATCAGTGGGTCCCACGTGGGGCCCACCATAATGTTTATTTTCCACCCAAACCTGTTGACAAGGTCATACAGACCTGGGGTCCCACCGTCATGCTTATTTTCCTCCAATTTGCTGATAAGGTCACGTGGACCTGGGGCCCACCGTAATATTTATTTTCCATCCAACCGGTTGATAAGGTCACCCGGACCCTGTAGAAGAGGAAAAATAAATTTCATATTGACCCAAAACCTCTGTACTGCCCAAAAGGGGTTTCAATGGCAACCGTTTAATCACCGCTGTTTCCTATGATGTGGGCCACCTGAGTTGTGGATATGGCTAATTTTTGGGGTGGCCCCTGATCAGAAGGGGGGCATCAGAATGCACGATGTTAATGTTCTAAAACATCAAGGTGGGGTCCACGGCTGGGACCCATGGTCCCAGCCTAGTCCATCCATCAATCAAAGCAGGCCGCCACATGCTTTTGCAGAGCAACGCGCACCGCTGACACACACACACACACACACACACATATATATATATATATATATATTTGTGTCCCTGTGGTTTTTCATAGGTGGGGCCTGCATCAAGGAAATCTGACCCGGCCATTAGTTTCCATGGCTCATTACAAACCTATCAAGCCCAATATTTGATGGGTTTTGGTGTATAGAAACCTCGGGGAATATTTCAATGGTAGAAGTACCATTTTCTATACTATGGCCTGCCAGGAAATCAGGTTGGTCTTTTTTTCTTTTTTTTTTTCTTTTTTTTTTTTTTTTTTGTTTGTTTCAATGCCTAAAATGAGCAGAGAAAGAGGATAGATGACGTGGATTAACTTCACACCTCAAGGTGGGGCCTGCATGAACAGCCCACTCCAAAACCTCACTCATATGTATTATATATTATTTTAGTATCTTTTTCTTTTTTTGTTAGCATGTTAGTACATAACCAAGTCAGTACACGCGCTCCATGTTAGCCACCACACTCTGTCCAGCGTCCAGGACCCTGGACGGCATGGATAAACACATCACTGTGGTGGGTCCCACATGGATGTGGCCCACAAATCAAGGTGGGTTCCACATGAACGTGGCCCACCATTCTGGATTCACATGATGTTTGTGTTTTCCCTTGATCAGGCCTGTCCAAACGGACGGCCATGTGGGCCATTCAATGGGTGGCCTGGATAGAATGCATGCTTCATGGTGGGCCACACACACACATATTAGGTGGGCCATCAACAAGGAAAGGGGAAGAGAGAGATATATAGAGAGAAGGAGAGAGAGATCAGCATAGTGGAGGGGCCCCGCCACTATGGGCCCCTCATATGACTACAACACATACATTAAATTGGGTCCCATCACAAGTGGCCCATCAAATTAAAAATCAAAAGTAGATCACCCACCTCTATGCCTTCTCCTTGGTCCCTTAGCCTCCTTAGCTCCTTGCCTACACTTTTGATGGAGGTTGATGGGGTTTTGATGGTGTGGATGAGAGATGAGAGGGTAGGGAAAATGGGCCACACTTGTTACTCTTGGAAATGCTTGGGAAGGCTTAGACGTATGGAGCTTGGAAGAGTGTTTGAGAATGAATGAGAGAGAGAGGGAAGTGATGGGTGAAAAGGTGATGGAGTGATGGGTGATGGTGTTGTAAGAAGGGATGAGTGGAGAGAGAGAGAGAGTTGACTTTGGGTAGCTTGTGTAAGAGAGAGGTAAGGATATGGTATGGGTTGCTTGTACTTAACTTGATGTGTGATGTGTACTTGATTGATGGGATTGATTGATTGATTGATGGGATAGGTCGTAGAGATTCTCTCGGAATTCGCACGCACGGTGTTTTCCTTGAAATGATCACAGGCCAACATCTTCTAGCCTGGGTATCGGGTTGGTGCACGAGTCGCAGTGTTGGAACTGCGGCGACGACGCGATTGCCAAAGTATAGGTTTCGGTTTGAGCTGAATTTGGCATGCGGGTCTCGGCTTAGGATCGTGCGTAAGCGTCGGATACGAGTCGAGGATTGCCGGAATTCGACCGGAAGGACCGTGGAAGCCTACGGAACGGTACAGACTGGGATACAGGTCTTACATGTTACTTCTCCTCAGACTCCCAAATGATTCAAAGGATGATCAGTCGGGGGAGTGTGTGTGACTTTGAGATGCAATAGTTGGCTCAGCACTGAAGGAGTGATCTCCTTGACTTTGTTTATGTAGTTAATGCTGATTAATGGAGGGTCATCCTCTGTGCCATGATAGGAGTTTAAAAACTGATGAATAAGGTCATATTGGATCTCTCCTCCAAAATACAATAAGTTATCCCATCCAATTAATCCTAAGTAGAGATCAATCCCATATGGTTCAATAAGAAGGGATCTGATCAATCTGTCATGGACAGCTTTGTTCAACATAGCCATTTCTGTAGGATTTAAATATCGAGAACGATTATTTCTTTTGGAGGAATTTTCTCCTCTCGCAGGAGCCTTGCCCTTGTCTCTAACCATTGCTGTGCTATAATCATATTTCAGAAATATTAAGCAGAAATAACGACATTCAATTAAGTTTATGAGGATGCATATATTGGAGCCACGACATGAAATTCTAGATCTTCAGGTATAACATTAAATGCAAGTGGAATATTTGAGCAGAAAATTAAATTATGCATATGCAACTTCAGGTAAACTTATCTCCAATATAAGATTCCACCAACAAATTTATCAATATAATAAAAAAGAAGAAGAAGTTGGAGTCCTCCAATTTCCTTGGAAAGTCAGTTATTAAGAAAATGGATGAATGATGCATCAATATATCAAGAAGGTTTCCAATTGAAAACTACAGTATCAAAAAATCCATGAAAAGAACAAAAATATTGATCCTAACACATAGTTAATCTAGGAAAATCCATCAACAATATCTGCTTGTGGGCATGACAGATGTGCCGCAATCTGTTCCACCGACTGTTGGAGTGAGTGGAGCTTTTCTTCCATTGACTTCATCATCTCACTAAGTCTTGATTGTTCCTCCAAAATTTTCATGAGAGCATTCTTCTGAGGAGTAGAAGTTGTAGGAGTTGAGGTTGGTGAATGGGTTTCTAGGCCTTCTTTAACCATTTCTTCTTCATTCATTGGAAGCTCTTCTTTTGCCGATGTTGGATTATCAATTTCATTAATAGAAGAGAGTTTCATTTTCCTGATACTATTCATATTGATTTCTGGGACTAATATAGATTCACCTTCATCTACCTCAAATCCACATTGATGGGCCAACTTACATAGCAAATGTCCGAAAGGTATTGCTGTGGAGTTAGACACAAATCCTGAAACGATTTCATTGTATATTATAGTAGGCAGGCATAATGGTTCCCCTTTACTAATGTGATATATGATCTCTACCATGAAAGGTGTAAGCTCAGTATGATTGCCATATCTAGGATAGATGTTGGAAATATGAATAAGATGGAGTATACGATAATCATGGGACATATTGGTGGCCCATAATGCATTCCCGTGATGCCAAGGTACATTGTTCCCATTGCACAAAAATTTGGTTGGTCCAAATAGCCCTTTTTGCTACAGTGGGTAGGTTTAATTCAGAGGGTTGTTTGGAGCTCAATAGTATTCCTATAAGAGTTGAAATGCGATATGGGGTGATTTTAACTATTCGACCATTGCAGTTAGCTTCGAAACCCCTAGATAATGTGCAATGAGACAAAAATGATTGGACCAAGGTTTCGTTAACTGGCCCTCCAACTGACAGAACTTGTAGCCATCCTTGTCGTGAAAGAATTTCCTGCACTTTAAAATTTTCAAGACAGTTCACATCTACTTTTCTTTCACATACAATCATTCTCTTAAAAAATCTAGCAGCAATGAGACTGGTAGAGATAGGATCTGAAGAGGATGAGGGTCTAGAGAATTGGTTAGAAGATCGTCCATGCTTTGGAACTCCGAGTTTTTGCCTAGTTCTGGTTGAGTCTTCTCTGTCATGCTTCTTCTCAGATCTGTTTTCTCTAGGCGGTGATGACTCCATTTAGGGAAATGAAGTGGAATGACAAAGACCTATCAAGAGGAGACGAACCTAAGACAAGTGATCAGATGTAGGGGTAAACACTAGGGAATACCTTAGATTTTGCTAATTTTGGTTGCACATCCTTTCCACCGAACTAGGCTAGAAATGAGAGAAGTGACAGTCTAAACAGAACTGAGCAGCGAGAGATTTTAAGTAGTTTGATGTGGCTCAATTTTGGGAGCATCGAAGGTAAGTTTGGTGTTACCGAAGTATCCCTGTAACTCAGAGGTTGTTGTAATGGATTTTCCTAATACGCACATATGTTCATGATATGATTTTAACATGGCATTATCAAAATGTTTAGAGGCAAGGAATCCTCAAATTTAACAATTAGACCAGTCATAAGACTTAATCCTTTGGTTTGACTCTAATGCTTATATAGGAGGCATGATCCTCAGATATACGATTTAGCTCACGTGGACCACTGGAGTCGCTTTTCAATATTCTTGAGGGGATGATGTGATGTGAGCCAATAGATTGCACATTTGGCTCTCATTCTTCATATTTAAATGTTTTTCTTCTATTTTGTTCTTCAGGTTGGGAATGACTATATTGTAGATGCCATAAGTATTTGTAGTGACTTTTGGTCATCTTCACTTTCGGATTCACTGTTTTCAGAATTGAATTCATCTAAGTCATCCCATGTTGCTGCCATAGCTTTTCCTTTTAATTTCTTGGATGGACACTCAGTGGATATATGTCCATATTTTTGGCAATTATAACATTGGAGTTCTTTAGACTTCCTAAAGGTTTCACCTATTTGGCGTTTGTGGTGCAGTTGATCTCCTTTGTTATTGTATGGTCTCCCACAGTTCTTGTTGAAGAATTTTTTGAACCGTTGAGCCAACAGAGTTACCTCCTTATTAACATCTTCATCTTCATTTTCATCTTTCTCTATTATGTTCATGTCTTTGGCAATTTCAAGTGTATTGTTTTTGGTTTTCGTAGAAGGTTTGAAATGTAGTTCAAAGGTTTGCAGGGAACTTACCAATTCTTCTATATTCCTACACTCTTTTATAGTAGTGACCTTAGAGTTAAAATGTTCCAGTAGGGCTCTTAGAATTTTCCTACATATTTTGGTTACCAAAATTCTTTCTCCAAGACCTCCCACGGAGTTGCATATACCATTTAATCTTATGAAAAACTCCATGAATGTCTCATCTTCTTCCATCTTTATGTGTTCAAACTAGATGTTAGGAGTTGAAGCCTTGACATTTTTACCGTGTTTGTTCCTTCATGGGTGGTTTCCAATAACTCTCATGCTGCCTTAGAGTTTGCACACATACTTATCTGATGAAATACTTTTTTTGAAACTCCGTATAGATTGCATTCATGGCTTCAGTTTCACACATCTTCATCTCTTTGTCATACTGGATTTGGCCTTTGGTTTTAGTTTGGTGATTGTTGTGCCATCATCGAGAACAACTTGTTCTGTTGGTGCAGTATATCCATTTTCGACAATCTCCCAAACATCATCATCTAAGGCATGGAGAAACTATATCATTCTAGCCTTCCAGTATGCGTAGTTTGTTTTGTTAAAGATGGGTGGTCGTGAGAAAGATGGTCCCTCTCCTTTGTCCATAATTCTTTCTTCCGTCAAGATCTTCCTCTAGGTTGTTAAACCTTTTTCTAGAGGAACCTCGCTTTGATACCAATTGAAATTGCGGTTTATACCGTTGATACTGAATAATGAATATGAGGCAATGTCCTAGAGGGGGGTGAATAAGACTTTTTCAAATATTCTATCTATTTAAAAAATCCTAATTGCCTAACTTAAACAATCATTCAGTTTAAAGCAAGTAAGGCAATATAATTCTAAAGGCTTCCAAGCCAATAGAGGATCCAATTACAAAGGCTACTCAAGATATACAAATAGAGCAACTAGCCTATAGTAATGTGAGCTTGTGTGTGGAATGTACTACCTATCAATCAATAGCATTCATTTGATCATGTATAAGAAACTAAGCGTTTAAGCATATATAAGCATGATTAAACACATGCGCAAATGACAATTCCAAACACAAGCATGTATAGTGGTTTGGTTACATGCCTACTCCACTCCCGACATCCACACTCAATCTCAGAGTACATTGGATTTCATATTAATGGTTTTAAAATAGGTTCACCAATAACCTTTATAGTCCTACACTAAGGACACCAATTTATTCTCCTCGCAAGAGCAAAGGTCCTACACCTAGAACGTACATTTAGGGCCACTAGCCAAGGTTCCACACTAGGCACCTCCGTTTAGGCCCACTGACCAAGGTCCCATACAAGGCACCTAATCGATTTTGTTGATAGAAAACTCTTAGCCTCAATCCTACACGAGGAAAGAGACTAAACTTTGAACTCTTAACAATGACATTTACTTTTCAGATTGAGTTCTCTTTTGTAGCTCATCTTGGGTTGTTTGATCTTCGCACTCTCGTGCTTGAATCAGCTTCCCGGTGCTCCCCCGATCGCGGAACTTGGATTTTCCTGTTGGTTTAGCTTCACCATCAAGAACCTTACATAAGATGTACCTATAAAGGTGACCAAGGTAATAGGAGTTGGTTGAATCTTTTACTTAGGATAATGTGTGGATTTCCTAGGGGATTCAACCGATGGATACACTAGCGTATGGTTGAGACTAAGGATATACACCTATAAGTTTGGTCTCAATACTCTAGTGAAGGCTTGAGAACATGTTCTTTCATAAATAAGAGCTTTGAATGCTCATGAGTGATGAATCACAATGAAAAGAACATGAATCTCATGTGGATAGAGTCTAAGATGAGAGATTAGAGCTTAGGACAACCTAGGGACTCTGAAATGCCTAAATCCACACTTTTTGCAAGTTTCTGCAAGTCATTTTTATAGAGAAACAGTTCTAATGAATAGAAAATGGCTAGTTTACGGTGCTACAGAAGCCAACTTCGGTATCACCGAACTTGCTTTGGTGGTACTGAAATATCATTCGGTAGTATCGAATTAATTCCTCAAGTTGCTGAATGAAAAAGGTCCCCTTTGGTGGCACCGAAGTTTGTTTATCGGTGGTAGTCAGTGTCACCGAAATATCCAGTCGATGACACCGAATTATCGTTGTAATCTTGTCAGATTGTTTTGAGCCCCTTCGGTAACACTGAAGGTATTTTTGGTGATACCGAATGTGCTATTCGGTGGTACTTTCTTCTTACTGATAGTGGACAGATTTTCCTATTTGTCCTTTTAATCATTCATCAACTTGGGACTTGCTAAAGCTAAGACTAAAGGATAGAAAATATGTACTTGGAATTGGCTTTAAATAGATGACCTAAGTGGGTTTTCCTATTTGGGTTGGGATCTTCTATTTTTAAGGTCAAGATCGTATAAGCGGTTCTTTGTCTTCAATGTGGCTTTGATGCTTTTGATCCAGTTGCGTCGCTGGTCTTCATTTGCCAAGAACTCATCCGACTACTAGACACAACTAGTCACATTATTGACAAACAAGTGTGCAAAGTTGGGTGCACTTACGGTGATCGTGGTCTCGGTGGAAATGACAACATTTCCTATTATCTCTTTTTTCAGCGTCAGCCTTCATCTTGCTCTAACATTTTAGGATTCTTTTGTCTCGTACTTTCATGAGCACTTGCTCTGGCACAGTGTCCAAATGAGTGTAAGAGTGAAAGCGGCTTTCCGGTCACTAGTTTGTATGTTGGCCTCTGTTCTGGTCCTCTTTCGTTTGGTGTTAATGGTGGAAGGCTCCCTCTCTTCCTTTCATTTTATGTCTTTAGCCGAGCTGTTTCCACCATGAGTAGCCATCCGTGAACTGAAGAGCTCCTCTGCATTTGAATATTTTTGGGCTTGGTTAAGCAGGTTGGTGAGAGTAATCGAAGGATTCTTATCGACTGAGAAGAGGAACTTTCCTTATTTGAGGCCAGCCACCATGGTGACGAGAGCTATTTGGTTGAAATAACCATCGACCTGAACTACTTTAGTGTTGAAGTAGATGATGTAATCTCTTAGCAGATCGTCCTCTCTTTGAGTAATCGTGAGAAGGTGAGTTGCCGGCTTTCTCATGTCTTTCCTGCCGATGAACTGAGTAATAAAGGCCTTGCTGAGCTGAGTGAAGGAGTTGACAGACTTTGGCTTTAGATGTCTGTACCATTTATGCACAGCTCTTGACAAAGTCAGGGAGAATGCTCTGTGCATCACGGGTCCAAAAGCATCGTGAAGTTCCATCCAGGCTCTAAAGGACTCTGGGTGCTTGATCGGATCCTCCGACCCTATGTAGGAGGGTTATTTGGGGCATGTAGAACCTATATGGTAGTTGAGATCTCACAATGTCATCCGTGAATGGATTCTTGGCTTCCTCAAGCAGAGCATCGATGGAAGCAAGGGCTTTCGTCCGTCATGCTGCTGGATGTCTCCGAGCTAATCTTGGATTGCCTTCAACTCTGCCTCCCAAGGAACTTCACCTTTTGTTTTGACCTCAGGAACTTTTCCACGCCTTCTCTTTTCGAAAGTGTGGCGCAGATCGGACTTAGCGAGCTTGGTCATTCCCATGGTCTGCACAGGGACACACCTGATTTGTGTTGGGCAATCCTTTACCATATATGAGTCACAAGGTGCTTGTGGAGGTCGAGATTGCTTGGTTACTGCCCCCAATTCCACGCCTTAGTTGGGAAGAGGATGTTGTCTTTCTAATATCCGCATACTTCAATCAACATTACCGGTCAAAGCCTCCACTTGGTTATCTAGAGAGATGAGCCGACCCCCCTTGTTCCGAGATTCTTGTGTGACTATTGGGGTAGGGGGGTCATATTGAGTATCTGCGGTGCCTGAGGGTTCTTATGCTGTTCTTTTGGCATAAGCATTGGCTCAGTAATGACAACTAAAGCCCTTCTTTTTCCCTTAGCCATCACAGGGTAAAAGAAAAAAGTGGACAAATTTGCTTGATGTAATGGGAACTTCCGAATAGCTTTGTTATCGTTCCCACAGATAACGCCAAACTGTTGTTGCTCAAATCTGGTCAATTATATTCCACCTCCTTCGAGCCACTAAGTACCTGTAAATTAATGGAGAACAATGAGACATTGGGGGCACCGGTTGTGGCCGGGGACCTTCTGATGCCTAAGTTAGGTATATGGACTTATAGTAGGCGTAGTAGAATCGAAATATTGTGTATACCTTCTCTTTAAAAATGGTGATGTATTTATAAGTGTCCTTAGGCAACTTCCGTATCTAAGTAGATTTATAAAATACATTGGGCCCGTATTAGATTCATAATCTATTTTCTAATATTTCTCTGATTATGTCTCAGTTGGCGTGATCTTCGGCTGAAATCTTGTTAGGCAATTCTGCTTATATACGGTGTGAGATTTTCTCTGGATGTTTTCATTTCGAGCCGAGGACAACATCTAAGGTCGAGTTCAGCATCCGACCTTAAGGTCGGCCTTCAAGGTTGAGGTCGGTACTTGTAGTCGAGTTCGATAGGTCTGTTAATGAATCTTGTTTCCAAACCAGTTTAACTACTTCAGCTTGGTCATTGAGTCTTCTTACTCGGCTCATCTTCTCTAGCCTTTTGGTAGTTCATAGAATTTATTTTAATTGTCCTTTTGCACATGTCCCGTACGTTTGATCATCCAAATTTCACCGTAGCATTTAAAATTTCTCTAATTTAACTAGATTCGCCACCTGCTAAAAAAAATAATAATCTAATCTAACTAGATTTGTCACCTGCTAAAAACCCCAAAAACGCGGACCTGACTCGATGCTCAACAAGGCAAGGACAACTCGAAGACTTGACTTAACTTGATTTGATATTTAATTATTATAAATTAAATATATTTAAAAAGGATAATAAATATTTAAAATAGTTACAACCAATGTAAATAATATAAAATAGGAGAGATGCTCACATCCAACCGGTTGGGTGATAAGATACCATCCATGCAGCAGATAACTTCCTACCCTATCAGGTATGTGTGACATCCACACTGTCAAATAGCTTGGCCTGAACAGGATGATCATCTGGTGTAAAAATTATCCCTATACACTCATCAGATGGGGCATACACCATAGGACAGAATCTACAGCTGCTGATAAATAATAAAATACAAGTGCGGTCTGCCTGATGAATGGATGGGATAGATTTATACAAAATATCATCCTCATGGTGGGGCCAAGAAATTGGACGGATTGGATTTTGCATGCACGTGACATGTTGAAGTGAGCGAGTTTTGAGTCGAGTCAACGAGTAGAACGAGTATTGGGCTTTTATTTCTAACCATTGGCCATCCATTGATTTGGATGGTGTAGCCGACCTGATGGTGGAAGTGGGTTGGCTGCTGACCCCAACATCAGCCAGCTAGCCGGTGTCAAAGATCTGTGTGAACACCATGATATATGTGTTTTATCCATGCCGTCCATCCATTTTCCCAGCTCATTTTGAGTTATGAGTCCAAAAATGATACAGATCCAAACCTCAGGTTGACCACACAACAGGAAACGGTGGGGATTGAACGCTTACCGTTGAAAACTTTTTGGGGGACACAGAAGTTCTGGATCAAGCCGTTATTTGTGTTTTCCCTCCATCCAGGTCTGTGTGACCTTATTAACAGGTTGGATGGAAAATAATCATTACAGTGGGCCCTAGGGAATTTTTAACGGTGGGCGTTCAATCAACACTGATTTCCTCTGGTGTGGTCCACCTGAAATTTGGATGTTCCTCATTTTTGGTTTAATGCCCTAAAATGAGATGGAAAATTGGATGGACGGCGTGGATAAAGCACATACATCCTGGTTTTTACCACAGGTGTAATACAGGGTTTTGCACCGGTCATATTTTTTGGAGAAGTGATTAGTCGGCAGTTCAGATTCTGCGGTTCGGACTGTCTCGTCCGGTGTCGAGTCAGTTATTCTGGTGACTCATTGTATGAATCCATCAGGTCTGAGTCAACTCAAACGAGTCATGCGACTTGTCCAGAGTCCTAAAACCGGTTAATGACAGTAGCAGATGCAACCCTCCTATGGAAGTTTTTAATCATCTGAAAGGGTGATCACAACCGTTGAAATGGTAGGTGAGGCATAGCATGTGGTCCACACACTTACCATTGTATAACTTACGGCGTGAGATTGATGGGTGCCTTCATGGCATAAAGCACGGGTATGAGATCTGGGCCATTCATCAGATGGATGGTGGGCCATACTGGTTGTAACCCAAGTTGATGGAAAAGAAAGGTTATGTATGAGAACATTTCTCTACTTTATAGATAACATGAAGAGAGTATTCCACACGTTTTTAAGCGTCCACGACTTGGCCTGACTGGTATGGTTTTGAGTTGAGGCGTGAGATTGATGCGTGCCTTCTGATGCATTAAATGCAATCCACCGTTGGCCCATGTATTGCTTCTCCATTGATTGTACTCGAACGGGGCCTTATGGAAAGATATCATTTCTCTCCGTCTTCTAAGATGCTCATGTGACATGTCGCATGTAATCATATTATATTATAAGATGAGTCATTATTATTTTTTCATTAATGCACAGTATCATGTCTAATATATAAACAAACAAACAAATTATAAGTCCATGCTTCTCTTCCTTCACCCTTTGCTTATTCTTTTTTTGCGTTAAACTCATTTTTTCAATTATTACGGTTGCATCTTCTTCTTCCACTCTAACTTTCCATCTAGAATCATTCATAAAAGATCTATATGTTCTGTTGTTAGGAGTAGTTAATGACCTCTTGTTCAATACTCCGATCAAACCAGATAAGGTATTATTAACACTTGGCCCAGCTTTCTATCCTACTGTCACTCACGAACAACTTCGTAAGATTGAACCCAAGTTTCTGAAGTGTCTTGATGAAGTTCTACTTATCCAATCTGACAATCTCCTGAATCTTTCCAACACATTTAAATCTTCATAAGCATGGCCAAAACTGATGAATGGCTGGGCCGAATGGTTCACTCGTGTTAAAGCACACCTAAAGGCAAGCAAGAATCTATGAATGCATCAAATTCTCCTTACACGAATATATAGTTAATACCTTTTATCTCGCAGTGGTATCAACTTTATGGAGTTAGTTGACCAAAACATTCTATTGTGGATGCGGCCCCGTGGATCCAATGATCATGGACGTATGCACATTCACCCACCTTCTTCCCTTTGGGGAGCCTGTCTATCAGGGCTTCTCTTTGAAGAATCAATATCCATTCACCCTTCTAGACAAAACCGGTAAGGTGAATCCACCTTGATGGATGTACAATGCAAATCTCGAGATGAAGTGAATGAGAAAGAACACATGACTTTCCTTTTGGTATGGATTTGTCGATTCTTGCTGTGTGTGAGTGCCCTACAAATAGGGGTGTACATGAACCGAGATAGCTCAGTTAGCTCGCTCGACTCGACTTGAAAAAGCTCGATTCGACTCAGTTTGAAGCTGAGTTTGCGCTGAGTCGAGCTGATTTTTTGACCTCGAAAATGAGTTCGAACGGAGTTCGAGCAGGCCCTAACTCGACTCGGATCAAATCTAGCTCAAATCGAACTCGGATCGAACCAGTTCGGTGACTCGGTTACTTTGCCATTGATGTTGCTCACCAACTGCTTGATAAAATGACTCAACGAAATGTGGTTGGTTGGTGGCAAGTAAGGTTTGGCTGGTGGCAAGGAAGGTTGACTTTCAAGAAATCTCTAACTGGGTCCTTTTTCTTCTTCTTCTTTTTTCTTCGTTTTGAAGTTCCAAAATCATGGTTATTTTTTTCTTACGGACAAAGCCAAACGCGCTCGTTCGGAGTATGCATGTCTGACTTGAGATAGTTTGTGGAAATGCCTGTAAAATCATTGCTTCTGTTTGTAAAATAGTGGAATTTTGAAGTTGCAGTTCAGGTGTTTGTGGAAATGCCTCAATGGCAAACTCAGCTCGATCTTGGCTCGAACTCGGCCCGAGTTGGCCCGAGCTGCTGACTGAACCGAGTCGAGTTGGCCAGTCAGGTTCGAGGATTGAGCCGAGCCGAGTTCGAGCTTAGGTCAGCTAGTGTTTGAGCCGAGTTGAGCTGAGGCCAACTCAACTCGGTTCGACTCGATGTACACCCCTACCTACAAATCACCAAGGAATATATCCATCTGGTTGAGGCGCTTGCTCAAGGACGCCAGCTTGTTCTAGCCCCTTTTGTGATCGGCCACCTTTACTGCAGCATCCTTGAAGCAACTACAAAAAGATTTTTCTACTCTAGTGGGCCTATCTGGCTTGTTTAGATGTGGTTGTATAAATATTTTAGAGCAAATTTCATTAAATATGTTCCAACAGATATGGATTTTACCTCTTCTGATCATTGTAACATCCTCTATCTCAACATTAATTTTTTTTTTTTTTTTGCTAAATATATGAGTTTTTTGTCCTTTCTTTCACCCTTAAAAAGTCTAACCATTCTTTTTGCTGCTTTAAAGATAAAGAGTTTGGTCCAATCTGGTTCACCGAAGACTACGGGTTTACTGACACTGAGATGTCAAGCCTCAAGGTTGCGGCTTAGAAAAGCTATTTGATCTACAAAGACCTTTTGTATGATGACACAATAGTTATGGGTATTAATGCCAAAGCCAACATTGAATAATAATACCCTAATCTTCTTAGTCGTCAATTTTGTTTGGCTCAAGGCATCTCATTTCCATTCATCCACCGAACTTGTAACCTCTAACTCATTAACCAATTGTAGACTAGGTCATTACCTTTCAGACTCTCCATAGAGGTTTGATTCCATTAGCTCTTCATTCACCCTCCCCTCTTTACCAACTATCCACAACAGCTAGAGTCATTCCACTCTTGGTAGAAAAATTACTACAAGAATTTGATTAGCGAGTCCCATGAATTGATTATCGGCTAACTTTCTTCTTCATCTAAGGTGGAGAAACCTATGGCTGAGAAGAAGACGACTAAAGAAGGCAACAAAAAGTTATCGTGTCCCCTTCCTAGAGGAAGACACGATTAATGAAGATGACCTCGATTGTATTGGTCGTCTCATCCCCTATACCAATAAAGACAATCGAGCCTTCTTTCATATTAATAAAAATGGTCGAGCCAATGCAATTGATGTTGAAGCGTCAAAAGACCACAGTGGCAGGTCTAGCTAAAGTGGTTTCATCTATTGCTTCAATCTCACTGCCTATAACTCCTTCAACTATCTTATGGATTTTTGAGCTCGTGCCTCTCTTGGCTATTCGCCCTACACTCCTTACAACTTCTAGACGATCTACTCTAAATATTTCTTCTTTGGCCAAAGTTATTACAGACTTTGAAACATATTACAAAATCAAATTCTCGACAGGTATTCCACCTGCAAAATATTTTTGGGAGATGGAAGATGCGTATAAGAGACATAAAGATGCTCACTTCAATACGACCTTTAATAAATGACAGAATGGAAATGAAAGATTAAATGATGCTAACATACCTTTTAATCAATTTCTTAAGCCATATTATAATAATCCTCCTCCTTTGCCTCGTTCCAATAAAGCTCTGGCTTTGGTCGTTGATCCCACCAAGATTTCACCACCAGTCAATCGATTTACCATTGTCGTTGTTCGATCTGATTTATGTGGATGTTATTTCAATAATTTTTTTCTTTTTTATAAAATTTTGCAATCCTCCTTACTTTCTTCCTCTTTTCACAATGACTAGAGAAATCTCAGCCTTTGAAAAGTTGGTCTATGCACCAGCTTCTCGAACTTGGGTATCTATTCTAGACGCTTCATTCGACACTGCTCAGTCTCCCGCAGAGAGACTTGAAGTTTTTAACTCGGAAGATATCATGAGTGACATTCATCAATTAGAGAATCAGGTAGAAGGTCAAGCTCAAGATGAGGTAATAATCCTGTGGAGTCCTTCAGTCACTTTTTATAATCTATAACTGCATCGTTTGTACTTGATCATGATCAGGGAATCATAGAATCGGTCGTGGCGAAAACATTATCTTTCATTCAGCCTGCTCCATCTACAAAACCGATCAATCAAGTAGCCAAAGCTTCAGTTGATGAACATAGGATTATTCATTTGAATGAAGTAGAAGTATTAGAAGAGGAAACACCTCATTCAACTGATGCTTCTCTTGGTCGAGGTACAGAATTTTCGCTTGGGCTCCGTGGCCGATATTTCTTATGCCATGTCTTCTTCCTCCAATGACTTGCTTCCCACAGAAGACATCTTATCCTCCTTTAGTCAAGCCTTTCCTTGTGACATCCTTGTGGCTGAATCTCCTGCACCTTCATCAGAAATTTAGCAATTGCTGGAGGAATTATGAGTTCTCATTCACCCAGTGTTACTGACCTCATTGCATTGGGTTGATTGAGAGACTTAACTTCCTCATTCGTCAGTATCAAACTCTCACTCAATCGGATGAGTCCATGTCGGCCAAATTGCCTACACTCCATGAATTTTTGAGCTTGATTCATGAGCATTAGGATACCATTATTACTGTCGATAAACTTCAAGCTGAGCATTTGACCGTCTCCCTTAGAATTACTGAGATTACAACTGCTAGAGAATAATTTACTACTGTATACTGATTGAACCCAAGGGTTGACAACCCCAAGCGCAGGCCTGCGATGCAGTAATAACTCGGTGAGATTGAGGTTGAATCCTCAGGAAATAGGGAACACGGTATATAACTAATCTAAATCTAACGATTTGTTTGGGTTTTTTATCCAGTGATTAAGGAAAATATTTTAAGACAAATAAATAAAAGACTAAGGATTTAAGAATCCACTTATATCAATCACAATATCTAATTCATTGATTCTATATATAACTCAATTTAAATCAAAGTCCTATCCTATCTATTATCACATAAAAAAAATCATTACGCTATTGTGCGGGTTCTGAAGCTATTATGTGCGGATTCTATAGATATTATGCGGCTACACAAGTTGTGTTGCTTGGTCGCACAATAATAATAAGTTACACGACCTCACAACAAGTGGTGTTGCATATCCGCATAAAGAAATTATGAATGTGCGGAAAAAAGGGAAGTTGTGATCTTGACTGAGCAACAAGTTTACATTATGCAACTCTACAACTATGTTACATTGTGCAACTGTGCAATAGGGCAAGAAGTTATGGGAGTTGTCGCGCCACTACGTAACATTAAAATGGTGGGTGGAATTTGGGGTTTTACAAGTGTGAATGCCTATAAATACCCCACTTCTCCCTCTCATTTGCATATGGGGAACATTTGAGAGCTCGTAAAGTAGAAGAATCATGGAATTTAGGTATGAAGAAGTTCATGGAGTTGAGGAAGAAAAAGAAAGGAGAAGTGTAGGAATTTAGCCTATTGTGCGACAACGCAATAGGGCTACCTAACGCAACCGTGCAACAGGGCTGCCTTATGTGACCACGCAACAAGGCTGCCTTACATTACCACGCAACAGCGTTGCCTTGTGTGACCATGCAACATGGTTACTTTACATGACCGCGCAATAGTCGTCCCATGCAAATCATTAAGTAAAGCTAATCTTGGTCACATAATCAAGGCTATAGATTATCAATACAAGTCTTTTATCTTGTGTATCGGTATAAAGCCAGGGTTTCAAACTTGCACAACTCTTCTGTCATTTCGAAAGACACTTTATAGGGCTGAAATGTTGTCAAAATTACTATTCTTAATTGTCACTTAATGTTAAACAATTAACTATATCCTGTTTTAGAATCAAGGAAAATGTAAGGAATGTAATAACAACTCAGATTAATAAAATCTTGGATGACATGCATTCTTTCTTTTGATCTTTCCTGGTTATATTAGAATACACATATTTCAACCTCTAAAGCAAAATGAAACAACATTTTGTCCTAGCAAAATGGCAACTCCACTGGGGATCAAACCCAAAATCTTTTATTAAAATATATGTGCCCAATAATAATATTAGAATAATTGGAAGATGTGTGTCACCAAAAGGCGCCGTGAAGGGACCAAAATGGCAACTCTGCTAGGGATATTCCTCCCTTCATCTCTAAAATAAGATGCAATTTGAATTAATCAATGTAATTAATGGTGACTTATTTTAATGTTAGGTACCATATTTTTATGTAATCGCAATGGCTTCCGTTTCTAATCTAATTAAAAGGATAAATATACAATATTTAAGCGTTATCACACCCCTAACCAGCATTTTGTTGGTCCCGAGCAAAATATATGAAAGTTATTTTGAAACCAAATGAATGAATTTCCTATAAACTCTAGCAATTCTAAAAACAATCCAGATTATAAAAATCTAAAATACATAAACGTCGAGCACTACTTTCACCTAAAATCTAGCGCTTGGTAAATGTCCTAATCAATTTCAAAGTATTAATCCTATAATTAGAAATATTCTAAACATTGAGTTCCATGGTTGCATAGTGAAGTCTAGACTTAACACAACCAAAGGTTCAATTTTCTATTTTCATGGTAATGTTAATAATCAAAAGAGTATTTAGGATAACAAAAACTTAAACCAAAACTTACCTTATGGTTCAATATTTCACTCATCTAGCTTTTAATTTTTTCATCGACAACTCTCATACTATTTTCAATCTTTTCTTCTTTTACTTTTCACAACGGTCTTTTCATGAAACTTAGATAGGTAACCCTTTTCGACAACGACTATTTATTTAGTTGGGTATTACTTTATTATTATTATTATTATTATTATTATTATTATTATTATTATTATTATTATTCATTTAACATGATGGACAAATTCCCCAGGTTTGGTTCCATCATTCTTAATAATCATCAAGTTAACAATTTAATATCAAACTTAGATTTTAAAGTGTAAGCTAGATGTAGCGTATGAATTCATGATTCAATCAATGTTTAAATTTCCAATTAAAAGATTAAAAATTTCATACTTAACTTTAAAATCTATCAAATAATTAGAATTTAGGTTTAAAAAATCATCAACATTAAGTATCTTATCATTCTAATCTCTATATTAATTTCAAAATCACTTAAATTTATAAAACAAAAATTTTAATTAAAAAAAAAATTACCTTAAAATTTAACAATTAAGCATAAATTCGAAAAACTTTCAAAGGAAACTTATCCCCAATCTAGATTCTACATTGTCCTCAATGTATAAACATATGCAAAAAGAGCAATATTGAGAGTAATTAAAATAAATAAGAGTAGATAAAAGGTACCTGAAAGGCGACAGACATATAAGTTAGTGCGAACTTCCTATCGATTGATGTTTTAGCAATTAAACTAAACTATTAAAGCAAACTAATTCCAAGAAAGCAATAAAAACAGATATTGGTTCTTCCTCTGACAAGTATCTCAAAAAATTTCTCAACAAGTTTTTCAACAAGATCATTCAAAAACCTGTTGTGCAGTGAACTTGGATGTCCTAGACCATGATCGTCCAAAGAAATTTGCACACCACATCACAAATTTCCTTTTCATTATTGTGAGGTGTCCAAAGAACATATGATTCACCTGTGGCAGAAAAATTTTCAATATTAGTGGACCATGGTGAGTAAGAGATTACAAACAGTTGAATATCAGAAAAGTTCTCTTTAGGTAGCGTTGTCTCCATAAAACTTAAAATTTCAGACTTCGGTTCTAATTCCAGCTCCTCCACCTTTAATGGTAAACATTCAAAATTGGTGGAATGAAGTTTTTTAGAACATTTTTCTTCTCGGTTAGTGTCAGGCACCAAGATACAATCTTGTAAAGCATTCACTATATCTCTAATCATATGATTGTTTAAATCTATAAAGTGTGTCAAGCATAGAGGTTCAAGAATTTTAGTCGAAAGAGGCTCATCATCTTTAAATATATTAATTAAGTTTACCTCATGGATCACATTCTAATCTTCTTGTGATTTATGTAAATTAGAAAATCTAAACCTAATTGTGTTCAATGCCACTCCCCAACAACGATGCCAAAAACTTGATCGAACCTAAAGGTTGACAACCCCAAGTGCAGGGCTACGATGTAGTAATAACTCAGTGAGACTGAGGTTGAATCCATAGGGAATGGGAAATACAAACTAGAACTAATATTACAGTAAATGTCTGTTTGGGTTTTCAATCTAACGATTAGGTACAAGGGTTTTAAAACAAATAAATAAAAGACTAATGGTTTAGAAATTCACTCATATTAATCACAATATCCAATTTATTGATTAAATGTTTAACTCAATTGGAATCGAAGTCTTGTCACATTAAATCGGAAGATAATTCTGTTAAACCATTCATTAACACCAATAAGAATATAATTTCGATTGAATAATTCTCTTATGAATAACTCAAACATCAATTGCATGGAATTCAAAGTATCTATTATGGTTGGAGTTTACAATAGATCAATGAATTTTATAGACTAATTTCTTTTTTAAATAAGCATTGTAATTGTGATTCCAAGCATCTAATGTGCCCATAGTCGACAATGAATCAAAGATGAAACAACGTAAAACCTTTAAAGTAAAATCCAAATCTATTTAAATCTACTATCATCATTCAACCCATTGTTATTGAATTAAATAAACTAAATACTGTAATTGAAATACAAGATCCATCCTTTAGCCTTAGCTAAGAGACTAGCCTACCATAGCTAACGTCTTAGACAAAAAACAAAAGAAAAACTAAAATGACAAACTAGATTTGAGGGAAAGTAAAAGAATGATGACTCTGTGGAAGCTCCACCACCCCTACGTCTCTCTCAAGCCCTAATTCGTATCTGGGAAAGCTTAGAACACCACTTTAAATAGGGAAATCTACACTAACTCTGAACCGACTTCAATTTTACGCACTTTTGTTACACTTTGGATGCACCGACTGTTATCTTTTGTTACAGTCGAACATACCTTCAGTCACACCGAATTTTTCTCAGTTGTAATAGAATTTTACTAAAATAAATCTGAAGTGTCTATCTCCCTCAGGTCGCATCAAACTCTCCTTCGGTCGGACTGAACCTGGCTTCGGTCGCACCTAATGACGAGCCAAATTATCTCTAAAAATCACAATTTCTTACTCGATTGTTTTGTGCACATTCAGTCGGACGAACTAATCTCAGGTGGGACCGAATAGTCTGTTATTTTTGTTAATGTACTACATGATTTTTCATTCTTTTCTTCACTCTTTGTCCTTGGTTTTCTTGGATCTCTGGCACTTGAATTCTTCAATAACGTCATCTAAATCTCCAATTCTTCATTAATCATTCTTTTGAGCTTTAATTCCTCCATTTAAGCATGTATACTTTTTTAGGTCCAAAATCACCTCCCATAAAGAAAACATATATAATTAAATCAAATTAATACTTAATTATAAGGAAAGCTAATATACTTGAGAGGATAAGTGTGTAATATTTAGACGTTATCAAATGCACCTAGTATGTTTATGAGGGTGATGAACTGGGTTCTGAAACCATTTATTAGTTGATTCATAGTAGTTTATTATGATAACATCTTGATATACAATCAGGATGAAGCAAATCATGTGGAACATATCAAACGGGCGCTTCAAGTGCTCACCATGAACAAGTTATACCTTCATCTAAAGAAGTAAAACTTTTTTACAAAGTGCCTGTTGTTTTGGGGGTTTTTCGTGACGTTTACAGGTATTCGTGTAGATAACGAGAAGGTGAGAGCCATCAAAGAATGACTAGTTTTGATGAACAATTATTAAGTGTGAAATTTTCACGGGTTGGTGAAGTTTTATCGTCGGTTTGTGAAGAACTTCAATACCATCATGAAACTGATCACTGAATGTATGAAGAAAGAAAATCTTCTGTAGATTGATGAGGCCGATAAAAGCTTTGCTATAATTAAGCAGATATTGTCCACCACTCTAGTCCTCGTACTCCCTAGCTTTGATAAATTATTCAAAGTTAAGTGCGATGATTCATATGCTGGCATTGGGAGTGCGTTGTCTTAAGAAAGTAGACCGGTGGCCTTCTATAATAAGAAATTTAGAGATGCTCGTAAAAAATGGTCAACGTATGAGCTAGAATTATACGTAGTGGTTCAAGCCTCATAGCGTTGGAGGCATTACTTAATTTACTAGGAGTTTATACTCTATACGGACCATTAAGCCCTCAAGTTTATTAACAGTTAGGCCAACGTTAACCATGTGCATGCTAGGTGGATTTTCATCTTATAGGAATTAGCATTCATGCTAAAGTATAAGACCAGACATCAGAATAAGGTGGTTGATGGGCTTAGCTGATGTACAACCTTGATGGTCACCATGAGCAACGAGGTTTTTGGGTTCAAGTACCTTAAAGACTTATATATTGAAGACGACGACTTTAAGGATACGTAGATTAGATGCCAGGAGAGTCAGTCTTGTGACCTCCATATTCAGGATGGTTTTCTTTTCAAAGGAAATTGGTTATGCATTCTACGAAGTTCATTGCGAGACCATGTCATTTAAGAGCTATAAAGAGGTGGCCTTGATGATCACCTAGGACGAGAGAAGATAATAACTCTCTTAGAGGAATGGTACTATTGGCCACAACTGAAACAAGATGCGGAAAAAGTGGTACAGTTGTATCATGCATGTTAGGAGTCCAGGGGACGGTCATAGAACACGGGCCTATACACTCCATTACTTGCCCCTGATAACCATTGGGAGAATTTATATATGGATTTTGTGCTACGTCTTTTATGGACCTAGCATGGAATAGACTTAATATTTGTCGTAGTTGACAGATTCTCCAAGATGGCTCATTTTATACTGTGTAAGAAGACTCTTGATACTACACATGTTACAAATTTATTCTTTTGATAGTTTGTTTGACTACATACAGTCCCAAAATCTATCACCTCAGATCATGACACTAAGTTCCTTATTCACTTTTGGAAGACTTCGGGGAAGCGATTTGACACCAAGCTACTATTTAATAGTGCATATCATCCATAAACAAATGAGCAAACTAAGGTGGTGAATCATACACTTGGAAACCTTATACGATTCATCTCAGGTGATAAGCCTAAACAATGAGATTTTCCCTTGGCTCAAGTGGAATTTGCATTCAAATATGCAGAACCATTCCACCAACAAGTCCTTCTTCGAAGTTATGTATGGACGAGTGCCTAAACATACTCTTGATTTGGTCCCATTGTCCAAGCTACCAGGTGTGAGCGTTACTGCAGAACATATGGTGGATCAAATCATAAGTGTACATGTTGATATTCAGGCCCAGTTGAGAGCATCTATGTAATGCCTCGAACTTTTCAATACTGAGTATTAAAAGTTCTCGAGTGTTACCTTAAGATTTAACCTATTATGTACATGGGTACAATACCAATCTATCTAACATGTCCTTACATCCTTGCCTTGATGCTAACCTAACCGTTGGGGAGGATCTCCATTCATAGATCAAGCCATCTAATCGTAAACTTCAAGGTAAGACTCTCCATCATGTGACCTAACGTAAGTGGCTTCCCTTAAAGGAAATTGATGAATAACTCCCTATCTATAACAATTTAGATATACATTCTTGTGTAAGAATTGCTTAAAAATGGGCCTAAAACCATACGGAGCTATTAGGTTTCACAAAACCCTCATATCAGCAATAATTACAACAACACCATTAGCCTAGTCCACTGGATTCTAGATCACGTGGTTCTCACTGTCTGTTTAATGCGAAACTTTACATCATGCCTTTATATCATAAATTAACCGTACACGTAAAATTACAAGCCTTGGATCATCGTAAAACTGACCCAATGGATAGATCAATCATTAATAATTAAATTAGGGCCACCTGATCGTTGGATGTGCTTCAACTTTGGACTTAACCCCTTAAGTGAGATGGAAAAATGAATGGACGGTGTAGATTTCTCAGAAACACCATTGTGGACCCCACCTTGAGTGGTGTGCGCATGCAGCACACGCACTCTAGCAGTGCACCGAATGCAAAGGCAAGTCAAACTAGGTTTGACCCGAAACTTACAGAGAAAGAAAGGGATCTCTCTCTCCCTGTTTCCCTCTTCCGCCCGCAATGGATGAATAACACCCGTTTTGGGAGCTACTATGGCCCACCATCACCATTCCTGGACATGATTCAAACCGTTCATTGGGTTCAGGGGTCACATCCGTCCCAACCCTAGGAGTTTCACATGAGGCTGTGCACATATGTGCACGTGATTCCTGGTCGAAAAAGAGCCTCTGCACTACGATACTAACGGACAACGCCCATTTGAGACTCAATGTGGCCCACCATCGTGAGTATTCAGAGCAATATGATCCGTCTAGAGTGCTCTCAAGTCGAATTCAACTGAACCCCAACACTTCCCATTCCTAATCGAAACCAAGAAGGCAGCCAAACTCCTCCTGAAACTGCGTCCGCTAGTAGGATGCATCCGCAAGTAGCGTAAAAAGAGAATTGAAAATCTAGAAAGTTTGTGACTGCGTGGGACCCATCACCATAAGACAAGAAGGAGATTTGGAACGACCATCACATGTGGCCCCAGATCCGACCAAAACCACCAAAGTTCCACGTGTAAATGCACACAAATGTGCGCACAACCTCGTGTACAAAGCATTAGTGTGCGGCCATCTCTCCAAAAATGGAAAGATTTGGTTCTTAGCCTTTTCACACTGGAGATATGCGAGAAATCTCCTCCTACTCATCACAGTTGTCCACTAAGATAAATCCTAGACCTCTGCGATTGTGGAACCCCAACCTAAGATCATCGGTCAGCAAATCCAGACCATCCAGGATGACCGATCAGACAAGTGAATGCTTGCGGCAAGAATTGCCACTAAAACAGAGCCTATCTGCTTGAGCACACCATGCTGTTGTTACACGCCTCTGCGTAATCAGAGTTGTGTTAGGGAACACTTTCGGTTTTCCCTACTACGTAAGCAGAATTGTGTAAGGGAATCTGAAGATGATTCCAGAAGCTCCCCTACTTATAAATACACTTTTGTCGTCCAACGGTGAGAGAGAGAGAGAGAGAGAGAGAGAGAGAGAGAGAGAGAGAGAGAGAGAGTGATGTCCAGCTCTTGCTGGACATAGCAGGAAGAAAGAAGAAAGAAAGAAAGAGAAAGGAAAGAAAGAAAGAAAGAAAGACAAAGGAAAGGAAGAGAGAAGAGAAAGAGAAAGAGAAAGAGAGAGAGAGAAAGGGAGCGTCGTAGGCTGAATCCAACGCCCAGAGGTAAGTAGATCATCCACGTATTTCCTTAACAATTCTCAGTTAATTTCTGTTCAAAATCTAACTTCCAAACAACGGTTGTAGATCTCATCCTAGCTAAGACCAACTGTGTTGACTTAGCATGTGAATTCTGAGTTTCATTGGTTGAAGTTAATTACTAATTAGAATAATTCACTTATCTACTAAAAACCCTCACATGAAATTCATAACTATTGTAAATCTAACTCTAAACTTAAATCTTAGGGCAAGTATTAGTCCTTGATTTTAACCATAGGAGCCATTTAACCGCACAAATTGTTTAAATTTATGTTAGAATTCAATCCTACGACATTTAAACAACACTCGAGGGGATCCAACATTAGAGGTGAGGGTTTTATCCTTTAAGCTTACACTAATTTAAGTTATTATATTTATCCTACCTTTCCATGCTTTTAAAGAGGTGATTATCCTGCCTTTTCATGCCTTTGGTGATGCGAATTATCCTGCCTTCCATGTTTATATTTTTCTAAGAATTATCCTATCAATTGATTCAGTTATTATCATTACAATTATTGGCCCTGTTGGGATTATGACATCATGTCAATTATAAGAGATTTCTCTAAATTTATATGAGGCCATGGATACAAGCCTTGTCCCTGCCTTATCAACTTATTGAGTTGGCCCTGCCTCTCATCTCTTTATTTGAGTTGGCCACTGCCACTCTCCTTATTGTAAAGTTGACCTTTATCACTCTTCTCTGATTATGATTGGCCATTGCCACTTGTGTTGAGTTGACCCTCGTCGCTCTTCTGTTTATTATTTTGGCCTCGTATCGTCTATCTTTACGACTTGGGCATGTGTCTTGCCATTCCAGAACCTCCATAATCCAGTTGATATTCTTTATGATTCAGATTCAGTTATATTCGTTATGATTCAGTTTATATTCTTTATAAGTACAAGTGATGTTTAAGATGTATCATAAATAGTGTTCAAATATTCTATCATGGATATAATACGCTCTGGGTAGAGACCCTCTTGGGGCACATAGGTCCTTGAGCCTCCGGGTAGTGGTGCACAAATCGATGTGTGTAATTCGCAAATGTAGTGTCACATCACTCCGAGATTGGATGTCGCAAATAGTCACTCCATGAACAAATCGTTGCACGTAATTCACCTAACCCATGTGTTGTGCACCTTGAGGAGTTCTCATAAATCTACGGTAGCGTTGGCCATGCCGGTGAATATCCGTATAGTGAGAGTGCAGGTCAAGCCGGTTATCTATAAATCGTATTCCACAGTGTGATGATCATTACGTATGATGAGCCCCACATACTTTGCTAGACATGCATCTCATGTAAGTTGTTTGCGCATTCTGATATCCTCGTATTAGTGGACTATGGGACATATCAGAATCCTTTATGTTATTTTTATGAATCTCTTGAATTAATGTTAATCTTAAATGATAACCATCACTATGAGTAGGGCATTGACCCTCCCCCAACTGTACAAATGACACAGTTGATGTACAGATTGAAGACTTAGAGGACTACTTCCTTATAAAAGATCATCTTGAAAGACTAAGAAGACAGTTTTACCATTTAGTTTTGTACTTTCACTGTGAACTCTGATGCTATAATAAACCTCTCATCATGAGGCCATTTGATTATTCTTTTACTCTGATGAAATATAATAAATATAGTTGATATTATTCTCATGAATGTTACCTTCATGAATGTATTTGGGCGTGACCCAAAAGAAAAAAAAGGGGTGCGATTTTCAAAAGCATTCAATTTATACATCATTAACACCTGATTTTCTCAAGCACGAGTACATACTCTGGCCGTGAAAATTTGAGCCGTTACAATCTAACGCCAAGTATAAGGAAAGGATTGACACACATCAGCGTCTGAAGATGTTTAATGTAGGTGACAATGTGATGGTTCACCTACGCAAGGAGATATTTCCAATCGGAATGTACAAGTTGAAGAATAAAAAATCAAACCAGTACTTATACTTCGCAAGATCAATGAAAACGCTTATGTTGTTGATCTTCCTAATGACATGGGGATCTTAAGCACATTCAACGTGGTGGACCTGTGTGAGTATCATGAACCAAAATCAGAGGATAACTCGAAGATGAGTTGTTTTCAAGTGAAGGGGATTTGATGTAGGATGTGAAGCAAGCACGTGCCTATTATAAATGGACCAGAAGAAGCCCGAAAAGGATATCAACAAAATTTAGCATAATTTGATCTATCGAGCAGATTGATCGATTGATGGAAATTCAAATTTAGATAAAAAGCTTGTTGGATACTTTTTGACTCAGTTCAATCGATCGATGAGTCAGGTCGATCGATCGGAACAAATTCAATTTTATGGATTTTAGTCTCTGGATGTTTTTGTTCCCTTTCGATCGATCAGTCGATCGATCGATTAACGGAACGCGAAAATTTCAACATTTTTCAGTTTTTATTTCCTTATTTGTTTAGGTCTCTTCTAATCGCATCTTAGGGTTTATTTAAGATTATTTAAGGATGAAAATTCGTTTATTTTGACAAGTATTAATAAAATTCACAACTTTTCCATTATTTCTCTCATGGATTCGAGAAACTTCTCTTGTAGATTCAAGGGAGCCTTGTGGATTTAAGGTACTTATTATTGGAGGAAGACGATGTTCGACCTCGTCACGCCCACCCATGCGTCAATCTACCCTAGTGAGTGAATAACTAAATATTTGTAATTTATAATACTCATTATTGGCCAATTCTCCACATTATATGGTAAATCGACCTGTGTGTTTTACAGTCGATTGACCCATATCAGTTATAAACAATGTAAAGTTAGGTTGATAATTCATCGACAATGGATATTGTCGGTCAATCCAGTCGAGATATGGCTTATGATAAACCAGAACTGTAGTTTGGCTGAGAACTTGGCCTGCTATTTCTTGAACTAGTTAAACAATTTGATTATACTCCTAGTATTATCGTGCAACAACTGGAGGTACTTTTGGACCAACCCAATATTTCTCTTCATTATACGATTGATTTTTAGGCAAAGGTTTCACCACAAGTATCCCTTGATATCTAGCTTTGGGATTAAGTTCATATTATTACATTCAAGATGTCTGAAATCTACTGGTAGTAGTGAATTTTGCACGTCCTAAATAGGAATACATTCAGCGCGTCCTAAATATGCTAGTATCTGTGAATTTTGCATGTCCTAGATTAGACTAGGGATAAGAATAGGTGGTCTATCTCATTATAAAGGAAGTAATTGTGGCATTGGTTGTGCTGGTGGTATAAGTGTTAGATTCCTAATAGAACTAGTATCAATTTATTGTTGAGTTGAAACAAGTTCTCTTTCAACAAACAAAGCCATCAACTGATTTATACTCTCGATATGGCCAATCATCCACCATTTTGAGGCTTCGTTTTGAGCTTGTGAGTGTTGAGCCTGAACTTGCGAGCGATATGTTGAATCCCTTTTTATATATTAATTATCCTGGCCGACATAATTTTAAGAGGTTCATCTCGTGATGTCGATGATATATTTGGATTCGATGGAACATGCATCAGATTAGGTTGTGAATTTTTTTTTGCTCAAATACTTGTTGAACTTGCAACTCCTCCTTGTGAGCAAGAGACTCGTTGGCTACAACAACATTAGTAGCGATTGTTGAAGTATTATGACCACTCCTTCAGCTCATGTTTTGATAAATTGTTCTATCAGTAAGTGTACTTGTGTGCCAATTTTTTTTTTTATACGATTAGTGCAAAATGAATATTGATGACAATCAAGTAGTTTTTTAGTCCCGCCAAGTGTGCAAAAAATGTTGGCGCTCAATTTGTTTCCTGTCACATGTAATGTGCGTAAACATGCCAGAATAGATAAAGCAGCCCGATCCAAACTGTTTAACTTTGACCTCAAGTGCTGAAATAAGCAGATATGTCCAATATGAATGTATATAACCATATTCTGAGAATCGGTCTCTTACTCAACCACTAGCAGAATTTTATAATGATTAGACAACTTCCTCCGAAGATGGGTTGCTTTGTGCCATCTACAAGAAAGGACTTTTATAATACCAATGCAATCAAACAAAAGGAAAAGCTTATAATCAGTCACTAGGAGCAATTGTAAGAATGTGTTTATTGAAAGAACTACGTAATATTAGATAAATGACAAATCCTCCGAAGCGTATGAGCGTAGATTTAGAATAAACAGATATGTCTAATATGAACGTATATAACCATATTCCAATATGAACGTATATGACCATATTTCAATATGAATGTATATGACCATATTATGAGAAAATCGGTCTCTTACTCAACCACTTGCAAAGTTTTATAATGATTAAGCGACTTCCTCCAAAGATGGGTTGCTTTGTGCTTTCCACAAAAAAAGATTTTCATAATACCAATGCAATCAAACAAAAAGAAAAACTCACAATTAGTTACTAAGAGCAACTGCAAGAATGCGTTTCTTGAAAAAATTGTGTGATATTAGATAAATGGCAAATCCAACGTATGAGCGTAGATTTGGATTACAACTAAAAACTATATCTAAGAATTACCACTACTTAATTATCACTATTCTTGGAATAAGTTGAGATAAAGTAAATTGATAGATTTATTTAGTTTGATTTGTAGATCATTGGTGATTGGGTCCTTGCTCCGTTGTTCCTTTGCTATTTATAGAGTTCTGTTATGGAGCTTATTCTGCCACATTCTTCTTTCATTACTGGAATGATTATAGTAATTGAAAAGCCTTTTTGTAGATTTTTTTTTGTGACTACTTCTTTTCTATTGGCCAAATTCTATATCTCTCTCTGCTACTTTGTGTTTCTTGAATTGCTCCGCCTTTATCTCTTAGCTTATTAAACTTTTAGATAACTCAACTATATCACTTCATCGGAGGTTTACTTGATTATAAAATTTAGGCGAGTTATGATTCTACAAAAAATGCTATAAGTATGTTGAAGATATTTTAAACCTCCTCTTATTTATGGTACAGTGACACATGTTGCCTTCTTGTTAGCTTTTTCCATAATGGCAAGAGATATGGTAAAACAGCCATCACATTGGTGGTATTTAAAATGATGCTTGAAATAGTGTACCCAAAATAAATTGACAGTCCATATTCAGCAAGCAAAACTCATGAAATGGCCCACCAAAAATCAATGGTCCCGATCATCACTCACCTTGCCTTGTATTCGCTGTGGTCGATCTGCCCGGGATGGAACTCCCGTGAAGCTTGCGTTGTTGTAGCCATCAAAATCCAGTCCATAGAAGTGGGCTAATCGTTTTGTGATCTAGACCTTTGATGTGATGGATGCCACCATGGATGGTTGATGCCCTAAAAATACTCCAGATTGGAAGATCCTACCCATCCAATGTTTGGCCTTCTAATCTGGAACGATTCTGTATATTTTTGTCCAAGTATCTTTCTGCAGGTCTGTGATCAAATGATTAGTATTTTCCAATCTAGGAGAATTTTGTAGCGTCCCACATCTTAATCGAGGCCCATCAGATCACTGGCAAAGATCACCAAGGCATCCAGATCATGTTTTTAAGTCTCCAATAAATCTGATTCAGCCCTGACTCGGACGAGTCCAGACTCAACGCAGGTCCGGACGAGTCGATCCCAGTCGCCCAGTCTTTTAACCATAATCAGGACCGTTGATAAATGTCTTCTATAATGGGAGACTTATCATATCCATAATTAAAAGGCGAACATGGTTAGTGATATTCTTGCAAAAATAAAATAAAAAAGTAGACATTATTATATTTTGTATTCCTTGTACAATATTCACAATTTATAATGAATGTACAAAAAATACATTTGTCTGTGCGGTGAGCCATCTCTATCCTACACAATCACGTGATTCTCATCCCTTCATTTCCATGCACAAACTCTAACCAATGGTGTCCCTCTCCATTCCAAGACCATCTCATTCTCATTCTCCCCTCCAAACCTCACTCCATATGGACTCTCTGATTCCCTCACCATCTCCTTAGCCTCCATCAAGTTCTCTTTGCTCAATCTACACCCTTCAAATCCCATCTCCAATGGAGGGCCACATGTTTCATGCATCTCCTCCCACGTAGGAAAGCATGCATGGGAAGAGACGTAAGGCCCTACAAAGAGACACTCCATAGCTGTCCTTGCTAGTGAAAGGTGTGAAGGGAAATGCCACTCCATTGATTCAAACAATGCATGGAGATGTATCATACACCCTTCTGAAAAAGACCCAAAACCCCCATTCATTTCCATCTCCACCCCATCTCCATTCCCAAACGTTATGATGCCCCTATTACTAATACAGCTAGTTTTACGCATGGTAATCAGCTCCTTAGCTATCCTAATAAATTCCCATGCATCCCTTCTACTCCTTTCCATGCCCATATGTGGAAGACCCACCATGCAATTGAAGGCCATCCATTCATTCCTCCCACCTCTTTTCATCATCCTTTTCTTCTCCATCACTAATTCTTCCAAGTCCATCTCATCCATCTCTAACCTTAGGCCCACCGACTGCGCATACTCGCAAAGCCGGCTCTTGGTCGCCTCGTAGTTCGATTGTGGGCCACTGCCATCACCCGCTTTCCATTTCATCAATGTGAGCCTCACTAGTACTTCTTGTCGCTCGCCCAGAACCTCGAACAAGGAAGGCCATTGGATGCCTTCTCTGGTATCAAAATCAATGATGTGGATTGCTTCGGAGTTCTCGGGCATGGCTTCCAGGATGGCCATGTTGGCTGTGAAGTGGGCAAACCTCCCATGTGGGCATACATCATAGAATGCTCGGAACGCCGCGCTGTAATTCTTGCTTGACTCTAGTTTTAAGTAATCAGCTTGCTTGTCCTCCCCTTGATATAAGTAGTGACCCACACGCTCCATGATCGTCCCCAGCGGGCCGACCTTCTCGCTTATTCGCCTTGAGATCACCTCTGCCAGCTCGACAAACCCCTTCTCGATGGCCTCTCCATGGGCCTTATGTAGATGAAGAATGCCTACTTCATCGTGGATCTCCATTTCTTCGCTTGGCAAGATCAGCGGAGGATGATATGAAATCTCATCCGCAACCGTTCCACTAGATTTCGTCGATAAGCTCAAGCTCCCTTCATTGAAAGGCTCATTTTGAAACACAGAACTGCCTGAAGTCTCCTCCGTCCCTTCAAAGACATCCTCAACACTGAAGAATTCGTCATATGAAATATGATCCTTGACAGGGGACCCTACGAAACAAGTGGGCCACAAGACGCTCTCGAAAGGCATCTGTTCGAAGGGCATGGCCCCAAGAAATGGGAAGGATGAATCGTTGGAGAATTCATCTGGGATGGCTAGTGAAGAAGATAAATCTAAATCACCCACATGGATATCTAGCCCATGCGGGTCGACCTCTTCGTGGTATACGTCCATAGAACTGGAGCCTGGCCATGACCAGGACTGTAATAGAAGGTCTGAGTTCATCATAAGAGCAGTGAAGAAGGAGAAGAAGAATAAGAGTTCTAAAGATAATACGATTCAAGTCGTTAGAGATGTGCTGTAAAGATAATAGGATTCAAGTGGTTATATATATTTATATGGGAATGTGTTGAGAGGAAGACAAAAGAGTCATTACAAGGGTAGGGGAGAGAGAGAGAGAGAGAGAGAGAGAGAGTCATTCCAGGGTTAGGAGATAGAGAGAATGGATTGGGAAGAACAAAACCTGTCCTGGTTCCATACATTTCCCATATTTTCGAACAACCAAAGTCCTCCTCCGGTCTTCCTCTTTCCTTGTCCTGTTCTCTTGAAAAAGCTACGCAATGAGTTATTGAGTAGCTACATGCATTCCTGTTTGAATAGTATGTACATCTTTTCAATTATAACAATTGGACCCCATTTTTCACTAATCCAGACCATTGGTATGTTGTATCTCTCCATGGATGAACTAACCCAAAAATTCTTCTCAATACCCAAATATTAATTTTTGAATCTGATGTACAGATATACTTTTAAAAAGAGATATACAACAAAGGCCTTAATATAACTCTCTGTGATGTTTACAATTTTGAGTTGTGATCTACCTACGGTAGGACACAACAGACCAATGGTATGGATTACTGAAAAATGGACTCTACTTGTCGCAATTGAAAATCGAGTGTACTATGATTGGTTGGATCGTGTATAAGATAATAGCTGTATTTCTCTTTATGTTTTAATAATAATCATTATTATCAAAATATTCATGTCCTTATCAAGGTAACTTCCGTGTGGCCTATTACAATTTTTAATGAGGATTGACGTTTACACCCAGCTTCATTGGTAATTAGAATACCAACTTACATCACAGGTACATGTGTGGGCCAGCTTGCACCATTGGATGTCATGATCATAGATCCAGGCCATTCATCAGGTAATGGACACTGGTGGACATGTCCTTGATGAGAAACTAAAAATATTGGTCTATTGATCAGTTAGATCGAACATGTATGAAGAAAATGTACGGTTAGATAAAAATGCCGTGGTCCAAAATTGACATCCATGTGTGCCTCACTTGGTAAGTGTACCACCCTGATTTCAGGTATATGACATGTTGTCAGTGCGCACTACATAATGAATGGTTAAGATCGATCACATGTATGCCATCGGACGGTAAGAATCAGGCCCTGCATGGTGTGTAAGGAGTGCCCAAGTTATAGAGAAGGTTTATATTTTAATTAAGGTGGATGTTGCTATCGGTGTTTTGGCTTGGAATAGACAAACGGGCTGGTTCTGGGCGTGGATTAGGTGAGTCCAGGATAACAGTTTACTTTGGTGAATCACTGAGCATGGGGCCCACCATGATGTATGTGTTATATATCCACTCCATCCATCAGTATTTTTAACTCATTTTAGTGCATGTTCCCAAACATGAAGAAGGTCCAATTCTCAGGTGGATCACACCATAGGAAACAACCATTATTGAATGGCCTTCGTTAAAACATTACAGGGCCCACCGTAATGTTTATTTTCAATCTAACCTGTTGATAAGGTCACAAAGACCTGTTGAAAACGAAAAATACAAATATCAGCTTGATCCAAAACTATTTTGGCCCACAACAAGTTTGTATTGGATGGGAAAGCGTTGGTGACGTCGGTTATATAAGTCGTTGTAGAATATGCGTTGGTGAGGTCGATTCTCAAGTCATTGTAGAATAAGCTTATTCTACGCGTTGCGTGTGGGGCCCACCCACAATAGTGGGCCCCACACGCAACCCAGTAGAATAGCCTAATTCTAACAGACCTAAGGAACCGGCCCCACCTGCGTCTTCCTCTCTATTTCGTAAAGCTTCTTGCTCATTGGCCACTGTTACATTTTTTTTGACTGAAAATTTTCTTAATCTAATAAATATTAATGCCTTGACTTATCAAAACCACCGGGTAAGTTTTTTGGTAAAATAATTAAAATGTCCTATTTTCTTTACTAACAAAAGAAAATTGTTGTGGGGTCCATGTAACACAGGGAGGGCGAAGTCATGATAAGGAAAAATACACAGCAAGGCAAAATTACAACCATTTAAATAATGAGCTCAAAAACCTACCAGGTAATTTTAGACTCAAACTCTAACTAAAACACCCTAAAAATACCACTTACTATAAATAATAAACTTATTATTTAGATGGCCTCCATTCCTATTGGACTTCATGGTTTTTGGCCGAAATGGTAAGTGTCTAATTTGGTCTAACTATATTATTCTCCTAATTTTTCTAAGCCATTTTCATGTTAGGCACGACTCCTACAACTCAAAGGATCAAAAGTTAAATTCGAACTAAAACTTACTATTTGTAGTAAAAATGAAAATAAACGGGACTTTTGACCACCAATCTGATGGAATCTCGCAAATCCGGCATGGGCAATTTGGTGCTGCGGGGTTGGTTGTCTTAAGTAGCTTCTCCTACCCCAAAATCATATATAATATGTTAAAAACCTCATCCCAGTCTGTGAGATACGACTGTTTTAAGGTTTTGACGGTCCAGGTCATTTCTACCTCCGTCAGGCCTTCTCCGGTCCATCTTTGCCATGAAAGTGTCTGTGACCTACTCTACATTAGTCCCCTCCACTTCAAAAGAAATCGACCTCAAGTTCTTGTCCAACTTCAGTTCATGGTACTTTGGTAGGTTCACAACATTGAAAGTACGTGAGATCTCCACGTAATTCGGAAGATCAACAATGTAAGCGTTGTCATTGATCTTTCGGAGGATCGGTACTGGTCCAATTTTATTGTTCTTCAACTTGTTGTAGGTCTCAGTCAGAAATCTCTCCTTGCGTAGATGTACCATAACATGGTCACCCACCTCAAACACCTTTTATCGTTGATGTTTGTCGGCTTGCTCCCAATACTTGTCATTTGAAGCTTGTAAACTGGCTTGCACATCTGCATAAATTCTCACAATTCGTTCTGCCATATGTTTTGTTGCAATGCTCATGCCTAGAAGCTTGGGCAAAGGGACCAAGTCAAGTGTGTGGTGGGGCACTCGACCATAAAGAATTTGGAACAGGGACTTCCCTGTCGAGCCATTCACCACATTGTTGAATGCAAACTCCGCTTAAGACAAGATCAAATCTCACTGCTTCGATTTTTCACCTGAAATACACCGGAGGAGATTTTGTGACGTATGATTTACAACTTAAGTCTGCCCATCATTTTGTGAATGGTAGGCACTAATGAACTGAAGTCGCATATCAAACCAATTCACAAAGTCCGCTAGAAGTGGCTAATAAACTTTGTGTCACAGTCAAAAGTAATGGTTTTGAAAATCCTGTGTAGCCACATGACCTCTATTTGTTACGTGTGTTACATTGAGGGTCTTCTTACATGGGATAAAGTGTGCCATTTTTTATAAAAGATCTACCACCATGAACACTAAATCTATGTCGCGTCGTGTTCAAGAGCCGTTAAGCACAAGTAAAGAGGTGTAGAGGCCCGTATTATGAGATTGTCCCTTGGAGGTCTAACAAACATCACAACGTTACACTGTTTTACCCATGTCACATACCAATTGCGGCCAATAATATCATTCATTAGCAAGAGCTTGCGTCTTGTCTCGCCCAAGATGTCCACCAAGGCCACATACATTAACTCTTACATAATATGCTCCCTCAGAGAACTTTGGGGGATGCATAGTTTATTCCCTTTTAAGAGAAAATTGTCTTGCATATATAGGTCACTGGGATGACTCTCTTGGCACCTCATCCATGCATCCTTAAAGTCATCAGTTTATACCTCTTTGAGACAATCGAAGCCGATCACCTCATTGCTCATCGTAATAATTAGCGATGCACGACGGCTAAGTGCATTAGCTGCCTTATTTTGCTGCCCTGACTTGTACTTCAAAATAAACATCATTTCTTATAAAAATGCGACCCATTTATCATGCACACGGTTCACGTTAGGCTGAATATTAATAAACATTAAGACTTGATGGCTAGTGTAGAGAACAAACTCTCTTTGAATCAGATAATGTTGTCAACGTCGCAACGCTTGAACTACTGCGTACAGCTCAAGCACATATGTCGACAATTTCTTTCAAGTTTTGTTGAGCTGCTCATTATAGATGACTACCGGCCTACATCTCTGTGATAAGACTCCTCTAATTTTGACATATGATGCGTCACACTCAAATTCAAACAGCTTGTCGAAACTGAGAAGAATCAAGACTGGTGTTGTGGACAATCGATGCTTGATTTTAGCAAAGCTCTTATTAGCCTCATCGGTCCACTCAAACGGGCCATTTTCCATACAATCTCTAATGGGTGTAACAATAGTGCTGAAATTTTACATGAATCGATGATAAAATATCATCAACCCATGAAAACTCTTCGCTTCATGAATTTTCGTTAGAATCAGTCATTCCCTAATAGCTCACACCTTTTCATCGTCCACACGAATATCTATGGACGTCGCAACAAATTCTAAGAACTACAGGTTGTTTATTAAAAAAACTACACTTCTTCAAGTTAAAGTACAACTTGTTAACTACAAGGACCTATAGCACCTGCCTGAGATGCTTCATGTGTTTCGTCTCACCCTTGCTATATATCAGGATATCGTCAAAATATACTACCACAAATCGACCAATGAACGACTTCAACACTTGATTCATCACATGCATAAAAGTGTTGTGTGTTCGATAAACAGAAAGGCATGACTAACTACTCATACAACCATTTCTTGGTCTTGAATACCGCCTTCCACTTATCATCAGGCCGGATACGAATTTGATGGTAGCTACTCCTCATATATAGCTTATAGAACACATTGGCACCTTCTAGCATATCAAGCATGTTGTCCAACTATGACATCAGGAACCGATATTTAATGATAATCTTGTTAATTTTCTTTCTGTCGACACACATAGCACAACTCATCTTTCTTCAGCATTAATAATATGACACACATACACATACGATGAATGGGCCCATGCTCTCTCTCAAAAGATTCTTACGGATCAATTCATCCACCTGCCCCTGAAGTATCTCACACTCTTTCGGACTCATTCAATAGTGAGGGTGGTTGGGCAAGTTAGCCCCATGGACAAGGTTTATGTGATGTTAGATATCTCACATGGGGGGCAATCCATTGAGTAACTCTTTGGGCGAGATTTATTTGAATTCATTCAACAATGGCCTTAAACTTGGAGGAATGTCTAAGGGCTCTAATTCCTCGCCCTTTACCACCATGGCATACACCTCGCCCATTTCCTTAGATTCCTCCATGAAATTTTAAATGGTCTAGAGGGATCTCTCATCCACTTTTGAAGCTTTATAGTAGTTTTCTGGTGTTATAGGGGCAATGATTGTCTTTTGACTGTCCTTAACGAAAACATAAATATTGTCTCATCCTTAGTAAGTCGTATCACGGTCTGATTACTATGGTCGACTGAGCAACATATGACATGTTTCCATGTTGACTACGCTACAAAGTACTTAATCTTTATGATTCCTACCGATTGAAAATAAGACAGTGCATTGTTTAGTTACCTTGGGCTCGTTTACCCTTTTTATCCAACTAATCGATAAAGGGGAATGTTGTTTTATCGTAGGTAGCCATAACTTATCCACTATCACTTTCGAGAAGATGTTCTCACTACTTCCTTAGAGTGTACAATAACTGCCTCACAACAAGGGATTTGTTATCATTCTTGGTCAATCATTCTTCGTCACCAGCTCCTTCTTCAGTACCTTGTTCATCTTTATCAAATTCAAGGACTTCTTCCGCTGCCTCACCTTCAGTGCCCCCTTTGTTAATGGTCAAGTAGGCTGTGGGGCATTGGGGGTAGGTGTTTGATAAGTGGCCTAGTTGGCCACAATGGTAACAATTATTTGGCCATGGTCGATCGCAAGGATTTGAAATTTTGCTTGAACCCACTGTTGGAGGCGCTTCACATTGAAGCCTACATGGACCGCTCCCCGTGTCACAGTTTGTGACTGTATGAAGTTGAGGATGCTCCCTTATTTGTTCATTTTCTTTGGCCAGCATTGAATCCTGCATGGGACCCATTATGGAGGGCCGAATTGAAGGATGGGCCAAGTAGGGACTCTTGCAAGCTACGTTTTTGCCTACTTGCTAACTGAACCGCTTCATCCAACTTGGTGCATTTGAACTCGGTCTTAAATTGTTGGTCGTAAACTGCTTATGAACTATGATACCTTTTATGATTTAGTCTCCGACAAATCCTTCTGTGTTACTAGCCGCTGGAATTCTTCGGTGTAATCTATGACAGTCTGATTCTCTTGCATCGGATTTCAATTTGAACACTACTAACTTCACTTTCTTACGTTCTAGCATGTCCATGTAATCAAAATAACACTCTACTTTGGCTAACCAATCGAGGAAGTCTTCTATACACAATAAGGTATTAAACTAGAAAGTTTGGCCTTACCTCGATAGCTCTTTCAGCACAATCTAATCGATTATCTCCATGAACCAGTCATCGGGCAACGATGCCACTGACGTCATCGTTGCTGGAGCTTGACTTATCTAGGATAACCCTACGATTCACCTCTGAAAGCACTCTACGGAAGTTGAGGATGTGTCGTGCAATGATCATGTGTGACGAGAATCACCTTAGGCTCAAGGCAAAATCAATGCATCCACAATATAGTCGAGAGTTACCTACATTTCTTGTATGGTCAACTAACTCTCTCGGTGGAAGGCTTTCATTATTTTCGATAGATAATGAATCCCTGAATCACCGTCTATAGGATTTTAGTTCATTCCATTGGTAGTTGTCATCGGCCCAAGGGGAGCTCTTGCTCTGATACCACTTAACACAGTGAGGGACGTGATGAGGATGATCGCCTTAGGGGATATCTACTCTAAATCCACGGAGCTCTCTAGATTCCTCACAAATCTTCCTTGACTTCACGAGGGATAAAAGCAGGAATAATTCCTAATAAATTCGAAATAATTTGATTAATGATTTTTTATTTTTTATTTTTTAAAAAACAACAAAAAATAAAATTATAACCCTTTAAATAATGAGCTCAAACCCAAGACGGAGTTTTAGACTCAAATTCCAACTCAAACACCCTAAAGACATGACTTAACATAAATTATAAACTTATTATTTATAGACATTCTCTATTCTTACTAGACTTTATGGTTTTCGGCCAAAAATGGTAAGTATCCAATTTGGCCAACCACGTTATTTTCCTAACTTTTCTAAGCCCTTTTCATGTTGGGCAAACTCCAACAACTTAAGGATCAAAAGTTATATTCAATCTATAACTTACTATTTATAGTAAAAATAAAAAATAAAAATGAATAGGACTTTTGATCGTTGACATGATGGAATCTCACAAATCCGGTGTGGGCAACTCAGTGTAGTGGAGTGGGTTGGATTAAGTAGCTTCTCCTACCCAAAATCATATATTATCATATATAATATTATGTTGAAAAACTCTTTTTTGACCGTCCGGATCATTTCTGCCTCTAATCAGGCCTTCTCTGGTCCATTTTTGCCATGAAAGTATCTGCCACCCACTCTACTTCACCATGCTGGCCCAAAAATCAGCAGACAGATTATTATTTTTTAAAAGAAAATTCAATCATCAAATGGGCCAAAGTAATGAGTTGGTTGTCGGATCATCATGATGACGTACATGTAATGTATAGGTTGGATGTCATACACACGTACATGCATGTAATGTATAGGTTGGTTGTCTGCTGACACCACTCTTTTAGGGGAAAAAATGATGTCATTTTGTTCAATCACCCCTAAAAATACATGAAGGCATTGTTTATAATGTTAATATATATATATATATATATATATATATATATATATATATATATATATATATATATATATATATATATATATATATCTTAAAATATATTGCTAATGTGTTAATGCCGTCTATTGATAAAATATAGATTATAGCCTAAATTACCATGAGTGATGCCATTACATAACACATTGCAGAATAGTAACCAAGTTGATAGCCACAACATGCAAATACGGACAACACATGCGACCGTTGAACTTTTATATAAGATTCAAGTTGTTCATGTCTGACGCGGGTTAGGTGGCCTTGATGGAAACGGATTGGCTACTCCCCCTGACACCAGCCCCGTAGCTGGTGGTCGGTGCTCTGTGGGCCCACCATGATGTATGTGTTTCATCCATTCCGTCCATCTACTTTTGTAGATCAATTTATGATAATACAAAAAAAATGAGGTATATCCCAGTCTCAAGTGGACCACATTACAGGAAACAGTGTTTAATGAGCTTCGACCGTTAAAAACTTTTTGGGGGCCATAAAAGTATTTGATCAAGTTGATCTTTGTTTTATCCCTTCATCTGGGTTTTTATGACCTAATCAACGGATTGGATGTCAAATAAACAGTACATCGGGCCTTAGGAGGATTTAAATGATTGATATCCAATCACTAATTTTTCCTATGGTGTGATACACTTGAGATTTATATCCCTCCCATGATAAAAACATAAAATGATATTTAAAAATGGATGAACGGAATGGATGAAACACATACATCATGGTGGGGCCCACAGAGCACCGACCACCAGCTCCGGGACTGGTGTCAGGGGGAGTAGCCAATCCGTTTCCGGCCTTGATGGGGTGGTGTGGTAATGTGGCAAGATGTGATTGGCGGGGCTTTCTGATGTCAGAGACGTGCTGAATAAGTAACGGGCGAAACGTTTTTTTTTTTTTTTTTAAGTGCCTTCATGACAGCCCCACCAATTAGATGGAGAGTCATGCTCTAGTCGCAGAGATTTATGGGTTACCGTGCTCCTAGCTGCATCAGGGTGTCTGGAACATTTAATCCGTTGATCTAGACTGTTCATTAGGCTAATGGTCGTTTTATAAGCTACCATAAAAAATGGCACCAATCTAACAATCTCGACCATCTAATCAATAGAATTTAGTATAGACTGTCAGGAATGTTTACATAAGAATAGGTTTAATTAACAATTTGATACATGTATTTGTATGGCCCATCATGAATTGCTTGTGATTGTGAAAGATCACTTTAGGCAATCCCATTGGTGGCTACAGAAAGGATGCATCCAAAAAGAAAGGCCAAATAAAGGATGGATTAAGTTATCCCATTAATAGGGGTGTACACGAACCGAGCTAGCTCGGTTAGCTTGTTCGACTCGACTCGAAAAAGGTCGGTTCAACTCGGTTCGAAGCTGAGTTAGAGCCGAGTCGACCTGATTTTTTGAGCTCGAAAATAAATTCGAGCCGAGTGCGAGTAGGCCCCAGCTCGACTCGACTCGGATCGAACCAATTCGGTGACTCGGTTACTTTGCCATTGATGTTGCTCATCAAGTGTTTGATAAAATGACTCAACGAAGTGTGGCTGGTGGCAAGGAAAGTATGTACATGAAATAAATACCTTTTTTTTTTTTTTTTGGTTTTTTAAGGTTTTTATGTTGCTTAGAAGGTGTTTGATAAAATACCTGTAAAACTATTGCTTTTGTTTCACACACAGAGGGATTTTGAAGGTGCAGTCCAGGTGTTTGTGGAAATGCCTCAATGGTGAACTTGGCCCTAGCTATTGACCGAACTGAGCCGAGTTGGCCAGTCAGGCTCGAGGAGCGAGCCGAGCCGAGTTTAAGCAGAGGTCGACTAGTGGCCGAGCCGAGTTGAGCTGAGGCCAGCTCAACTCGGTTCGACTGGATGTACACCCCTACCCATTAATGTGACTTCTACATCAAATGTTGTTTCATTGACTCCATGGACGATTGAGAAATCCACTCCACCCTTTGAGTCCCTCTTTTATATATATATATATATATATATATATATATATATATATATATATATATATATATATATGGTACCAAGAGGTCCACCGGGTGGGAAATTCCCATGAGGTGGACCTCTATGGCCCCACCGTGATGTATGATAGACATTCATGCCGTGCATTTAGTAGGTCTCCTTTGGTTTATAAGAAGACAAAAAAAAAAAAAAATGAGTCATGTCCAAACTCAGGTGGGCCACACCATTTGAAATTATGGAAAATTATTTCTAAAACATCTAAAAGCATTTGGTGGGGCCCACCAAAGTTTTGGAATGGCCTAAAATTTGGTGTGATTCCTCATCCAAGTGGGACACACAATGGATGGAGTGGATATCTAAACCATATTTCACTAGGCTCTATATACAATCAAGAAGGTTTCAATGGGTAGCATCCACTCTCAACTATTGTGTATGGTGTGGCCCATCTAAGTCATGGATTGGCTTGATTTGTAGCCCATGGCTCACCATGGAAGGGTGAATTTGACCTCAACTATTGTGTATGGTGTGGCCCATCTAAGTCATGGATTGGCCTGATTTGTAGGCGGGTGAATTTGATTGATGGAATGGATGTCCGTCACACATCATAGTGGGGCCCACAAAGATCGATCTCATGGGAAGCTTTTCCATTAGGTATGTTAGCCTAATCCAAAACTTCTATGGCTCGGAGAAGGTTTATACGGTGAGCTTCTCTGTCCTCACTTTTCTTGTCATGTAGCCCACCTAAGTTATGAATTTGCCTAATTTTTGGGCTCCTCTCGTACTGTAAACTTGTAATTAACATTTTCGTGGACCTCACATAGCTTTTACTTATTGGAGTGTAACATCCCGGTTTTAGTAACCCGAGTTATTCATTTTTCGAGATCTCAAGTGTTAACCTTTAAATATAGCTCACATTTCACATATTTTTTTCCTTTTTCAATAGTGAGCATTATAGAGGAAGAGAAGCAAGTCGAGCATAAAGAAAAGTTTGAATATACATTTAAAGATATACGAGCAAGTGTCCATATGTCTTATACAAACCAATGTCTCAATACTAACAAATACAAAAAATAAACAATTTAATGCATGAAAGAGAATAGAAAGTAGCTGGACTTGAGCTACAAGATCGCACCAGTTCTCTTGGGGTAGATACAGCCATACATCCCTGATATCTATATCATGCTCCTCATCAGTCTAAACATAAGTATCAATTAGATCACATGCACCATCTATACGGTTGTATATTTCAAAGTATGAATGGTCAGCTTAGTGAGAATTCCCCTCAAGATTACACACCACCGCATTAGCTAAATATAACTTTAAATGCATGAATGTGTGAATGCACATCAGCCTAGGGATACTCATTCAGCTGGCTTTTGGGCAAAATCTACGAGTGTGGCGAAACCCACATGCAAGTGGCTAGTCACTAGCGAAAATACATTAAATACGTGCTCAAGTGACTAACTCACACAAATTGGTTGATCACCAATGGTCTAGGAGCTAGTGAAACATACCATGATAAAGGATACATGCTATAATATCTAAAATTAGCCACCAATTATCGCTCGTATGCCATGAATACATGATTAGCCCAACCGTTATTAGTCAAATTACAAACAATCATTTTAAGAAAGCTCTAGGTCACTAAGGGAGGCCTCATCACCAAGCATAAGCTGACAACTAGGGCATAGTGTCCCATACCACAATCTCCAGCTTTTTAGACTCTAATAACTAGGATGTTTAATGGTAACCTCTTCGACTAATGGACAATCATAATTCAACAAATAGAACTTACTATAACAAGTTATATGAAAACAGTTATCAAGTCACATAGGGCAAAAAGTTCATTCAAGGATATGATAAAATGTGGTAACCCAAAAGCCACATAGGCACAAATGATCTATAAGATGGTAAGTCCACAACAAAATTATGTTTAATCCATTAGACAAAAATGGCCACTAGTTCGAGGGACCATTGTAATCACAATCATTCAAGTTTACATCCCAATTTTGGATATACATACGTAAGTTGATGTGGCAATTCAAGCTCCATAAAAAATCTAGAAGTACATGTAGATATTCATGTACAACATGTAAGTATTTATACTAGATAAATGTTGAGCATATGATTCGAAGATCTATTCCAATAACTAACACAAGTAATCATGTAATACAATTATTAATTATCAGTCAAAATTAAAAGATGAAACTATCACCAACTAATGTTGCTACGAAGTGCCCGCGCCCTTAGTATTGAATCCTACCATGAATTGTAAAATTGTACGGTTAGATCTGAGTTCTACACACTATCTAGGGTTAAGATTATAACATAGGGTTTGGATTACTTATATTTAGGGTTTTGATTAGAGCTGGGCAG